>CM061062.1:41924611-43124611 GCA_030762895.1 Sophora flavescens | reverse complement strand
GGGCCTAGCGCATAGTACATGGGCCTTAGGTCAAACGCTGCTCACTAACTCACTTAAGGAGGTGGTACTATAAGTAGACCACTTAAGCTATTGTGCCTACACGGTTTTTACCCTAGCCGCACATAGAGAGTGACAGTGAGCAGCAGGTATCGGTTTTCGAAGCTAGCACTGTGAGGCAGAGACGCTTCGTGTTCGTGACGTTGGACGTTCACGGGATCTGCTCGTGTGGATACCTTAGAGACATCGTTCGTGCGGTGTTCGTGATAGACGATTTCAATCAATTCTCATCGCTTCAAGAGGTAAATCTTCTAACCATGAATCATGACCATTCGCAAGGATCCTTCGATGGGAATTTTTTTTCCGCTGCGTTATTTTGTTTTATACGCAAATTCCCAACAATGACATACTGGCATAAAGAGTGAAACTCATTTCTCTCTGATATGCATGAAGCTAAGAACAACTTAAACTCATTCTGGAACAAATCAAATACAGTGTGTGTGTACACTTTTCCCATTTGTATTAGTATTGGTGACAACTCATATCTTAACATTGCAAGCTTATGTAAGGATGCATACTCACAAGTCAACTCGTTGCCTCTCTTCTCCTCAACAACCCGTTCAAAGTGTTTGAAGAATTGGATAATATCCACATTCGGTCTCATACAAGACTTAAAGTTAGAATTCAGGCTTTCACTAAGTTGTGTGCTTCGCATCCCAAGTGTGAATCTTCTTTCATGTAACACGAAGCCCATTTTTCTTTTAGCATAAATTGATTTAATCTAGTTATTTTCATGAACATTATACTCGTTGATCATCTTGGTCCAAGCCATCTCAAAATCAGTCACGGTGTCAAAGTCATACATGCATTTCTTGAAATCTCTTAAAAAATAACTTCCGCCCTTCATCAAGTTTCCAAGATGTTTAATTCTATTCTGCGACAAGTGCCAGGTGCATAAACCATGGCGAGTCTCAGGCATCACTTCATCAAGTGCCTTGGTCATTGCCTGATCTTGGTCAGTAAAGATAGTACGAGGTTTTGTTGTTGTGTGCTTGTAAGAATGTCTCGAACAACCATTTAAATGATTCAACTGTTTTGTCATACAATAACGCTGCACCAAAAATAACCGAACCCCTATAGTGATTGAAACCAGAAAACAGAGCAAGTGGTCTATTAGCACGGTTGGTACAATAAGTAGTATCCAATGAGACAACGTCACCAAAATACCCATAATCCAACACCATTTTTGCATCACACCAAAATACATTTGTGATTTGTTCTTCCATATCCATCTGGTATACATGAAAGAATGACGGATTCTCTAATAATTGCCGCTGAAAATATTGCGAAAGACATCCAGCCTCGCCATACACCATACTTCTTTGCTTTCTTGCCTTGAGGTAATTTCTTACATCCACCCATGTATATCCAAGATTGGCTCTATGTCCTGCATGTGTGCTCATAAGTTGAAATGTTAACTTTTCCCTTAACCCAGAGTCTGCAGCCATATCAATCTCACATGCTTGGACTTCAGTTATCTTTCTGTGGGACGCAAGCATGTGTGTTGTCTCTGGAGGTTGTAGAGGGTGGTTATGGTCCTCTATAAATTCATGGATGACAAACTTCTCATTCCTTAATACAAGTGAAACATTTGCTTTGCAATCAGTTCTAGTCTCAGGCCTATGTTTTTTAACAGAAGCATCTCTCTTGTCTTTCTTTCGTACTCCTTCCTTGCAACAAGTAAACCTACATGATGATATAGTACCGTCTTTTTTTCGCTTGTTCGAGTAACGTTTTCTAACTCCAAAGCCAACACGTACACTATATGCGTGCAAAAATTCAAAAGCTGCCTCTGTATTATCAAATTGCATACCAATCCTTGGCTTCCAATCAATATTTGAAGATGTCATGTTTGGTCAAAGAACCTAACAAGTGAAAAAAGAATTAAATAATTTAAGTTTTCAATTAGTCTATTTCTAACAATAAAACAAATGGTAGACAAATTGTTTAAACAAGAAAAACACATTCCTAATTCACAAAAAAAAAAAAAAACAGAGAACCAAAGGCCAACAACATGTTAACATAAGCAACAACATTGGTTCAGTTGAAAACCAACAACATAAACAAAACCAACAACATTGATTCAGTTGAAAACACACAGAGAACCAAAGGCCAACAACATGTTAACATAAACAAAACCAGAAAACTAAGTCTAAGTTGATGGAATCAATGTGGGTTTTTAGCTAATGTTAAAGTCAGACAAAGAATCAAAGAAATACCACAAAAAGGGGCTACTTTTTTAACTTAGAATGTGTTACCTTTTACAGTGGCCGGAGCGGCGGCGATGGAGCATGACGATGGTGCAGCGGCGGCGATGGAGCGGGCCGGCGACGTCCGGCGGTGCTGTGACAGCATGGTGCCCTTCACGTTACGGCGTTACGAGATCTGGTTGGGAAGAGGGGGGTTTCGGGTTTGTTTAAGAGTTTTTCATTTTTTTTTTTAAAAAGTGAAGTCACGTGTCATTTTATGAGCCGTCGGATCAATTCGACGACTCATAAGCAACCAAAGGCACCTGACGTTGCGCGCCACAACGTCAGGGAATTCGAATCCCTTCAACACTATCAACCACCCCATGACTTTAATTTGACATGAAATATCAAGAACAACACCTAGTAAATTATTTGTATCATACACAATAATCTCAACACTATCAACCACCCATGACTTTAGTTTGCCACAAAATATCAAGAAAAACCATGTGGTAGACTGTAGTAACATGACCAAATAAGCTGAAACGGGATTAAGGACTAAACTTTTACACAATATGGGGCCTAGTGACTAAATGATCCCATATTGGGCCGCACCCCTTTGATCCCATATATGTCTTCAACACAATGAACCACTTGTGCCTCTTTAACCCAACACGAAATATCGGGAGCAACCTTGTGTATATTGTAGTATACATTCAACATCAATACGGTCGATACTAAGGAACATATATTTGTACTTAAATTATTCTCCATTTAATAATTTTTTCTACCGCACAACATTCTCAACAATTTTTATGTTAATAGTATCGGACAGGGTGAGGGTTAAATTGTACTCATAAAAAATATTGTCATCAGTTATTATTAAATTATGATAACTTAACTAATTTTTTTTATCAAATTAAGTAATTAATTTAATAATAACTGATACTAATTAGCAGCTCTAACTAATATTGACATCAATTAAGTAATTGATTTAATAATAATTGTTGTCTTTGTGACACCCTTAACCCCAATATACGTCATTAAATAAATGCTTATTTGTCAAGCATTCTTACACAGAATAAAAATACAAGTTTATAAAAGAAATATTTTTGCAATAGTCAAGAGCGTCACCATTCTTAAACTCAAAGTCTCAAATCGAATAAATCTAATTTAAGTACAGTTCGTTAATGGCGCAAGGTTTTGTTTTCTCTGCATCCCCCATGGAAGGTGTTGGCTTGGAAAACAAACCACCGGATGGTGGTGGAGGATCTTCTCCAAATATTTCTGATGTCAAAGCAAAAGTCTCTTTCAAAGAGATGGTTATGGGCAAAAAGGTTGCTCATGTCTCTCGCCCTAAGGTAGATCTTTACAAAGAAAAACTTGCTAAGATTGTATATGAGGATGATAACCCTCTCAAACTAATGGTGCATATTGATCCTTTGTGCTCCTTGGGAGGATGCTTTGGTTGTTAAGTTATTGGGTGGTAAAAGCATTGGCTACAATGCAATGAAGGATAGGCTTATGAGGCGATGGAAGCTTATGGCTGGTTTTGAAATTATGGATATTGGCAATGATTATTTTATGGTCAAGTTATAGTCTCATTTTTATTCAACAAGCAAGTGGGCACTCGGGTAGTATTTGGGTTTTAAGCTCTAAGGATGATCTCAGTTTTTCTCTGGTTGCTAGTCACCATCAGGCTATTACTTTCTCAGTCAAGAGAAGAAATATCAGTTGGTATTGTTCAGCAGTTTACGCCTCACCCATCTTCTCTGTTTGTTGTGCTCTTTGGAACCATCTTATTGATTTGCGTAATAGGATTCAAGGCCCTTGGGCTATCATGGGAGATCTTAATAGCCCCGCTGAGGTGATGGGAGGTAACTTTTGTCTTTCTCGTGCTAACTTGTTGGCAAATATGATGACTCAATGTGATTTAATGGATCTAGAAACAGTGGGTGGTGGCTTGTACACTTGGAGGAGGAATGCTTATAGGAGTGGGCATGTTAGGAAAAACTTGATAGATGCATGGTGGATGTGGAATGGAGGCTTCTCGTCCCTCATGCACTTGTTGAGCTTCTTCCTTCTCATAACTCTGATCACAACCCACTTCTTCTGAGTTGTAAGAAATCTCAAAGCATTAAAGTCAATTTTTTCCACTTCCAAGCAGCTTGGATTTCCAATCCAGAGTATGGGCAATTAGTCGAAGAGGCTTGGAGGCAAATTGATGGAAATACAATTCATAAGTTGGCCAAAGTTCAAGACAGGTCTATGGTTTTTAAGAGGGTTTTAAATTGCGGTTGCGATCGCTGTTGCGGTCACCGTGATTGCGGTCATTGCGGTCGCTGCGATACGTAATGCGGCCGCTGCGGCGTGAAACGATTTGAAAAATTCACAAAATGAAAAAAAATCAATTTTTTTTTATAATTCTTTATATATCTTTTACTAATGATGTTGTATAAATTTCCATTCATTTTTAAGACATTGTATTATGTTTATGAATAATTTAAACTTAATTTAGTGAAAATAAATTATAAATAAAACTTTTAAGCACATATAAGTACAAAATTACAAAGAAGTAAGAAGGTCAGAAACTTAAAAGTACATAAATATATATGAATCATAAATAAAAAAGATATTAGTATCACATATAGGAATACACCCAGCTGCAATTGTGATTCTAAAATAACGTCACATACTCACATTGTCACCACTTAGAGATACGTCTCCACTACAAAAAAAGAAGAAGATAAAAGTAAACAAATTAATAAATTTAAAATAATAATAATAATAATTAACAAATATATGAATCAAAGATAATAAAAATTGAACTTACATGATACTTGCTACCACATGGTGGAATGACGTGATGGTTCATAACCTCTATTCTCACTTTGGTTATCATCTTGTGTAACTCCTTGTCCAAAGACATAATAAAAAAATCCACCACTTGATTGTTGATGATAAGGATCTTGATAATTAATTGATGGTTGGTAGTATGAGGGAACTTGATCACTTGTGTATGTGTTATATGTGTTGAAATAAGGATATTGATAATAAGGTGGATGAGATTGTTGACTACTCTGAGAAGAATCATCAATACCAAAGTCACTAAAACTTTGTGCAATACTAGAACAGGAAGAATCTTCAAGTGGAACATTCTGTTTTCATTTTCCTCTCCTAGAATGTGACCCACCTCAGTTGCTCTCGGGTAATGAACTATCAGAAGGAGCCATATCAGTCAAGCTCCTATAACGCCTATTATATGGTGAATCTTGAGATGGATCATTTTGAAATTGCCCATCATCATCACCATCATCATTATAATCACCGCCACCTTCTTCAGCTTCTACATTACCACCCCCATCACCACTATTATTACTTGGTGGACTTAAACCACCACCATTAGAATCATCATTATCATCAACAACTTCCACATCTTCATCATCTGTATCCATTAGAGGCAACCATTCTGCATTTTGTACTCCATCTAATAGTGGATCTTCTCTCTCTTCAATCCATGGAGATAATGCATCTTCTGAAATATATAATCAAGATCGATAGGATTAAAACTTACTTCAATTTCATCTTGACCTTTTCTCATTTGATGCCTCATTTTCAATTTCATATTGTAGTGCGTGAAGACAATCTTTTGCAGCTTTTTATACTTCAATCTATTCCTTGTCTTCGTGTGGATATAACTAAATGTGCTCCAATTTCTCTCACAATTTGTGGCTGAAGTTATTTGGCTAAGAGCTTTTATAGCCACATGTTTAAGCTCAGGAGCACATACACCAAAAAAGGACCACCATTCAGCTTTTTAAAGGAGCAACAAAAGGTAAACAAATTATTAGTTATTATATTAAAAAATAAATTTAAAGTTCATTGATTTTTAAAAAAAATATTATTTTACCTGGATTCATCTTAGACCAAGCTGCTTGAGCTTGAGGAGTACCAAATGTTTCAACCTTATCTCTAAAAAGTACTAACTGTGAAATATAACATAATATATCAATACGTGAATATCTTCATTTGATAAATAATGAATTATAAGTTTAAAAATATAAATATTCATTACTAACCTGGTTCAGAGCTTTAATCTGATCATCGATGTTTGTTTCTATTCTGAAGATGACTCTATTTGTTCCTTCAAACGTTTCTTTATAGACATCATCCCCATGTTCAACTCCGTATTGAAATTGCGGATTAAGAAAATAACCTAAAAAAAGATAATATATTATTATGGATGAAAGTATAACTATAAAATTATATGATAAAAGTAAATTTATAAATTATATCAACATACCGGCATAATGAAGATCGGAATGCATGTATCTCCATCGCTTGTCTATTAAATCATTATATCTGGAATGATAACGAGAATTTTGCATAATTGCTTGTTTAGCTCTATCAATGGCTTCATATATGAAACCCATGGTTGGTTTCTCGTCACCATCAACAAGTCTCAAAACTTTTACTAAAGGCTCAAACACCTTCAATATGTCTTGGGACTTACTCCAGAATTCATTATCATTAACAATTGTTCTTGCTTCATATGACGGTCCATTTTTCGCTTTACCAAATTTAGATCGTCACTCTTCGGAGTTGAACATGTTTCTCAGACCTTGCTTTTGCTGTACAATTTCTTGAAGTTGTAGGAACTGTGTTGCAAATCGGGTAACACCAGGATGGACAATTTCTCTACCTCCAGTATAGTTTTTTCATGAGGTCGATAGTCCATATATGGTTATAGAGAAAATTTATCACATTCTTTACATCAGTTAATAACTTCTGTACATATTTATTTTTTCCTATATCCTCCAAGCAAAGATCTAAACAATGAGCCGCACAAGCAGACCAATACAAATGAGGCCGCTTCTCCATCAGTTTCTGACCAGCTGCTTTCAGTGCTGCTTCATTATCTGTAACCACTTGAACAACAAACTCTTCTCCCACTTCTTCAACAACTTTATCTAATAATTAAAATTAGTAATCTATGTTTCTACTAACAACATCAGAAGCATCAATAGATTTCAAGAAAATTGTCCCCTTACTACTATGCACCAAAAAATTCATAATATGAGTATGGTTGATACCGTCCGTCCAACCATCACACATTATTGTCACCCCTTTTCCTTTTCATGTACCTCTCAATACGTTCAACCACTTCTTCATTTCCCTATATTCATTCTCTAAATATACATCTGAGATTTCATAAGGGGTCGGACATTTAACCCCTTCACCTACCTCAACAGCTGTAACAATCAAATTATGCAACCAAGGAGAGTTAGCTAAATTCATAGGTAAGCGATCATAAATAAAAAACTTGCTTACTGCCTCTCCTAGCTTCCTCCTCAATGTCTTCATGATACCCTTACTGATTTTCGGTTGCTTCATGCTTTTGATCCTCATAAGATCAATATTTGTAGATCTCAACTCTAGAGTAACATCTTCAGGCCTTTCACCCCCACCAATACTCGCATGAGGCTCCCACCTTCTTCATATATATTTCCACGCCCTTCTGTTTGTTGTCTAAATTGTTGCTTGTCTTCCCATTCGTGATGTGATCTAAGGCTTTCCTGTGTAGCAAACCTCATTCGTTCATCAATAAGGTGATCCACATCTTTATCTTCATCTTCTCTTCTCAGGCGTGCTTCAAATTCTTCTTTTCTTTTTTTGGAGTCATTTTTATTTGCTTTTCCTTCAAGAAGAAGCTTCATCATACCTTCTCTAGCCAATTTGCTCACTCTAGCACAACCAGACACTTGTCTTTTCATATGTGCTATATGTTGCTTCACTCTTGTAATGCCACCTATTATTATCTTGTGACAAAGTTTGGATTCGATATTGTTACGACTTCCGGCTACTGGGTTTCCAAAATGCCATCCAATATCATCACTTGGAGCACCATCTAATCTTTGTGTAGGAAATTCGTCTCTTGGAGCCATTGTGTATATTTTATGCAACCTGTTCAATATTTATAAATAAACATCAATCAATAATTCAACCAAACTTACAACTTTAATCTAAACTAGCCTTCAAAAAAAAAAACTTTAATATAAACTAGTAATTAGCAAAACACAGATAATCTAATTAATAATTATAGTAAATTATTTAATACAACAAATCAATTATTAACATATAATTTGAACAATAAATACTAGCTAAACATATACTAAACTACTAATTAGATTAATATATCAATATATATTTTATTTTCCTCTCAAATTTTCCCTATATTATTCCCAATTCTCAACTAATTTCCCACCTAAAATTTTTGATTAAAAAAAAAAAAATCCCCCCTAAAAAATCCCCCCTACCCAATTCGGTTTCCCTCTAAAAAATTCCACCCCCTACCCACACACATACAGGCACACTGACACACACGCGGGGCACAGTGGCACACACTCACTCAAGTCTCTCGTCCCTCACCTCACACATACCCAAACTGCCACACACACTCACTCAAGTCTCTCGTCCCTTACCTCCCTCCGCTCCTCTGCTACAAGCTTCTTCTTCCCCTCCTCTGTTTCTTTTTTTTTACCTTCATTTTTCTCCACATCCACACCCACTCAAGTCTCAACCAGTAACCCTCCTCCTCCGTCACTCGTCTGGCGCGTCGGCCACCCACGAACCCCGAGACGACCCCTCGCGGTTCGTGATGTCGTGCGAGTGCACGTGCGATCCGGCAAGTGTACCGGATTGTCGCCAAGTAATAAAAAGATATCGATCCCCGAGAGACCGTGATCTCAAACCGCAACTAATTATCAAATCGATTAAAACTGGACAAAATAAAAAGATTTGGATTTTTGAAATAAGAGATAAAATGCAATCAAGTAAAACAGAAAGTAAATCAGTTTATGGTTTTTCAGATCTAAATGGATTCCTAGGAATTTGGGTTGCCAACAAGATCGTTTATGTTACTAAATTGATTAACCCTTGTTAATTATCAAAAATGCCTTGAAGGCGAATTTATCCTCAAGTAGTTTAAGCTCTCTCTCGGGTTACAAAAACCGTGCCCAATTAAACCAACCCCTACTCTCGTGGTAGTCGAATTCAGATTGGACCCTTTACGTTTTGTGAAAATTCGTTAATCCTCGAAGGACGACTTCTAACTCTCGTGATTTCAGTCCTAAGTCTGATTCTATAGATCCGACACCTAAGTTCACCGCTAGGTTCCTCCTTAGAATGTCTACGACATGCAAATAAGTGCGCACCATATTTACAAGTAATTCAAACAATAGAAATTAGATCTAAAGCAAAATCGCAATTAACAAAGATATAACATCAATTCACTGCCATAAACAAACCTTGGGCGTAGCCCCAATCCCTAGAAATTAAACTACTACTCAAGCCTTGTCATGGTGATGACAAGCTTGGTTAACAACAACATGAAAATAAAATAAGAGAAGAAGGGAGGAAGAAGAAGAGAGATCCTAAATTATAGCCTAAGAGTAGCAGCCAAAAAGTCCTCTTTTGCCTCTGGTTAGATGCCTTATTTATAGATTTGGGAAGTTTGAATCCCAGTCTAACTCAAATTAGATCCAAATCAGTTGCTTCTGATCCAAGTAACGCGCGTCACGGCCGTGATGGCCATCACGGCCAGGCCGTGACGGCTTCTGCCTTGGGTGCTTCTTCAGTAATTGGTCTGTCATGGCCGTGATACTCATCACGGCTAGGCCGTGACAAATTCTGACTTGTGGGGGTCTGGCTCAGCTGACAGGTCACGACCGTGATGGACATCACGGCTAGGCCGTGACCAGTTCTGACTTCAGTCTTCTTTCTTTTCTAGTTTTGCTCGATCACGGCCGTGATGGTCATCACGGCTAGGCCGTGATGGGCTCTGTTTGGCTCATTTTCTTCACTTTTCAAGCTCCATCTTCATCCGAGCTCCATCAATGCTGATCCCGAGCATTTAATCTTTAATTTATGCAAAACAACACCACAAAAACCGCCTTACCCGTTCCAAAGTAAAATTAACCAAAAATCAAATTAAATATGCCCAAACTATATGAAAATGCATGCAAAATGATAAACAAAGATGAGGTGAAATCACACTTATCAAATCACCCCAAGCTTAAGATTTTGCTTGTCCTCAAGCAATTACCAAGGCCAGAAGATATAAATAATCAGAGCATGGATAGTGAATCAAGAACCCGAGAAACTAATCCAAGTGACAGGCATATTCAAATAAATCCCTAATAGATAATCGATTTCAAGTCCAATTAGAAGCTTAGGTTCTTTAAATTCATATTCTAACTGATTCGGGCACTCTTCTCACCTCACTCAAGTGTTTAAGGGTATATGACAATTCGCTCAGTTTCCTCAAGGAAGGTATTCTACCATAAGCTTGACTATTAACCAAATCTCTACTTTATTAATGAGAAAACTTAAGAATCAAGAGGTCTTTTAATTTGGTTGTAATGGGGCCATGGGATTAATTGTTAGGTGGGGAAATCAAGAAAAGGAAATTTCAAGAAGGCTAAACAAATTATCAAATATTGCAAAGCATGACACCTTCTAAAATACCTTTTTGGGCTTTTGTTCACTTTTCCACCTTTCATTCCTTCTTTTTATTTTATTTCATTTTATTTCTCACTTTCTTTTGTCATCCCCTTCTCCGTATTTTTTTGTGTTTAATTCATTTTATTTATTTGGAGAAGGGGAGATTTTCATCTCAAGAGAAATATTTTCTAACTTTCTTATCCCATACTTTTTCAAACTACCTTTTTAACCTTTTTGTAATACTTTAAAAGGTGTCATACCAAGCATTATTCATCAAAGTATTTCAAGGTACCAAGAAAAGTATTTTATTCTTTTTCGGCTCAAAGTTGGGCAACTAAGAGTAGCATTTAATCAATCAAAGCTCAGAAGGCCGGAAAAATACCTAGTGCCTCAATCATTTTCAAAAATGTTTTCAAAATTTTTTAAGTTTCAAAACGGTTTCAAGTCAAGTTCTAGAGAATACAATCCAAGAGGAATAAAACACTCTATTACAAGGAATGGGGTAGATTTAGTAAGTACCCCTTTTAGGCTCAAAAATCTCACGTTTAGTAGTTTAAAATCAATGAGAAACACAAATTTAAGGAACCATATGCTAATTATCAACTATCAAAAGATCATCTCAAGAATTTTTACTTAAGCCTTATCACAAGAATAAAAAAAAAATTGGGTTAAAAAATTCACTATCTCGATTTATTTGGCACCAAGTTCTCACAATTGGATGCAAATTCTAAGTGAGGGGCAATCTAATCATGTGAACATGCAAAACTATCCCTATATGAATGCAACATGAAAAATGCAAAAATACCCCTACCCCAAGCTTAAAAACTTACATTGTCCCCAATGTAAATAATCAAGTTGGAGAGAGGAGAAAAATGGAACAACTTACCGAGGTAGTAGCGGGTGCTGGCTCACATGCTAGTAAAAAATTTGTTGGAAATTGCATCACGGCCGTGAGGCTCATCACGGGCAGACCGTGATCAATTCTGGTCTTCAGGAGCTGCCCTGTCACGGCCGTGACCTGTGTCACGGCTAGGCCGTGATACTCTCCGATCTTAGGGTCCTTCTCATCACGCCCATGATGGATGTCACAGCTGGGTCGTGATCCTTTCTGGTCTTCATGGTTAGCTCATCACGGCCGTGACCACTGTCACGGCCTGGGCGTGATGACTTCTGACTTTGTTAGTCCCTGCCCTTTTTGCTCTTCCTTCTTTCTTAACCTGAAAACACTTGACAAATCTATTAATTTATGATTTTTTCTCTTGATCTTATCAAATTATTCAAGAGCTAAATTCAAAAACAAAAGGAAAAGGGAAAGAAAACTTGGGTTGCCTCCCAAGAAGCGCTTATTTACGGTCTTAAGCTTGACCATATTTCCTTCAATCAACCGGGGTCGACTGGGTGTAGAAGTACATGAACACTTCTCTTCCATGGAAGTCATTCAAAGAGCCGATTCTGCTCATATGGCCAATTGCGCTTCCGCTTCGCTCTTTTCACTCGGAGCTTCCTGGCCTTACTCCCTCCCGGCGGAAGTTTTGTTTCCACATGAACAGCAACTCCAACTTCATCACTACTGGGTGCATCATCAGCCATGCATATATTCGGAGTTGCTTCCATGTTGAGCTCTTCCTTTACCACTGGAGACGTTACATTGATCCTGCACACGACTCACAAAAGGAGGGTTGTTATATGAGTTAGTCAATTCAAAATCTACCCTACCTTCCTCTACATTGAGAGAGAGTTTGCCATTCCTTACGTCTATTATTGCTCCAGCGGTGGCCAAGAATGGCCTTCCTAAAATGATGGGGAATTCAGAATTCCCTTTCATATCCAATACCAGGAAATCGGTAGGGATGAAAAATTTCCCTACCCTTACAGGAACATTCTCTAGTATGCCTAGAGGGGTCCTAGTCAAGCCATCCGCAAATTGTAAGGAGAATTTGAATGGACTCAACTCTTTGGTTCCCAACCTTTCCAAGATAGTGAGGGGCATCAAGCTCGCACTAGCCACTAAGTCACATAAGGCTTGGTCTATTTGCACTTCTTCAATCGAGCAAGCGATAGAGAAACTGCCTGGTTCTTTCAGCTTAGGAGGCATTTTAGTTTCTATATCTACTAGATTTTTCTTGACCAACCTTTGTGGGAAGGGTATTGGGGGTTGGTACGGTGGTGGAGGGACATACTTTGGTTCCGGCTCTTCATCTTCGCTCATGTCCTCCTCTGGTTCCACGTCATTTTCAACCACCCCAAGCTTATCATCCCTCAAGTATATGGAATTACAATGCTTATTGGGATTAGCTTCGGGTTGCCCCGGGAACGTACCCTTAGGTCTAGAGTATGTGCTGGCTTGTTGGGCAATCTGAGTTTCTAGCATCTTGTTATGAATGGCTAAGTTATCTACCTTGGACGCTAGCTCTTTTATTGCCTCGTTCACTGCCCTGCCTTGTTGTCTAAACTCTTCATTTTGTTTTGTCTGAGTTTCAACAAAACTTTCCAACAAAGACTCGAGTTTAGATTTCTGTACCTGAGGATACCCCGGTGCGGGTTTCCTATTACCTTGGCCCTCTTGGAACTCGTGGTTTAGCATGTTGCTGTAGTTGCCGTAGGAGAGGTAAGGGCTGTTCTTCCTTTGGTTGTAGGGATTTGGGGGAGCATAATTGGGCAACTTCGGGTTTGTGTCGTAGAAATTGTGACAAGAGTTCACTTGTTCACCCGAAGCGCCGGATCCATGAGCAATACCACGTGGGCATTCCATTATGTCATGTACCTGCATTCCACAAATCTCACAAACAAGGTTAGTAGCACCTATTGCACTCACATTAGCCCGTTCAAGCTGATCAAAACGTTTATTCAGTGAGTCTATTTTTGACATTATAAGATCAGTGCTATTTATTTCAAACTTACCCCCCGAAATCTTGTTCCGGTTATTACCTCTTTCTGAACCCCATTGGTGGTAGTTGGTGGCCACGTTTTCAATGATGTTGAATGCCTCAGTCAGAGGCCTATTCATAAAGACTCCACCAGCTGTGGAATCGAGTGACACCTTCGAAGAGTAGTCCAATCCGTTGTAGAAGGTGTGCACTAATAACCACCTCTCGAGTCCATGATGTGGGCAAGACTCCAGCAATCCCTTGTAGCGATCCTAAGCTTCTGATAAGCATTCTCCGTCCTTTTGGAAGAAGCCAGTGATCTGGGCTCGTAGGTAAGCCGTCTTGGATGGAGGGAAGAATTTCTCCAAGAATGCCTGCTCCAGTTGGTCCCAAGTCGACAAGGTGTTCGCGGGTATTTGCTTCAGCCAAGCTTTCGCCTTTCCAGTAAGAGATGAGGGGAACAACCTCAAACGAATAGCATCAACCGGGGCACCATGAATTCTGACTGCATCAGTGAACTCCAAGAATGTCTCTACGTGGTCAGTCGGGTCTTCCGAGGGCAATCCTCCGAATTGATGTTGCCTAATCTTGTTGATTAGCATGGGAGGTATAGTGTAGTTCTCTGCCTCAATCTCTGGCCTAGCAATCCTAGTTCGCAAACCCCTAGCATTTCGGGCTGCGTAGTCCTTCAATGGTTTCGTATCCGGAAGATTCGCCATGAGTGGAATGGGAATCAACCTTTCTACCTCTCTTTGTAGTCTCCTACGTCTGTGAAAGTTCCTCTCGATTTCGGGGTCAACCTCACTAAGGCTTCCAAGACTTAGGGATCTTTGCATAAAAACACAGAGAGATAGATACTCTTGAAGGAAAAGAAAAAATAATTAATTAATTTTTTTTCCTATTAAAAAAAAATTAAATAAATAAAAAGAAAAGGTCCAGAAAAATCAATTTAAAAATTAAATTGAGATTCGAGAAAGCACAGTCCCTGGCAACGGTGCCAAAAACTTGATGTCGTGTGAGTGCACGTGCGATCCGGCAAGTGTACCGGATTGTCGCCAAGTAATAAAAAGATATCGATCCCACAGAGACCGTGATCTCAAACCGCAACTAATTATCAAATCGATTAAAACTGGACTAAATAAAAAGATTTGGATTTTTGAAATAAGAGATAAAATGCAATCAAGTAAAACAGAAAGTAAATCAGTTTATGGTTTTTCAGATCTAAATGGATTCCTAGGAATTTGGGTTACCAACAAGATCGTTTATGTTACTAAATTGATTAACCCTTGTTAATTATCAAAAATGCCTTGAAGGCGAATTTATCCTCAAATAGTTTAAGCTCTCTCTCGGGTTACAAAAACCGTGCCCAATTAAACCAACCCCTACTCTCGTGGTAGTCGAATTCAGATTGGACCCTTTACGTTTTGTGACAATTCGTTAATCCTCGAAGGACGGCTTCTAACTCTCGTGATTTCAGTCCTAAGTCTGATTCTATAGATCCGACACCTAAGTTCACCGCTAGGTTCCTCCTTAGAATGTCTACGACATGCAAATAAGTGCGCACTAGATTTACAAGTAATTCAAACACTGGAAATCATATCTAAAGCAAAATTGCAATTAACAAAGATATAACATCAATTCACTGCCATAAACAAACCTTGTGCATAACCCCAATCCCTAGAAATTAAACTACTATTCAAGCCTTGTCATGGTGATGACAAGCTTGGTTAACAACAACATGAAAATAAAATAAGAGAAGAAGGGAGGAAGAAGAAGAGAGATCCTAAATTATAGCCTAAGAGTAGCAGCCAAAAAGTCATCTTTTGCCTCTGGTTAGATGCCTTATTTATAGATTTGGGAAGTTTGAATCCCAGTCTAACTCAAATTAGATCCAAATCAGTTGCTTCTGATCCAAGTAACGCGCGTCACGGCCGTGATGGCCATCACGGCCAGGCCGTGACGGCTTCTGCCTTGGGCGCTTCTTCAGTAATTGGTCTGTCACGACCGTGATACTCATTACGGCTAGGCCGTGACAAATTCTGACTTGTGGGGGTCTGGCTCAGCTGACAGGTCACGGCCATGATGGACATCACGGCTAGGCCGTGACCAGTTCTGACTTCAGTCTTCTTTCTTTTCTAGTTTTGCTCGATCATGGCCGTGATGGTCATCACGGCTAGGCCGTGATGGGCTCTGTTTGGCTCATTTTCTTCACTTTTCAAGCTCCATCTTCATCCGAGCTCCATCATGGTTGATCCTGAGCATTTAATCTTTAATTTCTGCAAAACAACACCACAAAAACCGTCTTACCCTTTCCAAAGTAAAATTAACCAAAAATCAAATTAAATATGCCTAAACTATATGAAAATGCATGCAAAATGATAAACAAAGATGAGGTGAAATCACACTCATCAGTTCGCCACTTCGCCCCAAAATCCAGATCGCGACCTCCTTCCCCTATCTTTCAGGCTCAGCCTCTCTTCTCTTCAACGCCTCACGAGTCAGTGAGTCACGACCCATGGCCTCCGGCCCTTCGCCTCACGACCCACGGCCTCCACCTCACGACCCTCCTCAGTCACGGCCTCAAGCCCTCACCCATGGGGACTCAACCCCACACCCGGAGGACGGCGGCACAGCAGTGACCAGAGCAGAGCAGAACAAAGCACCAGAGCAAAGGAGGAAAGGAAGATGAAGATCTTACCTTGGGGTGAGGCTAGTAGATCGGATGATTTGGGATTCGAAGCATAGTGAGGCAGTGAGGCTTACCGCTTAAGCAGATCCACTGATCCAGAGCAAATAAGTGAGACTGAGGAATGAGGTTATATGAGAATGAGACATTGAGTGAAGCACTGAAGCATAAAGCAGAAAAGAGATAAAGGCAAAAGCAAAATTTGATCTGAAAAGCAGGTTAGGAGAATCTCTTTTTCTGATACATTGAAATTTGTTTGTCTGATATGAGAAATTTGTTTTTTTGCACCTATGATTGAGTTGAACGGAACTGTTTTGGGTGTTTGAAACTCCGTTGCGGTTGATGCGACCGTCACGCCGTTACGTTGCGGCCGTAACGGGCGATTTTGAATCACACCGCAATTGCGGCCCGATGCCGTTGCGGTGAGTCCCGCAACCGGAATATTGCGGCTGCATTAGCGGTTGCGGACCGCATTTTGAAACCCTGGTTTTTAATAGAGAAGTTTTTGGGAACATCTTTAGACGGAAAAGACAGCTAGAGGCTCGAATAAACGGAGTTCACAAACAGCTAGATATCTTTCCTTATTCAGACATGATTCTTCTGGAAAGGGAGCTGCAAATGCAATATAATCAGGTTCTGACTCAAGAGTAACTTCTGTGGTACCAAAAATCAAGAGAGAATTGGGTCAAAATTGGTAACAAGAACACCAAGTTGTTTCATACACAAGCTGTCATCCGTAGAAGGAGGAACAAAGTTTCTAGTCTTAATATTGATGGCATTTGGTCTACTGATGAAGAGGTTTTGAAAAATGAAGCCTTCAATTATTTTAAAAACCAGTTCCAGTCCAATGATGTTTGTCATCCTGCCAGCATGCACCTGAGATTCATGCCTCAGACTGATAGTGAGCTTTATAACAATCTGTTGCAGCCTGTGTCCTTGGAGGAAGTTAAACAAGCTCTCTTTTCCATGCATTCTTTGTTAAATTTTAATGTGTATAATATGTGGATTAGCATTAATTGGTTATTAAATTATAATTAAATTATTAATATATCAGTTATAAAATTAATTCTTAATTACGTAACCAATTGGTGAAATTGTTGTTGGGTATTTACTAAAGAGTGACCCTATGATGGGATGGGTCATTCTGATGTTAACCCGTTGAGAGGTCCCTACTCTCTGCTGGTAGGTTATAAGAATAGCCTCCCCATTAGGCATTCTAACACACAGAAACACAAAACCAAAAACCAACCAGAAAGATAGGAGTAACCCTCTCACCTTCTCCAACGTTCTGATCCACTATTCATCTCCCTCTCACCCCTACGATCTCTTTGTGATGGATTCTGTGAATCTCCAAGGTATGAAATTCTTCTCTTTCCTTTGATTAACATGAATCACATGCTATGATTTGTATCTGTATGGTATTTAGAATTATAGGTTTTCCTTCAATTGGTATCAGAGCCAAGGATAGATACATGTTATAGCTGTTCTGAAAATTATATGAACCCTACTTTATGTTTTTCAATCAAGATACAAAATTTGTTAGGGATTTTCATATCATGTTATATCAATATCGTAAAAAATTTTGCTTGCCCAGAATTTTTTTTTCTTCAGCAACTTTCGTTTTTCATGCCTTGTTCTTCAAAATTCGAAACTATGATTCTGACCAATGATTTCGAAAATTGTTTGAGGGCTTTTCTTCCCACATGTTATTCGAGTAACATACTCGAAAATCGTTGGATTTCATCAAATAAAATGTGAGAAATCGATGCTTTTTTGTTTCCCTTTTGCGTGAAACTGGTTCGATCACCCCGCGAGTTTTGCTTGCCTCGCGATTCTGGGCATCAGCATCTGTGGAATTCCAGATTCGCCTCGCGAGATTATTCTCGCCTCGCGAACCTGAAAGCCAGAAGAACAGTGAAATTGTCATGCTCTTTGGGTCGCCCCGCGACTACGCTTCTCGCCTCGCGACCCCGAAGGCTGACTGTTCTAGGAAAATGAAAGGTCTCTGGGTCGCCCCGCGACTACTCTTCTCGCCTCGCGACCCCGAAGGGTGACTGTTCTGGGAAAATGAAAGGTTTCTGGGTCGCCTCGCGAACACTTTACTCACCTCGCGAGTACCCGCCAGAAGACCAAACGTTGCTGACTTTTCACAAGATTCGCCTCGCGAGATACCTCTCGCCTCGCGAATATTTTATATGGTTAAAACCGAAAAATATATTGTATTTTTTAATACTGTACTCTAAGGTTTTGATCTAAAATTTTGTGATTGTTCTCTACTTTTTTGTGACACTTTGATATGTTATACTCTCCTTGATCATGTGTCATATAGATGGAATTAATTTTAGAGCCTTGTGTGAATTAAGTTGTGTGTTCTATGCTGCATTTGTTATACAATTTAATTATTCTAATGTATAATTGTAGCATTACTGTTGATATTTTGTATAGTTATGAACTCACCTATCGTGGGTATAATTATACAAAATTTGTGTTGTTATACAATTTAATTATTCTAATGTATAATTGTAGCATTACTGTTGATATTTTGTATAGTTATGAACTCACCTATCGTGGGTATAATTATACAAAATTTGTGTTGTTATACAATTTAATTATTCTAATGTATAATTGTAGCATTACTGTTGATATTTTGTATAGTTATGAACTCACCTATCGTGGGTATAATTATACAAAATTTGTGTTGTTAAATAATTTATTATTCTAATGTGTTATATTTGTATTATATTAATAATAATTGTACCCTATCGGTATAATATTATTAATGTAATTCGTTATTATACATCGTACTATTGTCTTAAGCTTATGTCAATTATGGTTTCAAGTACCCTATCGGTATTAGAAATTTTGGTGATGTAAGTTTTGTACATTGTATTATTCTTCTTATTGTATTTCTTGTTTATTATGATTCGGGACCCTTAGGCGGAATTATAATGAATAAGAAATTTGTATTATGGGCAAGATCGGCTGAACATATATATGGAATCATATTACCCTTCAATTCTTAATGATTCCTTATTCTATGTTTTATGTCAGCCTCCTTCCCAAATTCTGTCAAAACTCTAAATGGGACAAAATATGAGGACTGGAAAGAGACTCTAGATCTCTACTTAACCATTGCTGACTTGGATCTGGCCTTGAGGGAAGACAAGCCAGCTGCTCTCATAAATGAGTCTACTGCATCACAGAGGATTGCTTATGAGAAATGGGAATACTCTAATAGAGTGTGCCTGAAAGTGATGAAGTATATTATGGAAAAATCCATCAGGCAGAGTATCTTAGAGACCGATAATGCTAAAGAATATCAGAAAGCTGTTGGGGAGAAATTTATGACTTTTGAGAAGGCTCTAACATGCCTTGAATCCAATGTCATTGATGTTCCTCCAAATACTTGGTGGTTAGATTCAGGTGCAACCATTCATGTTGTGAATTCCTTGCAGGGGTTCACAAGCCTGAGGAAACCAAGTGATGCTGAGTCTAAGATTATTATGGGAGATGGAGCTGGAGTTTCTGTTATTGACATTGGAATTGTTTCTTTACTTTTGCCTTCTGGACATAATTTGCTTTTAAGAGATGCTGTGTATGCACCTTCTATGAGAAGGAACTTGATTTGTTTTCGCTTTGGATAAATGTGGTTACACCTTTAAGTTTGGTAGTGGGAAATTGATTGTTTATTCAGATTCTATTTCCGTTGGTTCAGGAGTTTTACGTGATGGCCTTTATATGTTAGATCTACATGACATGTTCATCAATTCATTGTTGAAACAAACGCAGTAGGATTAATGAACATTCTTCTATGTTATGGCATCGACGTTTGGGGCATATTTCTAGGCCCCGTATTGAGAGGCTAGTCAAGGAAGGTATTCTCCATGATCTAGACTTCTCCGATTTTGATACATGTGTTGATTGCATCAAGGGCAAATTTACTGCCAAGGTTAGGAATAAAGCAGCAAATAGGTGTGACGATGTGCTACAGTTGATTCACACCGACCTGTGTGGACCTATTACACCCACTGCCATGGGTGGATATGGGTGTTTCATTACCTTTATAGATGATTTCTTGAGATATGGATGGATAGATCTTCTTCAAGAAAAGTCTAGTTCCCTAGATGCTTTCAAATCCTTTAAGGCTGCTGTTGAGTTGAAAACAGGTAGGAAAATAAAATGTGTAAGATCTGACAGAGGTGGAGAATTCTATGGTAGATATAATGAGACGGGTAGAAACCCAGGACCTTTTGCCAGATTTCTTGAGGAATGCGGTATTGAAGCTCAATACACTATGCCTGGTACTCCTGAGCAAAATGGAGTTGCAAAGAGGCGTAACCGCACACTTATGGAGATGGTAAGATGTATGTTGAGCCATTCATCATTGCCAGACTTTCTTTGGGGAGATGCCTTAAAAACTGCTGTCTATATTCTAAATCAAGTACCCAGCAAGTCTGTACCAAAAACTCCATATGAGCTCATGAGTGGAAAGAAGCCGAGTTTGAAACATTTTCATGTATGGGGTGGTAAGGCAGAAGTTAGACCTTATAATCCTCAGTCTAAGAAGCTTGATCTTAAGACTGTTAGTGGCTTCTTTATTGGCTATTGTGTGGGTTCCAGAGGTAGCAGATTCTATTGTCCATCTCATTCTATGCGAGTCGTCGAATCTGATCGAGCGATTTTCTTTGAGGATGACTTGGATAGTGGGAGTGATATACCACGACCAGTTACTCTTAGAGAAGATCGCACCATTGTTCCTATACCAGCTGTTCCTTTTCCTACAGAAGTTTTGATTCCAGCTAATGATGTTGATCAGAATCTTCAACATGAAGATGGTGTGGCAGCACCACTTGTAGATGAGCAGGAACATGATCTTATTGTTGATGAAATTCCACTGAGACGATCTCAAAAAGTGCGCAGACCTTCCATACCAGATGATTATATTGTATATCTTCAGGAACATGAGTTTGACCTCAATGATGATGATGATCCTATTACCTTTGAGGAGGCAATTTCTAGCTCTCATGCTTCTGATTGGCTGAATGCTATGCATGATGAGTTGTCTTCTATGTCTCATAATGGTGTTTGGAGTCTGGAGGAATTACCAATTGGTTGTAAACCTGTTGGATGCAAATGGGTTTTCAAAACCAAACGTACTCCAGATGGTAAAGTTGAAAGGTACAAAGCCAGACTAGTAAGCTAAAGGCTATAACCAAAGAGAAGGCATTGACTATAAGGAGACCTTCTCACCAGTCTCTACAAAAGATTCATTTCGAGTTGTCATGACTTTGGTAGCTCATTTTGATCTAGAACTTCACCAGATGGATGTGAAGACGGCCTTTCTGAATGGAGACCTTACTGAAGATGTTTACATGGTTCAGCCTGAAGGTTTTACTGAAACAGGCAAAGAGCACTTGGTTTGCAAGCTGAATAAGTCTATTTATGGACTGAAACAGGCCTCCAGACAATGGTATTTGAAGTTTGATAAGGTTGTCACTTCTCTTGGCTTCAAAGAAAATGCCTCAGATCAGTGCGTTTACTTGAAGACTTGTGAGGGTGAATTCATCATTCTCGTTCTATATGTTGATGATATACTTCTTGCTAGCAGTTGTGTTAAAATCCTGACCGAGACAAAACTCATGTTGAGTAGCCACTTTGATATGAAAGACCTTGGTGATGCTTCGTTGTTTTAGGCATCCAGATTTATCGTGATAGGTCACGTGGTGTTCTTGGATTGTCTCAAAAAGGATATATTGAAAAGGTCCTCAAAAGCTTTAATATGCATTCTTGCTCCCCATGTGCTGCACCTGTTCAAAAGGGTGAGGAAAAATTCTCTAAATCTCAATGTCCTCAAAATGATGTAGAAATAAATGAAATGAAAAAAGGTCCCATATGCTTCCATTGTTGGCGAGTTTAATGTATGCTCAAGTTTGTACTCGTCCGACATTGCTTTTTTTGTAAATGCTTTAGGGAGATACTTGAGCAACCCAGGTTTGGGTCATTGGAAAGCCGTAAAAAGGTCATGAGATATTTGCAGGGAACTAAAGATTATATATTGACCTATAAGAAGTCCGATCAACTTCGAGTCACTTTGGTTATTCTCGATTCCGATTTCGCAGTTGCCCCGACGACAAAAAATCTACTACGGCTTTATCTTTATGATGGCGGAGGAGCTATTTCTTGGAAAAGCGCCAAGCAGACGCTTACAGCTACTTCTACCATGGAAGCGAGTATGTTGCTTGCTATGAGGCTACTTGTCAAGCCATGTGGCTGAAAAATTTGATTTCGGCTTTCATATTGTTGAAAGCATATCTAGGCCACTTGTGATATATTGTGACAATATCTGCTGCTGTGAACTTCTCTCATAACAATAGAAGCTCTTCTCGCACTAAGCATTTTGATGTGAAATATTTGTTCGTTAGAGAGAAGATTCAGGAGTTTCGGACTCGTATTGAGCATATTGATACAGAAACATGCTTGCACGATCCACTAACCAAAGGGTTAACTGTTGGAATATTCCGGAATCATGTAATTCATATGGGCTTAGTTAAGTCTTTTGATGTATTGGATTAGTGGGAGTCTGAAACCATTATTTGCCCATTATCGTTTTTTTTATGAGATATGTAAATTGACGTCATTCTTGGTTTCATATCTCTTATAGCATTTTAAGATGCTTGGACCATTTTTTGAATTGCATATTTCTCTTTATTAATTATATGCAATTTTATATTCATCAATCTTTATGTGAAATATGAGTCTTTAGCATGTATGATTTACTTCCCTATCGGATACTATTTCTGCATTGTTAAAGCTTGTATTTCTTATCTTCCAAGTTAACGTGTGCTTTGATCGTAACTGGTATTTCTCTTTAATAATTGATTAATGCTATCCAAGTGGGAGAATGTTAAATTTTAATGTGTATAATATGTGGATTAGCATTAATTGGTTATTAAATTATAATTAAATTATTAATATATCAGTTATAAAATTAATTCTTAATTACGTAACCAATTGGTGAAATTGTTGTTGGGTATTTACTAAAGAGTGACCCTATGATGGGATGGGTCATTCTGATGTTAACCCGTTGAGAGGTCCCTACTCTCTGCTGGTAGGTTATAAGAATAGCCTCCCCATTAGGCATTCTAACACACAAACACAAAACCAAAAACCAACCAGAAAGAGAGGAGTAACCCTCTCACCTTCTCCAACGTTCTGATCCACTATTCATCTCCCTCTCACCCTCTGATCTGCTGTGATGGATTCTGCGAATCTCCAAGGTATGAAATTCTTCTCTTTCCTTTGATTAACATGAATCACATGCTATGATTTGTATCTGTATGGTATTTAGAATTATAGGTTTTCCTTCATTCTTACTATGCCCCAGGCCCTGGTGGATTTCAACCAATTTTTTACAAAACATATTGTGATGTTGTAGGTAAGAATGTTCATGAGATGATTGCCTCTGCCTTTTCGTCTGGTTTGATAATTGATTGATGCTAGATTAGCTGAAACTCTTATAGTGCCTATTCCAAAACTGGAGAATCCCGATAGTTTGAAGGATTTTAGGCCTATTAGCCTATGCAATGTTCTCCTGAAGCTTATCCCCAAAGTCTTGGTCAGAAGAATCAGGCCTTATTTGGACAGTTTCATTGGTCCACTCCAGAGTAGCTTCATTCCTAATAGAGGCACTGCGGATAATGCAATCATTACTCAGGAAGTAGTTCATCATATGCATAAGAAGAAAGGTAAATTGGCTATCTTCTCTTCAAAATTGATTTTGAGAAAGCGTACGATAGAGTTGATTGGAACTTCTTAAGACTTTATCTGAGTTTAGTTTTCCTAGTCCTATAATAAGCCTCATTATGAACTGCATATCTGCCTCCTCCCTGGCCTTAAAATGGAATAGTGAAAATCTTGATAATTTTACTCCTAATAGGGGTTTGAGACAAGGAGATCCAATGTCTCCTTATCTCTTCGTACTGTGCATGGAAAAGCTTGCAATGCTCATTCAGGAAAAAGTACAAGATGGGAAATGGAAGCCTGTTAAGGTTTCTAAAAATGGTCCAGCCATCTCCCACTTGTTCTTTGCAGATGACTGCATTTTATTCACTCAAGCCAAGTCCTCCCAAGCAAAACTTATGAAAGAGGTTCTTGACACCTTCTGTAATGCCTTAGGTCTCAAGGTTAATGTCCACAAGACAAGATTTCTGTCTTCTAAGCATGTGTCTAGATCCAAGAATAACAGATTTGCCTCTATTACTAGTTTTCACCACACTTCTAATTTAGGTAAATATCTTGGGTTCCCTAGGAGTGACTTTAGTTTCATTGTTGACAAGATCAATAACAGATTAGCAGGGTGGAAAGCTAGATTGTTGAATAGAGCTGGCCGAGTAACCCTTGCTAAGTTTGTTCTTGCCTCCATCCAATCTATTCGATGCAGAACAATTGGATTCTAGCTAGTATATGTGATAATATGGATGCTTGCATGAGGCAATTCATTTGGGGTAGTAAAACATCTCATTGGGTGAATTGGAATACTGTGACTCAACCAAGAGCTAGAGGTGGTCTTGGTCTGCATACGGCTAGAGAAACTAATGCGTTTCTCCTTGGCAAGCATGTGTGGGACTTGTTACAACACAAGGAGAAGCTGTGGGTGCAGATGCTAGCAGCTAAGTACTTGAAAGACTCTCATATCCTTACTGCTAAGCCACATTCTTGGCATGTCACCAATTTGGAGTGCAATTTTGAAATCCATGGATTGTCTCAAATCTGGTTTCAGATTCGAGTAGGAAAAGGAGATATTTCCATTTGGTATGACAAATGGTTGGAAGAGGACCAAATTAGCCACTTGGTCCCTTTATGTGCTTATACAAGACACTCAAATGCAAATTACGGACATTTTGTTTGATGGCCAAGTGGCATTGGAACATGATTGCTACTCCAATTCCTTTGGATATCAAGATGAAAATTCAAAGTCATATTTTAGATGAAGTCAGTGATGATACTATGATTTGGGGAAATTCAAATACAGGCAAATACACTTTGCTAGTTCAAACTTACAAGTGGATTACTTAGGTTCGGGGTCCTAATCAAGCCTTAATCAAGAGAATTGGTCTTGGATTTGGAAGCAAGCCCTTCCTAGGTATAGTCCGCCAACAAATGCTTTTCGGGTTTCTAGACATGTAAGCCATGATGCTTTCCTCGCTGAATTGTGGTGCTTCCCGGAAGATCGCATCCATGTCCTTAGGGATCAGTATTGCTTTGCAAGGAGAATGCGGGACTTGACTCCTCTAGCCCGAACTCATAACTTTTATTCTCGGGATGCTTTGTCTTGGCTTAAGGAGAATATTCTTGATAGTCATGGTTCTTTATTTGTGGTGGTCTCTTTGGTTTATTTGGAGGGCCCGAAATGCGAAGTCTTTAATGATAACAAGTGGTCTGTGTGGTATGTGTTGAACCAGATTTATGCTTTTCATGATTTGATCAATAAGACTCTTGGTAAAACAAATAACACTCTTACAATCGGAGAAGTGTCTTGGCTCCCCACCCAGTGAGAATTGCATTAAATTAAATGTTGATGGCAGCTCTTTGGGCAATCCGGGAGAGCAGGTTTTGGTGGTTTAATTCGGAATAGGTTGGGAGAGTGGATCACTGGCTTCTCTGGTTTTTGTGGACACTCAACCAATCAGTATGCTTGAGCTGCTAGCTATATTCCATGGTCAAGTCTGGTTTGGAATTCTGGTTATAGAATGGTGGTTTGTGAATCAGAATCTCAGTTGGCCTTGTCTCTTATCACTAAGGGAGTGGATTCTTTTCATCCTCACTCTGCTGTTATCAACCAAATCAGAAGCCTTGTGTATTTGCCTTGGAATATAAGTCTTAATCATACTTTACGCGAAGCCAACGAGTGTACAGATTGGTTGGCAAAGTTTGGAGCACACATGGATCAAGAGTATGTGCTATGGGATAAATTTCCTGCTCAATCGAGTTTAGCTCTCATGGCTGATGCATTTGTGTAATTAGGCTCAGGCGTTAGTTTTTCTTTTTTCCTTTATTCCTCATAAAAAAAGAAGAAGTCTCAAATCGAATAAGTTTAAATATAAGTTTCATAAATTGTTTACAAGTTTCTCATAAAGAATAAATATTTGAAACAAGATAATCTTATAACCCAATGTCATATGGATCAGAGCTAAACAAATCCCATAAAGAAAAGAATAACATTAAAGGAATTCAACTCCTAATACTCTAAGGCATCGACAACTCCATGTAAGCTCTGATGTGTTACTCTTCATTCACTTTAGAATTATCTGGTATGACGAAACGCACGTCCTAAAGGTAAGAGAAATGAGGATCCGCTCTTGATTTCTCCTTATGTTTGATTAAAACCCGAATGAACCAATCTATCCTCCAATTGCAAGATCAAACACCAAGGGTATGTTCTTGATGAAGAACCAACCCAAAACAATGATTGAAAGATTGTAAACATTAGGGAGAATTCAAAGGTTTCAAAAGAAATCCAAGAAAGATGAAGAGATGCAGTTTTTCTGAGGTTAACAATGTGGGAATTAGGGTTTAGGTTGAATCTTATGGTATAAATATGAGTTTAGGTCATTATGGATTGTTTAGAAGTCCAAAAACACTTTTGATGCGTTGATTCGCGGGGCGAGCTCCCGTTCGCGGGGCGTGCTTGAGAACCAATTTCTGTCAACGGAATTCGCGAGTCGAACCCGAGAGCGCAAAACTATTTTTCAGAGTCTCGTGAGGCGAACAAATGTTTGCAGGGAGAGGCCTTAGAAGCCGAATTTGGCCATAACACTTGAAATAAGACTTTTTGATAATTCTCTAAGACTTCCAACTCATCAAATATCACCTCAATCGGGCATCTAGAACTCAATATATGGCCAAAACCATAAAACATGTTACTTGGACTCTTAAAGGATTGAATCTTTCTAATACTAAACTTCTCCAAACATGAACTTAGACATCAAGAAAAAAACATAACAAACATATATAAACATATAAAAGCCAAGACTAACACATATTAACATATGGTAAAATTCAAGGTGTTACAATCTTCATGGTTCAACATATTATTTTATAAAACTGATGGCAAACAAATATTTCTATTGTAAAAACACTTATTGGGCCCCCATTCATTTTCCTTGAAGGACAACTTCTATTGAGACATAGGCCGGGTTAATAATAGCCCATTACTAACCCAATATCACCGCTGTGAGAATAGTCACCAACGCGCACCCACTGTTGGAGGACTCCAACGGTGGAACACATCACCAACAAACTGGTAGACGGCAAGGGGCAACCGACCTTCCAATCGGCGATGATTATACTTTCGAGATTAGCATATGGTTCAACAATTCTGATTGGATGACGGTAGTGGGTGAGAGATCTCGACCTTAGATGGAAGATGAGAGACGCGGCGGACAGAAGGTGGGCAAAGCTAACGGGTTGTATTGTCTTGACGATGTCAAGGTGGGTGAATGTGCTTGAAAAGCTGTGACCTCTATTACAGATTTGTGTGTAGCAGAGATCAGCCTTTGTTGTTCATCTTCTACTCTAAGATGATACACATGGCCAAGAGTGAGTTTCGGTACCATGTTTAGAATCTGAGTTTTGACTGTGTTGAATACATCACCAGCCTATTGGAAAACCATATGCGGTGGTACCATGGTGGCAGTATATGCGGCCGATGATAGTGCAGTGGATTAGAGGGAGGAAAATTCCCTTTTTTTTTTAGGGTTTTTAATAATAAACTTATATATATGACTAAACCCCCAATTTGGTCCCTGAGAAAAACACTCGGGTCTGAAATAGTCCCTAACCAAAAAAAACTATCCGTTTAGTCCTTAAGAATGTATTTCCGGGACAGATTAGTCCTTCCGTCAGCATTTTACCTTTGATCGCAGGTAAAATGCTGACGTGTCGGTATCCTTCCAAAACGCATGCCGTTTTTTCCTTCTTCTTCCTCCAGCTTCTTCTTCTTCTTCCACTTCATTTCTCGGCATACGACAATGCCATCGCCGCCACTTCTTTCTCTTCCACGACCTTCCCATCCAACATCTTAATCAAAGGCACAATGCAGCCACACTCCCCCATCTCCTTCCTCGCTTTCGCGCCACCGTTCAACCCCAAAGCATAAACAGCCCTTGCCGCCTCAATTCTCACAGCCAGCACACCGCAATTGAGTACACCTGTGAGCCTCGCCGCGAACCCATCAGAAACAAGAACCTCAGCTATAGGTCCACTCAAAGTCAAGTTTCTCAACATCTCAACCGCAACTTCGAGACTCTTGTTTGTGATAGCAGCAGAGTCCCAAAAATTCTTCAAACATTCAATTCCACCTTCCTTAACAACCAAAACCCTCAAACTCTCTGTTTCCGAAATCAAATTACACAAACAACTCATTGCATTCTCGCGCCGCAGGTGTTCCCGGAAGAAGCAAGACCTAACAGAACAACAAGCGGGTTCTCCTCAACGAGATTCTCTTGAATCTCGGCGAACGCGTCGAGGTTCCCGAGAACTCCCGGCTGCGGAGGCTTGCGAGCCGGGAGTGCCACTGGCAAATCTCAAGAGCGACGAGATTCCGCCTCGTGATCCAATCGCCCTTGCGTTCTCCTTCGAGAAGCTCAGCGCCTGAAGCGCGATGCAAGCTTTCTCGATTCTGAATCCGCTACCGGAATCGAGAACGCGAAGCAAGTGGTTCAGAAGCAACAAACCCTCCGCGATAAGAACGTGCTTGCTGCTATCCACAGTGGAAACCCTAGAAATCGCGGCTACGGTGGAGCTTGGCGAGGAGGGAGTCGAGGTCGTTTTGGGTCTTGAGCTTGCCGTTTATGGGGTTAGGGGATTGGCAGGGTTGGACGAGGGAAACGGCATCGTTGAGGGTGTGGGAGATGGAGTGGAGGAGTTCGAGGGAGAGAGGGTGAGCGTTGTTTGGGAACTCGACGGAGAAATCGGTGAGGTGAGTTTGGAGGTGAGAAGTGGAAGAAGTGGCAGATGCAGATGCAGAGAAGTGGAAGAAGAAGCTGGAGGAAGAAGAAGGAAAAAACGGCATGCGTTTTGGAAGGATACCGACACGTCAGCATTTTACCTGCGATCAAAGGTAAAATGCTGACCGAAGGACTAATCTGTCCCGGAAATACATTCTTAAGGACTAAACGGATAGTTTTTTTTGGTTAGGGACTATTTCAGACCCGAGTGTTTTTCTCAGGGACCAAATTGGGGGTTTAGTCTATATATATATACATACATACATTAAACAATTCCCCTTATTGTGTGAGCCCCATTCCCATCTTTTAAAACGAGTCCAGGTACATCCGTTACCAAGTATACGCGTGGGCCCCATTCACATCTATGAAAACGAGATCAACGATTCACAATGGATGCGCGTGTTGTACCTTTAAATGGATGTGCATCTTACACATCACCATAATAACATCGGAAGTTTATTTGAACATCACATAAATGGATATCATGTGATGTTTCTTTGATTTTGTGATATATTTTTGAATTACGTATATCTATACTATCTATACTTCTATATAATCATTACTAGATGATGGACCCGTGTGATGCACGGGTGCAATATGACTTCAGCAATAAAATGTCAGTAAAAAGTTTACAGTCTCTACAACATATCAATTTTAGATTCCATGTATAGCCTAAACAAGTTACTTGGATAGCTAAGACACCAATTTCTCATTGTCATCGACGGATAAAAATTAAATACATATTTCACTTATAAAAATAAAACGTCAGTAAAGAGTCTGCAGTCTCTACAACATATCAATTTTAGATTCCATGTATAGCATAAACAAGAAACTTGGATAGCCTTGACACCAATTTCTCAGTTTCATCAACGGATAGAGATCACCTGTCTCAAAATGGTGTACCACTTTCTGTCACACCTAATTAGATTGTGTCATGTTATTTAAAAAGGATACATTTATTATAAATAATATGATTAATTTTCCAAGTGATACAATCTAATTGGGTGAGACAAGAAGTGGTATACCATTTTGAGACAAGTGATCTGTATCCGTCATCAACAACATCAACAACTGAAAACATCAATTAAAGTTGTCGGTATTTGCTTAAAACATAAAGTAATAAGAACAATGTTAAGAGAAACATGGTTCTTCATGAAATATGGCTTTTCCAACTACATTATCCTCAATGTCAAACTCATTAATAATCAACACAACACCACTAAATCAAAATCATTATTGGTAAACCATGGAATAAAGAGCAACTAACATCCGCATATTTAGAAATAATTATATATACAAATTCGTAATGTACAATATAAATTTATCTTATTTTTTTATAGCATACTTATCTTAAATTCTGGAATACTTCTTTATAGACCATATTGGAAGTGGAGTTTAAAATTTGACCTTCACTATTTCATATGAGTATCATCAAACCGCTTTGTGATGTAACTCTTGATATCGCAATATATAATTGTCCATGTGAAAAAATAGGTTGTGGAAAATAGATGCCCACATGTTTTAGAGATTGTCATTAACTCTTATTAATTGTCATTGCAAAAGAAATAACTATAAGAAATTGCCTACGTTGAAATTTAAAAGGGATCATGGGATTGGATGGAACCAAAGACAACCTGGAATAAAAATCTTTGGTCCAATACTACAATCGGAAATGACTTTTGCTTCCCAAGCATAATTGCCCAATTGGCTAATGATGAGTCCAAGTCTCATTACATAACCTAAAGATTGGTCTATGTTTCTCAACAACACAATGAGAACTTCAATTTTCAATTTCAATTTATGATTTGACAAGCCTGATGCATTATTGGTGTTAAAAAATTTAAGACTATGAACATCATCCGGTGTAGCAATATTCCATCATGGGAGCATGAATTATCAAAACTTAAATAAGTTCTTGTTTCACTATGCATCAACTGAAGGAAAACCTATGATTCTAAATACCATACAGATACAAATCATAGCATGTGATTCATGTTAATCAAAGCAAATTAAGAAGAATTTCATACCTTGGAGATTCGCAGAATCCATCACAGCAGATCAAAGGGTGAGAAGGAGATGAACAGTGATCAGAATGTTGGAGAAGGTGAGAGGGTTACTCCTCTCTTTCTGGTTGGTTTTTGGTTTTGTGTTTCTGTCTGTTAGAATGCCTAATGGGGAGGCTATTCTTATAACCTACCAGCAGAGAGTAGGGACCTCTCAACGGGTTAACATTAGAAATGACCCATCCCATCATAGGGTCACTCTTTAGTAAATACCCAACAACTATTTCACCAATTGGTTACGTAATTAAGAATTAATTTTATAACTGATATATTAATAATTTAATTATAATTTAATAACCAATTAATGCTAATCCACATATTATACACATTAAAATTTAACATTCTCCCACTTGGATAGCATTAATCAATTATTAAAGAGAAATACCAGTTACGATCAAAGCACACGTTAACCGGAAAGATAAGAAATATAAGCTTTAACAATGCAGAAATAGTATCCGATAGGGAAGTAAATCATACATGCTAAAGACTCATATTTCACATAAAGATTGATGAATATAAAATTGCATATAATTAATAAAGAGAAATATGCAATATAAAATTGCATATAATTAATAAAGAGAAATATGCAATTCAAAAAATGGTCCAAGCATCTTAAAATGCTATAAGAGATATGAAACCAAGAATGACGTCAATTTACATATCTCATAAAAAAAACGATAATGGGCAAATAATGGTTTCAGACTCCCACTAATCCAATACATCAAAACACTTAACTAAGCCCATATGAATTACATGATTCGGAATATTCCAACAGCTTAAGCCTTTGGTTAGTGGATCAAAGCATGTTTCCTGTATCAATATGCTCAATACGAGTTTGAAACTCCTGAATCTTCTCTCTAACGAACAAATATTTCACATCAAAATGCTTAGTGCGAGAAGAGCTTCTATTGTTATGAGAGAAGTTCACAGCAGCAGTATTGTCACAATATATCACAAGTGGCCTAGATATGCTTTCAACAATATGAAAGCCAGAAATCAAATTTTTCAGCCACATGGCTTGACAAGTAGCCTCATAGCAAGCAACATACTCTGCTTCCATGGTAGAAGTAGCTGTAAGTGTCTGTTTGACGCTTTCCAAGAAATAGCTCCTCCAGCCATAATAAAGATAAAGCAGTAGATTTTCGGTCGTCGGGGCAACCTGCGAAATCGAATCGGAATAACCAAGTGACTCGAAGTTGATCGGACTTCTTATAGGTCAACATATAGTCTTTGGTTCCCTGCAAATATCTCATGACCTTTTTTACGGCTTTCCAATGACCCAAACCTGGGTTGCTCAAGTATCTCCCTAAAGCATTTATAGCAAAAGCAATGTCGGGACGAGTACAAACTTGAGCATACATTAAACTGCCAACAGCGGAAGCATATGGAACCTTTTTCATTTCATTTATTTCTACATCATTTTGAGGACATTGAGATTTAGAGAATTTTTCCTCACCCTTTTGAACAGGTGCAGCACATGGGGAGCAAGAATGCATATTAAACCTTTTGAGGACCTTTTCAATATATCCTTTTTGAGACAATCCAAGAACACCACGTGACCTATCACGATAAATCTGGATGCCTAAAACAACAGAAGCATCACCAAGGTCTTTCATATCAAAGTGGCTACTCAACATGAGTTTTGTCTCGGTCAGGATTTTAACACAACTGCTAGCAAGAAGTATATCATCAACATATAGAACGAGAATGATGAATTCACCCTCACAAGTCTTCAAGTAAACGCACCGATCCGAGGCATTTTCTTTGAAGCCAAGAGAAGTGACAACCTGATCAAACTTCAAATACCATTGTCCGGAGGCCTGTTTCATCCATAAATAGACTTATTCAGCTTGCAAACCAAGTGCTCTTTGCCTGTTTGAGTAAAACCTTCAGGCTGAACCATGTAAACATCTTCGATGAAGGTCTCCATTCAGAAAGGCCGTCTTCACATCCATCTGGTGAAGTTCTAGATCAAAATGAGCTACCAAGGCCATGACAACTCGAAATGAATCTTTTGTAGAGACTGGTGAGAAAGTCTCCTTATAGTCAATGCCTTCTCTTTGGTTATAGCCTTTAGCTACTAGTCTGGCTTTGTACCTTTCAACTTTACCATCTGGAGTACGTTTGGTTTTGAAAACCCATTTGCATCCAACAGGTTTACAACCAATTGGTAATTCCTCTAGACTCCAAACACCATTATGAGACATAGAAGACAACTCATCATGCATAGCATTCAGCCAATCAGAAGCATGAGAGCTAGAAATTGCCTCCTCAAAGGTAACAGGATCATCATCATCATTGAGGTCAAACTCATGTTCCTGAAGATATACAATATAATCATCTGGTATGGAAGGTCTGCGCACTCTTTGAGATCGCCTCAGTGGAATTTCATCAACAATAAGATCATGTTCCTGTTCATCTACAAGTGGTGCTGCCACACCATCTTCATGTTGAAGATTCTGATCAACATCATTAGCTGGAATCAAAACTTCTGTAGGAAAAGGAACAGCTGGTATAGGAACAATGGTGCGATCTTCTCTAAGAGTAACTGGTCGTGGTATATCACTCCCACTATCCAAGTCATCCTCAAAGAAAATCGCTCGATCAGATTCGACGACTCGCATAGAATGAGATGGACAATAGAATCTGCTACCTCTGGAACCCACACAATAGCCAATAAAGAAACCACTAACAGTCTTAAGATCAAGTTTCTTAGACTGAGGATTATAAGGTCTAACTTCTGCCTTACAACCCCATACATGAAAATGTTTCAAACTTGGATTCTTTCCACTCATGAGCTCATATGGAGTTTTTGGTATAGACTTGCTGGGTACTTGATTTAGAATATAGACAGCAGTTTTTAAGGCATCTCCCCAAAGAAAGTCTGGCAATGATGAATGGCTCAACATACATCTTACCATCTCCATAAGTGTGCGGTTACGCCTCTCTGCAATTCCATTTTGCTCAGGAGTACCAGGCATAGTGTATTGAGCTTCAATACCGCATTCCTCAAGAAATCTGGCAAAAGGTCCTGGGTTTCTACCCGTCTCATTATATCTACCATAGAATTCTCCACCTCTGTCAGATCTTACACATTTTATCTTCCTACCTGTTTTCAACTCAACAGCAGCCTTAAAGGATTTGAAAGCATCTAGGGAACTAGACTTTTCTTGAAGGAGATCTATCCATCCATATCTCGAGAAGTCATCTATAAAGGTAATGAAATATCCATATCCACCCATGGCAGTAGGTGTAATATGTCCACACAGGTCGGTGTGAATCAACTGTAGCACATCATCACACCTATTTGCTGCTTTATTCCTAACCTTGGCAGTAAATTTGCCCTTGATGCAATCAACACATGTATCAAAATCGGAGAAGTCTAGATCATGGAGAATACCTTCCTTGACTAGCCTCTCAATACGGGGCCTAGAAATATGCCCCAAACGTCGATGCCATAACATAGAAGAATGTTCATTAATCCTACTGCGTTTGTTTCCAACAGCAGAATTAACAGACATGTCATGTAGATTTAACATATAAAGGCCATCACGTAAAACTCCTGAACCAACGGAAATAGAATCTGAATAAACAATCAATTTTCCACTACCAAACTTAAAGGTGTAACCACACTTATCCAAAGCAGAAACAGAAATCAAGTTCCTTCTCATAGAAGGTGCATACACAGCATCTCTTAAAAGCAAATTATGTCCAGAAGGCAAAAGTAAAGAAACAATTCCAATGTCAATAACAGAAACTCCAGCTCCATCTCCCATAATAATCTTAGACTCAGCATCACTTGGTTTCCTCAGGCTTGTGAACCCCTGCAAGGAATTCACAACATGAATGGTTGCACCTGAATCTAACCACCAAGTATTTGGAGGAACATCAATGACATTGGATTCAAAGCATGTTAGAGCCTTCTCAAAAGTCATAAATTTCTCCCCAACAGCTTTCTGATATTCTTTAGCATTATCGGTCTCTAAGATACTCTCGCCCGATGGATTTTTCCATAGTATACTTCATCACTTTTCGGGCACACTCTATTAGAGTATTCCCATTTCTCATAAGCAATCCTCTGTGCTGCAGTGAGACTCATTTATGAGAGCAGCTGGCTTGTCTTCCCTCAAGGCCAGATCCAAGTCAGCAATGGTTAAGTAGAGATCTAGAGTCTCTTTCCAGTCCTCATATTTTGTCCCATTTAGAGTTTTGACAGAATTTGGGAAGGAGGCTGACATAAAACATAGAATAAGGAATCATTAAGAATTGAAGGGTAATATGATTCCATATATATGTTCAGCCGATCTTGCCCATAATACAAATTTCTTATTCATTATAATTCCGCCTAAGGGTCCCGAATCATAATAAACAAGAAATACAATAAGAAGAATAATACAATGTACAAAACTTACATCACCAAAATTTCTAATACCGATAGGGTACTTGAAACCATAATTGACATAAGCTTAAGACAATAGTACGATGTATAATAACGAATTACATTAATAATAGTACAATCGATAGGGTATAATTATTATTAATATAATACAAATATAACACATTAGAATAATCAATTATTTAACAACACAAATTTTGTATAATTATACCCACGATAGGTGAGTTCATAACTATACAAAATATCAACAGTCATGCTACAATTATACATTAGAATAATTAATTGTTTAACAACACAAATTTTGTATAATTATACCCACGATAGGTGAGTTCATAACTATACAAAATATCAACAGTCATGCTACAATTATACATTAGAATAATTAATTGTTTAACAACACAAATTTTGTATAATTATACCCACGATAGGTGAGTTCATAACTATACAAAATATCAACAGTAATGCTACAATTATACATTAGAATAATTAAATTGTATAACAAATGCAGCATAGGACACACAACTTAATTCACATAAGGCTCTAAAATTAATTCCATCTATATGACACATGATCAAGGAGAGTATAACATATCAAAGTGTCGCAAAAAAGTAGAGAACAATCACAAAATTTTAGATCAAAACCTTAGAGTACAGTATTAAAAAATACAATATATTTTTCGGTTTTAACCATATAAAATATTCGCGAGGCGAGAGGTATCTCGCGAGGCGAATCTTGTGAAAAGTCAGCAACGTTTGGTCTTCTCGCGGGTACTCGCGAGGCGAGTAAAGTGTTCGCGAGGCGACCCAGAAACCTTTCATTTTCCCAGAACAGTCAGCCTTCGGGGTCGCGAGGCGAGAAGAGTAGTCGCGGGGCGACCCAGAGACCTTTCATTTTCCTAAAACAGTCGGCCTTCGAGGTCGCGAGGCGAGAAGCGTAGTCGCGGGGCGACCCAGAGAGCATGACAATTTCACTGTTCTTCTGGCTTTCAGGTTCGCGAGGCGAGAATAATCTCGCGAGGCGAATCTGGAATTCCACAGATGCTGATGCCCAGAATCGCGAGGCGAACAAAACTCGCGGGGCGATCGAACCAGTTTCACGCAAAAGGGAAACGAAAAGACATCGATTTCTCACATTTTATTTGATGAAATCTAACGATTTTCGAGTATGTTACTCGAATAACATGTGGGAAGAAAAGCCCTCAAACAATTTTCGAAATCATTGGTCAGAATCATAGTTTCGAATTTTGAAGAACAAGGCATGAAAAACGAAAGTTGCTGAAGAAAAAAATTCTGGGCAAACAAATTTTTTTACAATATTGATATAACATGATATGAAAATCCCTAAAAAGATTTTGCATCTTGATTGAAAAACATAAATTAGGGTTCATATAATTTTCAGAATAGCTATAACATGTATCTATCCTTGGCTCTGATACCAATTGAAGGAAAACCTACGATTCTAAATACCATACAGATACAAATCATAGCATGTGATTCATGTTAATCAAAGCAAATTAAGAAGAATTTCATACCTTGGAGATTCGCAGAATCCATCACAGCAGATCAAAGGGTGAGAAGGAGATGAACAGTGATCAGAATGTTGGAGAAGGTGAGAGGGTTACTCCTCTCTTTCTGGTTGGTTTTTGGTTTTGTGTTTCTGTCTGTTAGAATGCCTAATAGGGATGCTATTCTTATAACCTACCAGCAGAGAGTAGGGACCTCTCAACGGGTTAACATTAGAAATGACCCATCCCATCATAGGGTCACTCTTTAGTAAATACCCAACAACTATTTCACCAATTGGTTACGTAATTAAGAATCAATTTTATAACTGATATATTAATAATTTAATTATAATTTAATAACCAATTAATGCTAATCCACATATTATACACATTAAAATTTAACATCAACCACATCATATAATCATTTATCATGTCAACAACATCATTTTTAGGTACTAGAATAGTCTTATGCTGAATACTAAGTATAAATCAATAATCGAACCATCAATTATCCATTGATATTGATGAGTAGATGGCCAACTACTTCATGAAGAGCAAAAAACAAAAAAAAAAAAAAAACAAAAAAAAACATGACTTTTCATTTAGAAAACATATAGGCAAACTCATTGTACCATTTTGATCCCCGTCTTTCTTCTATCTACATATGACGCCAAAGAAGCACTAAATTGAGTAAATTCACGACCCTTAGTTTTCCTACACTTTTGGGGCGGTTGTACCTATTAGCATAGGCAATAAGTGTTCACGTATAGAATAAAAGTGCAGGCTTATAGTGTGCACAGTTCACAATGTCAGATAGTTTTGGAGCTCATCATATGAATATTGGGTCACGGTTAGCATGGTCCCTGTTGATGTCATTTGTCCGAAAATTTAGTTCTTGCTCTACACATTTATTAAATCACCGATTATAACACCGTCGGTGGACAATATCAATGGATATTAAGTGTTCACGGTTTTTAATATAATACTAATGTATTAATTGTTTACTTTTATCAATTGTTCAGTGTTATAACAATAATTATGCTAAAATTACTTTTTCAAATGCAGTGCCAATGATTAATTTTGTTTGGATAAATTAAAAATTGAATACAGGTTGAAGCTAAACCATTATTAGACGCCAATATCAACTAATTTTTATTATTCCATTGGAGGAGGTACTTAATGAAGCATGAAACAACTTAACCATACTATGGCTCATTTTGATTTCTTTTAAGATGGTTTATCCATATATACTAATATTATTATTTTTTCTTTTATCCTTCTCAATAACAACTGAACACAGTAGGAGTTCATTTTGAAAATTAAATTCACGACTGCCCGCTACAACAAAAATTCGCATTATGATTATGTGGAACAACAACAATAGTTTCACGGGGGGAAAATGAAAACCTGCAAACATTTAATCTTTGAACTCATGTCTATTTGGTTTCACACGGGTCAAAAGTCTAGTTGTAACATCCGTAATTTTTATGTTTTGTTTAAGTAAGAGGATTATGTTTAATGTTTGGATTAAATAGTTAAGATGTTGTTTGAGGTCTATAAACCTTTGCTTGGAAAGTACACAGTCATCTCGAGTGAGTTTGAACGTACACGAATCGAAGGGTTTTCCCCGTTGATCGTCTTTAATGTTTATGAGTGTGAAACAAGAGATTTGGAGTTAGGGTTGAGATTAGGCATTTTTGATGGTTTGAGGTTGTTTATTAGGTCTTGATGAGCCTATATCTCAAATTTGAGGTCAATCGAACTTCAAACGAGCTTAGAACGCGAAGAAACACGTGAGGTCAACATTGCTGATCAGAGGCCACGTTGAGCGTGGGGGAGTTGACGCTGAGCGTGGGAAAGTAGTGCCATGCACAAGGACACGTGGCGGGTGACGTGGAACAGATGCAAGCACGCTAGTGGATGCTCCTACGCTGAGTGTGGGTAAACTCACGCTGAGCGTGAGCGCCAGGAATTTGAAAAAAAATAAAATTGTCCATGAGGTAACTTAAGTTACCTCAGATGGAAAAATTACAGAAGACAGAGAGCACGAAGTTAGAGAGAGGGGGGAGAGTTTAGAGAGAGAAGTTGAGCCTGGAGATAATGTGTTCGTCCGATCGCGATTCCGACTTCGATTTTGTGATCAGGACAACGAGTACTACGAGTATCAACTAGTGATTCTTCGATACAACTGAGGTAATGCTCAAATCTCTAACGCGTCGACACGTCAACATTGTTGTTTCCTTCTTTCTTGTATCTTGCTTTGATTCTAGATCTGTTTGGAAAACTGTTTCAAAGTCAAGAGTCATGACATTGTCGGGACTTTGTCTATGTGTTAGGGTAAAATTTTGGAGCACCGAAAACCCTTTTAAGATGCGTGGCAGCAACCTTTGGAGAGAGAGAGGATTGATAGTGTGATTTTACATCATGTTTTCTATATACTTTTGCATGCATTTTTCATATAGATTAGGCATTCTTTATTTGATTTTAGTTAGATTTTCCCTTGGAACGGGTGAAGCGGTTTCTTGGTGTTGTTTTGCAGGAATTAATGTAAAAATGCTCAGAAATTAGCCTTGATGGAGCTTGGATGAAAAAGAGCCTGAAAAGAGAAGAAAATGAGCCAAGCAGAATTCTGGTGATTCGCCCCGCGAGACTGGCTTCGCCTCGCGACCGAAAGTCGACTGTTCAGCAGAATGTCATCTTTCTGGTTCGCCCCGCGAACCATGACTCGCTTCGCGAGTCTGGAAACCAGAAGCCATCACGCCCAGGCCCTGATGCTCCTCACGGGCATATTGAAGAATCATTTTACTGGCTCGCGACGCGAAGCCACTCTCGCCTCGCGAGAGCCCATTTCTCAGCAACAGCAGATTTTAATATTCGCCTCGCGAGAAGACATTCGCCTCGCGAGTGACCGCAGAACTGATTGGTATAAGTTGCTGTTTTAGGGCATAATTGGGAGTTTTTTTGGGGAGCTCTTGGAGGAGGCACTTGGAGCTGCGGCTAGATTAGGGTTTCAACCCTAGTAGGGGATGTTTTCCTTGCTCTGGGAATGGAAGAAGATTGGAGGATCCTTCTATGAGTGTTCTTCATCCCTTCTCTCCTTTTCTTTTGTATTCTCATTTATTATGAGTAGTTAAATCCTCTATTGTTGGGGTTAGATGTAGCTTTTCTGAACTTGCTTGTATTTGATTTGGTTGTTTTAATGCAAGTCTCTATTTCTTTATGAGTATGTGATTCTGTGCTTAATGCTTTCCTTGACTTAGCTACCCATAGGAATGATATGTTGCTTTGATAGACAATTGACAGATTGATGTTAAGGCATGCTCATGAATCATATGCCAAGTAGTTCAAGAATCTAGACATAGGTGTTGGCTGCTTGCAATCTTATAAGTCTTGACTTAATGCAAAATCTCAGGTTAATCCACCTAAGACATTAGGGTTTAATTTGGGGTTTTAGGCTCATTGCACCTAAGACATTAGGCTTGAGTATTTTAGAAAAGACTTGATTGTCATTATTGAATTGGGACTTGTGTTAGAAGCCATTTCATTGCAATTAAGGGAGGATTAGTGTAGTCTAACCCTGACAATCTTAACCGCATTTCTTTTGCCTTCCAAGTGTTCGATAAAATTCCCAAAAGACCAAAAATATTTTATTTCCTTATTTTATGATCTTTTCATACCATAGTTTAGTCTAGATAGTTGTTGAGTTTGTGAATTGGTAATTGACAACCGATCCCTGTGGATACGATAACCGGTCTCACCACCGTATTACTTGTTTACGACGAGGTGCACTTGCCTTTATATTCTAAAAAATACGCATCAAGTTTTTGGCGCCGTTGCCGGGGATTGGCTTTGCCAATATCAGTAGTAACAAATGAGACAACTAGTTTAGACATTTTTATTTTATTTTTCTCGTATATATTTGATATCTTTCTTTTGTTAGTTTTGTATATAATTGAATTTGTGTTTCTTTAATCTGGGCCTTAATTGTCTGTGTGAGGTGGACTTTGAATTGACAGGATCATGGACTACAATTATTATCGTCATCATCGATGCGTAAACCGAGATATCCGAGCTGCATTGCCGGTAGATATGCCGCAATTAGCCGTAAACATCCAACAAGTGAGTAATGAGTTGTCAAGAGCAACTGTCTCTCCTCCACCAAGTGGTAGCCTGTTCTCGAATGGGAAATCAATTTCCCAACACTTCCACTCCATGGTGGGGGAATCCTCCAAACAATACTTGGATTGATCAAGAGGAACATTGGGAATTTTCCACACCTTGTCATATCAACCACAATCATCCCCATTGGAAGTTGCTTGGGAGAACTTCAAATACGCATTCCCAGTCGAGGTTGAACAACCTATCCCGGGATAGTCGGCCTCACTTAGAGGCTGTTTTGGAGAACTTCATGGTAACAACAATGGAAGAATTAAAAAATCAAGAAGACACCATTCAAGTTTTGGGCACGTATTGAGAAAATCTCTAACCAACTATCCGGAATGTCAAAAGGAAACTTGATGGATGATGATGAAGATGACGCAATAATGGATGATGAGGAAGATGAAGAAGTGGGAGCAACTGAATTAAGAGATGAAGACCCTGTTTTGGAAGACATAGTTGCACCATCTCCCATTGAACCCTTGACTAAAGAGCTTGAAAGGAAGAGACATTTGGAGGACATCTATTTCGCCATGCTAGAGGATGATGAAGAATGTTTGAAATTGGATGAGTCTATTGATTCCTATGCATGTGTTGATTGTGATGGGAGAAACACTTGTGTGGTTTGTACTGAGATTTCTGCATATATGGAAGGTGATGGATTTGGTGATTCGGTGAATGAAGATTGTATAGAAGCCAAAAAAAGCACCAAGTGATCCTCTCGACTTGTTTGCCACCTCACACCGTGAAGCAACCCACGATGGAGTTCAAGCCTCTGCCCGAGAAATTGGATTTTGGATCTTTAAATATGCAGGCACTATGGCCACCCAAGAGGTTGAACCCTTTTTTATTGGGAAGATTTTGTTGATGAAGGGGACATCTTTGACCCAAGAGGGAGTGAGAAGTCCTTCCCACTTGAAGAAGTCACCATGATTTTCAAGCACTCACTCCCATATTTATGCTGCAAACCGTGGGATCCAGGTGAAGGATCTCACATGGTTAGCATCCCTTGGTCCTTATACCACAGGTTATGGGATCCAGGTGGATGCTTCTTAATGAGTCAAGCTAGTGACGTTAAAGAAGCGCTTATTGGGAGGCAACCCAATTTTTCTTTTCCTTTTTCCTTTTTGTTTTTGACTTTTAAACTCTTGAATAATTTGAGAAGATCAAGAGTTTTCTTTTATTAATAAATTTGTTAAGTGTTTTCAGGATAATAAGGAAGGAGAAGCAAAAAGAGCAGGGAGAAACAAAGCCAAAAAGCATGTGAACCAGCACCAGTTACCGCCTCGGTAAGTCGTTCCAATTTTTCTTTTTTTTCCTCTCTCTATCTTGATTGTTTACATTGGGGACAATGTAAATTCTTAAGCTTGGGGTAAGGGTATTTTGCATTTGCATTTTTCATGTTGCATTCATATAGTTTTGCATGATAGCTTTGCATGATCACACAATTAGATTGCCCTTGTTTAGATTTTGCATCCAATTGTGAGAACTAAGTGCCAATTAAATTGTGATAGTGAATTTTTGAACCCAATTTGTTATTCTTGTGATATGGCTGCAAATGAAAATGTTTGGATGATCTTGGATAGTTGATAATTAGCATTTGGTTCTGAGGATTTGTGTTTTTCATTGAATTCTGAACTAAAATGTGAGATTTTGAGCCATAAAGGGGTACTCACTAAATCTACCCCAATTCTTTGTGTTAGAGTGTTATTCCTCTTGGTTTGTTTTCTCTAGAACTTGACTTGAAACCATTTTGAAGCTTAAAAAATTTTTGAAAACATTTTTGAAAATGATTGAGGCAATAGGTATTTTTTTTGGCCTTCTGAGTTTTGAATGATGAAATGCTACCCCTTAGTTGCCCAATTTTGAGCCTGAAAGAATAAAAATGCTTTTCTTGGTACCTTGAAATGTTTTGATAAATATTTTGGATAGGACCTTCTAAAGTATTGCAAAAGGGTAAAAAGGTAGTTAAAAGTTGGGAAAAGAATCAGAAAAAATAATTCTCTTGATTTGAAAATTCTTCCCTTCTCCAAATAAAAGAAAAAGAAAAGAAAAAAAAAGAGAAAAATAAATAGAGAAGGGGATGAAAAAAAAAAAGTGAAAAATAAAAAGAAAAAGAAAGAAAAGAAAGGTGGAAAAAAAATAAATTGAAAACCCAAGAAGGTATTTTAGAAGGTCATGCTTTGCAAATGCTTGATGTTTGTGTAGCCTTTTGAAATGTCCTTTTCTTGTTATCCCCACCTAACGAGTAAATCCCATGGCCATGTTACAACCAAAGAAAAGACCTCTTGATTCTAATTTGTTTTCATTAATAAAGTAGAGATTTGGTTGATAGTCAAGCCTATGGTAGGATTCATTCCTTGAGGAAAATTGAGTGAAATGTCTTATCCCCTAAACACTAGAGTGAGGTGAGAAAAGAGAGCCAAGCAAATGAACAAGCTTGGGGTGAGCTTCAAGTGAGAAAGAGTGCCCAAATCAGTGAGAATATGAGTCTAAGGAACCTAAGCCTCTAATTGGACTTGAATTGATTGTCTCTTGCTGAATTGTTTGAATTGCCTATTGCTTGGATCATTTACTCGGGTTCTTAGTTCACTATCCATGCTCTGTTTATTCTTCTGGCCTTAGTGATTGCTTGAGGACAAGCAATTGAATAAGCTTGGGGTGATTTGATAGTGTGATTTTACATCATGTTTTCTATATACTTTTGCATGCATTTTTCATATAGATTAGGCATTCTTTATTTGATTTTAGTTAGATTTTCCCTTGGAACGGGTGAAGCGGTTTCTTGGTGTTGTTTTGCAGGAATTAATGTAAAAATGCTCAGAAATTAGCCTTGATGGAGCTTGGATGAAAAAGAGCCTGAAAAGAGAAGAAAATGAGCCAAGCAGAATTCTGGTGATTCGCCCCGCGAGACTAGCTTCGCCTCGCGACCCTGAAAGCTGACTGTTCCAGCAGAATGTCATCTTTCTGGTTCGCCCCGCGAACCATGGCTCGCCTCGCGAGTCTGGAAACCAGAAGCCATCACGCCCAGGCCCTGATGCTCCTCACGGGCATATTGAAGAATCATTTTACTGGCTCGCGACGCGAAGCCACTATCGCCTCGCGAGAGCCCATTTCTCAGCAACAACAGATTTTAATATTCGCCTCGCGAGAAGACATTCGCCTCGCGAGTGACCGCAGAACTGATTGGTATAAGTTGCTGTTTTAGGGCATAATTGGGAGTTTTTTTGGGGAGCTCTTGGAGGAGGCACTTGGAGCTGCGGCTAGATTAGGGTTTCAACCCTAGTAGGGGATGTTTTCCTTGCTCTGGGAATGGAAGAAGATTGGAGGATCCTTCTATGAGTGTTCTTCATCCCTTCTCTCCTTTTCTTTTGTATTCTCATTTATTATGAGTAGTTAAATCCCCTATTGTTGGGGTTAGATGTAGCTTTTCTGAACTTGCTTGTATTTGATTTGGTTGTTTTAATGCAAGTCTCTATTTCTTTATGAGTATGTGATTCTGTGCTTAATGCTTTCCTTGGCTTAGCTACCCATAGGAATGATATGTTGCTTTGATAGACAATTGACAGATTGATGTTAAGGCATGCTCATGAATCATATGCCAAGTAGTTCAAGAATCTAGACATAGGTGTTGGCTGCTTGCAATCTTATAAGTCTTGACTTAATGCAAAATCTCGAGTTAATCCACCTAAGACATTAGGGTTTAATTTGGGGTTTTAGGCTCATTGCACCTAAGACATTAGGCTTGAGTATTTTAGAAAAGACTTGATTGTCATTATTGAATTATGACTTGTGTTAGAAGCCATTTCATTGCAATTAAGGGAGGATTAGTGTAGTCTAACCCTGACAATCTTAACCGCATTTCTTTTGCCTTCCAAGTGTTCGATAAAATTCCCAAAAGACCAAAAATATTTTATTTCCTTATTTTATGATCTTTTCATACCATAGTTTAGTCTAGATAGTTGTTGAGTTTGTGAATTGGTAATTGACAACCGATCCCTGTGGATACGATAACCGGTCTTACCACCGTATTACTTGTTTGCGACGAGGTGCACTTGCCTTTATATTCTAAAAAATACGCATCAAGGATCTTGTTTCATGAGGTTCGAGACTCAGATACAAGTGTACACAAGGTGAGGGGGAAGAAATTTGTAGCATCCCGACTTCCATCACGATACTACTAAGTAAATATATATATATAAACCTGATTATAGCATATGAAATAATAGTTGAACATAGAAAATTTTGAAACTAAGAGAGACATCATTACAAGATTTTGTACCAATTGAACATATAATTGAAATTAATTTTATACAAATAAGTATTTAGCTCCTAAACAACAATTCAAACTCATATAAACATTGACTCCTACTCTGATCCGGTTGTGAAAACTAACGTATCTTGGGACACTATTGGGTGACTGTTAAGCAATCTCCGGAACTTGCTTATCAGTTTCCAACATATACCTGTTATCTGTAACAAAAGGAGCCTAGTGAGAATAAATCTCAATGAGTTCCTGCTTCAAGCAAAACATGTAAGTAATCAATATATATATTCTATTTGATCGTCCTCATTGAAATACAATATATGCACACGTACTATAATTAACCTCATGTAGTGGTAGAGTTTTTCATAGCCTACTCATCTCAACTATTTAACCAGGTGTACACTCCATGGACTAATGCAAGCTAGAGTAGGACTAGTAAAAATCTATACTACTAGGGAATTATTCTCTTATAACTCACCCTTTCATCACCGGCTCTTTTTACCGGGACCTTACTTGGGCTAAATTATTTGATGAAAAAGAACCTAAATACAGGCATACATACATGAGGGTAAACTTCACACACTTGGACATCCCTTTGGTTTTTTTGTCGGTGAAAACGCCACTGTTCCCGCGCACCGAGGTACTTAAGAGGAACTAGCTCTATACTGTAAGGCAGGACATACGTTTATGACCACAAGCGGCGTCCCACTTGCTTTGCACTTACTTGCTTGCCTTCCAAAACCGAAAGAAATCTATACTTGTCTTGTAAACTGAAAGGACTTCTGTGATTGCCTTTCAAACGGGAAGAACTTTATACTCGCCTTCCAAACTGAAAGGACTTCTGTACTTGACATTTGAAATGTCCTTGATAACCATTCTAAATCGAATCATAACGGATATAGGATGGTTATCATTATTGGATGCCAAACGGTGGTTTACTTTTATACATCATTATACTGTAGAAACACTCTAAATCAGTCAAAGCAGCCCTCAATCAAGCATTTAACAAGGAATAATGCATCGGTAACATATGCTTAATTTCTGCGGTTTTCAGCCAACTTCTATGGTTTTATTAAAATACCAAAAGAAGTCGGATTTAAACAAACAACCTCTCTATGGAAATATAAATAAGTCTAGTTTATAAATATAATTTTATTTTTGGGATAAAGCTTTCCAAAAAGTACAGTTTTTAACCAATAAGCTACTGCATTCGAAAATAGGACATCAACTTTACTCTAACTTGTAACATGTTTTTCTTTATCAACACTCAGTGAAAAAAAGCAAACTCAGTACCTAAACTGTATCAAATCGAGTGTAGTTTCTAACAAAACAAGAATCATTAGCAACAGAGCCCTACAGAAATAATTATAAGCAGAACACTGAACCTATGTCAAAACGGGTTTATGGACAGCAACATCATCTAGGACATTTCACAAACAGTTCACATGCATGCAACTCATTTCAATGTTCAATCTTCTCATGGTAAACATGCAAATAGAAAATCAACCAATTTAGAGCATATATCAACAACTCCTAAGCTTGGATTTATGGTTACCAAGCACTAAAACTAAGGGAACTCACCTGACTGAAGCTAGAAAATGAAGACATGGTGATTTCTTATATCTCTCTTGATCTTGGAGAGATTCTCCCAATTATCAATCTATCAATTTCTTCACTTACTTCCTAATCCTTGGAATGATGAGAACAATAGCTTCTTATCTCCTTAATTAACTCACTTTTGTAGCTAGAAAAGGAAGAACTTTCATCTAAACCTAAATCCTTCCGTGACCCATTTTGAAGGTGAAGAAGGGAGGTTTGCATGATCAGATTTTGGTTTGATTTAAGAGGAGTGTGGTGGTATTTTTTGCTAGGAACTGAAATAAGGAGGAGAATGATATAGATTGGTGGTGGTTTTGGTGGAATGGAGGTAATGGTGGTAGTGAGGCTTCTTTGAGAGAAGAAGAAGAAGAGTTTTTAGGTTTTTCAAAACTGAATAATTGAGTATGGGGGAGGGGAATTCGTGGTTTAAGTAAAAAGAGAGGGGGTGTGTGCAATAAAATAGGGGGTGCGACTATAAATTTAAGAAAATCAGCTTTTAATGAAATGTGTTATATTAAAATTAGGTAGTTTCATAAATAAATTTTACCTTTTATAAACCCCAAAAATAATTATATTTTCTCACTAGAATATTTCTTAGCCAAAGATAAATATTATTTGATACTAAATTATAAAATACCATTTTATAATTATCAATTACAAATAATTATCGCTGTATAAAAATCAAATAAGATTTTTATCGGCTCAGCCTAAAAATAATACAGAGAGGCTCAACAATTCATATTCATACATTTGCATACTCATGAGATGTAAGGAATTAAAGCACACCAGTGATCACAATCATAATGAAATGACTAAAATATCATTGGGAAATGATATTACAAAATTCCAACCACCATTGATTGTTGGTTAATAATATGATATATGATAACATGCTTAGTTGATTACGTGATATATGGTTATTCTTTTATTTCTCTGTTGATTATATGATGTTGTCTTGTTGATAATATTGTACTATGGGTTGTTGATATATTTATGTATGGTGGATCAATATTGGTGATACTTTGAAGATGTTTGATATGAAACTAGGTTGATAGCTTGATTAGGAGGTTATGATGTCATGTGGTGATAATGACGTGTTAGATGGAAAGATGGCGTGAAATTATGTAGTGATAGATGCATGTGCATATCATTGTGTTGTGGCTTCAACGACTTAAGATGGGAGGTGAATTGAGTTTTCTTAAAATATTTCCCTCTTATAAACTTTTCACAAAACTTTTCAAAGCAGAGTTACGGATTTGTGGCCTCGGGATCTTTTACAAAGTCAATGAAAGATTTATATAAAATCTTGAATTGGAAGATGATGAAGATAAGAAAGATTGATTCAGAATAGGTTCGGGATCAAAACTCAATAATAATGAAATATAGAAACTGATTAAACCTTTAAATATTAGGTACAAGTTATGCAAGTTTCATATACAAATATTAACAATCAAGAACAAACTTGCAGGTTTCAGTTTCTCAGTCTTAGTTCAGTTTCAGCAATCAAGAATGGTTTTGATCAACTTAGCTTTGAACATTACAATCAGACTCAGGTTTCAATACAGTTTATACAGATCAAGAACAGAAATTATATTGAACTTTAAACATCAAAATCACAGGTTCTTGATCATAAACAGAAAGTAAAGGAGTTTGAGTTTAGAGAAACTACACAACCAGATTTATCCTGGTTCAATCACCTCCACTGTGACCTACATCCAGTCCCCACTCCACCTGTGGGTTTTCACACACTAACACACAAGCTTTACCAGGTAGCTTGAAAAACCTTTACACCACAGAGAACTCCTTCACCTCGAGATACCACACTCTTGCGAAGAGCCTCAATGTTCTTCCTTAGGGATACCCTACCCTAATCACTCAGAGAGACTCCCTCAAACTAGGTTGATAGCTTGATTAGGAAGTTATGATGTCATGTGGTGATAATGACGTGTTAGATGGAAAGATGGTGTGAAATTATGTAGTGATAGATGCATGTGCATATCATTGCATTGTGGCTTCAACGACTCAAGAGCGGAGGTGAATTGAGTTTTCTTAAAATATTTCCCTCTTATAAACTTTTCACAAAACTTTTCAAATCAGAGTTGCGGATTTGTGGCCTCAGGATCTTTTACAAAATCAATGAAGGGTTTATATAGGATCTTGAATTGGAAGATGATGAAGATAAGAAAGATTGATTCAGAATAGGTCGGGATCAAAACTCAATAATAATGAAATATAGAAACTGATTAAACCTTTAAAGATTAAGTACAAGTTATGCAATTTTCAGATACAAGTATTAACAATCAAGAACAAACTTGCAGGTTTCAGTTTCTCAGTCTTAGTTCAGTTTCAGCAATCAAGAATGGTTTTGATCAACTTAGCTTTGAACATTACAATCAAACTCAGGTTTCAATACAGTTTATACAGATCAAGAACAGAAATTATATTGAACTTTAAAGGAGTTTGAGTTTAGAGAAACTACACAACCAGATTTATCCTGGTTCAATCACCTCCACTGTGACCTACATCCAGTCCCCACTCCACATGTGGGTTTACACACACTAACACACAAGCTTTACCAGGTAGCTTGAAAAACCTTTACACCACAGAGCACTCCTTCACCTCGAGATACCACACTCTTGTGAAGAGCCTCAATGTTCTTCCTTAGGGATACCCTACCCTAATCACTCAGAGAGACTCCCTCTCTCTTTACAATCGAAAATTAAAAACAAAAGTTGATTCCTAACTCTCAACAGTCAGATAAACAAATCGAAGCACTTATGAGAACGAAACACACTTTTCACAATAAGCTCAAGAAAAATGATGAATGATATGTGTTTTGTTGTTATGTTATGATATGATATCGAAAGTGTTCCTTTGATCCCTCTTTATATAGAAAACAAGTTATAGTCGTTGGGATCAATCAAAACATATTTGGTTCAGATGACAGAATCTATTTTCTTGATTCTGGTTCTAGAAATAAGATTCTTCATTGGCTCTTATAGAATTTGCGTCCATCTTGAAAATAAGTGCGTCCATCTAGCCACGTCAGCAGACGGGAGTACTAAAACACAAAGTAATTGGACGAGCTCCAATTAGTAGAGGAGCTCCATATGCCATGTCATTGGATGGAGCTTCTCATTAAGGACTTAACAAGTCCAAAGACTTGTGTGGACGAGTGCTTCTGTCACTTTAGTGGACGAGCACTTCTGTTACTTTAGTGGACAAGCACTTCTGTCACTTTAGTGGACGAGCACTTGTATCACTTTAATGGACGAGCGCTTCTGTCACTTTAGTGGACGAGCACTTCTGTCACTTTAGTGGACGAGTGCTTGTATCACTTTAGTGGACGAGCACTTCTGTCACTTTGGACGAGCGCTTGTATCACTTTAGTGGACGTGCGCTTCTGTCACTTGTGTTGGACGAGCGCTTGTATTACTTCAGTGTTGGACGACTGCTTTGGACAAGCACTTCTTATTTCCAAAAATCTTTTTCATTAACGAAAACTTATTCCTTTTAATGCATGTTATGAAAATTGATTTTCTTCATGCATCTTTTCAAATGAGCTATTTGTGAATAAGAGATTTCATCTTTTACAAATCATCTAAGACTTAAATCTAATTTCTCCTTTAAGCTCTTGCCTTGATGATTCCTTGATCTTTGTCTTTGCTTTTTGATTCTTCCATGTAGCTCTTTTGATTTCTTCAAGTTCTTCCTTGAATATTCTCCTTTAATTGCTCACTGAACTTGTTGATCACTGCTTGATACCTGTCTTTGCTATTCGATACTAAAACACTTCCATACCCATTAAGTTATATTTGTCATATATCAAAATCTCTAAGTCATTTAGGCTAACAATCTCCCCCTTTTTGAGTATAAGTGTAGCATATGCTAAGTGTTTTTAACAAATTTATATCATGGTTTCAGAGCAGCCAGCATAAGTATATCAGAGCAAAAAAATATTATCATAGAAGAATTTGATTTACTTCCCATTAATCATGTAAGATTTTAAGCTCCCCCTCAACATATGCATGTATAATTCGTTATTATCCCTTTTCTCTATATCATACTCTTTTTCTCCATGTATAATTTGTTATTATCCCTATTCTCTATATCATACTTTTTCCTCCCCCTTTTGGCATTATCAAACAGGTAAAGAAAAGAAACATTTAAAGCACTAGAGAAGGTAAGCATTTAAACGTTCAAACATAGCATATTAAATTGCTCATGATAGAGGGATAGAGATTAGATATAGGATTGATCAATTATGCTCAATTCTCTTCTAATGAAAAAGAAGCTTTCCTTTTTCAAGGGCTTGGTAAAAATATGGGCAAGTTATTTAGTTGTATCAACATATTCAATCTCAATTTCTCTACTTTGTATATGATCTCTAATGAAATGATGTCTGATTTCTATGTGTTTAGTTCTAGAGTGCATTATGGGATTCCTAGTTAGGTTAATTGCACTTGTATTGTCACATCTAATAGGAACTTGGTTTAGTTGCACACCACAATCAACTAATTGTTGTTTCATCCATAAAACCTGTGCACAACAGCTACCAGCTGCTACATATTCAGCCTCTACAGTGGATAAGGCCACACTAGATTGTTTCTTACTGAACCATGATACTAATGAGTTTCCTAGTAAATGGCAAGTTCCACTAGTACTCTTTCTGTCTACTTTACAACCAGCAAAATCAGAGTCTAAATAGCTAATTAAAGTACATGTAGCTCCCTTGGGATACCATAATCCCATGTTCCTAATAGATACTTAATTATACTTTTAACTGCTGTTAAGTGTGATTCTTTTGGATTTGCTTGATATCTAGCACACATGCATACACTAAACATGATATCTGGCCTACTAGCAGTACGATAAAGTAGTGAGCCTATCATATCTCTGAATTTAGAAACATCAACAGGTTTACCTTGCTCATCCTTGTCCAGATAACAGGAGGTACTCATTGGAGTAGTGCAGTACTTGGTTTGGCTAACAAAGATTCCATTCTTAGTTTGCTTTATTTGCAGTCCAAATAAAAAGTTCAGCTCACCCATCATTGACATTTCAAACTCACTCTGCATAAGACTTGCAAACTCATTGCACAAATGCTCGTTAGTGGCACCAAAAATTATATCATCCACATATATTTATACAAGTAAAATGTTGTGTGCCTTTTTCTTAGTGAACAAAGTTGTGTCAACTTTACCTCTTTTAAATCCTTTTTCAATTAGAAAATTACTTAACCTTTCATACCAAGCTCTAGGAGCTTGCTTTAAGCCATATAGTGCTTTAGACAGTTTATAAACATGGTTAGGCAATTCATTATTCTCAAAACCAGGTGGTTGACCAACATACACTTCCTCTTGTATAAATCCATTTAAGAAAGCACTCTTGACATCCATTTGATACAATTTAAATCCCATTATGCAAGCATAAGCAAGTAGCATTCTTATAGGTTCTAATCTTGCTACTAGTGCATATGTTTCATCATAATCTATGCCTTCTTCTTGGTTATACCCTTTGACTACCAATCTAGCCTTGTTTCTTACAATCATACCATCTTCATCTATTTTATTCCTAAAAACCCATTTTGTACCTATTACTTGATAGTTCTTGGGTTTAGGCACTAGTTTTCAAACTTGGTTTCTTTCAAACTGGTTTAACTCATCTTGCATAGCCATCATCCAATGTTCATCAATTATAGCATCATCTATGTTCTTAGGTTCTACTTGAGACACAAATGCCATAGGATTATTCCATGATTGATCAAATATCTTTAATACAACAATGTAGACATATTATACAATGATATATAAGTCAACACAAAAAGATTCACAATCATACATTAATAATGATAATTAGAAAACATATTCAATCAATATTCTTTCTTTATTATTACCCATTTTGTGTTTGGAGAAGGCTCTATGTCATGATTCCAATTTTTGCTCTTGACCTTCCACCACACCTACAAAACATAATCATGTTTGTGTTTTGGGTACCCAAATCTGTTTGGGTCCTTTTGAGTTAGTTGCAGCAATAGTTCCTTTAGGAACCCATATATACTTAGACTTATTGTATGCTGATTTTCTGTATTGACATGTAGAAGCTGTGTGACCTTTTCTAGAACAAAAATTGCATTTAATAAATGGTGTGTTTGATGTCTTAGGTGCAGCAAAAAATTTCTTGAAAGATTTCTCATGTATCTTAGGGTTATAGCCTATTCCAGCCTTATCATAAACACACTTTTGCCGTCCTAATAAAGCATTCAAGTTATCTCTACCATATGTGAACTTGGCTAAGTCATTTTTCAGTTTTTCACCTTCTTTAGTCAATGTACAGCTAGACGCATTCAAGATTTCTTTATCACTAGTAATTCTAGATAGATGACCATTCAAATGATTTATATGTTTCTCCAACTTAGGACATTTATCACATATAGATGCATCTAAAACAAGTAGCTAGTTTTTCTTTTAAAGCACAATTTTCTGTTTTTAATTGATCTACCTCTTTGTTTAAAAACAGAATTTTTCTCTTCAAGGCATGTGATGGTTTTCTTAGACTTAATTAGCAATCTAGCAAGTCTAATGAATTCTTTATGAAGTTCTTCAAAAGCATTTTGCAATTCATCATAAGAAGGTTGATAATCGAACTTACTTCACTTTCTCGAATCACTATGATTGCTGGCCATCGGACACAGGTTTGCTTCCTCGTATTCAGATTCTTCACTCTCATTAAGTCATGCTCAACTCTAATTCATGTTCTTGAAGTTTTCCAAACAATGTGGCAATGGTCATTGATGAGAGATCTGTAGATTTTGAGATTGCAGTGACTTTAGGTTGCCATTCCCTGCTCAAGCATCTCATCACTTTGTTAATTTGATCCTCATTTGATATAGCTTTTCCAAGACCAGCCAATTGATTTACGATGTGTGTGAATCTCTTTTACATTTCAGTCATAGGTTCTCCTCGATTCATTCTGAATAGCTCATACTCATGTGTGAGGGTGTTCATTCTTGCTCTTTTGACGTCTGTGGTTCCTTCATGTGTTACTTACAATGTATCCCACATCTCCTTTGCTGATTTACAATTTGAAACCCTTAAAAACTCATCACGGCTTAAAGCAGATGTTATAATATTCTTAGCACGTGCATTATATTGAACTCTTTTCTTATCATCCTCATTCCATTCAGTTTTAGGCTTATTTCTTGGAGCACCATTAGCATCTACAGTAGAGGGGACAAATGGTCCATTTTCTACTGCATCCCATATGTCGACACCTGCTACCTCAAGAAAGATTACCATTCTTTCCTTCCAATATATATACTCAGATCCATTGAACGCAGGAGGGCGTGCAAGGGAAGCCCATTCATTCAAACAGTCATTGGAAGCCATACCCTTATAGCTGTTAAGCCAAACTTCAGAGTTTAGCTCTGATGCCAATTTTTGTTTTGGCTTCAACGACTCAAGAGGGGGGGGGGGGGGGGTGAGTTGAGTTTTCTTAAAATATTTCCCTCTTAAAAACTTTTCACAAAACTTTTCAACTCAGAGTTGCGGATTTGTGGCCTCAGGATCTTTTACAAAATTAATGAAGGGTTTATATAGAATCTTGAATTGGAAGATGATGAAGATAAGAAAGATTGATTCAGAATAGGTTCGGGTTCAAAACTCAATAATAACGAAATACAGAAACTGATTAAACCTTTAAAGATTAAGTACAAGTTATGCAAGTTTCAGATACAAGTATTAACAATCAAGAACAAACTTGCAGGTTTTAGTTTCTTAGTCTTAGTTTAGTTTCAGCAATCAAGAATGGTTTTGATCAACTTAGCTTTGAACGCAGATAACACAGACTTGATTACAATCAGACTCAGGTTTCAATACAGTTTATATAGATCAAGAACAGAAATTATATTGAACTTTAAAAATCAAAATCACAGGTTCTTGATCATAAACAGAAAGTAAAGGAGTTTGAGTTTAGAGAAACTACACAACCAGATTTATCCTGTTTCAGTCACCTCCACTGTGACCTACATCCAGTCCCCACTCCACCTGTGAGTTTTCACACACTAACACACAAGCTTTACCAGGTAACTTGAAAAACCTTTACACCACAGAGCACTCCTTCACCTCGAGATACCACACTCTTTTGAAGAGCCTCAATGTTCTTCCTTAGGGATACCTCACCCTAATCACTCAGAGACTCCCTCTCTCTTTACAATCGAAAAGTAAAAACAAAAGTTGATTCTTAACTCTCAATAGTCAGATAAACAAATTGAAGCACTTATGAGAACGAAACACTCTTTTCACAATAAGCTCAAGAAAAAATGATGAATGATATGTGTTCTGTTGTTATGTTATGATATGATATCGAAAGTGTTCCTTTAATCCCTCTTTAAATAGAAAACAAGTTATAGTCGTTGGGATCAATCAAAACAGATTTGGATCTGATGACAGAATCTGTTTTCTTGATTCTGGTTCTTGAAATAAGATTCGTCATCGGCTCTTATAGAATTCGCGTCCATCTTTAAAATAAGCGCGTCCATCTAGCCACGTCAGCAGACGGGAGTACTAAAACACAAAGTAATTGGACGAGCTCCAATTAGTCGACGAGCTCCATATGCCATGTTATTGGACGGAACTTCTCATTAAGGACTTAGCAAGTCCAAAGACTTGTGTGGACGAGCGCTTCTGTCACTTTAGTGGACGAGCACTTCTGTTACTTTAGTGGACGAGCACTTCTATCACTTTTGTGGATGACCGCTTGTATCACTTTAATGGACGAGCACTTCTGTCACTTTAGTGGATGAGCGCTTGTATCACTTTAGTGGATGTGCGCTTCTGTCACTTGTGTTTGGACGAGCGCTTATATTACTTCAGTGTTGGACGACTGCTTTGGACGAGCAGTTCTTATTTCCAAAAATCTTTTTCATTAACGAAAACTTATTCCTTTTAATGCATGTTATGAAAATTGATTTTCTTCATGCATCTTTTCAAATGAGCTATTTATGAATAAGTGATTTCATCTCTTACAAATCATCTAAGACTTAAAATCTAATTTCTCCTTTAAGCTATTGTCTTGATGAATCATTGATCTTTGTCTTTGCTCTTTGATTCCTCCATGTAGCTCTTTTGATTTCTTCAAGTTCTTCCTTGAATATTCTCCTTTAATTGCTCACTGAACTTGTTGATCACTGCTTGATACCTGTCTTTGCTATTTGATCACTGCTTGATACCTGTCTTTGCTATTTGATACTGAAACACTTGCATACACATTAAGTTGTATTTGTCATATATCAAAATCTCTAAGTCATTTAGTCTAACAATTGCGTTGGTCAACCTTATGGGTAGCCGCAATAGCTGTTTGAGCGGTGTTCACTTTGAGAGGAGCTGAGCATTATCAATCATGAGCAGTGAGGTTTTTGTGGATGATCTTTTGAAGTGGTCAGCGAGTTTCTCTTACTAGGTTTTGGAGAAAATAATGTTTTGAAGCTATGTTTAGGTATATATGTAGTTATGTTGAGGATGATGATGTAAATTCTGATGGCATAGTGTGTAAAATATGAATCTATAAGTTGGTGTATGTTTAGATTTTGATAAGTTGAAATATATGAATCAGTCAAGTCTCTGTTTTTGATAATTGTATCAGAGTGCGCAGCGGAGTCGATGTTGCATGTAACCCCTGCAAAAAACCGAGGACGGGATTTCTTTTAAGGGGGGTAGAAATGTAACAGCCGTAATTTTTATGTTTTGTTTAAGTAAGAGGATTAGGTTTAATGCTTGGATTAAATAGTTAAGATGTTGTTTGAGGTCTAGAAACCTTTGCGTGGAAAGTACGCAATCATCTCGAGTGAGTTTGAACGTACACGAATTGAAGGGTTTTCCCCATTGATCGCCTATAAGGTTTATGAGTGTGAAACAAGAGATTTGGAGTTAGGGTTGAGATTAGGCATTTTTGATGGTTTGAGGTTGTTTGTTAGGTCTTGATGAGCCTATATCTCAAATTTAATGTCAATCGGACTTCAAACGAGCTCAGACCGCGAAGAAATGCGCGAGGTCAACGTTGCCGATCAGAGGCCACGCTCAACGTGGGAAAGTGGTGCCATGCACAAGGGCACGTGGCAGGTGACATGGAACGCATGCAAGCACGCTGGTGGACGCTCCCACGCTAAGCGTGGGTAAAATCAAGCTGAACGTGAACACCCAGGAATTTGAAAAAAAATAAAGTTGTCCAAGAGGTAACTTAAGTTACCTCATATGGAAAAATTACAAAAGACAGAGAGCACGGAGTTAGAGAGATGGAGGAGAGTTTAGAGAGAGAAGTTGAGCCCAGAGACAATCCGTTCGTCCGATCACGATTCCGACTTCGATTCTGTGAACAGGACAACGAGTACTACGAGTATCGACTAGTGATTCTTCGATAAAACTGAGGTAATGCTCAAATCTCTAACACATCAACATGTCAACATTGTCTTTTCCTTCTTTCTTATATCTTGCTTTGATTCTAGATCTATTTGGAAAACTGTTTCAAAGTCAAGAGTCATGACATTGTCGGGACTTTGTCCAGGTATTAGGGTAAAATTTTGGAGCACCGAAGAGCCTTTTAAGATGCATGGCAAAAACCTAGAGGGAGAGAGAGGATCTTGTTTCACCAGTTTCGAGACTCCGATACAGGTGTACACAAGGTGAGGGGGGAGAAATTCAAATTATCGGGACTATTGGCATAAAATATGAACATTTACATGTGTGGGGATTCTCAACCCCCGTTGATTGTGGGTTGATAATATGATATATGATAACATGCTTAGTTGATTACGTGATATATGGTTATTCTTTTATTTCCCTGTTGATTATATGATGTTGTCTTGTTGATAATATTGTACTATCGGTTGTTGATATATTGATGTATGGTGGATCAATATTGGTGATACTTTGGAGATGTTTGATATGAAAATAGGTCGATAGCTTGATTAAGAAGTTATAATGTCATGTGGTGATAATGAGGTGTTAGATGGAAAGATGGTGTGAAATTATGCAGTGATGGATGCATGTGCATATCATTGCGTCGGTCAACCTTATGGGTAGCCACAATAGCTGTTTGAGCGGTTACTAATACGAGGTTGATGTTGGTGTATTGTGAACGACTACAATGAAAGTTGGATAGTTTTCACAGGGGGCTGTATGACTAGCTATGATTAGTCGTTTGAATGGCTATCGTACGAGGTCGGATAATACTGGTGCATAGCTGGGCTATCGCACAAGAGGTGTATCTGTGTATCTGTATGCAGAGGGGCCGTGTGAACAATTGCAATAGCTGTTTGAGAAATTGTCACATGAGGTTGAGGTGGACTATCCGGAGCGACCAAGATGAGAGAACTCATGTTGGTGATGCAGGAGTTAGTAACCCAACTACCGACTGAACGTTGTTGTAGAATTGGGCAATCATGCATGTAGGGCCAGTTATGCATTAGAATAAGTTATGATCCTAGTTACTGAGATGTTGAGGTTAATTGATGTGACGATGATCTTGGGAGATGGTTGTGTTTGTTTATATACATGTTGATAAGTAGTATTTTATGCTGTTTCCCCTTTACGATGATTAGAGTTTCTTACCACCTGTGTGTCTCTGTTTATATTTATTTTGGGTTCGATTCGTGAATCGAAGACGGAGATGAGCCTTTAGCTGGCATTGAGACGAAGAAGGTGACGAGGACTTTCAGAGTTGAAGTTGAGTCTTTAGTATTTATATCACGGTCAGTGGAGTGTCAGTTTTCGGTTTATGCCCAAGCTTCTGCAATGCTCTGATATGTTGTATATATATTTTATTGATTTAAAAATACATGCTGTAAATGTTTTTAAAATTTCTTATATTATTTTATTACATACATCTGCATAATGTGGCGCACGAAAAGGGGTGTCACACTAGCAGTAGTTAAAAGTATACCACAAAATAGATCAACCATAAATAGATCCAAGCCTTAAATAAAACCACAAACTGAATTTCAAAAAATGCTCCCTTAAACAAGACATATAAACCACTAACAGGTTCAGAGAACATAATTCAGAAACAATAACATAACTTCAAAAACCAAATGCCAATACAAAGATAAATGGATATCGCAAGTGGTCGAAACTGTGATTCTTCAAAAGTGGAACTATGTCTCATTCACTTGACTCGTTCTTAACTTCAACAATCTTTGGCATCTTGGTGCTTATGGTTTTGTGTTCCAGTATCCTCAAACAGGGAGGATGTAACTATGCCATTGGCGGACACTAGTACAAAATATACCTTTTACATCGGAGTTTTAACATCGGTTTTAAGTAAACCGATGTGGAAAAGGAGGCGGTGACATTTTTGAAATTAAATCCAAAATTTTAAACATCGGTTTTCGTCATAACCGATGTTGTAAAGTTTTACACATCGGTTTATTTTAAACCGATGTTGAAAATTGAACCAAAAATAAAAAATTAAAAAATGCATACTTTAACACATCGGTTTTAAGGTAACCGATGTGTAAATGTGTAAGTTTACACATCGGTTTTTACTAAAACCGATGTGGAAAAATGAATAAAAAAAATAAGGAAGTAAATAATATAATTTTAACATCGGTTATGGATAACCGATGTGTGAAAGTTTACAACATCGATTTTTTTTAATCGATGTGTATTTCTATTTACATTTTTAATTCCCTTTTCCTCCCTTTTCATTTTCGCGCTGAGATTTTCATCTGAGCTCACTCTCCCTCCCTAGCTTACACCAACAGCGGCGACCTCTAACCCTAGCCTATACACTGCGAGCCAGAGAACCACTGCGAGCCAGAGAACGGCCATCCGCGAGCTACCCTCCTCCTCCCTTGAGTTCTATTTGCAAAACCAAACCAGCATTGCACGGTACTCATCTCCTCTGCTAACGCGCGGCCTCCGCTTCTGCCTCCGCTTCTGCTTCTGCTTCTCCCTCCCATCTCTGTCTCTCAAGGCGTGAAAGGTATTTTTCTATTACTTTTTTGTTTATAGTTCTATCTCTGTCTCCTAATGTATGATATGGTTGTGGTGATGTGGGGTTTCTGGAAGAAAGGGATAGAGCTTCTATTGAAGATGCTGTGAAGGTTTTGCTACTGGGTCTTGGGGAAGATATAGATAGGGAAGGTCTTAGAAAGACACCATTTCGAGTTCCCAGGTCCTTTTTCCCTTTTCAATCGTAGACAAAGAAGACCACTGCGACTGCGAGCCTTCATTTTCTGCTTCGGAAGAGAACCACTGAGAACGACCATCCGCGAGCTACCCTCGTTTGCGTGAAGAACGCCATTTTTGCTCGTCCCTCCTCCTCCCTCAGGTATATATTTGTTTCTTGTTTAGAAAAGTTATGAACTTTGACTCCAAATGGTTGGATAATATACTTGCATGTGTTGTTCTGTTGCTCCAAGACTGGATTTTTCCAGTGGTGGTATCACCCGTCACGGCCGTGCTGCCTGTCACGGCTAGGCCGTGACGGATTCTGCCTTGGAGGTTGCTTCACTGGTTGTTCTATCATGGCCGTGACCACCATCACGGCTAGGTCGTGATCAGTTCTGCCTGTGAGGGTCTGGTTCAGTTGGCATGTCACGGCCGTGATGGCCATCACGACCAGGCCGTGACAGGTTCTGCCTTGGAGGTTACTTTACTGGTTGGTCTGTCACGGCCGTGACCACCATCACGGCTAGGCCGTGATCGCTTCCGCTGTGAGGGTCTGGTTCGATTTGCATGTCACGGCCGTGATGGCCATCACGGCCAGGCCGTGACAGGTTCCGCGCTTGAGGTTGCTTTCTTGGTTGGTCTGTCATGGGCGTGACCACCATCACGGCCAGGCCGTGATCGTTCCGCACTGTGAGGGTCTGGTACGCTGACATGTCACGGTCGTGATGGGCATCACGGGATGGCCGTGAGCCGATTCTGACTTTTCCATTCTTTCTTTTAAGCTATACTCGATCACGGCCGTGATGGCTTTCAAGGCTAGGCCGTGATGGGCTCTGTTTGGCTAATTTTCTTCACTTTTCAAGCCCCATCTTCATGCAAGCTACATAAATAGTAAAGCCTTAGTTTCCCGTTTGAGATGCAATACTAATGAGCGTACGTGTATGTGCTTAATGTACCGCTCATTGTGTTGGATCTTGAATTGTCCAAAGTTGGACAGTTTGGGAAAAAACTTTTTCTTAATTCAGTTAAAATAGTTATTCATTGATTCTAATGTTATACACTTGATGAAAGTTCGGATTGATAAATTTCCTTTCGTTCTCCGGGTGCATACTTTATCGTGGTGGTTGTCATCGCGTTCAAGTAGTGTACGTCGGAGACCGCAGGGAAATGCTGCCGAAATTTTGTCGAGTATGCGCATGAGAGTTAAGGACTAACTGTTAACCTAATGTTGAAAAAGTTTCTTCTCGAATGGGATAGGGCTGTGCCCTGTCATAAGAAGTGGTTGATGAATATGTTGGACTAAGTACGAAGGTATTGGTTTAGTCATGGATCGCGGTTGGATGAATGCCAGACGGACAAGTGATGAGTATGAGAATGGAGTGGAAGATTTTCTACAGTTTGCAAAAACAAATGCTCCTGATAGTGGTAACGGAAGGTTTTATTGTCCTTGTGTTAACTGTTTGAATGAGAGACGACTAGAAGCTGAGGAGATACGTGATCATCTTATTTGTGAGGGGATTTGCAAGAGTTATACAACATGGATATGTCATGGTGAATCGTTAGACAGGCCGAGGGTGTCGGATAGAGAGGAAGTTGATGACGTGGAAATGGACGATGGACTAGAGGACATGATCCGTGATGTTGGGCAAGAGTCTTTTCGGCGCGCACATGTGTATGATACTTTGTGCAGTGATGAGCAAGTGGCTTTGTATCCGGGGTGCACTAATTTCACACGGTTGTCAGCGGTGTTAAGATTGTTCAATGTGAAGGCAAGAAATGGGTGGAGCGATAAAAGCTTTACCGAATTGCTTGAGTTGTTGAAAGAAATGCTTCCAGAAGGCAACACATTGCCATCTCGAAACTATGAGGCGAAGAAGATATTGTGTCCGATGGGTATGGAGTATAAGAAAATACACGCTTGCCCCAATGATTGCATATTGTACAGGAAAGAGTTTGAAGAGATGCACGAGTGCCCCAGGTGTGGGGTATCACGTTACAAAGTGAAGGATGGTGATTCTAGTTGTGATGTGGTCACCAAAGGTCCTCCTGCGAAGGTGTTATGGTATCTTCCCGTGATTCCTCGGTTCAAGCGATTGTTTGCAAATGTAAATGACGCAAAGAACATTAGATGGCATGCAGATGAGAGGAAGTGTGATGGACAGCTTCGCCATCCGGTCGATTCTTTGCAATGGAAGAGAATTGATAGTTTGTTTCCGGATTTCGGCAATGAGCCCAGAAACCTCAGGCTTGGACTTGCTACCGATGGAATGAATCCATATGGAAACTTAAGTAGTATTCATAGTTCATGGCCTGTTCTCCTTGTAATTTACAACCTGTCTCCTTGGTTGTGCATGAAGCGCAAATACATTATGTTAAGTATGATGATTTCGGGTCCTAAACAGCCAGGAAATGATATTGATGTTTATCTGAGTCCATTGATTGAAGACTTGAGAATGTTATGGGATGAAGGCGTTGATGTGATTGACGGGTATTGCCGTGAGACATTCAGATTGCGTGCCATGTTATTTTGCACCATCAATGACTTTCCAGCATACGGGAACCTGTGTGGGTATAGTGTTAAGGGGCATAAAGCATGTCCAATATGTGAAGAAGGCACATGTTACCATCAACTGCAACATGGAAGGAAGACGGTTTACCTTGGGCATCGGAGATTTCTCCGACGTAATCATCCTTATCGTAGATTGAGAAAAGCTTTCAATGGACTTCCGGAGAATGAAATTGCTCCGGTGGCCTTGACTGGAGAGCAAGTTTATGAAAGGGTGAACAACACTAATGTTATCTATGGGAAGACCCAGAAGAAGGCTACAGAGAAGAAAATATGGAAGAAGAGGTCGATCTTCTTTGATCTTCCATACTTGGTGCAAGCTTGATGTAAGACATTGTATTGATGTGATGCATGTAGAGAAAAATGTGTGTGACAGTTTAATCGAAACGCTTCTCAACATTCAAGGCAAGACAAAGGATGGTGTGAATGCTCGTCTGGATCTAGTTGCGATGGGTATACGAGAGCAGTTAGCTCCACTTAAAGTGGGGGATAAGAAGACTTATTTGCCCCCAACATGTCATACTTTATCAAAAAAAAGAGAAAAGAAGTTTCGTGAATGTCTACGGGGAGTCAAAGTGCCACAGGGTTACTCTTCAAATATCAGAAGACTTGTCTCAATGAAAGATCTCAAATTAGTTGGCTTAAAGTCTCATGATTGTCATGTCTTGATGCAACAACTACTACCGGTGGCCATTCGTGACATATTGCCTAAAAAAGTCAGACATGCCATTACTAGGTTATGCTTATTCTTCAATGCTATATGTAGCAAGGTCATTGACACTAAAAATTTGGATGAGTTGGAAAATGAGGCAGCCATTGTATTGTGCCAATTGGAGATGTATTTTCCACCTTCATTTTTTGACATCATGGTTCATTTGATTGTTCATCTAGTGAGGGAGATTAGATTGTGCGGTCCCGTTTATTTAAGGTGGATGTACCTGGTTGAGCGATACATGAAGATCCTGAAAGGATATATGAAAAATCCACACCGTCCCGAAGCATCTATTGTTGAAAGGTATGCTACAGAAGAAGCTATTGAGTTTTGTACAGACTACATGTCACAAGCGGAACCTGTAGGGCTTCCGAAGTCTCGTCACGAAGGAAGATATGATGGTAAGGGTACACGAGGTATCACTGTTAAGAGCATGGATCGGGAGGAAGTGCTTCAAGCACATTTGTATATATTGAATAACACTGATGAGGTTGAACCATACTTATGTGAGCATAAAAGCATCATCAATGAAACTTACCCTAGAATGAATGAAAAATGGTGTTTGAACAAGCATAACAAGATTTTCTTGAACTGGTTTAAAGAAAAAATTGCAAAGGATGGTACTGCTTCTGATACATTAAAATGGCTAGCACAGAGGCCTAACTTTGATGTCATATGCTGGAGTGGGTACGATATCAATAAGTTTTCCTTCTATACAAAGTCCCAGGATGACAAAAGTACTATGCAAAACAGTGGGGTTATGGTCGTCGCTGAGTCCATGCATTTCTCTAGTTCGAAAGATAAAAACCCTGTTATGGCATCAGTTTCATACTTTGGAATCATTGAAGAGATATGGGAGGTTGATTACACGAAGTTTAGAGTACCTGTTTTTAAATGTCGGTGGGTCGACAAGAATAATGGTGTGCAAACCGATGAGTTAGGATTCAAATTGGTGGACCTTAGTAAGGTAGGTAATAAAGAGGAACCTTTCATCATGGCATCCCAAGCAAAACAAGTGTTTTATATCCGTGATCCTTCTAACAAAAGGTGGTTAGTGGTTCTCCAGGGAAAAAACATGTATAATGGTAGTGAGGGAAATCATGATTCAACTCTTGATATTTCTGATACTCCTTCTTTCTCAACACGAGTGCCTAATTTCAATGAGGAAAATGAAGTGGATGATGTACATGCTACTCGTAATGATCACCAAGAAAGGTTATGGGAGAACTTTACTAATTAACCACAAAGTAAGTTTAGTTTGATATTACCATCAAGTTTGGCATATTATATGTTTACGTTGATATTTATAAGTTATGTTTATGTACGTTGATCGATATTTATAAGTTATGTTTGATATTTATCCTGACATACTAACAAGTGTTTTTTTTTTGTTTTGTGTTTAAACAGGTATACATGGCTGATCATGAGGATATGCCTCCTTCATGCGGCGGGTCAGAGACCCCGTCTACCGGTAGAAAGGGTAGACGTGCCACACGGATGAGGAATTTGACTGCCAACCGTGGGTCAAATCAAAGGATAAGAGTAGACTTTGATAATAACCTCAATCCTGTTGGGCCAATGGAAGATCAGTTTAACAGTTTTGTGGCGACCCTTGCTAGGAACAGGCCCAGTATACTCATTGATAGGTGGAGAGATGTACCGGCGGACGTGAAGGAGCAGATATGGGAGAGTATTCTGGTATCTATACTTCTACGTCCTGTGTTTGTCTGTATCTACTTTATTTTTATCTTAATAATATCATACAGTAATTCATTGATTCTTTTGGTCTTAATGTAGTTGACCTTTGACATACCGGATACATACGCTATGAAGAAGCGTTTCTTTCAAGTATCTTTGGAGAGCGTTGGAGGGCTTTTAAGGCCGACCTGGGCAGATACTATATATTCAATCCAAAAAGTAAAAAGAACCCATTTGAGGTGTATCCGTTTCTTGACAAGGCGACATGGGATCGCTTTGTTCAGAGCCGACATGATCCCAGCTTTCAGGTTAACTTATTTGATTTGTCTCTAAATTTATGTAATTGCATTAATTTCATTTACTTATGTAATTTAATTGTCTTTTATTTATAACAGGAGAAGAGGAAAAAGGGGCAGGAAAACCAAAGCAAGAATCTCTACCCCCATGTCATGTCTCGTGGGGGATATAAAAAGCTTGTTCAGAAAATGGTTGAAGAGGAAAAGAAAGCACGCCAGGAAGCAGCATCTCAGGCGGATCCTAATGCTGAAAATCTTCCAGAGGTTGTTGATCCACCTCCACCCCCACGCCATCGTTCATGGAAGAGGGGCCGACAAAGAAAAACGGGACAATATACATCCGAGGAGGCCCGCCAAGTAGCTGAGAAGATTGTAAGTATAGTTTGTTGTAATTGTCATTTTAAGATTGTTACCGAATTGTAATGTGACCTGATATTTTATGTGATAGGATGCCTTGGATGATCAGCTAACCCAAGGAACCTTTGTTCCTAGAGGACGCAATGATATCTTATTTACTCGCCATCAGAAACCGGACCACCCGGCCGTGTCATTGGTGTGGGATGGGGAGTCGGCATTCGCCAATACCATGGTTCATCTTCACACCAATGCCACAGGGATGTTGAAGCAGATAGAGCACGACTAAAACAGGAGATTGCAGCTGAGCTTCGACAGGAGATGGCTGAGCAGTTTGCCCAGCAGATGGCAATATTGACTTCTATGTCCCAGCAGATGACAGCCGGTGTCCAACCCTCTATCCAACCCTCTGTCCATGTGAGCACTAAGGGCTCATGTGATCCTCCTCATCATCCTGAAAATGATGATGATGATGATGGTGATGATGATGATGATGATGATGATGATGATGATGATGATGATGATGATGATGATGACGACCCTGATAGGTGTGAGCTGTATGTTGATGATCATCATCATCGCCGCTTAGTGGCATTGGGTAGGGAACATAATAACTTAGGTAATACCATACACCATCGGTTATTACCGGATGATCAGCTGAGGGTGTTTGTTGAGATTATTCGAGATGCTGATGCTCGAGTCCCTGTGCCCCACTGAGGAGGTTCAAACAGTGGGTCAGGCCCCCGGTAACTTCATCCTCTGGCCAAGAAGACTGGTCAACTTTCTTGTAGCATCTGAGGTATTCGGTTAGTTGTGTTTTTCTATATTCATAGTTGAAATAATTTATTATTGTTTCAAGATAATGCTTTATTTTTATTCGTTATAGGATGTTGGAAATGATATTGTGCCTAAAAGGTTGGATCTAGGAAGACCAGAGATGTCTGCTCCTGCCAAGGTATTCATTTGACCATTTAGTTAATAACGAATTAAATAACTTAATTATCCGTGATTACTAATATATATATATGTTGTTTAGGGGATCGACAAAGGGGCACCTAGCCATGGTGATGTTTTTAAAGTTCTGGCTATACAGGTTGTCACCATGGAGAATGACGCAGCCTTGGTAAGGTTGGAACATGATGCCAGCCCTGGTGAACTGTATATACCAAAGAAGGAACTTATGGAGATGGTACTCAATAAAGAAATGGCCAGTTCTGCACACATATCGTTTTGGTGTACGTAAGTACATTTTATTTATAAGTTAAGTATGTAATTAATTTTTAAATACTATGATAATTAACATGTTTTTCCAATATATTAGGTATCTGCATCGTATGTTAGTCGATCAGAGTAACCTCGCCCTTTATGGGTTCATTGACCCCATGTTCATTCAGGGTGATGTTCTCCTAGCATCAGAAGACCCGGTCACTACCATACGTGATATACTTGCCCGAGACGATCATCAATTCTATCTTGCGCCTTATCTCAATAAGTAAGTACCGGTTATTTAAGTATAACTATATATGACTTAGTCACTAACTGTTCCGCAAATACAAATCGGCATTGGCAATCTGTTGCTCTTGTACCCAAGAATGAACGTCGTGGTCTTCTTCTCGCTCATTGGGAAATAAGCCGCGAATCAATCAAGACGATCATCGAAACGTAAGCATTAAAATACTTTATAATCAGTAATGCAGTTGTTTTAATTATCTGAAATCTATTAGATATACTTTAATTAATGTTTTTGTCATGATAGGTCTATTAATGCAACCCACATGTTGCGTGGTGAAAGGCGTATCGGGCTATCAGATGGATTATTCCCAGCGTAAGATATTTATTAGTTCAAATGCATCAAATGCAGTGGGTACAATAATTGATTTCTATTTTATTTAATTCCTCATATTCTAATTGGGTTTCATTTGTACGTAGTCACGTATACAACGTGGGTCATGGGAATGTGGCTACTATGTGATGCAGTGGATGTTGGAAATTATCTCCTCCGGGATCACTGAAAGATGGCACGAGGTAAATGTTAATTGACACAATTAGAATTAATAATATAGATTCGTTATATGTTTTATGTTAGTTTATTACTTAAAAGATATAATCTTTTGTCCAATTAAACTTGCAGATATTCAACAATCCAACTCCATTATCTCGATTTCGACATCAACAAAGATAAAGAGGCATTGGGCAACTTTCTTTCTTGAAGTGTACCAACCATAGTTTGTATATATGTAGTTAGTTTAAAAACTTATCATGTACTAGCTATAGTGTACCTTTGACTGATGATATGTATTAGTGCTCAGGTCTGGTTCAATTCTTCTTCTCTCGAATTTTAATGTAGCCTTGATAAAGTGTTGTTTTCATTCATTCGAAATTAATTAGGCCTGATGCCCTCTGTTTTCAGATTCTGTGCTCACTAGTCATTTGATGAAATGTCAGTATTTTTAACCATATTTGTAAGAGCTGATTGTTTGTGCCAAGAAAATTGAATGAAGTATGTTTTGCTTTTGATATGGTTAAAACTTTGTTGCAATTGTGTCAAAACTGGTTTGGTGTTCTGTTGTTGTTTTTTGTTTGATCAGGGTACTGCTGGTTTGTTAGCTTAAACAAGTTCCTGGAATTGATGGTTATGAATTAGTACGTGCTCTTACTTTACCAATTAGTTTGCCTTGCCCATTTGTTATCTAACTCATGTGATGCCTAAATCACGTGTGGTTAATGTCCTGCTGTTTCTTGTCATTGAATGAACTATAAAAAATTGTGTCTTCCAATTGTATGTGGCTGCTTGTTATCATTTTCTACTGGTTTGGTGCAATAACTACATTATGTTTACCCCAAAATTTACAGTATGTTATTCTGGTATTGATCTGCATTACTGAAACAGGGGAAAGGAATGATTGAAATGTAAATAACAGATTAAAAAAAATATGAGATTTTACACATCGGTTCTTCAAAAACCGATGTGTAAATTTCACTTTAAACATCGGTTCTATTTAAAACCGATGTGGAAAGTGAAATTTCCACATCGGTTTTAGGCAAAACCGATGTAGAAAGTTAAATTTCCAACTTCTTATCAATTGACAAATTAATTTTCCACATCGGTTAAAAGAAAACCGCTGTTTAAAATATACTTTACACATCGGTTTTATAACCGATGTGTAAAGTGGCAATAAACCACATCGGTCGTTTCCACATCAGTTTGAAAACCGATGTGGAAAGCCTAAAATAACCGACGTGGAATCCCTTTTCTGCACTAGTGGGACCTTTTCCAATTGTCTTGCTAGATGGAGTATTTTCCTATTCATCCAATTAACATTCCTATGCCGAACAATTACATATAATGCATTAAAATGATGTTCATACTTATTAAATATCCAACCTTGTGGTTGGAAATTATTAAAACAAACGAAAACACCTTTTAGAAGAATATTATCACCTTATTAATCATCTTAATCAAATCTGATGCATATTTTCCCAAAATTTGAGTCATAGTATTTTCAAACATTATAAAAGTAGCCGATCCTTTCTGATCAATTACTTGAAGTTGTAACTTAAACCTACACATAAAATAAACAATTCTTTATAGGTAAAATGTACTGGCCGAGGTTACTAACCCGGCCACCGAGCTCAAGTACCCGGCCCAGTCCGGAAATTAAGGATAATAAATCAAAGATCACTTAATTAAAGGAATAAGATATTGATATTAAATCATGATATTATCTAGAATAACCTTATCTGGTTAAAAGAGATAATATCCCTTAAATTAAGGAATCATATCTCAAAAGAGATATCAAGAGACAAATCATATCTCAAAAGAGATATTAAGAGATAAATCAAATCTCTAAAAGATATTAAGAGATAAATTAGATCTCTAAGGGATAGGGGAATCCTATTATAAAAGGAGGAGTACCCCTCATAAGAAACTCACTTTCACTGAACACAGGTGACTCTCTCTTAAGCGTATTAGAGAAACTAGTGTCGACCAAGAGACTATCAGAAAGTCCTTGCTCCCTAGTATTCGTCCGATACAAAATTAAGAGATCGAGATCATCACGGTCAAGGGTTGAATCAAGAACTACGTCTGGCTTTGATTCCCTTCGGGATACGTAGGACCAGAATTACTGAATTCTGTCAAGCCAAGTCCCAAAACAACCTCAATTATTCATCCTTGGTTTGACGTTCACGGCAGGGCTCCGGTAAATCGGATCTCGGCAGGAACATTTGGCGCCCACCGTGGGGCCGAGACGAAACCTTCCCCGGTTCCACAAGAAAAGCTCGATGGTGACCACACGGAATGGACTGCGAGGTGGGGGGAGCAGCATGAATCATGAGGGTCATGAGGCTTCGGACGCCCAGAACCACGACACTCATCTTTTCTCCCCCCACAATGAAGATAACCCTCGGTTGGAGGAAATTATGAAGCAACTCCAGCAGCTTCGGAAGGAGAACGAGGAGATACGGGCGCAAAATCAGAAGCTTTTGAAAGCCAGGAAGAGGGAACGGTCCCTGACACCTTCAGACGGAGAGCAATCCTCACCCGAGGCCGGCCAGCCTCCTTCGGCGTAGTCTCCTCGGGACACGAACCGTGCATCCAAAACCAAGCCCCCTCCCGGGGCTTCAGAAGTCAAGTCCCACGTAGAGAGGACTAGTCAGAAAGGAAGGACATCAGACCGACGTCCGAGGCTCCCCTTCACCGAGGACATTAATGAGGTAAACGTGCCAACCCATTTTAAGCCCCTTAACATTGACAAATTCAATGGCACCACTGATCCAACTGAGCATGTAGAGTCCTTTATATCCTCAATTTACTTGGTGACTGATTCGGAGGCCGTCATGTGCAAAGTTTTTCCAACTACCCTGCAAGGCCCAGCTCTGACCTGGTTAACAAATCTGCCGCCTCAGTCAATTGATTCTTTTGATGCGCTCATAACCAAGTTCACTGCACAATTTGCGGCAAGCCGAAGGCATAAAAGGCACTCAGTCTCACTGGTAAACTTCAAGCAGGAAAGGAATGAGTCACTTAGAGATTACATGGCCCGCTTCAACGCAAAGCATATCCTGATTCCCAATATGAGCTCGGAACACTGCCTCCACACCGTAATGGCCGGTCTTAAGCCAGGACCATTCTTCAAGTACCTATCTCAGAAACCACCGAGAGATTTTGAGGAGCTACAGGAAAAGGCTACAGGGTTCATGAACTCGGAAGAGATGCTAGAGTTTAAAAGGCGAGAAAGAGGTTACGAGGACAAGAACTCAGCCTCGAACAAAGACAGAAACAGGGGGTCTGACTCACAAAGGACCCAAAAAACCAATGAAAGAGAGTTCCCACAGAAGCATTCCAGGTATCCGTCTTACACTCCGCTGAACCGATCTCGGGCAGCCATCCTGCAGGAGGTGTGTAGAGCAGAATTACTTACCTTACCTGAACCGTCCAAAACATTGGACAATGCTGACAGAAGCAAAGAATGCATGTGGCATCAGAACTATGGACACTCCACTGAAGAGTGCAGATCACTCCAGAAAAAGATTGAGGAGTTGGTGCAAGCAGGCCGTCTTGATCGATTCGTCCGTCGAGATGACAATGGAGGCAGACGATTCGGTCGAAGACCACGAAGACACGGTCATGATGACCGAGACCGAGATGCAAACAATCGAAGAAATCATCAGGGCGGAAATCGCCAGAACAACCAAAGGCCCCCTGTCGAAGAATCGGAGGGAGGAATCAGGGGGGTCATCAATACAATCTCGGGGGGATTTGCAGGAGGAGGAGCAACAAGCTCAGCTCGGAGGTGGCATGTCAAAGCCCTCCGATCTGTTAGCACAGTGTCTGGAAGACCTCCAAGAGCAAGCCCCCCATAACATTCACAGATGATGATTTCCAAGGGGTAGACCCCAACCAGGACGATCCGATGGTGATAACGGTCGAGCTGGCCAACTTCTCGGTCAGACGAACGCTTATTGACCAAGGGAGCTCGACCGATATTCTCTACCTGGCCACCTTCAAGAAGCTCGGAATCCCTGAAAAGCTGATAAAAGAGCAGGAGGACAAGCTGGTAGGGTTTGCCGGGGAACAAGTCAAGACTCGAGGATATATAGATCTCTTAACAACGTTCGGAGAAGGCAGACTCTCCAAGTCTCAGATCGATCGGGTATGTCATTGTAGATGCCACCACGTCGTACAATATCCTTATCGGAAGACCGACGTTGAATGAGCTCGGGGCAATCGTCTCTACCCCACACCTGACAATGAAATTCCCAGCCGACTCAGGGGAGATAGTTTCAGTCCGAGCTGACCAAAAGCTGGCAAGGCAGTGCTATGTTGACAGCCTGAAGGTTACCCGTCACCAGGACGGCCCAAAGAAAACAGAGGATGGTAAAGCAGAGGTGGTAAGCTCGGTCAGCTCAGTAAATTCAGCCAGTACAGTCAGCATGTTTGAGCTGGACCCAAGGGCGGATATGTATGAGACCAGAGCCGAACCAACGGAGTCCTTAGAGAGGTTCCAGTTGGGAGCCCATCCTGAACAGTGCACCCACGTCGGTAGTCAGCTGGACCCCTCACTCAGAGAGAAGATTCACATGGTACTAATAAAGAATGCTGACCTGTTCGCCTGGAAGACATCAGATATGCCGGGCATAGATCCTAACTTTACGTGCCATAAGCTGTCTATATGTCCCGAAGATAAACCTGTAACTCAGAAAAAGGAAGCTGGGTGAAGAAAGGCGCCGAGCTGTGGCCGAGGAGACTTCTAAACTACTCAAAGCAAATTTCATCCGAGAGGTGAAATACACCACTTGGCTAGCCAACGTGGTATTAGTAAAAAAGGCCAATGGTAAGTGGCGCATGTTCACCGACTATACCGACCTCAACAAAGCATGCCCCAAAGATTCCTATCCCTTACCCAACATTGACAAGCTGGTGGATGGGGCCTCAGGTTACAAGGTTTTGTCCTTCTTGGACGCATATTCCGGTTACAACCAGATCAGGATGTACCCCCCCGACGAGGAAAAAACAGCGTTCATGACTGATGGGGCTAATTACTGTTACCGAGTAATGCCTTTCGGCCTAAAAAATGCCGGGGCGACATATCAGAGGCTTATGGACAGGGTTTTCGCAGGGCAAATCGGAAAGAACTTAGAAGTGTATGTTGATGACATGGTAGTAAAATCCGATGATCCGAGCCAGCACCCTGCCGACCTCGAGGAAATCTTCGGCCAACTCAGAAAATACAACATGAGGCTGAATCCAGAGAAGTGCTCTTTTGGTGTACAGGGAGGAAAATTCTTGGGGTATATGCTAACCCACCGGGGCATCGAAGCCAATCCAGATAAATGCAGAGCCGTCATGGAAATGCGGAGTCCTCGGAATGTGAAGGAAATTCAGAGGCTGGCCGGCCGATTAGCCTCCCTATCCCGATTTCTACCGAAGTCCGCAGAAAAGGCAAGACCTTTTTTCCAGCTCCTGAAAAAGCCGAAGGATTTCATTTGGACTGAAGAATGTGAGAAGGCATTCGAAGATCTGAAACTCTTCTTGGCATCTCCCCCAATCCTCACTCGGCCTCAGCTCGGCAAAGATCTGTACCTATACCTCTCCGTCAATGATTATGCAATCAGTGCAGTAATTATCCAGGAAAAGGAGGAGCAACAGATGCCGGTATACTATGTCAGTAGGATCTTGAAAGACGCGGAGACGCGATACCAAGTAATTGAAAAACTGGCTCTCGCCTTAGTGATGGCAGCTCGGAGGTTACGGCCCTATTTCCAATCTCATCAAATCATCGTCAAGACGGATCATCCGATAGAGCAGGTACTCAGGAAACCTGATCTAGCCGGACGAATGATAACTTGGTCAGTGGAGTTGTCAGAGTTCGGTCTACGGCATGAACCAAGGGGGCCAATGAAATCCCAGTGCCTCTCTGATTTTATTGCCGAGCTTTCTTCCAAACCAAGGTCGGAGTCCTTCCTCTGGCTCCTATACGTTGATGGATCATCTAACCTGAAAGGGAGCGGGGCTGGAATAATTCTTGAAGGACCCGACGATCTGATCCTGAAAGCAATCGTTGAAGTTTGGATTCACTGCTTCAAACAATCAAGCAGAATATGAAGCCCTTATTGCTGGGCTATTGTTAGCCAAAGAAATCGGGGTTCGGGAGCTAAAATGCAGAAGTGACTCACAGCTTGTAACGGGACAAGTCGTGGGCAATTATTAGACAAAAGACCCCCAATTAACCAGATATCTCTGCAAGGTTAATAGTCTCATCTCCGAGTTTGAGCATTTCTCCATTGAGCACATACCTCGAGAGGAAAACTCCAGAGCAGATCTGCTTTCCAAATTAGCAAGCATAAAAAGGGCTGGCCAACTCAAAACTTTTATTCAAGAAAACCTCCTCGAGCCGAGCATCAAGAGTCCCGAAGTGACAGTGATCGAGCACTATGACCGGGGCTGGATGACTCCGATCTGGGAGTACCTAACCTCGGATAAACTACCGGATGACCAAAGGGAGGCGAGAAGAATCCGTCTGAAATCTTGTCACTACACCATCCTCGACCGTGAGCTGTACAAAAGGGGATTCTCCAGGCCATTGTTAAAATGCCTCACAAAGGAGCAATCCGAGTATGTAATGGATGAGATGCACCGAGGAATCTACGGAATGCATTCAGGCGGCCGATCTTTGGCAGCTCGGATCTTGCGAGCAGGGTTCTATTGGCCAACCATGAGACTCGATTGTTCTACCTGGACCAATAAGTGTGACCCTTGTCAGAAGTTCGCCAACATAGCCCGTGCTCCAGGAGAGGAGCTCCACTCCATGTTCTCGCCATGGCCCTTTACCATGTGGGGGATGGACATAGTTGGTCCTTTCCCAGTGGCCAAGGGTCAAGTCAAGTTCCTTCTGGTAGGGGTAGATTACTTCACCAAGTGGATTGAAGTGGAGCCATTGGCTACGATAACTGCCAAGAAGGTCCAGAATTTTGTATGGAAAAACATTATATGCAGGCATGGCCTTCCCTATGCAGTTGTTACAGACAACGGGAAGCAATTTACCGATAAGGAGCTCGGAGAGTTCTATTCCAACCTCGGAATTAAACACAAAGTAACGTCGGTTGAGCATCCATAAACGAATGGCCAGGCAGAGGCAGCCAACAAGGTTATTCTACACGAGCTCAAAAGAAGGCTGGGACAATCAAAAGGAGCTTGGGTTGAGCAGTTGCCGAGCATTCTGTGGGCTTACCATTGCTCGCCACAATCCTCAACGGGAGAGACACCGTTCAAACTAACCTATGGAACCGATGCAATGATTCCAGTTGAACTCGGTGAGCTCTCATTTCGAAGGCAGCATCACAATGAAAGCCAAAATGATGAAGAACTCCGAGTTGAGCTCGACATGGTCGAAGAAGTCCGAGATACAGGGAGAATCAGGGACGAGCTGTGCAAGCAAAAGGCAACTCGGAAGTACAACTCAAGGCTGCGCCCAAGGGAATTTGTGCAGGGCGACTTGGTGCTAAGACTGCAAAGCGACGCGAGAAAAGACTCCAGGGAGGGAAAGCTCGCGGCAAATTGGTCAGGCCCATTCAGGATATCAGAAAATCTAGGAAATGGTGCCTACAGGCTTGAGGAATTATCAGGAAAGTCGGTTCCCAGAACATGGAACACTTCCCATCTCAAATTTTATTTTAGCTGAAGTTAGAAGTGATGCACTCTTTTTCCTATCTCGGTCTTTTTCCCACGAGGTTTTGGCCGAGAAGGTTTTAACGAGGCACACTAGGAAAAATTAATGAATAAAAATTCTATTTTCCTTCAATTGAGCTATTATGTTAAAACTGTTAAACCCTGAAGAGGCCAACCGAAGCCTCTAAAGGTGCTTGAATCCTAAGCAGGAGCTAAAACCTAAGGAGGTGCTAAACCCTAAAGAGGCCAACCGAAGCCTCTAAAGGTGCTTGAATCCTAAGCAGGAGCTAAAACCTAAGGAGGTGCTAAACCCTGAAGATGCCAACCGAAGCCTCTAAAGGTGCTTGAATCCTAAGCAAGAGCTAAAACCTAAGGAGGTTCTAAACCCTGAAGAGGCCAACCGAAGCCTCTAAAGGTGCTTGAATCCTAAGCAGGAGCTAAAACCTAAGGAGGTGCTAAACCCTGAAGAGGCCAAAGCCTCTAAAAGTGCTTGAATCCTAAAAAGGAGCTATAACCTAAAAAGGTGCTAAATCCTAAAGAGGTTGGCCGAGCCACATTCGACCGATTAGGGTCGAAGTGGTGAGCTTGTAAAGATATATCAGGTTAACGTTGATCGATCAGGGTCAACAGACCGAATCCATAAAAACATCAGAAAATTTACAAAGAGCAAATAGATTCACAAGTAAAATAAGAAATTCCATTAAGATAAAAGGGGCAAGTCCCCAAATACATAAAGGTTTCGCAAAAAACGATATTTCCTAAACTACTTATACAACTTCAGGACTCGAGGTCCACCTCGGCATTGGGAGCGGTAATGTCAATCTGGCCAGGTTGGCCTACTTCACCTTCCGGTCCCTCCTCGTCCAGTTGGTCCTCGCCCTCTTCTCCATGAGTTGCGGCCTCCTCATCCTCATCCTCCAGCTTGGCCAATGGCACAAGGATCCCATCTCGGTTGAAATCCTTATCCACGTCGGCGTTGGAGAAGTCGGCAGTAGGGTTGAAGTGCTGGAGTTGCTTCACGGCTCGGGAGAAACCGTTAACATGCTCCCTCATGATTGAAGTCTCAGCTTCAGCTAGATCAGCACGGAGCCTCTGATTCTCCTCCTTCTCGGCCTCCAGCAACTTCTGCAACCCCTGACTGGCTTCTTTCTCGGCTTCCAGCCCTTTCACTACATTCTGAAGATTAAGTCGGTCAGCTCTCTCCGCTTCTAGCTCGGCCGTAAGAGTAGCTCGGCCTTCTTCCAGCTGCATCTTCTGGGCCTTCAGCTGACCGATGACCCGACCTTGTTCCTCACACTTAGCCAGGGCCTGAGCAAGCTCATCTCTCACCCTCAAGGCTCGGGCCGCATCCGCCCTCATCATTTCTATCTTCTTCGCATTGTCGATAAGGTGCTGGCTCCAGAAGCGTGTGATGGAGGCAATGCGGAGAGCATAGGCGCCAGCCGCCTCCATACTTCCCTTAGGACCCTGTTCAAGCAGCAACCGGGCATCGGATGGCTTCAGCACCTGGCCATCAATCAGGCCAGCAGGATCGAACTCATCGCCCCAGAGCGAGCTGATCCCCGGATTACAATTACCGTTGTACCATTTGGTGTCCGAAGTGAGATCGATCACCAAAGGAGCGTTGCTCGGCCAGCTACCGGAAGGAGGAGTCTCTCCGATCATCAGTTGCGGGGGAGAGTTTCCGGTTGGCACCTCGGGCTCCGAATCAGCCCTTGTCCTCTTCGATGGACGAATGTTCAACTCAGGAGCTTCAGCAGACTTCTTCTTTTTCCCCTTAATATTGGCAGCGACAGCTGATCCGCCAGCAGCCGACTTCTTCATCAAGGCCTTGTAGTTGAATTTTCCCATTATCACTGCAGAAAGAAGAATAGGTTAGATACAAACACACGGTTGAACAAGTAAAGCACCCAACAGCTACTACTTACACTCAAAATCGGCTTGCCGAGTTGATGACTTAGGAAGCAACAAAAGTCTACCACAGGGCAACGGCCGAGGATAAAGTTTTAAGAACTCGACATCGGATCTCTCTTGCGTTGTCATGCAGCCGACGTCATAACTATTGAATTTAGTGGGGTGGGGTTGCCAGTAGAGGGGAAATTTGGAGACTCCATCCGAGTCATAGAATAAAGACTCGTTCCCGGCAGTAGGCCGGACTTTGAAAAAGTCCAACTTGAAGAACTTATACGAACTCTTATAGAGTCCGATAACACCCCCCGACTTGGCCCCACTAAGAGAAATCCAACCGACCCAGTCCCCAAATCTGACCTTGTAAAAATAAAGGAAGACTGGAGCAGTGGGCACTACCCCTATCTGTTCACACAGGATCTGGAAGGCCTTTAAAAAGGCCCAGCTGTTCGGGTGGAGCTGGGTAGGAGCGACATTCATAATTTTTAACACATCACACTCAAACTGGGAAAAAGGGAGACGGACTCCGATTTGTGCAAATAGGGTTTTATATACATAGGTGAAAGAGGGCTGCCCTGGAGCAGGATGAAGGAAGTCATGTTCATCCCCAGAACATGGAAGACACTCCACACCGCCTTCAAGGGAAGAAATTTTGTTTTGTAATGAGGAGAGGGATTCAAAATTCCTAAAGTTGGAGTGAAAGGCCCCTACATCTGGCTTCACCCAGAAATACCCAGGAATAATGATATCTGGGTATGGCACTCTGGACGTTCTGGTAGTACGCCTGCGACGTTTGGGAATGGGAACTGCATCAGCCGTGGCTGAGCTGTTCCCGCCGGAGGAGGAAGAGCCACCAACGGCACCACCACCATCGTGAGAAGAGGATGGGGAAGAGTGGGGAGAGCCCCCAATTGGACGAATTTCAGGCTCTACGACCTGAACCCCAGAAGAGACATCCTGGGATACCTCAAATGAAGATTCCACGAAGGAGTAATCACAAAAGTAAAAGGTCAGGAAGCTTGAAAGAGAGAAGTAGGGCGTACCTGCAGCAGAAAGAAAGTATAAACGCTCAGGCTAGAAATGGCACGATAAAGAGGTCTAGGGTTCACTGAAGCACAAGGACCTATGGCCTCGTCCTAATTTATGAAAAACGATAGCAACACCTCCCCCTTGCATTAATGAGGGTTGTTGGGCGAGAGCAGGGAGACGTCCCCTCGCATCTCTGACCGAATTCGCTAACCAAATGGGAAAGCCACACGTGGCAGTAATGTCAGGATATAAACCGTCCTCACGGGAAACTAGGAGCGCGCAAAGGAGCACGCCACAATCCATAAATCTCGGGAACATTACCACGAGGGCCACGTGTCGCACAAGGTAACGTTTCTTTTCCATCTCGAGGCTCGAGAAAGTATGACGTCCGCACAAAACAAGTAATCACCTCCACCTCGGCTTACCTCGACTCCACCAGAAAAGCTTCCACGCCGTTGGCTCGAAGCTTTGGGGGGCTTGTGTACGAGCCGAGATACAGAGTGATTCAGGCTCGGCCACCCGAACCGCTCACCGAGTTGGAGGACGTATATAAGCAGAGTATGAAGCTCGGCCAAGGGTCTCACCTGGCCTAAAAGACAAAAAAAAAATGAAACCGAGTTCCTGAGCTCGGCCAACACATGAAAGCTTTTACACTTGATCAGCTCAAAGCTTGGGGGGACTTGTGTACTGGCCGAGGTTATTAACCCGGCCACCGAGCTCAAGTACCCGGCCCAGTCCGGAAATTAAGGATAATAAATCAAAGATCACTTAATTAAAGGAATAAGATATTGATATTAAATCCTGATATTATCTAGAATAACCTTATCTGGTTAAAAGAGATAATATCCCTTAAATTAAGGAATCATATCTCAAAAGAGATATCAAGAGATAAATCATATCTCAAAAGAGATATTAAGAGATAAATCAAATCTCTAAAAGATATTAAGAGATAAATCAGATCTCTAAGGGATAGGGGAATCCTATTATAAAAGGAGGAGTACCCCTCATAAGAAACTCACTTTCACTGAACACAGGTGACTCTCTCTTAAGCGTATTAGAGAAACTAGTGTCGACCAAGAGACTATCAGAAAGTCCTTGCTCCCTAGTATTCGTCCGATACAAAATTAAGAGATCGAGATCATCACGGCCAAGGGTTGAATCAAGAACTACGTCCGACTTTGATTCCCTTCGGGATACGTAGGACCGGAATTACTGAATTCTGTCAAGCCAAGTCCCAAAACAATCTCAATTATTCATCCTTGGTTTGACGTTCACGGCAGGACTCCGATAAATCGGATCTCGGCAGAAACATAAAATAAATGGAATAAATTTATGCCTAAATATGCATGCTTGTAAATTATAAATTATACCAAGGAACTGTAACCACAAACTTTTCACAATAAAATTTGTTTCCATTAATTTCAACTTTTTTGCTGAATTTCTTGCATGCTTGATTACACTTACACTAGTCATTATCAGAATCCACCTCAGTCACCTCGCCTATCACAAAATCGAAACAGTCCTGAAGTTAATGATATATATATATATATATATATATGGGTTGGGCTAAAGTGCACCATCCATATTTTGTACCACCCACTACACCACTCATGTGTGGCAAATTTTGGACCAATCAAATTGTCACATAGGTTTGGTCAAAATTTCAAACTTTCTAGTTCTATTTCTACTGTAGTCAAATATATGAATATAATATATTGTAGTATAGTATATATACTCTTTGTATTCGCAAATTTAACCCATATTAAAATAATATTTTTTGATTAAAAAAACTGATTATATTACAAAATAATATTTTAATATGAATTAAAATAATGTTCGTTATCAATAATATTTTGTAATATAATAAGTTTTTTTAATCAAAAAATATTATTTTAATATGAGTTAAATTTACAAATACAGAAAACACATATATTATACTACAATATACTGTATTCATATAGTTTGACTACAGTATAACACAACTAGAAAGTTTGAAATTTTGACCAACCTATGTGACAATTTGATTGGCCCAAAATTTGCCACATGGGTGGTGCAGTGAGTGGTATAAAATATGGGTGGTGCACCATAACCCAACCCTTATTATACACATAATGCACAATTAGCCAGTTAATCAATTTTTTTTCCAAGAAAAAACATTAAATTGCAATATAATTAAGATACATACTTCTGTAGCTTCCATGAGATCTGAAATAGTCATCATTGGGGTTTGTAGCAAATCATCAGTCACAAAAATGGTAGCATGGTCTGACATTTTGCCAACAACTTCACTCGAATAGATTTTTCCACCATTCGATCTATTAAGATCTTATAAAAAAAAAAATTTCGTGAAAAAACAATTACAGAACAAAATCAATTAAATAGGAGAAAACACTTAAACTACATTGCACACCTCTTTTTTGTAGTCAGATACATGTTTGAGATTTGGATTTATTAGAAACTATGTACCATGATATACATTTGATATGACCATTTTCCATGTAAAAAAATTATGACATAAACTATCATCAACACAGAAATTAAATATAAAATATTTACCAAATTACGAAAGAAAATAAGAAATTATATAGTACCATTAAAAGATTTCATCTTGTAGAATTGTAAAATGACAATAACAGGTCCACTTGAATTCTCATTGTTGAGATATTGATGCGTCTGATTAGCAAAATTTCCCAGAGTACAAATAACTCTCTGTTCCTATGACAATATTGTTTGGAATGTCATTTTTATTTAAAAATTGTATAAACAACTGAATAACTATAGATAGATAACCATATGTAACATTCTCTTGGGCATTACTTCATAATCACATACGGAAATAAATTAAAAAGAAAGTTTACTGGTTGCTTTCGAAAAAACTCCTATTATTTTCATAAGTCTGAAAATATGGGGTCAAACACAATACTACAAACTATATCATACTCACAAACATATATAGACTGATTTTAGTCAAAAACAAACTCTTCTACAATGTACAGATTTCTCTTGAAAACACTTCATTATTCACAACAAAATTTCAAAAAGGCTTTCAACCACATAGACTGACTTTCTCAAAATACACAACCCCAAAGGAAAATCCTAAGCTGGTCACTCTACAAGACATCAACTGGAAAGAACTTTGTGGTTCTTACCATTATAATTGTCGCCAACCTCTTCAAGGATCGGGATTTATATCCACAAGTGAGGTTAGGAACTTCTCGGCACCACCTGCCCTAGTGTACTGGGGTACATCGACAAGAAACCAGGAAAACCTGATATATTGTAAGGGTGAGATACCAATATATGGATGAATTATGATGACTACATGTACTATAAACATACAAGCAACAAGAACATATAAGTATACATATTCAGCATAAAATTTTTAAATAGAAGCATAGTATCAAGCAAATCATCGTCGTTCTTGAAAACATATGACACTTCTATATTTCAACAATCTATCCTAATCTCCAGAGACCCCAACTCCATGCAATTTTAAAAAAAAAACAGTGAGCTGATCAGGCTCAAATAGCCAACACATGACACTCAAATAGCCAACACATGGCACAACATAATTCCCACAGCAACTGTCCAACTCAACGCACAGTCATCAGCGCATGTGGGTTCCAGAGCACACCGTCCTACACAAGGTACAGTGAACAAGGCTCATGGAAATCATGGTCCATCAAGGCACCAATGATACACAGTCGCATGAGATACCTTTCCCTTCAAGGCATTCACACAACTTTTTGGGCATGTCTGCCAAATGCATGTAAAAACATTTTATTTTCGCAGCTTTTCTTTGTATTTCATTCTTTCCCTGTCGAGGCTCAAGGCTCACGACCATCCATAGACTTTCGACGTTTTTAAAACTTTCATTATCAACACAAGACGTTTTAGTCCGACTATCCAATCACAACAGTCCTAGACCTGTGCACTAGTCTTAGACTTTGTGGTCTTAGAAAAGCAGTTTTGACCTTTTTACCATGTTTTATCACAACGTCTGTAGGACACACAGTCCACAACAAAGTATATAGGACACGGTCCACAACAACGTGTATAGGACACACAGTCCCCAACAACGTGTATAGGACATACAGTTCATAACAACGTGTATAGGACACACAGTCCACAACAACGTATATAGGACACACAGTCCACAACATTGTGATACGGATCATCGATCCACATGCCTTAAGAACTCTAGTATCCTGACGTCTTGGTTACTAGGTTCACTTTTCAACGTTATTTTCGTTCAGTGAAAAAAAAATACAAAACCAAAACTTTCTGTAACTTATCCAAGTTATCGGACATTTTCTTTTTGAATAAAACCTTTTGAAGAAAACTATTCCTTTGAAATTCTTTTGTTTAAAACTTTAAGTTATGGAAAAATTCATTCTTTTCAAAAAAAAATCCATTTTTTATTTTTAAAATCTTCTTTTTCTAAAAACATTTGAAACCTCCAAATAAATTATGTTAAAGTTTCAAAATAAATTTTGTTCTCTTCAAATATTTTCAAAAGAAAATTGATTTTTCTTTTAGTGTAAAATTATTTGAATTTTCAAATGAATTTCCTTCATAAAAATTTTATTTTGATATTAATATTATCATAAATTTTAAAAGAAGAAATAAATTTGCTTCTCCTTTTACCAAAACCTTTCTTCAAATAAATATTTATTTTCACTGCTCTTCATATGGTTTCTTAAGTCTTTTATTTTGAGAATTTAATTGAGCACTAACCAATGGTTAGACTTTCCATGCAACTACCAAGACAATATTATGACAGATGTAACATGCATCAAGTAATTTTCATATATTAACTATAAACACATATTCATAAATGATCAATTAAGCATAAAACATTTATATTCAACCAATCAACACACCAATCTCAGTTAACATTAAACAATCACCACATCAGAATTCTAACAAACACATTAAAACACACAAGTACACATAGCCATCATAAATAATTATCCCTCAGGCTTTCTCCCCTTACTTAATTCGACGGGTTGAAAAGTCTTTGTTTCCGTGTTGCCCGGAGCGAACTTCCTTTGCCCACAATGTGCCGCAAGTCTAAGAATTAAGCGAATGACTTAAATTAAAACAAAAAAGTCATCTTATCTTTCTAAGTATAGGTTTTGTCCATGGTTAGAAAAATGATGCTAGAGATGTCCAATTTTTACAAATTCTTGGATTACGTTTTGTCCAAAACTTACTTATATATATATATATATATATATATATATACATATATACTTTAATCCCTTATTTTTATGTCTTTACTTTAACACTTGTTTATAGTCCATTTTATACCAAAAATCTTTACTTGATTGTGTTAAAAGGTATTAGTTTCAAAATCATATTTTTCATAAAAAAATTAGGATGAACTCTTTTATAAAAGCATTTTCAGAACATGAGTGAGTTTAAATTGTGAATGATTACTCAAATGACCTTTAAAATTTTTGAACATTTAATTGAAGGTACCCAACTCAAATATAAACACATTGCAGTTGGTTCCATGTCAAAATTCGAATGCATTAATTTATTAAAAATCACACACTACTTCTGATTGTACAGGATTTTCCTGAAATCCAAGTTCACCAACATGTAACTTTATGAAATTGTTTCTCTTTATATACACATGTAAAAATCTCAAATCTTCAACAAAAATTTAGATATACTTTAGTAACAACCCAAAAATTTTTATAACGAATTTAAATTTCAAAAAATCAGATTTAAAATCATCATGCAATCAATTATGTGCATATTTTTGCAGCCAAAACTTAACCCTACTTTGATAGGGGTTTTGACCCAGAGAATCTTATCAAAATACTTACATATTATCTGTCAAATTAAAGCCCCAAAAAGACTTCTTTCCAAATATGCATTTAGTTTTCAGAAATACGTTTTGTATAAAAATTTATGGGCTCACGAATCACTAAAGGTCATGCTGCCAGATTTGTGTTTTCATATATTCATCCACACCAAATTATTATTTTCATTCAAACATCATCCCAAGTCATAAAATTAACATGCAAGGGTCCTAGATCCTTAAACATATGCATGCAAACATATAAGATGAAAGTATGGTTTATTATGAGTTTATAAAAACTTGTTTCACATTAAAAATATTTTTCTAGGGTTTTCTAAGAATTTTGAGTGAAAATTTGGACATGCAACCATGAAAACATGACATTCATGAGAATGAAATAAAGATTGTTGAGAAGATGAGGATTATGAGTGAAGAGATTACCCTTGAGTGATGAAGGATGAAGAGAAATGCTCCAAAACAAGCTTGGTTAGAAACTTGACAGCTTTGAGAATGTGGTGGTAATATGAGTGTATCTCAAGATCTGCTCACCCAAAAATTACAAACTTGGGCTTGTTGGAAAGGTAATAAAGTGAGTCACAACTTTGATGTTAAAGGTTTTGCTCGATTCAGAACAGAAAAGGGGCATAGGGGCATAAAGAGCCTTCTTTCTGCTATTTTCGTGTGATGAGGAGGGTTTTGAGCTATTTTGGTGATTTGGTATATCTCCTATTATACTTATCCGTTTTTTATGATCTTTAGCTCGTTGGAAAGAGGAGAGGAAGATGAACAACTTTCATGCATAAAGTTGTTCGAGTTTTAGAACATAAGAGGGTCAAAATTTCAATATGGTTTCGGTGAGTCAATGGAGTTCTCATGATTTATGAAGAGAAATGATGAAGATGAGGAAAATGCCTACATGCTTCATTCACTAGCTTTTATATTAATTAGTTAGGATTATATTATTATTATCTCTATTTTAAGTGGAATACATGCTTCATGCATGCATCTTAGGTGTCATGCATGCATCTTAGGTGTCATTTAGTTAAGCACAAATGCTAATTTGACACAATTCTTGGACATCAATACGGCGACACCGTATGTGCCGCACTGCAGCCGCACTGTGCGGCAATGTAGCGGATCCTTTTTTAAAAAAAAAAAATTTTTTTTTTTATAAATAATTTTTTTGATTAAGTATGTGTAAATATCTGGTGAATCGGGTACAAATATCTGGTGAATTCAGTTCATTATCTGGTGAATGGGCTTTTTTGAGAAATAATTTTTTTGATTAAGTATGTGCAAATATATGGTGAATCCGGTATAAATATCTGGTGAATTCAGTTCATTATCGGTGAATATGTTTTTTTGAGAAATAAATTTTTTGGTTAAGTATGTGCAAATATATGGTGAATCAGGTATAAATATCTGGTGAATTCAGTTCATTATCTGGTGAATGAGTTTTTTTTTATAAATAATTTTTTTGGTTAAGTATGTGTAAATATCTGGTGAATGGGTTTTTTTGAGAAATAAATTTTTTGGTTAAATATGTGCAAATATCTGGTGAATCATGTACAAATATCTGGTGAATTCAGTTCATTATCTGGTGAATGTGTTTTTTTTTTATAAATAAAGTTTTTGGTTAAGTATGTGTAAATATCTGGTGAATGGGTTTTTTTGAGAAATAATTTTTTTTGATTAAGTATGTGTAAATATCTGGTGAATCGGATACAAATATTTGGTGAATTCAGTTCATTATCTGGTGAATGAGTTTTTTTTAGAAATAATTTTTTTGGTTAAGTATGTGCAAATATCTAGTGAATCAGGTATAAATATCTGGTGAATTCAGTTCATTATCTGGTGAATATGTTTTTTTGAGAAATTAATTTTTTGGTTAAGTATGTGCAAATATCTGGTGAATCATGTACAAATATCTGGTGAATTTAGTTCATTATCTGGTGAATGGTTTTTTTAGAAATAAAATTTTTATTTTTTTAAAAAAGTCAATTTTTTTTTAAAAAAAGTGCTGCTCAGTAGCGCTACAGTATGCTACTATAGCAGATGTCGCGTATGATGTCACAAAAAGTGTGTTCAATTAGCACGGCTCTTTAGTTAAGTGTAGTGGAAATCCAAGTGGGCCTTGGTGGTAACCCCTATCCATGCAACCTTCCATCTTTGGACACGTGTCCAATTGTGACATGTGTCATCCACACATTTTGTCGCATGTTGCCATCTCGACACGCCCGAGTGTTTTAATTCGCCTCATCCAGCATAACCTACTATTGGAATATTTTTCTAAATTATTTTAGGCTACTCTCAAAAGCCTATTATACTCAAATCCAACCTAATTTAATATTACAACTCTCAATTAATTAATTGACCAATTAATCTCTTGCTTTCGCATTTGTTTGTGTTCAAACTATTTTCAACTCCGATTCTCCTCAAATTTGAGACACAAGTTAACTAACACCTAAGATACGTGATTAAGTCTTCAAATATGTTTAATCCTTTCCTCATTCACTAATCTAGAAAACGGGATGTTACATATTACACTCACTCTACGTCTTCCAGTCCAATGTCTAGAAGTTTGCTGTCTACCATTCTTGTCAGTCTCCATAATTTCATCCTTTTCAACATGTCCAATGACATGTAAAAAAAGTTCAAGACAACAAATATAATTTGAAATAAAATGTGATATCAGTATTGGGTGCAAAGTTTGTAATCACCCACTAATATTTTTTTTTCCTCCAATATTACAGAAAAGGCGAAAAAATCAAAATGATGTAGAGAAATCTTCCTTGTTCCAGTTTTAGTTGGCTTTTTCCTGACCATGAAACTCAGTTTATACTTATGCTTGGTTGTTTTGAACTTTGGATCACTCACAGCCACCAATACATTTTCAATTAAATAAGCACCACCCCCTTCCATCAACATCTCAAACTTTGGGATAAGACCACGTTTGATTGTAGCATGTGTAACACCCCTATTTTTCAATTGCTTTTCAATATCTTCAAATATATTAATATGTTTATATTTTATCCCAAAAACTTAGAAAATGATTTTGTCTAAAACAAAATCATATTAAGATCATGTTCGACGATACAAAGCTAAAGTAAATTTTGGGTTGAAAGTTCAAACGAAAACCGGTCTGTGTTTTCCCTATCAGTAAGAATTTACTGATCAGAGAACCTAATTTTGACTCATGAACGAAAGATCAATGATTTTTATCTCTTTTAAGAGATATGGGTCAATTTTAAAATTTTCGATCTGAAAATAAATATTAATTTTATTCAGGCGAAATAATAAAAAGAAACACGCGTATTAAGACGGATAAACGACGGAACTAGAAGATGATGTTGAGATAATATGAAGCAGAGGAGATGGAAGTGATTGAGGGGACTCATGAAAATTGTCACATCATGAGTCACTATAAGTCATTATGACTACTTTAACTAATATAGCTTTATATTAACCCAAAACCCATTAATAAGGTTGCTTAAGGCAAACATGTCCCTAAATATCTAAGGTCCCTACCTTATAAATACCCCCCAAAAAAAAAAAAAAACCCGGTGCCCTTCCCCCTCACAACACTCTTATTTCTCCTCACAAAAAAAGATTAGTCATTAAGTTGGTTTATTTGGAGAGGAACTTCCAAGCTCTTGTCATTTCCTTCTTCCTCAATCCTACAAGCTCAAGGTAACCTCATCAACCTTGGTTTTCTCTCCTTTTTGTTATTATGATCATGTATGTTGGCTCAGGATAGATGACCCATTTCTAGTTTTATGAAATTAAGTTCTAGGATGAGTTGATGAACATAGATTTTCTTGCAAATGATCATATGTATTATCCTCTAAAAATTCTAGTTAGTATGTTGATGAAGTTGATGAAAAATGAAAAACCCAAAACCCTATGAAGGCCGAAACCCTCATGGAGGGAAGGGTAGATGTTTTGTTTGAATTTTTGAATTCTAATACTTGCCTTAGACTCTCTAATACCTAAATGACCAAAATCCAAAAGATTAGAATCAACAAAAATCCCTAAGTCATTTTATCTATAGAGGCCAAATTCTATTCCTAGTAGGATAGAAGGAAATTTTCAAAAATTGACTTGTATTGTGATATTTTGTGAAGGAAACATAGCATAAGAGTACTTTCTGGAATCGTGGGAGGAAGCTGAATCTAGAACATCTATTCACAGGCAAAGATTCCACTGTTTGAGGTAAATGGAGTTTGCTTGAGGAGCTCATTCTAGTCATGTACCCTATTATAAGTTTAATTATACTGCTTGGTTATGATGATTGGATATTATATGTTGATAATGTAGGATGTGAATAACACTAGTGTATAATTGTTGAATGATATATCTTATATTGTTGATTGTGATTGGTTGATGGCATGCCAGTTGTCATTGCTTGTTAAAAAGACTAAGATATTTAAAATTACCTTAACTCAGAAAGTTTGAAATGTCTTTGTTTTACTTATTGGAAGATGAGAAAATAATCTTGAATGTTGAAAGTGACAAGATAGGAAAATTAGGAAGTAGAAAGAAAACGGAAAACGACCGAAAGTCATGGGACTTTATTCAAAAGATTTTTGAAAAGGAAAAGTATTTGAAATTAAGGTTTCTCTATTAAAAAATTTTACAAAAGTTTTATAATGGCAAAGACTGAAAGAGATTGTTTTAGAAATTTTTCAAGTTTTCAGAAAAATGGATTTTTCCAAATGAAAAGTGAGGGTGAAAAGGTATTTCTAGAAATAGTGGTTTTATTCATAGTGCAAAGGGAGAAACAATTGGATTTTTGTTTGATTTAGTTTTCACTGAATGAAAACCTCCAGAAAGAGAGTGATAATGGAAAGGATCTAGTGTTCCGGATTGACGGGCTAGAATTCCTATGTGAGTTTTCGATAAAGTGGAAATGACCTAGTGTTCTGGATTGATGGGTTAGAGTTCCTATTCAAATTTCGAGAAAAAATAGAACCTAAATTTCCGAGACGTCGGACTAGTGTTCGGTTGTGAAGGAGATTGTGAATTATGGATTTTATTAATAAAATCCTATGTGAGTATTAAAGTTTAATTTAATACTTGATTAAAAGTAGTAGAGAACGTAAGCCTTGACGAGGAAAGAACAATGCGAAAAAGAAAAAGAAAACGAAAGCACTTGTTTTTCATGCATATTCTCGCTTTTATGCCATTGTGGCAGACGTGCCATTATGTGTCGAGCTACAGTTTCACAAAGGGTGAACTGACAAACCGAATAGTTACGGACCAAAGACAGCTTCTTTAGTTTTTGGGTCTTCAGGGACATTCGGGTTCGAACTCCACGAAATGCTTGGGGCTTTGCAACGCCTTGTCGTGGAAATCGGCTACCTTGCTAGAAATGTACTCAATTAGTAACTATTCTGTATTATTTCGGTGAGGTACGATACCTTAGAACAACTGAGGATTTGGACCCACGAGTGGCCAATCCGACGCGAAACAATTGGGTTATAGGCATTATCGCAATCCTATTATGCTCGGTGAAGGGAAATTAGGATCTCCGGAGAATTATGAGTCAGATAGAAAAGATTGAAGTGACATATCAGTTTTCACAAAAAAAAACAATTGCATTCGATTGTCGGGAATGAATCTATGTGTTATAGTTATAAGGTATATTGCATGATATTGTGTGTAAGTCGTGTATGTGGCTTTTATGATGTCTCATATATTGGTTTCTCACCTTTACTTTATTTTTCCTTGTTTTGGTGTTTCGCTTTTATGGTACATTATTATGGGTATATAGATGGATCCGATGCATCACCTGACTTACTCGGGGTTTCTGGGCCTCGCGTTTGAAAAGATAGAGGATGAAGGCGCTTGGGAAATTCACACGGGAGCCCGGAGCGCCAGTTACACCGGGCCACTGCTAACAACAAAGGGAAGTGCAGAGGGAGCAACACAATATGTGCATAGTTTGAAGACGGTAGAAGTGCCATTACCCCCGATGTGGTTTCTTTTGAGGACTTTACTGGAGACTGGGAACACTCATCACCAACCTCCACCTCTGAAAGTAATACCTGGGTCTGGACCTGCCTCCCCTGTACTGGAGTTACCTGCACCTATAGTCGTAGTTGGAGGAGAAAACGACAACAAGATTACAATTGAAGAAGATCCTGAGGAGGACGATCCTATTGAAGAAGACCCAGTAGAGGATGATGATGAGGAGTTAGAATATAACCCTATAGATGATGAGGTTGTAGGTCTCGTTGTTGAGATGGATGATGGAGTAGGGTTGCCTGATCCTTCTTCAGTTAGAGGTGACCATGGAGGTCTCTCTAACGGATTTCACTAGTTTGACCAGCATAGGCGTTTTTTGTAATTTATGGGTAGTGTCAACCTCTACTTACTGTATATCAGGTTTATGAGAGCCATGTCTTTTTTGAAAACACTGGTTCTCCACTTAACCCTCTTATGTTAATATGGTATGTATTATGTATATATTTTCTACAAGTACTAATGACTATAGTTGATGTACATTCCCTGGGAAGAACAAAAACTGTGATGTAATTATTTTGGTATGTATGGATGCATGGATATAAGTATGAATGTATGTACAGGTTGTATTATTTATGTATTCGTTCAAAGTTTTTTTTTATGCGCTATGTCTCGAACTAGAGCCAGAGAGAGAAATTTTATTTTCCGAAAGAAAACCAGCAAAAGATTTTTTTTCTAAATATTTCCGCATTTGAGTAAGTACATGTAGCGCCAAGGGAGGCGTTACATTAGTGGTATCAGAGCTGGTCGAGTCTTTCGGGAATCCTTTGGAATAGGTCTGTTATGTCTAAGTTGTGTGATCTCTGACCTAGAATAAATTGAATTACTTCCAAGAAGTAATGTATGTCGCTATGTGATTTTACGTTCCAGTTTCGAGTTGTGGTTTAATTAATTATATCTTGTAGGCCAATCATGGAAATAGAAGGTGGACGTGGGTGTGGACGTGGACGTGGTCGTGGCTGTGGTAGGGGCCGTAGAGGTGGTCGAGCAGAGAATTTAGGTGACTACGAAGAATATTATGAAGGTGACGGTGGGAATGATTTTGAAGCTCAAGCGATGGTAGATGTTGCTGCTGCCATTGCCCTCCAAGAAGCTGCGATGGCTGCACAAACTCAACAAGAACAACTTCGTGCTGCGCAAACTGCGGAAGGAAGATGCCTGACTGCGTTTAGACGTCAAAATCCACCACAATTCCATGGAGAGACTGACCCTGAGAAAGCAGATTTTTGGATACAAGAACTTGAGAAGATCTTTGAATTGATTCATACCCCAGAAGGAGTTAAAGTTTCCTGCGCTATTTTCTTACTTTTGGGAGATGCTGAGTACTGGTGGAAGGGCAACAGACAGCTGTTGGTTGCGGATCAAGAGGAAATTACTTGGGAGGTGTTCCGAAATGCCTTTTTTAACAAGTATTTTCCCTTTAGTGCCAGAGTTGAAAAAGAACGAGAATTCCTACGTTTACAACAAAAGGATTTATCAATTGGGGAATATGCAGCAAAGTATGAATTGCTCGCTAAATATTTCCGCTTCTTTCCAGCCCAACCTGATGAAGACTGGATGTGTGACCAATTTGAAGGAGGATTGAGATTCGAGATCAAAGAATCGGTGTTACCACTACAAATTCGAAATTTCCAAGAATTGGTAGAGATGTGCCGAAAAATTGAACAGATGAAGAAAGGGAGGGATAACAAAGGTAATGTTGGAGGACCGTCTAGACCTACAAATCAATTCCAGAACCAAAAAGGAAGACAGAACCAAACGAAGCCATCCTACAGACCCCCTGGAGATAACCAGAATCGACAATCATACCGCCCAGTTGCCTCTGGATCTGGTAGCAGAGGACAGAGAAATTAGGACCAAGGCTATATTCCAAGATGCTACAAATGTGGAAACACAAATCATGTTACTAATGATTGTCAATTAAGTGGAGTAAAGTGCTTCAAGTGTGGACGAGTAGGACACATGGCCAAGGATTGCAATGCTCAGTGGTCTAACCCACCTGGTAATAATTCGAGGACCAAAAAACCGACCACTAAGGGAAGGGTTTATACCATGAGCGGTGCTGAAGCTTCACAATCCGAAGATCTCATACAAGGTAATTGTGACATAGCTGGTAATCTCTTAATTATACTTTTTGATTCGGGTGCTACACATTCGTTTATTTCGATGGATTGTGTGAGACATCTGAACTTGCCTATTTCTTCTATGACGTACGATTTAATTGTTTCGACCCCAAATGTTGAACCAATTATTGTAAATTCTATATGTCTAAACTATCCCATCGTTATTCGGGATAGACATTTTCTAGTGAATCTGATATGCTTGCCTTTAGTACAGTTATATGTAATTTTAGACATGGATTGGTTATCTTCCAACCATATCCTTTTAGAATGTGCCCATAAGACTTTAGTTTTCCCTAATCCTGATATTTATGGATTTTTATCTATCAACCAAGCAAGAAATTCTTCAAAAGAAGGAGATCAGGGATGCTTGTTTTTATCTAGCTTAGAAGTTGAGGAGGAGATCGATCTGAGTACAACGGCAATAGTAACGAGTTTCCAGACATTTTTCCGAGCGATGTTTCGGGTTTACCACCAATTAGGGATATCGAGTTCTCCGTCGATCTAGTTCCTGGAACTGGTCCGATTTCAATCGCTCCGTACCGAATGGCACTACAGAGCTTGTCGAGCTGAAAACTCAACTAGAGGACCTTATGTCAAAACAATTCATAAGACGGAGTGTGTCCCTGTGGGGAGCACCAGTTTTGTTAGTTAGAAAGAAAGACGGAGGTTCAAGACTCTATAGATTTCCGACAACTCAACAAGGTGACGATCAAGAACAAATACCCTCTACCAAGGATTGACGACTTGATGGATCGATTGAGAGGAGCCGTCTTATCAGCCTCTGGCTCATCTAGTTTTATGGCTAGTATGACCGTGGTTTTGTGCCAATTATATCTCATTTTCGCCCAAATTAGACTTGATTGACTTTAAGCAGCATTTTGAGTCTCTAAAGTATTTTTAGGTTAATTTAGTTGATTTAGAGTCAAATAAAGCACTTATGCTATTTCCTTTTGTTTCAGGTTAGAATAAAGCACTTAGAGCCAAAGGAATGAAGAAAACAATGGAAAAATGCAATTCTGGAGGATTCGCCTTGCGAGAGGATGCTCGCCTCGCGAGCCCGAAGACCAGCACGAGCAGCAAGTCACCCTCTCTGGCTCGCCTCGCGAATCATGTTTCGCCTCGCGAGAAAGCGACTGTTCATAAGATTCGCCTCGCGAAACCTGTTTCGCCTCGCGAGCGACCGCAACCCAAAATCTGTATTTATATCTGTTTTGGGGCAGAACTGATCATCTTCTCTTCTCTTCTTCTTTTCTTTTCATAGTGCGAAATTAGGTTAGGTTTATGTTTGTAATGGAGAGCTAGTCTCCCCTGATTAATCTATTGTAATCGGGTTCTGCCGTCACTTGAGGTTTTGTAAATTCTGAACTTTATGCTATTCTCTTTCAATACTTGTTTTATATGGACCAATGATAGTGGGAAACCGAGAACAGTAGGTTGATCATTTTAACTATTTGATAGTTATTTTATTTGCTTTGTTTTCTTATTTGCATCCTTAATCCAAAACCCCCCCAATTCTGACTTTTTTCTGTTAACAACAACCTAAGAGTCCTTGTGAGATGATATCCGAGTTGTCGCTCCCTATCTACATATTTTTGTAAATCGCTCGCTTTTTGGCGCGTGCGCGACAGCGCGACCACCGTCGTATTCTCGAAGATAGATTTAAGGACGGGTTATCATCAAATAAGAGTGAAGAAGGAAGATATACCCAAAACTGTGTTCTGAACTCGTTATGGACATTATGAGTATCTCGTAATGCCTTTTGGAGTGACGAATGCACCTGCTATCTTCATGGACTACATGAATCAAATTTTTCGTCCGTTTCTTGATAGGTTCGTCGTAGTTTTCATTGATGACATCCTCATATACTCCAAGAGTCATGAGGAACACGAGGAACATTTACGGCAAGTATTGCAAATTCTATGCGAAAAAGTGTTGTACGCCAAACTTTCCAAGTGCGAATTTTGGTTCGAAGAAGTGAAATTCTTAGGACACATTATTACCAAAGAAGGGATTTTTGTAGACCCTGCGAAAGTGGAAGCTGTACTTTCTTGGGAAAGACCAAAGACGGTGACGGAGATTAGAAGCTTTGTTGGTTTAGCGGGCTACTACCGGAGATTCATTGAAGGATTTTCAAAAATAGTCGCACCGTTGCCTCAACTTACAAAGAAGGATCAACCTTTCACGTGGACTACAAAATCTGAGGAGAGTTTTCAAAGGATAAAGGAACGCTTGACCACTTCGCCAGTGTTAATACTTCCCGAACCAAATGAGCTCTATGAAGTATATTGTGATGCTTCACATCAAGGTTTGGGTTGTGTGTTAATACAACATCGAAAGGTCGTAGCATACGCATCACGTCAGCTAAAGACTCATGAGAGGAACTATCCAACACACGATCTAGAACTAGTTGCGGTAGTTTTTGTGCTGAAAATATGGAGACACCATCTTTATGGAGCAAAGTTTGATGTTTTTAGTGACCACAAGAGTTTGAAGTACCTGTTTGACCAAAAGGAGCTCGGCATGAGGCAGAGACGGTGGATGGAGTTCCTAAAATATTATGACTTTACGTTGCAGTATCATCCTGGAAAAGCGAATGTAGTAGCGGATGCACTGAGTCGAAAAACCATTCATATTTCAGCTATGATGGTGAAAGAACTCGAATTAATTGAGAAATTCCGAGATCTCAATTTAATGATGGAGATAAGCCGAGATAAGATCAATGTAGGAATGATAAAGATCTCTAGTGGACTGATGGAAGATGTACGAGAACAACAAGCCGTGGATACATTTATTCAGGAGAAGAAAGACTTGATGGAAAATGGAAAAGCTACCGAATTCAGCTTTGGATCGGATCAAATTCTGAGATGCAAAGGAAGGATCTGTGTACCAGATAATCCAGATATGAGGGAAATGATTCTGGAGGAATCACACAATATCAAACTGAGTATTCATCTTGGATCAACAAAAATGTATCAAGACTTGAAACAAAGATATTAGTGGCCAGGCATGAAAAATCAAGTCGCTGAGTATGTAACATCATGTCTGACATGTCAGAAAGCAAAAGTAGAACATCAACGGCCTGGAGGAATGCTTACATCTCTAGATGAACCAGAGTGGAAGTGGGATAGTATATCAATGGATTTTGTGGTAAGTTTACCTAGAACTTCCAAAGGTTTTGACTCAATCTAGGTGATTATAGACAAGTTAACGAAATCTGCACATTTCTTACCTGTTAAGACGAATTTTACTGTGGAGAAACTAATCGATGTTTATATCAAGGAAATAATCAGACGGCATGGAGTACCTTTGAGTATCATTTCAGAACGAGATCCAAAGTTTACTTCTCGTTTCTGGGGGAGTTTACAACAAGCGCTAGGAACCAAATTACTATTAAGCTCAGCGTGTCATCCTCAAACAGATGGACAAACAGAGAGGACAATCCAATCTTTGGAAGATTGACTGAGAGAATGTGTCTTAGACCATCGTGGAACTTGGGATGATCTCTTGCCACAGATCGAATTCACGTACAACAACAATTTTCATGCAAGTATAGGGATGGCTCCCTATGAGGCTCTGTATGGGCGAAAATGTCAAACACCTTTATGTTGGTATCAAGATGGAGAGAGCACGATTCTCGATCCCGAAATTGTGCAGCAAACAACAGAGAAGGTGAAACAAATCCGTGAAAGAATGAAAACGACCCAAAGCAGGCATAAGAGTTACTCTGATCGAAGAAGACGGCCTCTCGAATTTCAAGAAGATGAACACGTATTCCTGAGAGTCACACCCACAACTGGGGTAGGTAGAGTCCTAAAATCCAGAAAACTCACTCCAAAATTCATTGGACCTTACCAAATTCTTCGACGCATTGGTCCAGTAGCCTACCAAATTGCTTTACCGCCTTTTCTTTCAAATCTTCACAATGTGTTTCATGTCCCACAACTGAGGAAGTATATTACTGATCCATCGCATGTAACAGAAAACTTGTCTTATAAGACTTCACCTGTACGAATCGAGGAAAAGATGATTAAGCAGCTCAGGGGTAAACAAATTTCCGTAGTCAAGGTTATTTGGGACGAGACAATCGGAGAAACGACATGGGAAGCTGAGAACAAGATGAAATTACAGTATCCTGATCTTTTTCCAGGTACGTAATTTTGGGGACGAATTTTTTTTTAGAGGGGTAGTAATGTAACACCTCTATTTTTCAATTGCTTTCCAATATCTTCAAAGATATTAATATGTTTATATTTTATCCCAAAAACATAGAAAATAATTTTGTCTTAAACAAAATCATATTAAGATCATGTTTGACGATACAAAGCTCCAGTAAAATTTTGGGTTGAAAGTTCAGACGAAAACCGGTCTATGTTTTCCCTGTCAGTAATAATTTACTGATCAGATAACCCATTTTTGACTCATGAACGAAAGATCAATGATTTTTATCTCTTTTAAGAGATATGAGTCATTTTTAAAATTTTCGCTCTGAAAATAAATATTATATTTTATTCAGGCGAAATAATAAAAAGAAACACACGTATTAAGACGGATAAACGACGGAACTAGAAGATGATGCTGAGATAATATGAAGCATAGGAGATGGAAGTGATTGAGGGGACTCATGAAAATTGTCACATCATGAGTCACTATAAGTCATTATGAATACTTTAACTAATATAGCTTTATATTAACCCAAAACCCATTAATAAGGTTGCTTAAGGCAAACATGTCCCTAAATATCTAAGGTCCATACCCTATAAATACCCCCCAAAAAAAAAAAAAAAAAACCCGGTGCCCTTCCCCCTCACAACACTCTTATTTCTCCTCACAAAAAAAGATTAGTCATTAAGTTGGTTTATTTGGAGAGGAACTTCCAAGCTCTTGCCATTTCCTTCTTCCTCAATCCTACAAGCTCAAGGTAACCTCACCAACCTTGGTTTTCTCTCCTTCTTTTTGTTATTATGATCATGTATGTTGGCTTAGGATAGATGACCCATTTCTAGTTTTATGAAATTAAGTTCTAGGATGAGTTGATGAACATAGATTTTCTTGCACATGATCATATGTATTATCCTCTAAAAATTCTAGTTAGTATGTTGATGAAGTTGATGAAAAATGAAAAACCCAAAACCCCCAAAAACCTTATGAAGGCCTAAACCCTCATGGAGGGAAGGGTTGATGTTTGTTTGAATTTTTGAATTCTAATACTTGCCTTAGACTCTCTAATACCTAAATGACCAAAATCCAAAAGATTAGAATCAACAAAAATCCCTAAGTCATTTTACCTATAGAGGCCGAATTCTATTCCTAGTAGGATAGACGGAAATTTTCAAAAATTGACTTGTATTGTGATATTTTGTGAAGGAAACAAAGCATAAGAACACTTTCTGGAATCGTGGGAGCTAGGAAGCTGAATCTAGAACATCTATTCACAGGCAAAGATTCCACTGTTTGAGGTAAATGGAGTTTGCCTGAGGAGCTCATTCTAGTCGTGTACCCTATTATAAGTTTAATTATACTGCTTGGTTATGATGATTGGATATTATATGTTGATAATGTAGGATGTGAATAACCCTAGTTATAATTGTTGAATGATATATCTTATATTGTTGATTGTGATTGACTGATGGCATGACACTTGTCATTGCTTGTTAAAAAGACTAAGATATTTAAAATTACCTTAACTTAGAAAGTTTGAAATGTTTGTGTTTTACTTATTGGAAGATGAGAAAATAATCTTGAATGTTGAAAGTGACAAGATAGAAAAATTAGGAAGTAGAAAGAAAACGGAAAAAGACCGAAAGTCATGGGACTTTATTCAAAAGATTTTTGAAAAGGAAAAGTATTTGAAATTAAGGTTTCTCTATTAAAAAATTTTACAAAAGTTTGATCATGGCAAAGATTGAAAGAGATTGTTTTAGAAATTTTTCAAGTTTTCAGAAAAATGGATTTTTCCAAAAGAAAAGTGATGGTGAAAAGATATTTCTAGAAACAGTGGTTTTATTCATAGTGCAAAGGGAGAAACAAATGGATTTTTGTTTTGATTTAGTTTTCATTGAACAAAAACCTCTGGAAAGAGAGTGATAATGGAAAGGATCTAGTGTTCCGGATTGACGGGATAGAATTCCTATGTGAGTTTTAGAGAAAGTGGAAAGGACCTAGTGTTCCAGATTAACGGGCTAGAGTTCCTATTCAAATTTCAAGAAAAAATAGAACCTAGATTTCCGAGACGTCGGACTAGTGTTCGGTTGTGAAGGAGATTGTGAATTATGGATTTTATTAATAAAATCCTATGTGAGTATTAAAGATTAATTTAATACTTGATTAAAAGTAGTCGAGAGCGTAAGCCTTGACGAGGAAACAGCAATGCGAAAAAGAAAAAGAAAACGAAAACACTTGTTTTACATGCATAGTCTCGCTTTTATGCCATTGTGGCAGACGTGCCATTGGGTGTCGAGCTACAGTTTCACAATGGGTGAACTGACAAACTGAATAGTTACGGACCAAAGACAGCTTCTTTAGTTTTTGGGTCTTCAGGGACATTCGGGTTCGGACTCCACGAAATGCTTGGGGCTTTGCAACGCCTTGTAGTGGAAATTGGCTACCCTGCTCGAAATGTACTCAATTAGTAATTATTCTGTATTATTTAGGTGAGATGCGATACCCTAGAACAACTGAGGATTTGGACCCACGAGTGGCCAATCCAACGCGAAAAAATTGGGTTATAGGCATTATCGCGATCCTATTATGCTCGACGAAGGGAAGTTAGGATTGATGAGCCTCTGTTTGACTGGTTTTATAACTAGTAAAGACCTTGGCTTTGTGCTTATTTTATATCATTTTTACCCAAATTAGACTTGATTGTCCTTAAGTAGTATTTTGAGTCTGTAAAGTGTTCTTAAGTTAATTTAGTTGATTTAGAGTGAATAAAGTATTTATTTTTATTTTCTATTTTCAGGTTAATAAAAAGGAATAAATCTGAAGCTTTCGCCCCGCGAGAAGGCTGCTCGCCCCGCGAACCAGAAGGTGACTGTTCCTGAAAATTGCAAAACTTTCTGTCTCGCCACGCGAAGACTGGACTCGCCTCGCGAGTAATGCTACCTTGGAAAAGTCAGAGACGATCACGGTTTGGGCATGTTGGAGGTCACGGGCGTTACAGTTGGGAATTTGAAGAGTTAGCCTCGCGAAGATATGCTCGCCTCGTGAGAAGACCAAGAGTTGCAGACCTTTCGCATAATTTGCCTCGCGAGCAGTGCTTCGCCTCGCGTGGCCTTGGATTCCAGAATTTGTATATAAACTGCTCTATGGCAGAATGATAAGTTAGCTAGTTTTTAGGAGGCTAGTCAGTTTTGGCTAGTCTCAGTTAGTAGTTAATTAGTTTTAGTCTTATTTTCTCTTCTTTTGTTTTGCTTCTGTAATGGAGAGCTAGTCTCCTAGATTAATCTACTGTAATTGGTTTCTGTTAACACTTGAGGTTCTGTATTCCATGTTTAGTTGCTTTTCTCTTTTCAATGCCATGCTGTATGTTTCTGTTTGTTATTTCAGGAATGTATAGTGTGGTATTGTTTCATTTCGGTGATGTAATGTTCCTATATATAATCGCGTTTGTTATTTCGCGTGTGTTCATTCATGTTCGTTTGTTCATGAGAGCTTAACCCCGTTTGTTATTTCGGGAATAGGAACATACATCTGTAGTAGCGGTTTTCGTTTGTTAATTGTTGCTACAACTGGGAGGGGATTAGTATCTGCTTAGGATTTTCATGAACCAATGATAGTGGGAAAGCGAGAACGATGAGGTTAATCGCTTTTGTTTATTTGCTAATTTCTTAAACTGCTTTGTTTCTTTTCTCTGTTTTTGATTTGTTTTGTTAATTTAGTTTTAATCTCAAAACCCCCATTTCTAACTTTTACTAATTTTCTGTTAATAATAACAACAACTAAAGAGTCCTTGAGAGACGATACTCGAGTTGTCGCACTATACTGCATTATTTTATAATCGCTCGTTCTTTTTGGCGCGTGGCGACAGCGCGGTCAAAAATTGGCGCCGTTGCAGGGGACTCTTGTTTGTTGTTATTAGCAGAAAGTTACATTTAAAAAAAAAAAAACTTTTTGCATTCCTGAATTAGTTCTGTCTGCTTTGTATGGATGTTTGATTGCCATGGATAATTACATGTATGGATATTTGCCTAATGTTTATTATGAACCACCACCTTGCATGTATTATCCTAATTTTAGTGAGCCACCACCATACTATCCTAACCAAGTGACCACCTCTGCACCTTCCGAACCTTCCCTAGAGGACCTGTGCAAACAGATAACTGCACAGATAAATGCACAAATGGAAGCAAACTTTCTTGAATTTCAACAGAAGATGGAGGCTGAATACCAGAGGAGCCAAGCTGAATCTCAGAAATTGTCCGCTCTAATTGATCAAGTTACCGCCAACTCAGCTGCAATGCTAACTCCACAGCCCATTGAAGAACATAAAGATTCACAAGTAATTCTTGAAAATATTTCTGAGGATGATTTTGATAATGTTTCTGTTGATGATGAATTATGTGTTGAATCCCCTGATCCTAATGCTTGTTATTGTGATGGAACTGCTTTGTGTGTAGAATGTTTTACAGGTTTATACTTTTCAGGAAAAATAGAAAATGCAGATCGTTTTGCAGGTTTATTTTTTTCAGGAAACTTAGAAAAGGAGGATCAGGAGGACATCTGCTCCACTGTGCTTGAGGATGATGAAGAACCTTTGGGAGTAGATGATGCAATTAAATCAGATGAATGTGTTGAGAGTAATGGGGTGGATGCACTGTGTGAAGAATTCCCAGACATTCTAACTTTTTCTGATTCATTTTCTTGTAATATATGTACTAACTCTAACCTTTGTGTGGTGTGTGCTGAAATCTCTGCATGTATAGCAGGTGAAAAATTTGTTAGTGCAGTGGATGAAGACCTTGCAGAGCGATTGCAAAGAAGACCGAAAGACACAGTAACCCTGACTAATCTGTTTGCCACCTCCCCCCGAGGAACCAGTGATGGAGTTTAAACCCTTGGATTTTGCACCATGGCCAGTCCAAGAGGTTGAGCCCCACTTCTATTGGGGAGACTTTGTAGATAAAGAGGTCAGCTGTGACCCGAAGGGGAGTGAGAAGTCCGCCGCACTCGGCGAAGTCATCATAATTGTCAAGCACCCACTTCCAAATCAAAGCTGCAAGTTAGGGAGGCTTGGAATGAATTTCAGTTCTTTGTCCACCACGTGGGCCTTATGCTACAAGCAGTGGGATCCTAGTGGAACCGCCCTTCAATGAGTTTTCTTAACCCTTTCTCCTTTTTAATTTTCTTTTTCTTGCTTTATTTCTGTTTGTTTTCAATAAAGCTCCTGAATAATTTGAGAAGCTCAGGAGTTGTGTGAGTCTTTTGTTGGCAAGTTTGATGGATTTTATTGATTTTGCATAGATGGATTGCATGATAGTGTTGACTGTTTTCCCCCTAGGATTTGAGAAATTTTTTTGAAAAATGATCCCCATATGATCTAAAAACTGAACTTTGAGATTTTGTTATGATGGCATGATTTATGATAAGTTTGGGGTGATAGGAAGCACACACTAGGGATAGAATCTCTTTCAAATAATTTGCAAAAAAATGTCCAGGTGAGGTTTTGAGCCTCCAACATGTTTTAGACTGTATGAAAATCACTTTTTAAGTTGCACTTTCCTGAATTTGCTTGAATCTCTTTTTGGTTTGCATGATTATGTGTTTGCTTCAGATGATCTAGGCATTTTCTTTGTAAATAGCTACTTGGTCTAAAATAACCAATTCCGAATGCATGTTCCCTAGTTAGCCCCATTGAGCCTATTAGCCTGTTAATTCTTGTTAACCTTATGTTACAAGCTAAAATCTGAAAAACCATGTTAACCCGATCTTAGGATTAGGAGAGCATGGAAGCTTAGTGAGAAATTGGTTGCAAGAAATTAAGTTTGGGGTGACTACCCGGTGCAATGTGTTGTTTGGGATTTGGAAAAAGAGGGAAAAAATGAAAAAATAAAAGAAAAGAAAAAAAAACAATAAAATAAAAGTATTAAAGAAATAAAAAGGCTGTAGCCACCCAGAAGTGTAAAGAAAAAAATTAAGAAAGGAACTTGATTTAAATTCAAAGTGTAAATAATGTTCATGTTCTCTTAGTTCCTAGGGTCTTCAGCCTAGTACTTTTGTATATCCTACCCTTAGCCAGGCCCCATTACAATCCATAAAAGACCTTTTGATGTTGCTTGCATATTTTCTGTGGGGACCATTTTGAGATGAAAATCAAATTTATGGGAAGTGCTCTTAAAAGTGAAATTGAGTGAATGTTGATAGCCTGACACAAACTGAGCGGTTGAGTGAAACATAAATTTCCCTTGTGAGGAAGGCAGTTGTTTGAACTTGGTGATCTCCCTTGTATGTGTAACTTAGACCCCCTGCTTTGATTAATGATTGTTTGAATTATGAAACTCTCAATTGTTTAGAATAAATGATTGTGGGGATTGTTTTGCTTGTAAGGGGGGAACATTGAAAGAAAAATGTTTTGAAGAGAATTGCTTGAAATCTGTGGAAAGTTGATTGAATCTTTTGAGCTTGCCAGGTCTTGAGTCTTTTTAAGTTTTTTTGAGTGTAGTTTGCTTGGGGACAAGCAAAGTTTAAGTTTGGGGTATTTTGATGAGCCTCTGTTTGACTGGTTTTATAACTAGTAAAGACCTTGGCTTTGTGCTTATTTTATATCATTTTTACCCAAATTAGACTTGATTGTCCTTAAGTAGTATTTTGAGTCTGTAAAGTGTTTTTAAGTTAATTTAGTTGATTTAGAGTGAATAAAGTATTTACTTTTATTTTCTATTTTCAGGTTAATAAAAAGGAATAAATCTGGAGCTTTCGCCCCGCGAGAAGGCTGCTCGCCCCGCGAACCAGAAGGTGACTGTTCCTGAAAATTGCAAAACTTTCTGTCTCGCCACGCGAAGACTGGACTCGCCTCGCGAGTAATGCTACCTTGGAAAAGTCAGAGACGATCACGGTTTGGGCATGTTGGAGGTCACGGGCGTTACAGTTGGGAATTTGAAGAGTTCGCCTCGCGAAGATATGCTCGCCTCGCGAGAAGACCAAGAGTTGCAGACCTTTCGCATAATTCGCCTCGCGAGCAGTGCTTCGCCTCGCGAGGCCTTGGATTCCAGAATTTGTATATAAACTGCTCTATGGCAGAATGATAAGTTAGCTAGTTTTTAGGAGGCTAGTCAGTTTTGGCTAGTCTCAGTTAGTAGTTAATTAGTTTTAGTCTTATTTTCTCTTCTTTTGTTTTGCTTCTGTAATGGAGAGCTAGTCTCCTAGATTAATCTACTGTAATTGGTTTCTGTTAACACTTGAGGTTCTGTATTCCATGTTTAGTTGCTTTTCTCTTTTCAATGCCATGCTGTATGTTTCTGTTTGTTATTTCAGGAATGTATAGTGTGGTATTGTTTCATTTCGGTGATGTAATGTTCCTATATATAATCGCGTTTGTTATTTCGCGTGTGTTCATTCATGTTCGTTTGTTCATGAGAGCTTAACCCCGTTTGTTATTTCGGGAATAGGAACATACATCTGTAGTAGTGGTTTTCGTTTGTTAATTGTTGCTACAACCGGGAGGGGATTAGTATCTGCTTAGGATTTGCATGAACCAATGATAGTGGGAAACTGAGAACAGTAGGTTAATCGCTTTTGTTTATTTGCTAATTTCTTAAACTGCTTTGTTTCTTTTCTCTGTTTTTGATTTGTTTTGTTAATTTAGTTTTAATCTCAAAACCCCCATTTCTAACTTTTACTAATTTTCTGTTAATAATAACAACAACTAAAGAGTCCTTGAGAGACGATACTCGAGTTGTCGCACTATACTGCATTATTTTATAATCGCTCGTTCTTTTTGGCGCGTGGCGACAGCGCGGTCAAGGATCTCCGGAGAATTATGAGTCATATAGAAAAGATTGAAGTGACATATCGGTTTTCACAAAAAAAAAAAAATTGCATTCGATTGTCGGGAATGAATCTATGTGTTATAGTTATAAGGTATATTGCTTGATATTGTGTGTAAGTCGTGTATGTGGCTTTTATGATGTCTCATATATTGGTATCTCACCTTTACTTTATTTTTCCTTGTTTTGGTGTTTCGCTTTTATGGTACATTATTATGGGTATATAGATGGATCCGATGCATCACCTGACTTACTCGGGGTTTCTGGGCCTCGCGTTTGAAAAGACAGAGGATGAAGGCGCTTGGGAAATTAACACGGGAGCCCGGAGCGCCAGTTACATCGGGCCACTGCTAACAACAAAGGGAAGTGCAGAGGGAGCAACACAATATGTGCATAGTTTGAAGACGGTAGAAGTGCCATTACCCCCGATGTGGTTTCTTTTGAGGACTTTACTGGAGACTGGGAACACTCATCACCAACCTCCACCTCTGAAAGTAATACCTGGATCTGGACCTGCCTCCCCTGTACTGGAGTTACCTGCACCTATAGTCGTAGTTGGAGGAGAAAACGACAGCAAGATTACAATTGAAGAAGATCCTGAGGAGGACGATCCTATTGAAGAAGACCCAGTAGAGGATGATGATGAGGAGTTAGAATATTACCCTATAGATGATGAGGTTGTAGGTCTCGTTGTTGAGATGGATGATGGAGTAGGGTTGCCTGATCCTTCTTCAGTTAGAGGTGACCATGGAGGTCTCTCTAACGGATTTCACTAGTTTGACCAGCATAGGCGTTTTTTGTAATTTAGGGGTAGTGTCAACCTCTACTTACTATATATCAGGCTTATGAGAGCCATGTCTTTTTTGAAAACACTGGTTCTCCACTTAACCCTCTTATGTTAATATGGTATGTATTATGTATATATTTTCTACAAGTACTAATGACTATAGTTGATGTACATTCCCTGGGAAGAAAAAAACTGTGATGTAATTATTTTGGTATGTATGGATGCATGGATATAAGTATGAATGTGTGTACAGGTTGTATTATTTATGTATTCGTTCAAAGTTTTTTTTTATGCGCTGTGTCTCGAACTAGAGCAAGAGAGAGAAATTTTATTTTTGAAAGAAAACCAGCAAAAGATTTTTTTTCTAAATATTTCCGCATTTGAGTAAGTACATGTAGCGCCAAGGGAGGCGTTACATTAGTGGTATCAGAGCTGGTCGAGTCTTTCGGGAATCCTTTGGAATAGGTCTGTTATGTCTAAGTTGTGTGATCTCTGACCTAGAATAAATTGAATTACTTCCAAGAAGTAATGTATGTCGTTATGTGATTTTACGTTCCAGTTTCGAGTTGCGGTTTAATTAATTATATCTTGTAGGCCAATCATGGAAATAGAAGGTGGACGTGGGCGTGGACGTGGTCGCGGCCGTAGTAGGGACCGTAGAGGTGGTCGAGCAGAGAATCTGGGTGACTACGAAGAATATTATGAAGGTGACGGATGGGAATGATTTTGCAGCTCAAGCGATGGCAGATGTTGCTGCTGCTTTTGCCCTCCAAGCAGCTGCGATGACACACAAACTCAACAAGAACAACTTCGTGCTGAGCAAGCTGCGGAAGGAAGATGCCTGACTGCGTTTAGATGTCAAAATCCACCACAATTCCATGGAGAGAATGACCCTGAGAAAGCAGATTTGTGGATACAAGAACTTGAGAGAAGATCTTTGAATTGATTCAGGAGAATATTTGTGGTATCAGAGCTGGTCGAGTAACAAGCCGTGGATACGTTTATTCAGGAGAATAAAAACTTGATGGAAAATGGAAAAGCTATCGTATTCAGCTTATGATCGGCCCTCAAAACCGACGGATCTGGATCCGTGTGTCATCCCTGGGAAATGCGATTTTTCCCACGGATTTGTTGGATTTCTGGGAAATAGCGAAAATTCTTGTAGTGAACATAATGATATTTGGGAGGGTAAAGAACATGTTGGTTGGAAGAGAACCATGAAACTGATTGGATGTAGCTGAGAAACGATTGAGAGATGACAAATTGTCAAGTGAAGAAGGAAGCATACTAGACATATTATTGCCTCACACAAACAATAATGTTTCCATGTTTTTCAAATGGCCTTGTGGTATATTGCCTTCAAATTCTTGTGGGATATTGCCATAGAAATTGTTGTTCTCCAGGTTAAGGATTCTCAATGAGGAGAGGTTCCCAACATATGGTGAAAAGAACCTTTTAGATGATATCCTGTTAGGTTCAACTCTATGACTCTTTGATGTTTATGGCTGCATGTGACTCCATGCCAATTGCAAAAGTGGCTGGAACTATATATTCCAAGATGTCAACACTTCAAAAGGGTCACTGGCTATTGATTCTTTGAATTTGAGCAATGCAGATAGAATAATCGGTCTCGGTCTCGTTTCCTAAGGCAGAGACAGTTGTGTTGGGTTGAAACCATGCACAGTAAGTTTGAAGTGAAGAAAAGAAACAAGACAAGGCATATGGACCAAACTGCACGTAACATGGTTGAGGAGTAGAAAGCAAGGTTTCTTATTCTCTGCCACTCAATGGTGTAAGGGGAACAAAAATATATTTTGGTCCATATGCCATTAGTTTTGGTTGAAAAGTCTTCATCACCTTAAATTCTTAAATTTGAGAGCCTGACTGAGTCAACATACAACATATTTCTATTAATATTAAGAAACCCAATTATTATTTATCTCTCAAAAGCTACATGGCTACACTGCAAGTGCAAGCACTGTACTGCTGCAAACTATGAAACAGCAAATTGAATTGCAAACTTTGACCATAATTGCTCCACCGTTCACGCTTGATGTTATCAAATAGTTTACTTACTTAGGTTCTCTATATCTATGTAATATTTCATTTTGAGACTTTACCTATAAAAGGCAATCAGGCGGCCTTGTATGAAGCAATCAAGAAAATAGAATTCAGTAGGGGTGACAAAAGGATCTATCAATCCATCATCCAATCCATCCATGAGAAAATCCATCAAATCCATCCATTTATAAAAAATAAAAAAAGATAGATAAGATTGGATTTGATTGTTTTTTTAATGGATGGTTAATCATCCATCCATCTTTTTTTTGAAATCTATTGGACCAACATAAAAAGAAAGTAATACATCATTTTTTATCCATTCTAAAACCATTTTGTTTTTTTAAATCATTTTTCAGTTTTCACAACAAAAAAATAAACTAAAATCAAATCATCAATAAATTTCTTAAAAATTATTAAAAATTAAATAATTTTATGACTTTTAACTCTCTCTCTAACTTTATGACTTTTAAAACTAACCGTCGCTTTCTCCCTCCGCAAAGTTCATGACTTCATGATATCAACATCGCGCTGGGAAGACCAAGAGAGTAACATTCATTGTAGTTCCAACACTAAAGGTTTGATGATATTTTTCATAGCCAATAAAAAAAAATTCAGTGTTACGAATTTAATGAGATACTGATATTGAATAAATAACGACCTATTATTAGGAAATTAAATTCTCGTTCCAAGCACGAACTGAATGCCACAATTTATATTTCCAATGGTTATGCCTTGTTCAACATTTTATATTATTAATTAACTTATCCATGTCATTCTTTTGTATACTAAGGTAATTGAATAATCTCGCATATCGTCATACATGGAATATAACCATATATACTTGTTAATTATCTCACCATATATACTTGGAGAGAGGAGAGAGGAGGGAGAGAGAGGGAGGGAGAGAATATTTTAAAAGTAATAAAATTTAAAATAATTTTTATGGATGGATTGGATATCCATCCGTGAAAAAATTGTTAATGGATGAATTGGATGGATTTTATTAAATGAATCATGTAAGGATTAGATCTTTTTTAATGAATTTTTAATGGATCATAATGGATTAATGGATTGTTTTCAATCCATCCATTATAATCAGCATAAAAATTTATCCAATCCATCAATTTGTCACCCCTAATTCAGTTTTACTAATACTAAAGCTGTGTGTTCATAATTATTATCTCCTCTTGTTTTTCTTTCCAAAATTTGGTATCAAGAGCAATATATATATAGTCTAGGACCGCGTGAGGTGCAGCACAAGAAAGTCTAATATCCATTGACCACAATGTTACATGTATATTGGGTCCATATGGCTTATGTTTTAGTTGAAAGACTTTATCACCATAAATTGTTAGATAGCTATAAATGGCTAGCTATTGAAATTAATCAAAATTCACATGAGTTGCAAAGGGATTTCGATTCTTTCTTTTTCTTTTATCTCTTTTTCCTCGTCCTTTAACTGAGAGAACACTATAAGAAAAGGGTGGATTATCGACGGATAATTATCGATGGACATCAGTTCCGTCAGTAGTGAGAAGATTTCCGACGGACTAAGCCATCGGTAAGCATGAATACCAAAAGATTCTAAATTTACCGACAGAAAGTCCATCAGTAATGGTACCGTGGGCTTTTCCATCGGTAAATCCGTCGGTATTCAATGCGGGAATGCTAATTTTTTGGCTCCAGAGTGTACCGACCAAATAAGCAGTCGGTAATTACCGACGGAATAGCCGTTGGAAATAAGTTACAATAGTACCGACAGACATTTCCGTCGAAAATTCGAATTTTGGATTTACCGACAGATAAGGCCGTCGGTAATTTGAAAAGGCCGTCGGTAAATTCACATTATACACTAGTGCCATCCCCTTCCCCCCCTCACTTTTCGTTTTCCTCTCTCTCTATTCTCTCTGCCTTCTCTCTTCCCCTCTACACCACGTCTCCCGCGAGCCTCCACCGCGTCTCCGACGAGTCTCCAAGCCTCCACCGTACCTCCACCTTCCCCCCTCTGCCTCTGTTCGCGACCCACCTTCCATTTTCTCCTCCACCGTGCCAGAAACCCTCCCCCACCCTTCTTCTCTGCCTCCTTCCATCACGCCTCCGTCCGGCCACCGCACGCCTCCACCAGGCATGTTGAGTTGCTAAGTTGTTGAGTTTAATGATTTTTCCCTTCCCTTTGTTGAGTTGCTGAGTTTTGATTTCCCTCTTTGGCTTTTTAGGCCACCACCATAGCAACCACCACTGCTAGGAGGAGCCACCACTGTTAGGTATTTTTTGACCGATTGAGCAATATTTTATTTTTATGAAAATGTCAATTTTGATTTAGGAAATTGTTTTTGAACTTTTATGATTTAGGAATATTTATGTTTTGTATTTTTTGATTTGTTTGTTTTGAGTTTGAGTTGCTGTTGGAATTAAATGTTGTATGACTTTTTTGGTGGGTTATTATCCTTATACATTATTGATGCAATTTAATTTCAAGAATAAAATTATGTAGTTAAAATAATGAATTAATTAGCTATTCAATTAATTAAGGAGTAAGTAAGCGCACTCTAAGTATGTGAGTAAGTGATAAAGGAATTCCATCGATCCCGAATACCTGTAGCACGACGATATCATTGGTGCAACAATTCCTCGTGGTTATGGTGAAATGTGATAGGAAGTGATGTCTCAGTATGTACCGGTGTGCAGAAGAGTGAAAAAATTATGTGGTACGTATAACGAATTTAGAAAAAATTATCACAGTAAAGTAATAAATATATTGAAATCAATTTGAATAAGTAAACACAAATTTACTTACTAATACTTTTACATAAAAGATAATATATATCAAATTTTTCGTCCCATATACCTAGGACAATGTGATAGTGGTTCCGGCACAAGCTTGTGATGATTCAGAATTAATGGTTGAAAAGGAAAATAAATACTAATTAAAAATTAAATAAATTATTTTATACTTAAAATTAAATAATACTATGATCAAATAAATCATAAGTCTAACAAGTGTCAATTTGTAGTTGGCACTTATATAATAGGTGTGGGAGCAGTGATAAGGTGGTCAAGGTGGTTTGTAGGAGGGATATAGGGTTTGAAGTGATAAAGAGGTCAAGGGTTCAATTCCCTCCACTAACATAACACACTAATTACTAACATTTACCTATCAAAAAAAAAACTTATATAATAGGTGTTAAGTCTCACAAGACATAAAGACAATATAATTAAACGGGAAGATTAAATAAATAATATTTAAGTAATTAATTAAGTAAGTCAACATGTATAATATGTGTTAAAAATCATAATACAAAAAAAAGTTAATTTTCAATGAATTTTTAAAACAGATAGTGTAAAATAGTTTAATATCTTATTCAAATTAATTTTATATAATAATAAAAAAATGCAGAAAAAAATTAATAATAAAATTAGATATATGTAAATAACTAAATACTTACATAACATTTAATATAAAATGAAATAAATAATAAATAAAGTTTAATAGAGATTTATTTTTTAGACGAATACTTTGTGTATGATAATTGCTTATGTGTTTTAATTGTTTGCCAACAATGTAAACTTTATAATTAAGATGTCTCTGTTACTTAGAGTATTATTTTATTTTAGAGTATAATTAAAACGTACTTGAGAATGATGGTTTCTTAATTGTGTGTTTGATTTTTTTTATAATAATGTCAATATTTATGCAAAATATCCCTATTACTTAAAGTATTATTTTCTTCGAGTATAATTAATACGTAATTGAGAAAATCCATAGTTTCCCGTTCAATGTTCAATATTATTGAGCATGTGTACTCGTGGTCATGGTATCGCTCATTTTATTGAATCTTGAATTGTCCAATTGGGACAGTTTGGGAAGAAACGTTTTCTCCACTGATATACTAGTTACTCGATGATTCTCATTTGTTAAATAATTGATTAAATTTCAAGTCGAAGCATTTCCTTTTGTTCTCCGGGTCCATGCTTGATTGTGGTATTTCACCGCGGTCTAGTCGTGTACTTGGAGACCGATGGGAGATGCTGCCGAAATTTCGTCAACTATAAGACATGAGAAGTGATGACTAACTAGTATAATACAATGGTGAAAAAGTTTTTCCTCGAATGGGATAGGGCCAAACCTTTTGTGGAAAGGGAGCGATTAGGGGTTATAGTATCATGTTTAAAAATATGTCAATTTATTTGAAAATGCAGAAGGATGACATATTATCCCTCGAACCGTAGTTGGGTGTATGATAGGAACGAATCTGGGAGACGACTTCTGAAACAATCATTTGTAGCTGGAGTTGAGGAGTTTATATCGAAAGCAAAGCAACATTGTGATTATGCCGAAGAGGGGGGGATTAGATGTTCGTGCACAAAGTGCAATTGTATGGCGGTTTTGAGTGATGATGACGTGAAGTTACACCTATACCGACGTGGGTTCAAGTCTAATTATTGGATATGGGCTGATCATGGTGAGGAGTTGCCGGATATTGATTTGAATGAAGTCGGTGGTGACGATCTTGAAATGGGTGCATCAGGCAGTGGCTACCACGATGAATATGTCGAACAACTCCAGTCAATGCATATGATGGTCGATGATTGTCTTGGGCAACATGGGAATTTTAAGGCGGATGAGTCTGATGACTGATAATCCGCTGGCTTATGATATTTTATCTATTATTTTTAAGCGGATTTCATCAATTAAATTTTGTTAAATGCTTGATTTAGTCCAAATTAGACTTTGTTTTCCTATTTTGGTTATTTTAGAGTCAATGTGTGCATTTAATTAGATTTTTATTAATTTTCTGATATTTTCTTATTCTTATTTTTAGGAGAGGACAAAGAAGGATTGAAATTAAATTGAAGATTGCCAAGTAAATTGCAAGGGCCCACATGACAGGTTTGAATCCAAATCAATTTGGATTTGAATTATTATGATTAAAAGATAATTCAATTGACATTGAGATAAAAGATTGGATCCAAATCAATTTGGATTTGGATAATAATTGCCTATCACAACAATAAGGATATGATAAGATTTGGCAATTAATTTGGAGATATTGATTTGGATATGAAGATTAAAATGCTCATGACCAAATATGATGGAGCTTGCATGAAGATGGGGCTTGAAAAGTGAAGAAAATGAGCCAAACAGAGCCTATCACGGCCTAGCCGTGATGCCCATCACGGCCTAGCCGTGATGCCCATCACGGCCATGATCGAGTAGAGCTAAAAAGAAAGAAGGCTAAAGTCAGAACTGGTCATGGCCTAGCCGTGATGCCCATCACGGCCGTGACATGTCAGCTGAACCAGACCCTCACAGGCAGAACTGATCACGGCCTAGCCGTGATGGTGGTCACGGTCGTGACAGACCAATCAGTGAAGCAACGCCCAAGGCAGAATCCATCACGGCCGTGACGCGCATTATTTGGATCTGAAGAAACTGAATTGAGCTGAATTTGTGTTTGATTGGGATTCAAACTTCCCCTAATCTATAAATATGGCAATCAGGCAGAGACTCAAGGGAGGACTTTTGGGGCTACTACACTTAGGCAAAATTAGGATTCTCTTCTCCTTCTTCTTCTCTTCTCCTAGGTTTTATTTTATGTTGTTGTTAGCCAAGCTTGTCATCACCATGACAATGCTTGAGTAGTAGCTTTATTTCTAGGGATTGAGGCTATGCCCAAGATCTGTTTTTATGTTGTGAATTGATGTTTTACCTTTGTTAATTTCGATTTTGCTTTAGATCTGATTTCTATTGCTTTAATTACTTGCGAATCTGGTGCGCACTTATTTGCATGTCGTATATATTCTAAGGAGGAACCTAGCGGTGAACTTAGGTATCAGATCTATAGAATCAGACTTAGGACTTAAATCACGAGAGTTAGAAGCGGTCCTTCGAGGATTAACGAATTGTCATAAAGCGTAAAGAGTTCAATCTAAATTCAACTACCACAAGAGTAGAGGTTGGTTTAATTGGGCACGGTTTTTGTAACCCGAGAGGGAGCATTAACTAATTTAGGATAAATTCGCCTTCAAAGCAATTTAGATAATTAACAAGGGGTAGTCAATTTAGTAACATAAACAATCTTGTTGGTAACCCAATTCCTAGGAATCTCCTTTAATTTGAAAATCCCAAAAATATTTGATTTCTTTTATTGTTTCTTTTATTTTCTTAAAATCTTTTCAAACCTATTTCTTAATCTAAAATAGTTGTTTAATTTGTGAAGTGGTACTTGGTTTCCCAATCCCTGAGTTCGATACTCGGTTTCTCACCGTTTTATTATTACTTGCTTCGATTCGGTTCGCTTGCCGGAGCCCATCAAGTTTTTGGCGTCGTTGCCGGGGATTGGCAATACCAATATCATTAGTAACAAAGAAAACAACTACTTTAGACTTTTTTTTTTTATTTTGTATATATTTGATATTTTCTTTTGAGTTTTGTTTGTGTTAGGTGGATGCCACACATGGACCATTGTTTCTATCTAAACAGGGAATCTCAAATTGATTGGATCGTGTTTGATTGTATAGTTGATAAGCATGTGAAGATATACTCCAAGGAGGAATGGAGATCCTATTTGTCATCCTTACAACCACCACCAGACATTAAGCTGGATCCCGATGTGCTGGAATCACTTTGGGATATAGATGCTCAACATTTGATCCAGAGCATAGAGCGTTGCAAGGAGGAATTTAGTGGCATGATTCAAAGGCATAAAATTCGTAAGAAGCGTTCTCAACTGGTAACAAAGATGCTAAGTAACAACTTTCAAAAGTTAGAAGAACAAGCTAGTGAGTTTTCTAAATTGCTAGCAGAAAAGCAACATGGAATTCAAATTGAAGGGAACCTATTTGCTAGCACGGACGTGAATGAAGACGAAATGGTGGTGATTCAAGAGGAGAGGATCATGAAGAGGAGTGCAAGGAGGAAATATCTCCTATTGTTCCTTTGCAAGGGACAGAAGAGACCAATCATGTGGAAAATACTTCTCTCACCATTCATATCGAGGAGCCTAAAAATTCTGAGTTGGATAAGTATGTTGGTTTGCATGCATGTGTGGATGTTACAAAGTTGGTTCCTACAATTTTTCTATCACATTACTTAGTAAAAATACCAACTTTGGAGTTCAAGTCATTGCCAGAGAATTGGGAGTTTTCATCAATAGCGGCAAAGGCTCTAAGATTGCCTCAAAAAGTTATGGTTCTAGTGCTTCATGGAGAAACTAATTACATAAAGGCCATTCTTGGAGTAGGTGACTTACCATTTGACCCAGGAGGAAGGGATCTCATCATATCACTTAAAGAAGTCTTTGAAATCTCATCACACTTGCTTCTTCCATCTCCACTCCACAAGCCATGGGATCCCGGTGGAAGGTCTTACATCTTGGGCATCTCTTGGTCTTTTTACCATAGGCTATGGGATTCGGGTGGAAGCATCTTCAATGAGTTTTTCTAAACCTTCTCTTTTTAATTGTTTTGCTTTTCTTTACTTGAGTCATATGTGTGTGAGTCTTATGTTGGTAAGCTTGAATGGATTTTATTAAATTTAGCATAAATGGATTGCATGATAAATATTGATTTTTGATGATTTCCCCTAATGATTTGAAAATTGAAAATTGATCCCCATGTGAAAAATTGAAAATTGAACTTTGAGAAATTTTATTGTGATTGCATAATTTATGATAAGTTTGGGGTGAAGGGATGCACACACTAGGGATAGTATCTCGGTTAAATAATTTGCAAAAAAATGTCCAGGTGAGGAATTTGAGCCTCCAACATTGTTTTTAAATTGTGTGAATCACTTTTAAGTTGCACTTTCCTGGATTTGCTTGAATCTCTTCATGGTTTGCATGGTTATATGTTTGCATCAAATGATTTAGGTAATTTTCTTTGAAATAGCTACTTGTCCTAAAAAGAACCATCCCTAATGCATGTTCCCTAGTTAGCCACATTGAGCCTAATAGCCTATTGTTTCTTGATGGCCTTATGTTATAAGCCAAAAATTCGGAAAAACCATGTTAACCCAATCTTAGGATTTAGGAGAGCATGGATGCTTAGCAAGACAAGGGTTGAAGGAAACTAAGTTTGGGGTGGCTACAAGGATATGATATGTTATTTTAGTATGAGAAAAAGAAAAAATAAAGGTTGAAGCCAAAGGCAAAAAGAAAAAGAAGAAAAGTTGAAAAATGTCAAAAAAGGGTGTTAAAAGGAAAAGGTTGTAGCCACCCAAAAAATAAATAAATAAATAAATAAAATAAAAAATATAATAATAATAAAAAAAAAATTGAAAAAGGAATAAGAATGGAAAGTCAAGGTAAGAAGATTCATGCTCTCTTAATTCCTAGGGATGTAAAACCTAGTACATTTGAATATCCTATCTTTAGCCAGACCCCATTACTACCTTTAAAAGACCTTTTGATGATGCATGCATGTTTTTGTGGGAACTTTGTTTGAGATGAAAATCAAATTCATGGAAATTGCTCTTCAAATGTGAAATTGAGTGAAAGTTGATATCCTAGACAAACTGAGCGAATGAGTGAATTATTAAATGCCCTTGTGAGGAAGGCAAATGTTTGAAATTGGTGATCTCCCTTTTGTGTGTAACTCGAACCCTTTGCTTAGATTAATAATTTCATGAATGATGGAATTCTCTTTGTTTGAAGTAAATGAATGTGGGGATTGCTATAATGAAATAGGGGGAAACATTGATTGGAGTTGTTTTGATAAAATTACATGAAGATTATGTGAAGTTTGATTGAGTCCATTGAGCTTTCCAAGTTTTGAGTCTTTTTGAGCTTTAGTTTGCTTGAGGACAAGCAAAGTTTAAGTTTGGGGTGTTTGATAATCCGCTGGCTTATGATATTTTATCTATTATTTTTGAGCGGATTTCATCAATTAAATTTTGTTAAATGCTTGATTAGCCCAAATTAGACTTTGTTTTCCTATTTTGGTTATTTTAGAGTCAATGTGTGCATTTAATTAGATTTTTATTAATTTTCTGATTTTTCTTTTATTTTTAGGAGAGGACAAAGAAGAAGGATTGAAATTAAATTGAAGATTGCCAAGTAAATTGCAAGGGCCCACATGACAGGTTTGAATCCAAATCAATTTGGATTTGAATTATTATGATTAAAAGATAATTCAATTGGCATTGAGATAAAAGATTGGATCCAAATCAATTTGGATTTGGATAATAATTGCCTATCACAACAATAAGGATATGATAAGATTTGACAATTAATTTGGAGATATTGATTTAGATATGAAGATTAAAATGCTCATGACCAAATATGATGGAGCTTGCATGAAGATGGGGCTTGAAAAGTGAAGAAAATGAGCCAAACAGAGCCCATCACGGCCTAGTCGTGATGCCCATCACGGCCATGATCGAGTAGAGCTAAAAAGAAAGAAGGCTAAAGTCAGAACTGGTCACGGCCTAGCCGTGATGCCCATCACGGCCGTGGCATGTCAGCTGAACCAGACCCTCACAGGCAGAACTGATCACGGCCTAGCCATGATGGTGGTCACGGCCGTGACAGACCAATCAGTGAAGCAACGCCCAAGGCAGAATCCGTCACGGCCTGGCCGTGATGGCCGTCACGGCCGTGACGCGCATTATTTGGACCTGAAGAAACTGAATTGAGCTGAATTTGTGTTTGATTGGGATTCAAACTTCCCCTAATCTATAAATATGGCAATCAGGCAGAGACTCAAGGGAGGACTTTTGGGGCTGCTACACTTAGGCAAAATTAGGATTCTCTTCTCCTTCTTCTCTTCTCCTAGGTTTTATTTTATGTTGTTGTTAACCAGGCTTGTCATCATCATGACAATGCTTGAGTAGTAGCTTTATTTCTAGGGATTGGGGCTATGCCCAAGATCTGTTTTTATGTTGTGAATTGATGTTTTACCTTTGTTAATTTCGATTTTGCTATAGATCTGATTTCTACTGTTTTAATAACTTGTGAATCTGGTGCGCACTTATTTGCATGTCGTAGATATTCTAAGCAGGAACCTAGAGGTGAACTTAGGTATCGGATCTATAGAATTAGACTTAAGACTTAAATCACGAGAGTTAGAAGCGCTCCTTCGAGGATTAACGAATTGTCACAAAGCGTAAAGGGTTCAATCTAAAATCAACTACCACGAGAGTAGGGGTTGGTTTAATTGGGCACGGTTTTTGTAACCCGAGAGGGAGCATTAACTAATTTAGGATAAATTCGCCTTCAAAGCAATTTAGATAATTAACAAGGGGTAGTCAATTTAGTAACATAAACAATCTTGTTGGTAACCCAATTCCTAGGAATCTCTTTTAATTTGAAAATCCCAAAAATATTTGATTTCTTTTATTGTTTCTTTTATTTTCTTAAAATCTTTTCAAACCTATTTCTTAATCTAAAATAGTTGTTTAATTTGTGAAGTGGTACTTGATTTCCCAATCCCTGAGTTCGATACTCGGTTTCTCACCGTTTTATTATTACTTGCTTCGATCCGGTTCGCTTGCCGGAGCCCATCAATGACATGGAAGAGCCTCCTAATGAATCGGTGTAGAGATTCTACAATCTATTGTTAGAGACAAATAAGCCATTGTTTGAAGGGGCGTCAGATTCAAAATTATCAATTTGTGTTAGGCTTCTAGCTTGCAAGTCCAATTGGAATGTCCCAGAGCAATTTTTGGAGTTCTTTTGTAAAATGCTTCAAGATGTGACACCCTTCAAAGAGTTGTTGCCAAAAAGCTATTATGATGCGAAGCGGTTGGAGTCGAAACTAGGCTTGGGGGCTAAGAGGATTGATTGTTATCCAAATGGGTGCATGCTATATTATGGTAGTCAGTCTGGCACAAATGACTGTGCGTTGGAAGAATGTAAATTTTGTCAGACACCCAGGTACCACGTTCAAAGTAGTGACCATAGTAAGAGAAAAACAGTTCCTGCAAAGGCAATGTTCTATTTGCCAATAATTCCAAGGTTCCAGAGACTGTTTGCATCAACGCAAACTGCCGGACAAATGAGGTGGCATAACGAAAATAGAAGAATTTCGGGCACCATACGCCACCCTTCTAATGGTGAAGCTTGGAAGCACTTCGATCGGGTTCATCCCGATTTTGCAGCAGATCCTCGAAATGTGAGACTTGGGCTATGTTCAGATGATTTTACCCCATACATTCAGGCATCAGCCTCGCCATATTCATGTTGGCCAGTGATTGTTACACCGTACAATCTTCCTCCCAAGATGTGCATGTCAAAACCATATATATTTCTGACTTGTCTCATATCGGGACCATCTAATCCCAAGGCTGGGGTAGATGTATATTTGCAGCCTCTGATCGATGATCTGAAGAAGTTGTGGGATGGTGTGTTGACTTATGACATTTCAAAGAAGCGAAACTTTATGATGAGGGGATCACTAATGTGGACTATCAATGATTTTCCTGCATATGGCATGCTCTCTGGTTGGGGGACCCACGGTAAATTGGCATGCCCGTATTGTATGGAACATGGAAAGGCTTTTACCCTTAGATATGGTGGTAAAAGTTCCTGGTTTGGTTCTCATCATCAGTTCTTAGATCCCGACCATCCCTTCCGAAGAAACGTTCGAGCATTCAAAAAGAATCAGACAGAAGAGAAAGGTCCACCGCCTTTGTTGACTCCTGAACAAATACGGGGTTGGGTTAGGGATCTTCCTAAAGTCACTGAAGCCGGTGTGTCAAAATTACCGGGGTATGGAGAATGGCATAACTGGACAAAACAAAGTATTTTTTGGGCACTACCGTATTGGAAGGATAATTTGTTAAGACATAGCCTTGATGTGATGCATATTGAGAAGAATTTCTTTGACAACATTTTTAACACGGTTATGAATGTGTCTGGCAAGACGAAGGACAATGAGAAGGCAAGGATGGACATAGCTCTGTACTGTAGACGAAAGGATTTGGAGCTGAAGCTGCAGCCTAATGGAAAAATGGTCAAACCAAAAGCTTGTTACACTCTAACCGCTGATGAAGCGAAGTCAATTTGTCGGTGGTTAAAAGACCTTAGGACCCCTGATGGTTATTCCTCTAATTTGGCACGATGTACTGATGTAAGAACAGGAGGCTTCATGGGATGAAAAGTCATGATTGTCATGTATTCATGGAGTGTTTGCTTCCTATTGCTTTCGGCTTGCTGCCCCAGCATGTTTCAAACCCGCTTACAGAAATCAGTCATTTCTTTAAAGATATATGCTCTGCAACTTTAAGAGCGGATGGTCTAATGAAGATGGAAGAAAACCTTCCAATAATTCTGTGCAAGATGGAGAGGGTTTTCCCCCAGGATTTTTTGACTTAATGGAACATCTCCCTGTCCATCTTGCATATGAAGCGAGGCTTGGTGGACCAGTACAATATAGGTGGATGTATCCATTTGAAAGGTAATTTTATTATATTTTGACATTTAAATAATTAGCGGCCATTGAATAATGCCTTGTCAACGATGTTTTTTATTACTTAGATTCATGGGCGACTCTAAACGATCAGTTAAAAACAAGGCTAGGGTGGAAGGATCAATCTGTGCGTCTTACTTACACCGTGAGACAACCTATTTCTGTTCCCATTATTTCAACAACTTTATGTTGGCACCAAGACATGTTAGGAATGAGGTAGATGCTGATAATGCAGGGTATCCTTATATGCTATCCGTATTTAACCTTCCTGGCCGTCATGCTGGCAAGGAGCTTACTTACTGGTTAACTTATGAGGAGTAAGCATCGGCCCATGTACATGTCTTGATAAATTGCACAGAGGTGAAACCATACCATGAGTAAGTCCTAACGACCTAATTTTGAAATAATGTATCACATGTTATTATAATTTCTCCTTTAACACATAGTACACATTTTATTTGTCAGTGTGTTCCTTCAAATTAATCAATTTAGTGAACAAGATGGTTCTGCTTGTACACATGCAGATTTTCCTGAATGGTTCAAGCAACAAGTAAGTGTAATATGACGATGCATACACTATATTAAGCTTAATTTTGTCTCTTGAAAAAAGTAATTATTTAATATGACTTACCTTTTCGTAGGTGTATCAACAACTGTTAAGCATGACTAATCAACACTTGAGAGATTTAGGATATAAGCCCTATAGCTGTGTTACATCATGGCATACATACTTTGTTAATGGGTACAAATTCCACACAGATGAATGGAACGTGGGCAAAAAGACAATTAATAGCGGGGTTATCGTACAGGGTGAAGGTACCGGTGATTTTTATGGGGTCATAAAACACATATACGAGTTACAATACAATATTACTACTTATCCTAAAAAAGTAGTCTTATTTTATTGTAACTGGTTTGATCCATCGAGGACAGGCACAAAAGTGGATCCCAAGTATGGAACTGTGGACATTCGCATGGATAGAAGATATCAACAGTTTGATCCGTTTATAATTGCTCAGAATGCAAAACAAGTTTATTATGTCCCTTATCCAGCATTGAGAACAGACAAACGAGGTTGGTGTGTTGCAGTCACTACCAAGCCTAGGGGTCGCATAGAAATCGATGATGCAGAGGATGAGACGCCATTCTAGGCGGATGAATCGTCACATGTCAATGAAGTAATTGAGGTCGAGCGTATTACTGGCATGTTGGGATCTACAAATGAAGGGGAAGAAGTGGTCGTTGGTAATCAGGCATCCATGCATGCATCATCAGAGGAAGAAATCCAGAGTGGTGACTCAATGCAAGAAGATGACGAGTCGAACTTACAATCAGATGACGATACCGAGTCTGAATAGGAAGTTTACTATTATGTTATTTTTATTGTATTTTAAATATTTGCTTATGAAATATAATGTAAGACTTGACAGCTATTGTTCTATAAAAATACTTGCTTAGATTAGACTGTTAAATGTCGATTACTTATTGTTTTTCCACTGATTTGTAATTCTGCTATAAAAATAGATATGTCAGCATCAGGAGGACATCCGCCCCGCCACCCACCGCCTAGCGGTGATAAGGGGAAGGGGAAGGCTAAGCGGGGACGATACACCGTGAAGTCCCAGGTGCTTGCTCGTATTCCTAGAGGTCCCTCCGTAGCCACCGCACCTACCCCCATCCCTACCGCACCTACCCTATCGCCACCTACAGGAGCCTCCCCCACCCATTCTACACCATCCCCCACCCATTCTATACCCTCACCGATCCATACTACATCATCCCCTACCCATACTACACTATCCCCGACCCAAACTACCCCACCCTCCACCCATGTCCAGACCTCCACTCGCTTTGCACCACAACACGCACTAGCTGGCTACTTGCCGTCCCCCTACTGGACCCACACCACACCCACACCCAGCACCACCAAAATCATCGACCGCGCCGTCCACACACCCAGCAGGATTATCATTTATGCCGACTCCTGGGATGATGCCACTGCCGGACACGATCATTCCATCCTCATCAGCCGGAGTCGCATACGGTCACGACACGGCCATACTATCATCATCGTCTGTGCAACTGTCGGCCGCGACTGAGGACTTGCCTGAGTGGGCCAGGGTTCCCGCACCTGAGGATCGACCATGGATCCGTCCTATTTCTGGATCGTAAGTTTAATTTACTTTAATGTTGTTTAAAAATAATTACTATTTAATAAGCATATATTTGTTGGTTGTCATATTGTTGATTTAATAAAATTATGAATTTTTCAGCTTCATCCCATTGAAAGTGGGATCGAAGCACATCACCTTCGCCATCAAGGTGCAGTATCATTGCTTCTGGCCATCATTGGGGGGGGGGGATCCGGGGGGGAGGATCGGGATCGTATCTTCAGACGATTCGGGGTAAGTTCTTGTTTATTAGTTCATGTAATTTTCCATTTATTTTATATATTCTTTTGTTTAATGTTATTATTAATTTTTTCTTTGTTAACAGGAGCTTGTGCGCTGGTTACTGGAACATACCTTTGAGATACATGCTATCTTTGACGACCGAGCAGTTGCTCGACTAAGGGACATGCTCCGGGAGCGTAGGGAGAGCCGGGTACGTCTGAATTGCATCGGGCCCAACATCTGGGCCCAGCTGTGTGCGTACTGGGACACTCCAGCTTACAAGCTGAAGTGTGAACAGGCGAAGAGAAATCGGGCTTCTGAGAAGGGTGGGAGCATGCACACTGGTGGTTCTATTAGCCACATGCAGCATGCCATTTACATGGTATGCATATATAAATAACATTATTTATAAACTGTATATTTTTATTAAAAATTTGTTTTGTAACTAATTGATTTTATTGGTGTGTCGATTGCAGGCAGGAGAGCTAGCTCGGTCCGTTGATGTCCCTACGGTCTTTGAGCAGACACATATTCGCTCGGACACCGGCGAGTTTGTTGATGAGAGGTCGAGGCAGACAGTGGTGAGCTAAAATGTTTTTTTTTAATATTTAAACTATTGGTAATTATTATTATTATTATTATTATTATTATTATTATTATTATTATTATTATTATTATTATTATTATTATTATTATTATTATTATTATTATATATATATATAGTTTAATACATATTGATTGTAATGTATTGATCGCAGGCGGAGTACAACGCCAGGTTTAGTCAGGTAGCATCTGAGGCTGCCTCCTGCTCTGGTGCCTCAGATCCTTCTCAGCTAGACCCCACTGAGGTTGAGCGACTACAGACCCAGGCCTAGATGGATGTGGTGGGCGGGAAGAACAAGGGACATATTTACGGTACTGCGACCCTAGCCAGGTCGATTCGTCGGGGGTCGACGCCGAGCATGACCATTAGGGAGCCTACATCCTCCGGCTCATAGGACACGGAGGAGGTGCATTGGCTGAGGCAGGAGGTGTAGCAGCAATGGAAGAAGAAACGAGCGCATCATGCAGCAGATGGAGACATTCTCTACGGTCATGATCGCTGTGCTCAATTTCCTCCCACCAGACAGGCGCAGCGCTCTGCACGGGGTCCTCCATGCCACCCGGCCCCAGCCCTAGTCCTCCACTACTACTATTGATCCACCACTGCAGCCGCATGATGACGGTCTGTCTACTGAGCCGCAGCTTGATGGTCATGTGACGCCGGCAGACTCCCCCCGACAGGATGACGATGACGGATATTATGGTGATGGGTATTATGATAGTTATAGGTGTAGTAGAGATTTGTAGATAGACGGATATTTTATTTATGGATTATATGTTGAGTTTGTTTTTATTTTTAATTAATTTTAATTTAATTACTTTTTAAATTTTATTTTTAATTTCAATTTGTTTTGTAATTGATAATATAAAAAATAAATTAATAATTAAATTATAATTAATTACAGTAAAATATAAATTAATATATAAATTATAATAATAATTAATAAATAAAATATAATTAATTAAAATAAAATATAATAATAATTAATAAATAAAATAAAATATTTAATATTTAATATATAAATTTTAATAAAAATAATTAATAATTAATATAAAACAAAATAAATAAAAAAATTAAAAAACCTTGTTTCCGACGGATATTTCCGTTGGTAACTGTTGGTTACATTTTTCGACGGAAAATTCCATCGGTAACTTCCATAGAGAGTTACCGACGGAATTTCCGTCGGTTATTAGGGGTTGTGTGGCAAGTTTTCCCACGGTTAAGGCCGTCGGAAATTTCTGACGGACGCACTAGATCCGTTGGAAAGGCTTTCCTACGCGCCTATTACCGAAGGAACCGTGTCCGTCGGAAAGTCCGTCGGTATTCCGACGGATTTTTAGTGTTTCTGACGGTTTTTGGCCGTCGGTAATTGGGCTTTTTTGTAGTGGAAAGACACAAAACAAGTTTTAATGGACCCCATATACAAAAGCAAATTTGTTTTTGCCCCTTTCACTCTTTAATATAAAAAAAGGAGAGAGAAGTAAAGGGCGCCGTTGCTAACATACTCGTAACTTATTTGGAAAAAAAATGATATGGTAAAATATTTTTTAATATTATTTTACTACAATCAACGACATCGATCTAAATAATGTATAAATGTGTATTATCTGTACTTGTAACTTATAGAATAACCCATGAAAACAGAAGACACTACTCTAAGTGTGAATTTGTTGCACTACAGCAAAGTAGATGCAAATCATATGCAGCCAAACACCTTGAACATTTGGTAATCTGGTTCTTTATGATATAGCAGTGGACAATGACTTTGTCACAGTGGACAAACACTCCAAAAAGATAAACGAACCTTGGATTGGAACATCAGAGACCTTGCAACATTCATAGAATTTGTGAAGTGGTAAAGACCATCAACCAGCTCACCCTTGCCAATCATCCTCAATTGTTGTGTGTCCTGGATATAGCAAAAGTTATTAGTGAAGGTAATTGTATATGGTTAGTGTCTGAACAAAGCACTTACTGAACATCGTGTAACAAAAAATCATTAGCTAACCATACAATACCAATAGCAGAAAAACTAATTTTTAAATTGTTTGGAAGAGACATGAACTTGCGGTTTAACAATTTAATTATGAGAATTTAAAACATGTAAAGAACATGCTACATGGGAAGGGACACCTGATTCTATGATCCGAGTACTAGAACTGCTAACAAAGGAAGATGTGATGATAGAATCTTACTAGCAGAAATGGTAGACTGATCAAGAGGATCCGTACTTGGTTGTTGTCCTACTTGATTTAGTCTGAATTCAGTGCAAGTGTAACAAATTTGTACAAAGTCTAATACAATATTGTGTCCTTTCAAGAATTTAAATTTAATCTTTTATCAGTATAATTTATTTTTAAATATTATTAGAGAATATATCATTATTTAAAAAGTTTGTCTGTTTCACTAGAATATATCACTATTCAAACAATATTTCAATTGTATGCCTAACAAGTAACACCTGATAGTGAAAAAAAAAACGTATGTATAGTGAAAAAAATAACATAAAATCTAATTTCTATATCAGTTGGCATTAGTAGCACAAGAGAAAGGAACCTTTAAATCTTCTTTTGGTGGTATAAGTAGAAAATTACCTTTCATCCCTTAATCAGCAAAAGCTTTTGAAATTGTATTGAGCTCCATGACGACCTCCTTCATATTCATTCTTTCTCTTGGAGCTTCCACTGAACAAGATAATCCAATCTTAAACAACGAAGATAAGCACCTCTCGATATTAGGATGCAAATCACTTGGATTCTCTGAAATACTGCTTCCTTCCTCTATTGTTACTACAAGATGTTCATTTTCCATGGAGAAGAGATTTACATCAACAATCTCTAAAATGTGATTTGGAAAAGCAATTTTTACGTAGTTATGGAGGCTGTGCCCGTCTTTAAACATTTTATCCGTTGGTCTTCTCCCAGTTAACATCTCCAAAAGAAGAATCCCAAAGCTATACATGTCACCTTCTGTTGACACTTGAGAATCCATTCCATACTCTGAAATATGTTTCAAAATAATCAAATCCTTCAAAACTCATCGTTATAACAGTCACAAAAAGAGGAAGGAAATAAAAATGAAAACTTTTTTTTACAAGATTTCAAAGGAGAAAAAGAAGTTTCAAACCATACCTGGAGGAGCATAACCTATAGTCCCCTTTATTCCAATTGAGCTGGTTTGCTTATGGGAGTTGCCATCAATTGTTGACAAAAGTCTCGCTAAGCCAAAATCACTCACATGAGCAACCATGTCATCATCAAGAAGGACATTGCTTGGTTTTATGTCACAATGAATAATAGGCTGCTCACATTCATAGTGAAGATAATGTAGTGCAAAAGCAACTCCAATAACAATTTCTATTCTTTTCTCGAGTTTCAATGTTCTTAGTTGTTCAGCATTTCTATTCTCTGGATGCAACCATTCCTCTAAGCTTCCATTTGCCATGTATTCAAAAACTATAGCTTTAAAGTCATTGCCTTTGTAATCCATACTAGAGCAACATGTGATGATCTTGAGAAGATTTCTATGCCGGATATTTCTGAAAGCATTACATTCGGCAATGAAACTTTTGTGGGCTCCTTTCTTCTGAAGGTTTAGAACCTTTATAGAAACAACTATTTCTTCTGAATTGAGACTTCCTTTGTACACAAAACCAAGACTTCCGGTTCCTATCAAGTTCTGAACCGAGAACCCGTCAGTGGCATGGTGTAGGTCTTGGTATGACACCTTAGGAAGTTGTTCAATTGTTGAATCAGTAGTTTCTTTCCTTTGCCATTTCCTTATCTGATAGATAGTAAGGACAAATGACAATAGAAGAAACAATACAATTGAGCAGATGATGATCCAGAATGTTGACTTGCGAATATGGTGTTTTCTCTTTTTCATACTTTTTGATAGGCAAGGTGGCAGATGTAGTTGTGTTACCCCACCACATAGCCTGCCATTGCCAGTCAATGAAACTTCACTAGCATTCATGAAAACACCATGCATGGGTACCTCACCCTCCAACTTGTTAAAAGAAGCATTGAACAATTCTAAAAGAGAAATATTGTGTATTCCTTCTGGAATTGCACCAGACAAGTTGTTTCGTGACAGATCTAACTTTCGAAGACGTTTCAGTGAAGCTAAAGAAGTTGGTATGATTCCATTAAGAGAATTACCCTCTAAATAAAGGTACTCCAAGCTTAAGCAATCTCCAATTGTTTCAGGAATTCCACCAGAGAGATAATTTTCAGATAGAGCCAACACGCCAATATTTTTTAGCATGCCCACCTCGGGAGGCAAATTACCACTTAATGAGTTATGTGATAGGTTCAGTAGTATTGATAAAGAGGACAACCCAATAAGTTGTGATGGTATAGCTCCACTGAGGTTGTTATGTGAAAGGTCTAGTGCTTGTAATTTTTTACAATTTCCAATAGTTGAAGGAATCTTTCCTATCAACATATTTTTTGATAAATCTAACACAAACAACTGGCTAAGATTTCCTAAGATAGTTGGAATCTCTCCTGACAATTTGTTTGACATCAAACTTAATCCCTGCATCTTTAGAAACTTGCCAAAAGAAGTTGGAATGATGCCAGTTACGTAGTTCTCCTCAAAGTTAAAGAGAATTAAGTTTTTGAGATTTCCTAACTCCATAGGAATTTTTCCATATATCTGATTACCATCAAGAAAAAGCTCAGTGAGTTGAAAGGAGAAATTACCTATGAAATTAGGTAAAGGACCTCCAAAATTATTGGAGCTTATATCAAATATGTTCAACAAACTACAATTTATCATAGACTTCATAAACTCCAAGTCACCGGATGAATTGCTACCAAGATTATTTTGTCCTACATTCAAAATAGAAAGATCTTGTAGAGTTCCTAGGCTTGGAATTTGTCCAACAAAATTGTTTAACTCAATTTCTAACCATTGAATCTGAGATGCATTAGTGATGGAAATTGGGATTGGACCTGAGAATTGATTGCCACCAAGCAGAATTTGTCTAAGATTGGGGAGGGTTGAGAACATGTTGGTTGGAAGAGAACCGTTAAATCGATTGGATGCAATATAGAAGTCAGTGAGAGATGTGAGGTTGTAAAGTGAAAAGGGAAGCGTACCAGATATTTTGTTTCCTGTCAATGACAACCTTCTCAAGTTTTTCAAAAGGCCTATTTCTTCTGGTATGTTTCCTTCCAATTGATTATAAGCCACAGAAAGAAGAGTGATGGAAGAAAGATTCCCTATGGAAGCTGGAATTTGACCAGTTAGATTGTTTTTTCTAACACTCAACCGTTCAATCTTCACAAGGGAATCGATCTCCATTGGTATTTGGCCAATAAATCGATTGCCATGTAAAAACAATTCCCTCAGTTTAGAGCAATTTGTTAAACTGATTGGAAATTCACCTCCTAAAGTATTATTGGAGAAATAGATAAACTGCAGTCGAAATAAACGGCCAAATTCTTGTGGAACATTGCCATGGAAGCTATTTCTTCCGAGGTTGAGGATTCTCAGAAAGGAAAGGTTCCCAACGTGAGGTGATATGAACCCATGCAGGAGGCATCCTGTTAAGTTTAACTCTGTAACTCTCTGATGTCTATGACCGCATGTGACTCCTTGCCAATTGCAAAATTGGCTAGAACTATTCCATGATGTCAATACTCCAAAAGGGTCAATGGATATTGATTCTTTGAATTTGAGCAATGCAGAATAATCAGTCTCGTTTCCTAAGGCGGAGGCAGTTTTGTTTGAAGTAAAAAGAAGAAACAAGAGAAGGCATATAGACCAAAATACACGTAACATGGTTGTAGTCGTAGAAACAGAAAAAAGGGTTGCTAAAGTTTTTGAATTGCTAAATCTATGATCTCAAATGGGATATTTATTGAACTCCCAGATTACTACTCACAAGAATCGAATTAATTCAGTCTCTGCTGGAGTGCCGGTCAATGGTGTAAGACTTTACCGTGGACGACTCGGCCAGCCTCAGCATTTATAAACACGTTGTAAATATACTCTCACTTGTTTTCTTTTCTTTTCTTTTTCCTTTTTTGTGTAGAATTAAATTAAATTAATAACATACGTCATTATTTTTATTTTAGCAAAATAAAAACTTGATTTTTTTCGTACTTAAACAATTTACATTCATAAGTATTATAATTACTCTACTCTCTTAGCAGCACAATTGTCTATCATAAGATTCATAATGCCCCCAATGAGCAACGAAACCTAGTAAGATTTTTTTTTTTTTTGACAAGTAAGATTTTTTTATTTATTTGATATGTTACTTTTTATCAACTTAATATTTTTCAAAAGGACGAGATACTAAGTTAAAGTTATTTTCAGTTTAAACTTTATTATTAGTTTTTCAATAAAATCGATTTAAAAGTTAATATTAAAGTTGGTATCATGTAATCCAAAAATTATATAGGATGATACTGCATATTGATTCTTTGATTTGAGCAACTCAGAATGATCCATCATGTTACAAAAAGGCAGAGTCAATTTTGTTGGGTTGAAAACAAGTTTGCAGTGAAAAGTAGAAACGAAACAAGGTATTTTATGGTCCGAGATGATTGAAGAACAGAAAACAAAGTAAGTAAATTGCAGTGATCTCAAATGGGATTATGGTCCTGATCAAGAAAAAAAAAAGGGATTATGGTCCGAGATGCTTTTAATTGTTGAAATATATATGCTTTCCGTTGGGGAAAATAAACCTCTCTATCATCTCTCTAATTAAATTTTAGTCGTTGGATTAATTTAACGATTAAAAGATGTCTCCTCTTGATCATTAGATTAATCCAACAACTAAAGAATGGACTGAGGATAGAGGATGGAGGATCCTCCATTGACTCGTGTCATGTGCAAATGTTTTGGTTGAAAGACCCAAAAGGACGTTAGTGCTACGTTAGCTTGACTCGTACAACTTTTACCATTGCCAGCTAGAACAATAGGAAAAGCAACGCAATGAGGGGGGATAACAAGTGTTACGTGCATTTTGGTTGGAAGACTTTAATTAGCACCACAAATTGTTAGCTTGAGACAACATACAACCAAGCAAAAAATGAGGGGGGATAACAAGTCTTACGTGAATTTTGGTTGGAAGACTTCATCACCACAATTCCACAAATTGTTAGGTCGACGGAATCAATATTTAACTGTGTTAGAAAAATGATATATAAAATATGTAAATAAATTAAATAAAAAAAAGTGAAGAACACAAATAAATTATTTATAATCCGAACTGACGTATACATGATACTATCTTTAAGGATTATTTCGTCACAATATAATGATGATACGAATATCCTCGTGATTTAACAGATTTTTGCAGAATAATATTCCGGGTATTCAAAATAACAAGAATTATCAACTTAAGAAATTCCTTTCAAGATGAAATTGTCAATCCTTTCATTAAAACAAAAAAAAATTCTTCTCTCAATCCTTTATGAAGATGTTGAGTTTCAGGGACGTGGACCCAGACTTTATATATAGGGGGGCTAACTATAAAAAATAAAATTATCCAATAAATATACATGCATCAAATTTTATAAAAAATATTCATAATAATATGTTCAAAAACACTAATTCTATTAGTAAATATATTTATTGCCGATTCATTAGATGTTTGAATTTCAATATTATTGTTTTAAAGTATGTGTTGATTGTAAATGACTTCCTCATCTAAATTAAATTAATAAAAAATAAGTATTAAATTAAATTAATAAAAAAACTGGTATTGAAATTCATCTAATAAATAAAAAAGTATAACAATTAACTATATTAGAAAACCTAGAAGTTTAACAATAAAAAAAAATGAAAGAAAAATCAACATAAAGCTATCATTAAAAGTAGACATTGTCTGGCGTTGATGCAAGCATGTCATGTTATGAAAAAGAAAAAGCATATGAAATTAGGATTTAATTGGTACGTATATACTGAATGTCGCAACCACATCTCGACTCTAGAGGTGAACAAAAATTAATTAGTCTTACAAAAAAGGAGTCGTCATCAACGTTTATTTTATTTAGAAAAATATTGAGAAAATCTTGTTTAAGTGAACGAACTTCGAAAACAGATTTAGAGTTCGAAGTCAATTATACGTAGGAAATGTATTAGCATCCTACGACATCCATTAAAAAATGGTTACCTCTAGTTAAATGTGCAAAACTATGTTAACTTCAAAAATATTTATTTCACCCTTTTTATTACAACAATAATTAAAAATATAATTACAAATGATAAACCATAAAAGATTTTATTATTTTTCAAGAGAAGAAAATGTATATTGATGAGAAACTAAAAAGGATTTTATGGAAATTTATTTTTGGGCTTGACAGGATTAAATCATGCTCCTACGTATCCCTGGGTGCAATAGGGAATTCAAAGCTACGTAATTCTTTTAAAAAATATTTGTTGGTTTGGTTGATTTTAATTATTATTTTTGTTTTTCTAAATTTTTCAGAAATTTAGGCTATCATGTCATCCTAACAACCTGTTTTAATTATTTTGAAAATTAAGGTTGCTTGCGATAACCAAACAGGAAAAATATCCAAAGTGGCTACCATTAACGACCTATATTTTAGTTTTTTAGAATGCAAGACACCAACGATAATCAAATAGGAAGCAAATCCAAAGTGATCAACTATCGTTTGCAACTTATTTTTTTATTTTGAAAATAGAATTGATCACGATAACCAAACAGAAAGATGATCCAAAGTGGTAATCGTTATCAATTTAATTTTACTTTGAAAATTAAGGGTTGTTTGCAATAGCCAAACAGGAAGAAGATCCACTAACATCCAATTTTCGGTTATCCAAAGTGGCTATCACTAACAACCTATTTTAGAAATTAGAAATTAAAGGGTGCTCATGATAACCTATTTTAGAGATTAGAAATTAAAGGATGCTCATGATAACCAAACAAGAATAAGATTCAAAGTGACTATCACTAACAACCTATTTTTATATTTTTATAATTGAAAGGATGTTCGTGAGGAAGTAGATCCAAAGTGACTATCACTAACAACCTATTTTTATAAATTTTAAAGGATGTTCATAACAACCAAATAGAAATTGGATCTGAAGCGGCTGCCATTAAAACCTATTTATTTTCAGAAGACATTTATTTATAAAATATATATTAAATATTTAAATGTTATAAAGTATTTGTAATTTAATAAAATATATTCATTTTTAATTAATTTGATATATTGTTGTAAAGAGATTGAACGTGTTTTGTTTTTAGTTTCGGCAAAAGACTTACCATTGTCTATGCCCATAAATATCTAACACTACAAACCCAAGTTTAAGTATCAGTTTTTTTCTCAAAAACAATCATTTTTTTTTATAAAGACATTGCAAACCTTTTATAAAGGGAGATAGAGAGCAGAAACTCCTATGGAACTGGTGACGGCATGAAGCATTTGGGCTGAGTTGGATGGCGGCACGGCGATGTGCGGGGACGAAGCGGAGCTGCGTCACGACTGGGCAGAGCTTGACGGCTGCACGACGGCACGGCGCAACAAGGCAGAGCTGCAACGCGCAAGGATCTGGAGTTCTGGACTGCGTAGGCGGGGATACAGCGGCAACGGAATGCGATTGGGCTTGGTGGTGGTTGCTGCACAGTTGGGTGGCTTGTAGTGGCGGCGGCTCCGACGCGGTGATTCTGGACTGAACTCACATGGTACGTGATGGAGACGAAAACACCCTGCTGAACGGTGATCACATGATGGTGGCCTGCGAGTCTGGTTTGTGGTTGAGTTGCGCGTGGAAGGCGGCAGAGTAAGTGGCTGCTGCATTGACGTTTGACGCGGCGGAGCTCACATGGCGGTAGCAGACAGTGAGATAACTGTGGGAGAGATAGTTACTGATGAAGCTCTCCTCCTCTTTTTCTTCTCCAGTATCAGAACCCCCTCCCAAGTTGCTGCTACCTTTTTTGTATACTGATAACCATTTCAAATGAATGATAACCATTTACCTTCTTGTAACTCCTTGAAACTCCATTAATCCATGATTTTATTGGTCATTAGAGGTGAATTAATGCTATTAACATTTACCTTTATTTTTCAGTTACAATGTTATAATTTGATGATGATTCATGAGTATTTTAATCACTCTTTATTCCTTCACAAAGCCGTTGCATCAAGCAAAAAAGCCATTGTTTCTATTTTCCAATTATTTGTCTTTTTATTTTTATTTTTCTTTTATTATTTTTTTTATTTGCTTTTATTTTATTTTTTTTTATAATAATATGGATAGTGGAGGACAAAATATAGTGCTGAAAGTGTAAATATTTTTATATCGTCAACTAATTAGAAATCGACACACCATTAAAAATATTTGATTCTTATTTTAACCATGTTAAAAACCACCAATTCCATGATTTGTGATTGGTTATCCGTATAAAAATCTTTATACTGACAGTACATATAAATTAAACTAATGAAATTTTAATATATTATACTATCTATTATCGACTATTAAATTATTAACAAAAGCATATGAAATTAAGAAGAAAAAGAATGAATGAAAAATCAAACCTTGGCTTCCTCACTCTCTGGAGCAAAAGGAAATAAGGTCACCACTCACCACATAGCAAAAGAAGGACAAGGTAGAATATATTATTATTTTTAGAGTGAAGGCCCAAATTAGTCCCTAAAAAATTTTGGGGGACCCACTTTTAGTCCTTAAAAAATAAATTAATCATTTAATCCTTAAATTTTCAAATGCGAGACATATTGGTCCTTAAATTTAGTTCTGATATTCATTTACTTGCCTACGAGTTCTATTAACCATCCTATATGGCCCGTTAGTGGTCATGCGTGACTTATGACGAATTTCCTCAATGAAAAATAAATAAAAAGTAAAAAACGTACATCATTTTAAAATTCAAATACTTATAAATTATGCATTTTTTTTCGCTCTTTATTAACTAGTGTTACGTGCAAATGTTTTGGTTGAAAGACTCATAAAGGAGGTTAGTGTTACGTTAGCTTGACTTATACAACTTTTACCATTGTCAGCTAGCATAATAGGAAAAGCAATGCAATGAGGGGGAATAACACAATTGTTACATGCCTATTGGGCTAGCGCTGGCTAGCGTGAGAGAGTGAGAGATATCTCTCACGATGCCCGACTAATTTAGATAAATCAGAACCGTTAGATGTAGAAGGTGTAGGATACACAATTTAGTATAGTCACATATTATCATTTTTTTACTTTCCTCTCTCCTTCTCTCACACTCCTCTTCCATCGTCACTCTCTTTCCATGAATCACTCCCAATTTCCATCTGATTAAGTTGTTCTGTGGAGCACCAATTTCACATTCGCCGTAAAAACAAAATTCAACAAGTGTTTTGGCCCTATTGTTTTTCGTTTGGCACCGTCTCTGCCGCTGGTAAGGAATCCTGACCACCTTACACGGTGGTTTCTGCCATTCTTCTTATCGTCGGAACCTTTCTCGTTCCTTCTGCGAAACTCACCTTTATTTTTTGGGTCACGGCTGTTACAGGAACCGCACCGCCGCCGTCCTCCGCCGAGTCACCACCTTCGTCATTGCCACCTCAATTGAATGTGAAGATGAGGTCAGAGATAACCCAGATCTGTTTTCTAATAGTGTTCCTTGCTGTGTACTTGTGTTGCTAGATCTGGTTTGTGTTTGATTTGTTTGCAAGGAAAGGCGGAAATGGTGGAGTGAAGTCCGGCTCCGATTCCGGCAGCTTCTCCAGTGGTGTTGTCGGACTGACTTGAGGGAGGAGGTGAGAAAGGAAAAGAGAAGGGGAAAGGGGACGCACTCCTGATGGAGAAGGAGAACTGATGACGGAGGAGGAGGCAAAAAGATAAGGTGTTGACAATGTATGATAAGCACCTGTGGAAATCACTATCCAATGACTAAAATTAGTCGTGCACTGTGGGAGATATGGTCCACTCTTTCACACTAGCCAGCACCTGCCTTTTGGTTGGAAGACTGCATCACCACAATTCCAGAAATTGTCAAGTTGACGGAATCAATATTTAACTTTTTGTTAGAAAAATAATATATAAAATATATAAATAAATTAAATAAAAAAGTAAAGAACACAAATAAATTATTTATCGTCCTGCTTTACTAATTGCGCGGCTGACTCGAAGATTAGTCCCATAGTAGGTCCAAAGGATCTAAATCGTGGGGATACTTCGAGGCTCACTCGGTCGTAAGGACTAATTAGGATGAGTATCAAACCAAAAAATTATTTAAAGTCCGAGATGTGTATAGGACACTATCTTTAAGAATTATTTCACCACAATATAATGATGATGCAAATATCCTCAGGATTTAACAGACTCTTGCAGAATAATATTCTTGGTATTCAAAATAAAAAGAATTATATCAACTCAAAAAATTCCTTTCAAGATAAAATTGTCAATCCTTTCCTTAAACAAAAAAAAAAAATCTTCTCTCAATCCTTTATGAAGATGGATAGCAGAGTTTATTGAAAAATAAAACAATTAAATTTATTGACATTTTTATTTAATTTTTTATTATAATAACAAGTGTTACGTGGTCAAAGGGGTTGACTTAGTGGAAGCATATTAGGTCCGTCACGTAGGAGAATGTGTAAAGAGATATTCTCGATATGTGTGAGGTCTCTAGCTCAAATCCTTAAGAAAAACAAACTCGCAAGGGGATGTACCCTTATCGTTCGAGCCCCGAAGTAACAGCTCACTCGCCACAATTTTTGTAACAAAAAAATGTTAGTCTGAGACGTGCAGTGGCAGAGCTTGATAGAATATCTTGAGGGGGCCAAATAGCAAAATAGTAGATATAAATAATTATATTTCACATCATAATATAAACTGTTTGTTGGTTCAGTGGTTTAGATCACTTATGTTTGATGCACCGGAGCAGTGTAGGATTATTGCCAATGCAATTTTCGAATTGTTTTAAGAAAAATTATAAAAACGAAAACATTACGCGCGTCAAATTTGAACTGGGAACGTGAGAGTTGCGGGTAAGTTACCTTGCCGCCATGCTATTGTAGGCATTTGCAAAATATGTTGCAACTAAAATATATATAATGTAATATTAATGCCACATTATGTATATACAAGAATATATCAACAAAGAAAAAAAAAATATTGGGAGAGCCATATGTCAGCAAGAAGATCCGCCCCAGGAGACGTGTACAAAACATTATCCTTAAGGGCATTTTGGTCTTTCAAGATACAACATTTTGATTGAAAGATTAACTTAAAAGATTTCATCACCACAAATTGTTTGCTTGAAGGAGTCAAAATACAACCTTTTGTTAGAAAAATAATATATAAAATAGATTAAAAAAAAGTGAAAAACAAATAAATTGTTTATAGTCTGTGGCATGTACAAGACATTGTCTTTAAGGATTATTTCGCAACAATATAATGAAAATGTCAATGATCTCCAGGATTTAAGAGACTCTTCCAAAATAATATTATTATTCTGGATATTTAAAACATCGAGAATTACATCAACTCAAGAAATGCCTTCCAATATGCAATTGTCAATCCTTTCATTAAATCAAAAGAAATTCTTCTCTCAATTCTTTAAGTAGATGAAGATTTTATTGAAAAATAAAATGATTAAATTTTATTAATTTTTTAATAACAATTTTTATGTATCCTAAGGGGTAGAATTGAAAGTGTATTAGCTCCGTCAGGTAAGAGAGTGTGTACAGGAATTCTCTTGGTATGTGAGATGCCGTTAGCTCAAATCCAGACGAAAAATAAACTCCATGGGAAGGGATTGCACTTATGTCACTCGAGGCCCCGGAGTGATAGATCAGTCACCTGTACTTTTTTAAAAGGGAAAAAACAAGTGTCACGTGCATTTTTGGCCCACATGGATCCAATTTGTTATGTTTTGGTTGAAAGACTTCATCACCACAAATGTTTAGCACGATGGAGTCAACATACAACTTTTTGTTAAAAAAATATTATACAAAATAGATAAATAAAATAAATATAGAAAAGTGAACAACACAAATAAGTTAATTATAGTCTATGACGTGTACAAGACATTATCCTTCAGGATTATTTCGCCATAATATAATGATAATGTGAAAATCTTCAGGTTTCAAAGACTCTTCCAAAATAACAATACTATTCTGTATACTCAAAACATCGAGAATTATATCAACTCAAGAAATTCCTTTCTAGGTTCAAATGTGTAACACCCTGATTTTCGCATAAGGGTATATGTTACTATGGATGCCTAATTGATGTTGTTGTTATTATTATTATTAATTAAGTTATTATTGTTATTTATATAATTGATAATGTAATTGTGATTAGTGTTGTAGTATTTTTATGCTTTTACATATATATGTATATATATATATATATATATATATATATATATATTATTACATATGATAATATGTATATTAATATATGATTATTTACATTAATATGAGATTGTGTCTCTTAATGTGTGATCTTATATTAATATATGATTTTGTTTGTGATTTTATATGTTAATATATGATATGTGATTTTATTAATAATAAGTGATTAAGAATGATAGGATGAGATATCGTGTGATTTAGTATTTAAATAGAGATAGTATAATTCTTAGATTTTGGCCCCTCAACCAATCAGATTTGAGTCCTTATTAATAAAGGATAATCCTCTTTTTGGTTACCTCTTAGGATCTTATCGTAATCTCCGAAGGATCCTATCTAGGAATAGCTACCAAATATGTCGCTAAACTTCTATCGAACTTTTGACCATCTTAGAGTACGATTTAGGAGTTATGTGCAAAATACCAAACAATATGCGGTTTGGGCTGAAATAGGAGCCCGTTACGCCCAAAATCTTTTCGTATTCCACAAGACTCGACCAAAACCCTATTTTCCCATGACTAAATACTCAGAAAAGTTGCCTTTCCTCATCTATTTTGTTTTCCCTTGGTTCCTCTCAGTAGTTCTTGAAGGAAAATAATTCGCGTTCATCGTCCTTCACCATCTTCTGCCATAAGAACATTGATGTTGCTATGGAGTCATCTTGCTAGTGTTTTCATTCATTCCTTTTAGTCTCCATAGGTCTCAAATAAAGGTAATAATCATTCCTTATGTTCTTCTTACTTATCCTTTGAGTTTTCTTGAAATAAAGATTGATTATGGGTGTCTCTCGTTGTTGTTTTCATGCTGTGGTGAAGAAGCATTCAAACGAAATTGCGGAATATCCCTTCTCCTTTTTTCAATGTGCTGCAAAATCCAATTTAAGGTATGGGGGAGAGATTGTTTATTCTATATGGGATTTGAGAGGGAATTGAGGTGGTTAGGGGTTTTTGCATAATTCCTCCTTTTGCTTCTATGCTTACTTTGATTGGTTGACGAATCCTTCATTGAACAAAAGTATATATATGGTGTTTGTGATTGTAATATGTCATATTCATTGAAGGGGTATTGAACCTTAATAATGAACAAATGGATTCAATTGTGTGAATATGTTCTAGTGGAGGTTGATATGAGTGTATGTTATAGTGTTGTTTTGGCATGATTCTTGATGATGATATGACTTGTTAATGTTGATGATGATGCTGATGTTATGCCATATCTATGCTGATGTTATGAAGCCATGTTTATGATGAGTTATGATGTTATTGATTGTTGTTTGATGTTGTGCTCTTAATGAGTGTTTGTTGTTGAGGATGTCAATGCCAACAATAATGAAAGATGTTAAATACGTTAATGATAATAATGAGAATTAAGGGATATTTTTCCCAGTTGTTCATAAGACTTGAATGTTAATAATAAGTGTGAGGCCTATGCCAAAAGGATTAGTTAAGACCCTAGGGATTGATCCATGAGAGTTTGAGGGAAACCAGATTAAAGGATTAATTCCCTAAAAGTCATGAGACATAAAGATTAAGCCAAAGTGATAAGATTATTTGTTAATGGACTTAGTAAAGCCAATAGGTTTGATCTATGTTTTACCCCCAAAGGATTTGGTAAAGGCCATGAACCAAGAAGCACGACCATGCTCCACTTAAGTGGTAGCACTACCGTGCTGGGGATTGAGCACGCCCGTTCTCTCCCTCCCGATCAGAATCCAAGACTAATGAATTAAAGGGGTTTTAACCCCAAATGTTCCCAGTAATGACATGATAACACACCAATCAAACGATGAAGATTAGATAACTTAATTAAATATTAATTAAGACAATCAAAGATGATGAGTTTGTTAAGCTGGCGCCCAATGGGTCGCCGCACGTTGTTATGCTTTGGTGCTTTTTGGTTGGGGCGTTGATGAGTTGGACCTTGGTGCTTTTTGGTCAAGGGGGCCTAGACTCTTTAGAGTCAAGGTGTTGATGTTGATGTTGGTGATAAGTCTTGGGTGCTTATTGGCCCAAGCAAAGGAGGTGGTTGCCTTGTGGGTTGTTGTGCTCACGCATTCATACGTTGGAGTTGATTAGTGGGGGATGTTCAACATAGGGGAGGTCGTCCAAGTTATGATGATCTGGCGTAAGTCTTGAGTAGTTCACCCATGGTTTGGTGAACCGTGCGCCCCCAAGGTGGCGTATCCAGTTATGATACGTCGGCTATCCAAGGGGTTCTTCACCCAATGTTTGGCGAACTCCCGGTGTTGGTGCTTTTATGGCCAATGTGGATATGTAACTCCGAAGTCGTTCATCCTGAGTTAGATGGATCCACATGCATAATGGAGTAGTGGAGTAGTGTTGCACTTGCATCGCATAACATAAGTTGTTTATATGATATGATGTAAATTGATATGTCGTGTGCTTATGTGTGTATTCTGGATGGTATGCTAAGGTTATATAATTCTGTATGCATGCTGTCTTGGTTACTGTCTCTTCTCTTCATATGGTTTGAACATGATCTCTCACCCATACAACATTTTTAGTCTTGTGACAGAGAAGGAGGAATCTACAGGAATATACGAGTAGTGGAGGGATGCCTTCTATAAAGTGTCGTGTTGTAGTTGTTGGAGACGGCTGTATTGCATGTTGTCTTAGTGCTTTATGTTTTCAACTTTGAAACTTGGTTATTTATATTGTATGGGAATCTAAAGCTCTGATATATGTGACATCAGGTCAGGGGATTAATTTACTATCATTATGTTTCCATACAAACTTCATGATTGTTTATGATGTTTTTACTTTATTCTTTGGTTAAGTTCAACTTTTATGATGTGATGCTCTCGAGTACGTATTGTGAAAAATGTTTTCAAGAATCCACGCTTTTTATTCCGCAAAAACACAATAATTTTTATTTACTATTTATATAATGCATGTTTCGGGGTAGAGGTTGTCACATTAAGTGGTATCAGAGCAGTTCGGTCCTAACCAGACTGTGTGGTTGCATTTGTTGTGTTTGGTATATTCTTTAGGCCATGAATTGCATTTATGGTGCATTCTTTGTGTGCTCTTGTCTGAATTATCTATTTTTATTATAGGCAATGGTGCGTAGTATTAGGAGCCTGTAGCTTTTCATGCTTAAGTTCCCAGTAATTAATAGTTGTCTTGGACGTCTGAGGAACCCATGGCAAGAAGAGTTAGAAATTATTAGGCTATCGTCGATGCTTTGGCATTACTTACCAATGCTATAGGACAGAATCAGGACAACAACAATGGAGGACCAGCTGAATTTTTGGGTTTGGATATGTTCCAGCGGAATAACCTAGCTTCGTTCAAAGGAGCTTATGACCTTGAGGGTGCTCTTCCATGGATCCGTGAGACCGAGAAATCTTTCGGCCTATGGCATGCAATGATGTTCATAAAGGAATTTTCGGGACTTTTATGCTGTCGAAGGAAGCTGAGCATCGGTGGTAGAATTGTCGACATCACATGGAGGCTGAGGGTATGGCAGTCACTTGGAATGCATTCAAGGACAAGTTCTCAGAGAAGTACTTCCTAGCTGACATCTGCAATAAGAAGGAGATGGAGTTCTTATCATTGAAGCAAGGAAACATGTCCGTGGGGAATACACTGCAAAGTTTGATGAGCTTGCTCGTTACTACTCGCCCTATCAGTACGTGAATAATGATCGCTCCAAGTGTGTGAAATTCGAGGATGGTCTGTGCCAAGAGATCAAGCAAGCCATCAACTATCAGGAGATTTGAGTCTTTCATGTCTTGGTGAACAAGTGTAGGATCTTCGAGGATGCCTACAAATTCAGAGTTGCAAGCTACAAGAGTCCAAATGCTCGAGGCAATAAGAAGAGCGATCAGAGGGACAAGGGACAGCAACATCTAGCTCCAACCAGCCGAGACTTCAAGCAGGTTGGTAAGGAGCCACAGTCCTCTACAGGCATGTTCAAGAACTGGGATTCCTCTGCTCCTAGATCCATCAGATGCGGCAAGTGCGGGATGGATCATTTCGCAGCTAAGTGCAAGGAGATCGACGTCATCTGCTTCAAATGTGGCAATCCTGGCAACATCAACTGAAATTGTGGAGGAACGAATTCGGAACTAGCAGAGTTGAAGAAACAGTTGGAGGAACTGAATCATAAACAACTCATTAGGCCTAGCGTGTCCCCATAGGGAGCGCCAGTGTTGTTCGTGAAGAAGAATGATGGCATCATGAGGTTATGTGTCGATTATCGACAACTCAACAAAGTGACATTAAGAATAGGTACCCCCTCCCTAGGATTGATGACCTTATGGACCGGTTGATAGGAACTTGTGTTTTCTCCAAAATAGATTTGAGGTTGGGGTACCTTCAGGTTCGGGTTAAGTCTGAGGACATCCCAAAGACTGCGTTTAGAACGCGTTATGGTCACAACGAGTACTTGGTTATGCCTTTGGTATGACTAATACTCATGCTGTGTTCATGGATTATATGAACAAGACCTTTCACCCTTACTTTGATAAGTTTGTGGTGGTTTTCATCGATGACATCTTAGTGTATTATAAGACCAAGGAGGAACATTTGGGGCCAGTTTTGCAAACCCTTAAAGAAAAGCACTTGTACGCTAAGTTGTCCAAGTATGAGTTTTGGTTAAAGAGGTGAGCTTCTTAGGACATGTCATCTATAAAGAAGGAATAGTTGTGGACCCAGCCAAGGTAGAGATTGTGACCCATTGGGAGGCACCAAAGTCGGTAATCGATATTAGGAACTTGGGCTAGTCTCTCGATGAAGCCTTCTGTGTTAAGTTATTTTTATAGCTTTGTCTAGACAAGGAGCTATAGCAAGTAGGAGCTATCGCATGCTTATAAATGACTGACTACTGTAATGGAATTTTTCACCACAAGAACTCTAGTTATCGAGACTACAAGAGGCCGTTTACAAATCCACAAGGACCATATGGGGGCGGTAGAAGTGTTCAGAAGTGTATAGACAACAAGACCGATGACATTGATAGTGGTGAAAGAGGACTTCTATAGTTCGTGAGTTGTACGAGGTGTTGCAAGCGCGGATACTTCACTTGTTAGTGAACGGACTTTGATGTGACTTGTTCTAGTTTCGGTGTACAAGGTCACGTTAGAAAGGATTGCTCGTCTGTAAGAAGGAATTGAGGAACAATAATGATAAGGCTTAGGAACCAAAGTACACGTCTCGTCGAAGGAACCTCTTTCGTTTTACTTGTTTTATGTTTGTGTGGGTAGAGACATATGGTCACCTCTTAAATGAGTTAGAGGGTGGTTAAACTCTTAGCTTTTACCTTTGAGATACAGAGTTTTTCTATCAATGCTTGATGTGGACCTTTGAGGAGGAAAGTACAGTTATATGTTTAGGGGAGGCTTTTGAGTTAACATATAGCTTTACATAGGCAATTATACACAGTGAGGAGTAGAATAGAGTAAGGATTAGATAATTAGTTGCTAATAGGAAGGGCGTCAAAGACAAATAGATGAGTGGCTTGGTGGTTACTGTAAGAAGGATCTTTAATAGAGTCGAGAGAGTAATTATGTTGTGCGGACATAGTTGCACTCAAGCCCCTATCGAAGACCCTCGTAGAGAGAGATTGACTCATGAAATTATTATTGCTTGGGTTACTGTGCTGGACAAGTAAGAGGGATTGATCACCCCAATCACTTGTCGCCGGTAGGCGAAGTAATTATAATTGTTATGAGCTTTATGGAAGTGAGATTAGTTACCTTAATAGCTTAGACACAAATCGAGTAGAGGCTAGTCTCTTCGAGAGTAGGCCCATTGTGGCCATGAACGAGGGTGTTTTGATTGCAATCATAAATCTTGAAAGTTTAGACTTCTAACCCGTGACTAGTGTATATTTTTCCCTAGGAGGGGAGGCCTAGTTAAGGAGTAATTAGATGGAAAGATTAGGATTGGTTGTTTTCTTGGGTCTAACCTATGGAAATTTCAAGGGCGAAATTTTTATAAGGGGGGTGGAATTGTAACACCCTGATTTTCGCATAAGGGTATATGTTACTATGGATGCCTAATTGTTGTTGTTGTTATTATTATTATTATTATTATTAATGAAATTAGTATTGTTATTTATATAATTGATAATGTAATTGTGATTAATGTTGTAGTATTTTTATGCTTATACAGATATATAAATGTAATAATCATTCCTTATGTTCTTCTTACTTCTCCTTTGAGTTTTCTTGAAATAAGGATTGATTCTGGGTGTCTCTCATTGTTTTCATGCCGCGGTGAAGAAGCATTCAAACGAAATTGCGGAACATCCCTTCTCCTCTTTTCAATGTGCTGCGAAATCCAATTTAAGGTATGAGGGAGAGATTGTTTATTCTATATGGGATTTGAGAGGGAATTGAGGTGGTTAGGGGTTTTTGCATATTTCTTCCTTGTGCTTCTATGCTTACTTTGATTGGTTGACGAATCCTTGTATGAACAAAAGTATATATGTGGTGTTTGTGATTGTAATATGTCATATTCATTGTAGGGGTAATGAACCTTAATAATGAATAAATGGATTCAATTGTGTGAATTTGTGTGAATATGTTCTAGCGGAGGTTGATATGAGTGTATGTTATAGTGTTGTTTTGGCATGATTCTTGATGATGATATGACTTGTTAATGTTGATGATGATGTTATGCCATATCTATGATGATGTTATGATGCCATGTTTATGATGAGTTATGATGTTATTGGTTGTTATTTGATGTTGTGCTCTTAATGAGTGTTTGTTGTTGAGGATGTCAATGCCAACAATAATGAAAGATGTTAAAATACGTTAATGATAATAATGAGAATTAAGGGATGTTTTTCCCAGTTGTTCATAAGACTTGAATGTTAATAATAAGTGTGAGGCCTATGCCGAAAGGTTTAGTTAAGACCCTATGGATTGATCCATGAGAGTTTGAGGGAAACCAGATTAAAGGATTAATTCCCTAAAAGTCATGAGACATAAAGATTAAGCCAAGTGATAAGATTATTTGTTAATGGACTTAGTAAAGGCCATGCCTAATAGGAAGCACGACCGTGCTCCACTTAAGTGGCAGCACTACCGTGCTGGGGATTGAGCACGCCCGTGCTCTCCCTCCCGATCAGAATCCAAGACTAATGAATTAAAGGGGTTTTAACCCCAAATGTTCCCAGTAATGACATGATAACACACCAATCAAACGATGGAGATTAGATAACTTAATTAAATATTAATTAAGATAATCAAAGATGATGAGTTTGTTAAGACGGCGCCCAATGGGTCGCCGCACGTTGTTATGCTTTGGTGCTTTTTGGTCGGGGTGTTGATGAGTTGGACCTTGGTGCTTTTTGGTCAAGGGGACCTAGACTCTTTAGAGTCAAGGTGTTGACGTTGACGTTGGTGATAAGTCTTGGGTGCTTATTGGCCCAAGCAAAAGAGGTGGTTGCCTTGTGGGTTGTTGTGCTCACGCATTCATACGTTGGAGTTAATTAGTGGGGGATGTTCAACATAGGGGAGATCGTCCAAGTTATGATGATCTGGCCTAAGTCTCGGGTGGTTCACCCATGGTTTTGTGAACCGTGCACCCCCGAGGTGGCATATCCAGTTATGATACGTCGGCTATCCAAGGGTTCACCCATGGTTTGGTGAACTCCCGACGTTGGTGCTTTTATAGTCAATGTGGATATGTAACTCCGAAGTCGTTCATCCTGAGTTAGTTGGATCCACATGCATAATGGAGTAGCGGAGTAGTGTTGCACTTGCATCGTATAACATAAGTTGTTTATATGATATGATGTAAATTGATATGTCATGTGTGTATGTTGGATGGTATGTTAAGGTTATGTAATTCTGTATGCACGCTGTCTTGGTTACTGTCTCTTCTCTTCATATGGTTTGAACATGATCTCTCACCCATATTGTGACAGAGAAGGAGGAATCTGCAGGAATATACGAGTAGTGGAGGGATGACTTCTATGAAGTGTCGTGATGTAGTTGTTGGAAACGACTGTATTGCATGTTGTCTTAGTGCTTTATGTTTTCAACTTTGAAACTTGGTTATTTATATTGTATAGGAATCTAAAGCTCTAATATATTTGACATCGGGTCAGGGGATTAATTTACTGTCATTATGTTTCCATACAAACTTCATGATTGTTTATGATGTTTTTATTTATTCTTTAGTTAAATTCAAGTTTTATGATGTGATGTTCTCGAGTATGTTTTGTGAAAAATGTTTTCAATAATCCACGTTTTTATTCCGCAAAAACATAATAATTTTTATTTACTATTTATATAATACACGTTTCGGGGTAGAGGGTGTCACAAAATGTCAATCCTTTCGTTAAACCAAAAGAAATTCTTCACTCATTCCTTTAAGAAAATGATTAGTTTATTGAAAAATAAAAGAATTAAAATTATTAATTTTTTGTATTAAGTTTTTATTTTAATAAAAGTGTTGTGTATCCTGAGGGCCTAGTGGAAGCATGCAAGGTACGTTAGGTAGGAGATTCTGGATAGGAGTACTCTTGGTATGTGGGAATTCTCTAGCTAAAATCATGACACAAAATAAACTTCTGGGGAAGGGGTTGAACCCATGCCGCTCGAGGTCTCGGAGCGATAGATCACTTGTCACCAGATTCGTAACAGGAAAAAAAGTGTTACTTGCATTTTTTGCCCCCATGGAACCAAGTTGCGATATTTTGGTTGAAAAACTTCATCACAACAAATTGTTAGCGCGACAGAGTCGACATACAACTTTTTGTTAGAAAAATAATTTATAAATAGAAAAATAAAATAAATAGAGAAAAGTCAAAAACACAAATAAATTGTTTATAGTCTGAGATGTGTACAAGACACCGCCCTTAAGTATTATTTCGCCACAATATAATGATAACTCGAATATCTCAAATATTTAACAGACTCTTCCAAAATAATAATATTATTCCGGATATTCAAAACATTGAGAATTATATCAACTTAAGAAATTCCTTTCAAGATACAGCTTTTTGGTTGAAAGGCTACCTTTTGGGTGAAGGACTTCATCACCACAAATGGTTAGCTTGATGGAGTCAACATACCACTTTTTGTTAGAAAAATAATATATAAATTAAATAAATAGAGAAAAGTGAAAAACACAAATAAGTTGTTTATAATATGAGACGTGTACAGGATATTGTCCTTAATAATTATTTCTCCACAATATAATGATAGTACGGATATCTCTAGGATTTAACAGGCTCTTCCAAAATAATAATATTATTAGTATTAGGGATATTCAGATCATCGAGAATTATATCAACTCAAGAAATACCTTTTAATAAACAACTTTTTGGTTGAAAGACTTTATCACCACAAATTGTTAGCTTGACGGAATCAACATACAACTTTTTGTAAGAAAAATAATATATAAAATCGATAGATAAAATAAATAAAGAAAAGTGAAAAACACATAATTTTTTTGCAGTCTAAGACGTGTACAAGACATTGTCTTTAAGAATTATTTCTCCATAATATAATGATAATGAGAATATCTTCATGATTTAAAAGACTCTTCCAATATAATAACATTATACTGGATATTCAGAACATCAAGAATTATACCAACTCAAGAAATTCCTTTCAAGATGCAACTGCCAATCCTTCTATTAAACCAAAAGAAATTCTTCTCTCAATTCTTTATGAAGATGGAGAGTTTATTGTAAAATAAAAGAATTAAAATTTATTAACATTTTGTATTAAATTTTTATTTAATAACAAGTGTTATTTACCGTAAGTGATTGGCCTAGTGGAAGCGTGTTAGGTACGTTAAGTAGGAGAATGTGCACGGGGATACTCCTTGAGAAGGGGTTGTATCCATGTTGCTCGAGGTCCCAGAGTGATAGCTCAATCACCAATAATTTTATAACAGTAAAAAAAAACAAGTGTTATGTGCATTTTTGGCCTAAATGGATCCAAGTTGTTATGTTTTGGTTGAAATACTTCATCACCACAAATTGTTAGCACGACTGAGTCAACATACAAATTTTTGTTAGAAATTAATATATATAATAGATAGATAAAATAAATAGAGAAAAGTGAAGAACACAAATAAATTATTTATATATAGTCCGAGACATGTATAGGACACTATCCTTAAGGATTACTTGACCACAATATAATGATAATGCGAATATCCTCAGGATTTAACAGACTCTTCCAAAATAGTATTCTAAGTATTCAGAACAACATGAATTATATCAACTCAGGAAATTCCGTTCAAGGTTAAATTGCCAATCTTTTGGCTAAAACAAAAAAAAATTGTCAATTCTTTATGAAGATGGAGAGTATATTGAAAAATAATGGTTTAACTATTGAGTAGGTCCCTGTAACACCCCGTTTTTACTGTTTTTCGTTATCGGTAGAATTTTAATTCTTTATATATTTTTTTTCTGACATCTATAAAATGATTTTGGATAAAACAAATCATAATTATACTCTACCTTATGGTAGAAGGTTTCGGTAAAAATTTAGGTTAAAAATTCGAGACGAAACTCGATTCCGTGTTTTAACTGACAGTAAGATTTTATTGAGCAGAAAACCTAATTTTGACCCGAGAAAGAAACCGTTTAGATTTTTATTTTATCTCCAACCATAGTGGTTATTTTGAAAAATTTCAAAATAAATAGGTTATTATACGATAATCGGGTAAGTACTCGATCATCGGGGATCGACGGAATCGAGAATGGAGGTGTAGAGACAAAAACCGACGCCGGGTGGATGAGCACAATGAGTCATCTTGCATTAAATGCAAGTAATGATGATTATATGTAAAAAGACCAAAATGCCCTTGATCTTTAAGTGAAACTTCAAGAGTGTCCCTAAGTGAATTTTGACCAAAATATCCTCTAAATCTACTTAATTTCGTGCAGCCCCTCCACTAAACCAAACTCATTTCATTTTGATTTCATTTCATCATCTTTCTCTCAAAAACCTTAATCGGGTAAACAACGAAACTAGGCACGAATGTGCAGAGATATACCGGGAGAACAGAACGACGAGTCATCCATGATGAATCTAGAGGAATGAGTCACCATAATGACTTACCATAGCCATTAATGTGCATTTATGATAAGTAAATGTGAAAAAGACTAAAATACCCCTAAGCTTAACCTAACCGACGTTTAGTTAAGTTTTAACCATGGTTAAGGAACCAATGTTAGTTCTTGTGCCCACAAATCAGCCACCCATCTACAAATTCTCCACCACACATTAGTAATGATGATTTTCTTATTATCTAGATCTTTATTTATGGGAATGACCATATTACCCTTGAGTTTCCATGGTTATTACAAGCTGTGCCATCAACATTTTGGACCAAAATAACCCATAACCCATGGTTCCACCTCCCATAACCCATAATTAGACCAATTTCAACTCATTTATGCTTTCTTCTTCATCAAGTTCATCATTTTCTCTAAGAACACATAAAGACTTCATTGATGCTCATACTCATCCGAAACTGTACCAAAATTCTGACCCTTTTATGTTCTGAAAATCGAAAAACTTTCTACATAAAGGTTGTTCCTCTTCATCGCTTCTTTCCAACGAGCTAAATATCACCAAAAACGGATAATTATATTGGGAGATATGCCCAAATTACCAAAACAGCTCAAAATCCTTAGCATCCCAGGAGAACAGTGGAAAGAAGGCTCTTTACGCCCCTGTGCTGATCTGAATCAAACAAAACCTTAAACATAAAAGTTGTGCCTCTACTTCTTACCTTTCTAAAAAGCCAAATTTTGTAATTTTTAGATGAGTAAATCGTGAGATATGCTCATAATACCACCACACCCTCAAAGTTGTCAAATTTTCAACTAAGCTTGTTTTGATCATTACTCTTCATCAAGAGGTAACATCTCTTCCACATGATCAATCATGTATTATTTTTCATTCATTTCATGATTTTCATGCCATGAACATCATTTTCCGATTTCTAGAAAATCATAGAAAAATCATTTTAATGTGAGATCGATTTCTATGATCTCCATATGACTTCTATTTTCATCATCCAAGAGATTGAAAAATTTAGAGATCTCTATCTATTTCTTCTTGACTTGGTCGAACCTATGTTCAAATGGGCTTAGGTGATTTTCTTCATTCTGTAACTTGTTTTCATGTTGGTTGCTCATGGCTAGATTTTGGTGGACAAAACTGTAGCATTCCTTGCTTGGTTTAGCTTGTGTTTGTTTGATCTTCAAGTGATCTACAAGAGGTATGGGGGAGATTAACACTATCCTACCTTAAAGTAGATATGTTGATGGTTTATATAGTGTTATTTAGTGTAAATGGTCTTGCAAATCATAAGTGTGTGATTTATTTTTTTTATATGTGTGTGATCCTCTTGGAAGATTTGATTGATGTTTGATTTTGATATGTGTTTATATTGGTGTGATTAATCTCTAGTTGGAACCTTGGTTAATGATTGTTTGTTTTGTGAAACAAAAATGGTTAAAATGAAAAAGTAAGGCCATTCGGCCAAGTTAAATTAAATGGGTTCCATGAGTTTATAAATGGTTTGAATAATTTTTATGAGGATTTCATGATCACATAAGAATATAGAAATTGGTTTGGATTTATTTGGATGTATATGTTGAAAGTTATGGATTTATGAGTCCTTAGGGACTAAATTGCAATTTCTGAGAATTTAAGTGGCTGCACTGAAATTCATGTACTTGTATGTTAAGATTGTAGTTCTTGATGAGACAAAACCATAGAAATTGGTTTGGTGTTAATTGGATTAATACATAAAAAGTTATAAGCTTTTTGGTGAAAAAGGACCTTTTTGCAATTATAGAAAAATATTTGAACAGAAACGGAAATTCTGGAAATTTGAGGGCAACTGAAAAATATTTCTAAAGAAGTTGGTTGGTGCGATTTGAAGTTATAAATAGAAATTTATAAGGTTTTAAGTGAATAAGGATCTTTTTGCAATTAATGAAAGTTTAGGGGTTAAATTGCAATTTTCGAAAATATATTTAAATCGATAGCGAGAGGCTCTTTTTAATACCTATTAAACTTTTATAAAACTCCAAAATGAGTTTTGCACTATTAGAGTGTAAAATAGTTGAAAAATGATTTACGCGTTTTACAAACTTAACGACGTTCGGTCAAATTTTTAGGAATTTTATATACAAGAAAAGGAAAACTGTAAAAGCAGTGTTTCAACATCTTAGTATGAGTATTATAACCTAGGTGAGTAATATATTTGAGGTGAAGAACCATATTTTTAAAAGTTTGGCTTTTTAAGCCTAAATTCAGTAAAAAGTGACGAAATCATTGTTTAACGTTTTAAGGATTCTTGAGGAAATGTTTCGGAGGAATTGATACCTAAGTATCTTTGAGGGAAATTATTCTTGAAAATGGATTTGATTTTATATAAAGGTTTTGGTTTTAAGCCAAAAAGATTTTTGTCTTCAAATACGAGATTTACTGTAAAATGTAAAAACCTAAGTCAACAATGACTTAGCGAAAATATGAAAGTAATAATTTATGATGTAGGGTGGAACACGACCTTATGTCATAAAGTATGGATAATTCATTATCCATATTCCATAAAATTTAATGGACTCAGAATGATTTGTTTTCTTGGAAGCCAAAGAAAAAGACTCAATTAGAACAAGTACATAGAAATAATTAATTGGACTTGTGTTCCAATCTCATAATGTGTTAGGACTTTTAATCAAGTGTTTTAAGATACCTTTGTACAAAGATGAAAGGTTACCTGAGAACATTAGCTCGATGTTAAGTACCAGTGATACGGACTTAAGATCATCTAGCATCTGTTACAGTATGTTGAAAGGATTTCCGATGGAATTGAGAAGTCATCTGGTGGATGGACGAGAAGAAACGCATTTTCCGGCAAAGTTTGCCTATACACATAGTGAAACTATCTTCTGAAGGTCGTTGTGCCTAGGAGACCGAGCTAACACTTTAATGCGGGTGCGAATTCTGTAGTGATGATCTATTGATACTCGGGGATGTCGGGGTATGAAATACTCACATAGGCCCAGTTGGTTGCTCCTCTGTGGCATGGTGATCTTTCAACACACCGACATACTCGACTAGATGCTACGTGTTTTCTGGAAGTGTAGGATGTTCCCGAAAAAGCCAATGTGCATGTTGATGACTCTGGACGCATTCTATTGCTCAAGGCTAGCATAATCCGAAACAATCCTCCGATCCCTTCTCTCCGACTGTTCCTAAAACCATGGTATATGTGACACCCTTCTACCCATACATGTTATAAGCACTTTAAGACAAGCAATTAATAAGAATTATCTGTGAAAAGGCTGGATAAAATAAAACGTTCGTCCATAGGTAGAAAAGTCCCACATGAACTAGTTCACAAACGCGGAAATAAAAATGTTTAAACAAATAAAAATATAAAACATAACGACCCAAACCCGATGTCACGACTCAGAACTGGTATAACCGTTCCGGGAACATCCTCAGAATACAAACCGAAAACTAACTAACTGAACATAAGAACAAGCCCTAATTATGAGTGGCGGCTCCTCAGAGTCACTCATCTCTGGGCTGCTCGTCATCCTCTGCAAGGTGCCAATCAGGCCAAACAAACAAACAAACAACGGGGAGTAAGAATCATGTAAACATACAACATCATCAACAGGGAGGTAGGAAGTAAAGTGAAACGTACAAGCATGGCACCAATGTATGCATACATCATCAACATGTATAAACATACATCAACATCATCAACATCGAGCATGCTATGCAGTGCAATGCAGTCCTATCCACTAAACCAACAATGCATGTGGATCCACTAAACTTGGGATGGACGATTTCGGAGGTACATATCCATATTGAGAATCTACTCAGCACCGAAGAATCTACTCCTTGGATAGCCAACGCATCAAACCAACGAATGCCTCGTCACGGGGCGCAAGGAGAATCTACTCCAATCGTGGATGGCCAGATAGCCATACTCTAGGACGACCTCCCCTATGTCGAACATCCCTCAACAACAACTACGATGCAATGCGTATGCAACATAATAACCACGAACAACCACCACCTCCATAACTCCGACGGAATCAACCGAAAACATCACCCGAATCAACCGCAGCGGAATCTACCACAACACCTTAAACCAGCGGAATCTACCGCACCAGAATTGACTGCAACACCTTAGACACAAACCGTGGAGTCAAGGTCCCCCTTGGGACAAACTCCCGGTCCCTAAGGTACAACATCAACAACACCTTCGACCCAAACCGTGGGGTCAAGGCCCTATTGGCCATAAGGCACCAAGGTACAACTCAAACAACTTGAGGTAACCCAACGGTTACCGACTTAACTATCTTAATTAATGTTTACTTAAGTTATCTAGTTTTCATCATTAATTAACTAAGTCATCATTTGTCGTTGGGGAAGATTGGGGTTAAAATCCCCTCTTTAAGTCCTTAATCTCGGTTTCTGTCCAGAGGGGCGAGAACGGTCGTGTTTCACCCCAGCACAGGCATGCTGCCACTTAAGTGGAGCACGGTCGTGCTTCCTTTTTGAGCATTGTCGTGCTCAGCTGCACAGGCGTGGTCCTCTGCTGCACGACCATGCTTACTGCCAGGCCATTTTTCAGAATTCAAATTGGGAGCACGGTCGTTCCCCCTGTTCAACACGGCCGTGCTCAATGCACGACAATACTGTTCTGGGCAGAGTTCAACATCAGTTTTTAACCAATTAATTTAGGGATTAATTCCATAAATCTTAATCCAGTTAATAACACGTTTTATAACTAAAATCGTCATTGACATTATCATCAACTCAACATTGGCATCAACCAATCAACATCATATTAACCAACATAAACACAAATAAACCAACGATAACAACTCATGTCATATGCTCATGTTCAACAGTCAACAATATCACATCAAATGTCTTATGAACATAAGGCACACATAAACAACATTGTAAAACAGTCTAGAACATGTTATGACCAACCAACAATATAGCATGTTATTCATACACACAAAATAACACGGGGTTATGGGAACCCCTTTACTTTGCTCTAACCCCAAGACTATGAATACACTACCCTTCTCCCCATACCTGGATTGAAGGTAGCTCCAATGGCGTCCTAAACAGTAAACCGGTTCCAAATCCACATGCGGCTTACTCTGGTACTAAGCCTTGTTGATCAGAAACACAAACAATCAATTTCTCAAACCAAAAACAAAAGATAAACTGAAAGGAAAAGGGTACTTTACCTCTAACCCAACACAGACGCACTAAGCTTCCCAAACTCCAAGAACTGGCTGAGTTTAGTAGAAACAGGGAAGAGGGTTGTTCTGGCCGCACTAGACGACGAATGATGATAGAAAATAGGGTTATTTCGTAACCCTCAGTTTCTGTGCCAACTTTATATAGACCACACATGAGCACGGTCGTGCTCACCCTTGAGCACGGTCCTGCTCGACTTAGCGTCACCGAGATGCGGTCAGCTGCTTGAGCACGGGAGTGCTCACTGTTGAGCGCGAGCATGCTCAACTTAAAATCAGAAACACGCTTCTGACTTTCAGCACGAGCATGCTGGCTAATGAGCATGGGCGTGCTCATGTACCAGAAAATGGACTTTTAAGACAAAAATCCCACTAAGCCTTTAGCCAACACACAACTTAACGAAACAGCTTTAAGGAAAGCACTTGCGAAAAACGGGGTGTTTCAATTCCACCCCCTTATAAAAATTTCGTCCTCGAAATTTATATGTACCTCAAACGAAGAAGTGCGGATACTCTTCCATCATCTTGCTCTCCAGCTCCCAGGTAACGCTTTCCTCAGTTGCCCCACTCCAAACCACTTTGACCAAAGGAATCTCCTTGCCTCTTAGCTGCTTCACCCGCCTATCCTCCACTCGAAGGGGTAACACCTCAAACGTCAAGTTCTCTTTCAACTGTATTGCATCGGGGACTATCACATGACTAGGGTCATGGATATATTTTGAGTTGAGACACATGAAAAATTTCTGGAGGTTGGATAAGAATGGTGGTAAGGCTATCTGATAGGCGACTTTGCCGACTCTCTTTAGGATCTGGTAAGGACCAATGAACCTCAGAGTAAGTTTCTTCGCCTTCATCATTCTACCAACCCCAGTCTTTGGAGTAACTCTCAAGAATACATGATCGCCTTCCTGGAATTCGAGCGCCTTCCTCCTTTTATCATGGTAGCTTTTCTGCCTACTCTGTGCCACCCTCATCTTATCTTGAACCATCCTGATCTTTTCTGTTGTTTCCTAGACTATTTCTGGTCCTAGCACCACACTATCACTAGGCTCGTTCCAACATAAGGGTGTCCTACATCTTCTCCCATAAAGAGCCTCATAAGGTGCGATCCCAATACTGGAATGTAAGCTGTTGTTGTAGGTGAACTCTATCATGGGCAAAAACTTGTCCCAACTACCAGACTGTTCTAGCACACAAGCCCTCGACAAGTCCTCTAAGGACTGGATGGTCCTCTCAGACTGCCCATCAGTCTGCGGGTGGTAAACTGAACTAAGCCTAAGCTTTGTCCCTAAAGCATGCTGTAAACTCTTCCAGAACCTGGAGGTAAACCTCGGGTCTCTATCCGATATTATGCTAGAGGGTACACCATGAAGCCTAAATATCTCTTTGAAGTACAACTTGGCTAACTTATCTAAAGGATACTCCAGGTTCATCGGGATGAAATGGGCAGACTTAGTCAATCTATCCACAACAAACCATATAGCCTCGAAACCAATTGGAATCCTAGGGAGTCCAGACACAAAATCCTTGGAGATGTTATCCCATTTCCATTTTGGGATACTCAAGGGTTGCAACTTATGTTGACGGATCTGCGCAAGTATACCCAGTCGTGCAAGTAATACAGTGGTGAGACCGTTTATCGTTCCCACGAGGACTGATACAAGTACTAGCACTTACCAAACCTATCACTATCTAAGCGGATTTTTGGATTGAAGGGAGTTCTATACTAACAAAAGTTAAAACTAACGAAAATATAAAGAAGAAGTTCTTTGAGGAATTTTGTCAAACAGTTGAAGTGCAGAAAAACGGGTTTTCAAATATGATAAAAGGCGCTGGGATTAGACTTCACTAAACTTCATCCTCGTGCAATGAAATGACTAACAAACAGTTTCTACTTCAAATATGACAATCAATCCACTAAATTACTCAAGCCCCGATGTCTCGGACGACAAGAGCCTAAATCCACTAATAGACCCTAATTTCTTAGGTGGCCTAGATTAATGAATTTGCATTAGGATTAGGGATTACACGATTGCGAATAAACCCAAATCCATCCCTAGATACAAGGTTTATCAGGTGGTTGATTTCAATTCCGGTTCCAATACGAATCTTTCAATTGCATATCAAAACACAAATCGAGTCATGGGGGTGCTAGCCACAACAAGCATTAAGCATGGAAAATCAATCACTCAAAAAGAAGTAAAAACTGTATTACAAATCAAATCAAATACATGAGAGTTCAGAAATAGCTACATCTAATCCCAACTATGGGAGTTTAGCTACTCATGATCATAGCTAAAACAAAAGAAATAAAGATGAAGGAGAGAAGGGATTCCATGGGGGCAATCCTAGGCAGCTGCTTCTGGTTCAGAATGAGAGTTTGAGGGTTCAAAAACTGTTTTTCTCTGATATGCTCATGCCTACTTATAGAAAGGCCACGCGTCACGGTCGTGATGGTCTCTGCCCTGGGCGCGCTTTCAAACTTTCATCTGTCACGACCGTGACACTAATCATGACTAGGCCGTGACAACTTCTGACTTTTGCCTTCTTTTCTGCTCTGCTTGATCACGGCCGTGATGGTCATCACGGCCAGGCCGTGATGGGCTCTGCTTGGCTCATTTTCTTCACTTTTCAAGCTCTATTTCATCCAAGCTCCATCAAGGCTAATGCTGAGCATTTTTCCTTAAATTCCTGCAAAACAACACCAAGAAACCGCTTCACCCGTTCCAAGGGAAAAACTAACTAAAATCAAATAAAGAATGCCTAATCTATTTGAAAAATGCATGTAAAAGTATACAAGAAATATAATGTAAAATCACACTATCAACTTAATAGATGGCTTTTGGTGTTCTATCTTGGCCTTCTGACAAACTAGGCATGCATACACAAACTCGACCACATCCTTTTTCATCCCAGGCCACCAAAACATCCTCTTAAGGTCCTGATACATCTTAATGGCACCTGGGTGCACACTCAGTCCACTCCTATGTCCTTCTTCAAGGATAAACTTTCTAAGCTCCGGAACGTATGGTATACACACTCTATCCTTAAACCTCAGGACGTCATCCTTCCATCCCTGAAACTAAGGTCTCTACCCTGAGCGAGTAACTCTCGTTGGTCTAAGAGAAACTTGTCTAACTTCCGACCTTCTCTAATCTGATCCATCAGACTGTTGGTAACCTTCAAGGTACCAAGCCTAATACTCTTAGGGGTAAACTCAAAAGCTAGACAAAGGTCTCTAAACTCCTCAATCAGATCCATCTCCCTGAACATCAAAGTGGAGATGTGTAAGGTTTTCCTACTTAGGGCATTGGCCACCTCATTGGCCTTTCCTAGATGATAGATCAACTCGAAGTCATAATCCTTTAAGAATTCCATCCACCTACTCTACCTCATATTCAACTCCTTTTTATCAAAGAGGTACCTCAAACTCCTGTGATCACTAAAAACCTCAAACCTCGATCCATACAGGTAATGCTTCCAAATCTTTAAGGCAAATACCACAGCTCCTAACTCTAGATCATGGGTAGGGTAGTTCTTCTCATGGGTTTTTCACTGTCTAGAAGTGTAAGCTACTATCTTACCATCTTGCATCAACAATCCACCTAATCCTTGCTTAGAAGCATCGCAGTAAACTACAAAGGGTTCACTAGGGTCAGGCAAAACTGACACTGGTCCTGATGTCAACCTATCCTTAAGGGTTTGGAAACTCTCTTCACACTTAGAGTCCCACACAAACAAATGTCCCTTCTTGGTGAGACGAGTTAAAGGTAAAGCTATCTTAGAGAAACATTCTATGAACCGCCTATCATACCCGGCTAACCCCAATAAACTCCTAATCTCGGTCATAGACTTTGACACTTCCCACTGGAGCACCGTCTCAACTTTAGCTGGGTCCACTGCTATGCCACCCTTAGATATGACATGTCCTAAGAAGCTCACTTCCTCTAACCAGAACTCACACTTAGACAACTTAGCGTACAGCTGGTTTTCCTTAAGGGTCTGCAAGACAACCCTCAGGTGTTCCTCATGTTCCTCCTTGCACTTGGAGTACACTAAGATGTCATCTATGAACACACCACAAACTTATCCAAGTAAGGGTGAAAGATCTTGTTCATGTAATCCATGAAGACCGCGGGAGCATTGGTCACACCGAAGGGCATAACCAAGTACTCATAGTGACCATATCGCGTTCTGAACGCTGTCTTCGGGATGTCCTCAGACTTAACTCGAATCTGATGGTACCCTGACCTCAAGTCTATTTTAGAAAAGACACAAGCGCCCATCAACTGGTCCATGAGATCATCAATCCTAGGGAGGGGATGCCGATTCTTTATGGTCACCTTGTTGAGCTGTCAATAGTCGACACACAACCTCATACTACCATCCTTCTTCTTCACCAAAAACACAGGTGCTCCCCATGGAGACGCACTAGGTCTAATGAACTGCTTCTTCATCAGGTCTTCCAACTCTTCCTTTAACTTAGCTAGCTCTAGAAGAGACATCATATAAGGTGCTATCGAAATTGGCCCGGTGCCAGGCACTAAGTGTATGACAAACTCAACATCTCTCTCTAGGGGTAAGTTATAAACATCCCCCGGGAACACTTCAGGAAATTCCCAGACAACAAGCAAGTTGGCGACATCAGGAGGGCTGCTCTCTACTTCTAGGGAAGCTATCATCATGTACACTTGGGCTTCATCTTTCATCAAAGCTTGAACTTGGCTGGCAGAGAGCAGGTTCGGATCCATGGACTTAGTTGGAGTTCCAAAAATCAAGGTTTTCTCAAAAAAATTCAAAAAGACATGGTTGGAAGATAACCAGTCCATGCCAAGAATAATATCAAGGTCTTTTAGAGGCAAGCACACAAGATCGGTAACAAAGGTTTTATCATCTATGACTATATGACAGTTCTTCCATGCATAAGAAGTTGAAATAGGTTTATTTGTGGGTGTTGACACAAGTAAATCAAACTCAAGAAAGGTAACAGACAATTTAAGACTATCGACCCTATCATGCGATATAAACGAGTGAGTAGCACCCGAATCATACAATACAGTCAATCGAGTTCCATCAATAAAACATGTACCTTGGATCAAGTCATCAGATTCGGAGGCTTCGGCTCCACTAAGAGTAAAGACTCTTCCAGTGGTCTTCAGTCTGTTGGCCTGGGACTTCTGATTCTTGCTAGCGCTTGGAGGCTCGGTTTTGGGTCCTTCACACTCGCGACTGATTTGACCTGACTTGCCACACCTGAAGCAAATCACAGCTGATTCCTTGTACTGGGATGTGTAGTGATCCTGTGCTCCGCACTTACCACACCTAATAGTCTTGGGGGCATTAGAGAACCCAACCCTAAACCTATCCTGCTGAAACTGTGGCTTCCTGCCACTCTGCTTGAAATCCTTGCCTGTTGGAGCATACCACTGCTTGCCCTTGTCTTTATGATCAGTCCTCTTGTCACTCTGACTATCCGATCCCTTGGAAACTCCGAACTGACCAGCATCCTCATAAATCCGATATTTGTTGACCATAATCGGGAAAACTATGATCTTCTGATAGCAGATGGCCTGCTTGATCTTGGGTCGGAGTCCAGCTTCGAACTTGACGCACTTGGAACGATCATCTGTCTCATGTTGATAAGGAGTGTAGTACCCCGCCAGCTCCTCAAACTTGGCTGTATACTCACCAACTGACAACGATCCCTGCCTCAAGGATAAGAACTCCATCTCTTTCTTGACCTTCATATCCTTGAACTCCATGTAATCGTTGTGCCTCAGTCTGCATCCTTTGCCTGCAGTTGTCCCACCAATGCTTAGCCTCCTCAGTCAACATGAAGGTAGCAAAGATGAGCTTCTTGTGGTCTTTGCAATCCATTGCTCAGAAGATCTTCTCAATCTCCCTCAACCATAGCAAAGCTCCTTCCGAATCATACGCTCCCTTGACAGCTTCTGACTTTTGCCTTCTTTTCTGCTCTGCTTGATCACGGTCGTGATGGTCATCACGGTCAGGCCGTGATGGGCTCTGCTTGGTTCATTTTCTTCACTTTTCAAGCTCTATTTCATCCAAGCTCCATCAAGGCCAATTCTGAGCATTTTTCCTTAAATTCCTGCAAAACAACACCAAGAAACCGCTTCACCCGTTCCAAGGGAAAAACTAACTAAAATCAAATAAAGAATGCCTAATCTATATGAAAAATGCATGCAAAAGTATACAGGAAATATGATGTAAAATCACACTATCAAATCACCCCAAGCTTGTTCAATTGCTTGTCCTCAAGCAATCACTAAGGCCAGCAGATATAGACAATCAAATCACGGATAGTGAACCAAGAACCCGAGTAGCAAGTAATCCAAGTAACAGGCATTTCCAATAATTCAGCAAGAGACAATCAATTCAAGTCCAATTAGACGCTTAGGTTCCCTAGACTCATATTCTCACTGGTTTAGGCACTCTTTCTCTCCTGAAGCTCACCCCAAGCTTGTTCATTTGCTTGGCACTCTTTCTACCTCACTCAAGTGTTTAGGGGTACATGACAATTCGCTCTATTTTCCTCAAGGAAAGAATTCTACCATAGGCTTGACTATCAACCAAATCTCTACTTTATTAATGAAAACAATTAAGAATCAAGAGGTCTTTTGCTTTGGTTGTAACGTGGCCATGGGATTTAACGTTAGGTGGGGAAATCAAGAAAAGGATATTTCAAAAGGGCTAAACAAAATCATCAAGCATTGCAAATCATGACACCTTCTAAACTATCCTTTTGGGTTTCAACTCACTTTCGCCACCTTTCTTTCTTTTCATTTTATTTATCAATTTTCTTTTTGTCATCCCCTTCTCTATATATTTTTCTTTTTCTTTTGTTTTCTTTTGTTTGGAGAAGGGGAGATTTTTTCAACTCAAGAGAAATATTTTTCTGATTCTTTCATCCCATACTTTTTTCAACTACCTTTTTACCCTTTTTGTAATACTTTAGAAGGTATCCTACCAAGCATCATTTATCAATAAATTTCAAGGTACCAAGAAAAGTATTTCATTCTTTCAGGCTCAAAATTGGGCAACTAAGGGTTAGCATTTAGTCATTCAAAGCTCAGAAGGCCAGAAAAATACCTAGTGCCTCAATCATTTTCAAAAATGTTTTCAAAAATTTTTAAGCTTCAAAACGGTTTTAAGCCAAGTTCTAGAGAAAGCAATCCAAGAGGAATAACACTCTAACACAAAGAATGGGGTATATTTGGTGAGTACCCCTTTGGATCAAAATCTCACATTTTAGTAGTTCAAAAATCAGTGAGCAACACAAATCTATGAAACCATATGCTAATTATCAACCATCACAGATCATCTCAAGCATTTTCATTTGTAGCCATATCACAAGAATAAAAAAAATTGGGTTCAACAATTCACTATCACAATTTATTTGGCACTTAGTTCTCACAATTGGATGCATAGTCTAAGCAAGGGCAATCTAATTGTGTGATCATGCAAAGCTATCATGCAAAACTATATGAATGCAACATGAAAAATGCAAATGCAAAATACCCCTACCCCAAGCTTAAAAATTTACATTGTCCCCAATGTAAACAATCAAGTTGGAGAGAGGAGAAAAATGGAACGACTTACCGAGGCGGTAGCGGGTGCTGGCTCTCATTCCAGTCAGAGACTTGTTGGGAAATACGTCACGACCGTGAACCTCATCACGGCTAGGCCGTGATCAATTCTGGTCCTCAGGGCTGGCCTGTCACGGCCGTGACCTCCATCACGGCTAGGTCGTGATGCTCTCTGCTCTTCAGGGTCTTCTCATCATGCCCGTGATCCTTTTTGATCTTGAACTCTGGCTCATCACAACCGTGACCAGTGTCACAGCCTGGGCGTGATGATTACTGACTTTGTTGTCTCTGCCCCTCCTTTTTTTTTTGCTTCTCCTTCCTCCTTTCCCTGAAACACTTAACAAACCTATTAATCTATGATATTATCCTCTTGATCTTCTCAAATTATTCAAGAGGGCAAAATCAAAAACAAAAGGAAAATGAAAAGAAAAGTTGGGTTGCCTCCCAATAAGCGCTTCTTTAACGTCACTAGCTTGACGTGCTTCTTTCAGTTAACCGGGGTCGGCTGGGCGTAGTAGTGCAAGAACACTCCTCTTCCAGGGAACTCCTCCAAAGAGCTGATTTTGCTTTTGAGGCCAATAATTGCGCTTCCGTTTTGCCCTTTTCGTTCTGAGCCTCGTGGCCTTTTTCTTACTCCTTCCCGGCGGAGGTTCTGTTTTCACATGATGAGCAGATCCAGCTTCATCACCAACCGATACATCATTTGTCTTGCAGAGCTTCAGAGTTGCTTTCATGTTGAGCTTTTCCTTCTTCTCAAGAGTAGAGGGGTGGTGCTGATGTGCAACGACTTCTTTAGCCACTATATCCACAATGTCCATGCGGAAACAATTCTCTTCATCACTCGGGCGATGCATAGATTCAAATACATTGAAAGTGACTTCTTCATCTTGCACTCTGAATCGCAGCTGCCCTTTTTGTACGTCAATCAAAGCGTGACCAGTCGCTAGAAAAGGTCTCCCCAGTATGAGCGGAACTTTTGCATCCTCCTCCATGTCTAAAATCACAAAGTCCACTGGGAAGATAAACTTATCCACCTTTACCAGAACATCTTCCAAGATACCATAAGGACGCTTGATTGATCTATCAGCTAGTTGCAATGCCATCCTTGTTGGCTTTACCTCACCACCTCCCAGCTTATTCAAAATCGAAAGTGACATCAAATTGATACTCTCCCCCAAGTCACATAATGCCTTCCCAATAGCAACACTCCCAATAGTGCAGGGGATTGTAAAACTACCAGGATCCTTAAGCTTTGGAGGGAGCTTCCTTTGAAGTATCGCACTGCACTCTTCAGTCAAGGCAACAGTCTCGCCTTCTTTAAACTTTCTTTTCTTTGTGAGCAACTCCTTCATGAATTTTACATAAGTGGGCATCTGCTCTAGTGCTTTATCAAAGGGTATGTTGATCTCAGAACCGCTTGAAGATGTCAAGGAACTTGGCAAACTGTTCTTCCTTCTCCTTTTTCTTGCTCAAATGAGGATAGGGCAACTTCACATAAGAGGGGATCACTTGAGGCTTGTCTCCATCTTTCAAAAGCTGACTTTTAGTCTTCCTCAAAATTGAATTCTCTTCCACTAGCTTCTCCCTCTTGTCTTATTCACTGGCTTTTTCTTCTTCCTCAACTACAACCTCCTTGCCTTTTTCCTTTTGTTCCTCAGCACTCAATTCTGTTTTTCCATTAGCTCTCTGATTCTTCGCCAAAGGCTCACCGCCCACATTCTCAAGACTTTTACCACTCCTCAAAACAACAACATTGCAATGCTCCTTGTGATTAGTTTGAGTGTTACCTGAAAAACCGCTGCTAGATTGCTCCGCTAGGTGCTTTGCAATTTGTCCAACTTGAACCTCCAAGTTTTTTATAGAAGCATCGGTGTTTTTCTATTTTGACATGGTTAATTGCATGAACTGATTGAGAGTGTTCTACAAGTTAGAAATCCGGTCTTGAGGCGGTTGTGTAGGAAGAGGCTTGCTTGTTTGGCCGGCATCTTGCTTCCAACCAAAATTTGGTTGATTCCTCCACCCTTGGTTGTAGTTGTTAGGGAATTGGTTGTTGCCTTGCCGCCCATAGTTCCCCATATAATTAGCTTCCTCATGGGAACTAGGTGGTGCCTCACATCTTCCATTATCATGATCTCCTCCACAAAAATCACATCTCATTACTTGTTGAGATGGCATGGTTGTCCCTTGAATAGTTTGGAGTTGTTGTGGGAGTTGAGCGAGTTGCTTGGTGATGGACTCCAGCTGTTGTGTCATGAGTTTGTTCTGAGCCAAAAGTGCAGATTGTGAATCTAACTCCAACACTCCCCTTCTTGATGTGGGACCCCGATCATGATGCATTAAATAGTTATTCGATGCCACAGCCTCTATCAAAACCAATGCTTCCTCTGCTGTCTTTGTATTCATGGAACCTCCAGCTGAGGCATCCAACATGTACCTGGTTGACGGCCTCAATCCATTACAGAATGTTTGCATTTGGGTATGATCATCAAACCCATGATTTGGACATCTTCGGAGCAATTCCTTGAACCTTTCCCAGGCGTCATGAAGAGTCTCACCTTCTTGTTGAGCAAAGCTTATGATGTCACCCCTTGTCTTTACAAATCTTGAGGTGGGGAAGAACCTTGCCATAAATTTTGCCTCTAAGTCGTCCCATGTAGTGAAGCTCCCCCTTGGTTGTGATTGGAGCCAAGACTTGGCTCTATCTCTTAGAGAGAAAGGAAACAACCTCAGGCGAATTGCATCATCGGAGGCACCATTTATCTTCACCGTATCGCACAACCCTAGGAAATTGGAGACATGACTGTTAGGATCTTCCTTCTCCAACCCAGCAAACTGATTTTGTGAAACCATATTGATGAGATTTGGCTTGATTTCAAAATTGTTGCAGTTCACTGGAGGCCTCACTATGCTAGTGACATGCCGGTTGACATTTGTATTGGCATAGTCACCAAGTGTCCTCCGTGGTGGTGGAGCACCTTCACCATTGTCTTCCATTCTGAGTCTTTCTTGCTGCACTTGAGAGATGGAAGTCTCTTGTTCTTCTTTTTGCTGTTCTAACAGTTTCTGCTCTCTTACTTGCCTTCGATCCTTCCTAGCTGTTCTTTCAATTTCAGGATCGTGGAGTAGTTGGTCAGCTGGGACAGTACCTCGCATACACAAGCAGTCTAGCAAACAAGAGTGTTAGCAGTAAAAGACAGCACACAACAGCAACTACACCAGAAAAATGACAGCAAAAACAAAACAGAAAATTATGACAGAAAACATATTATAACAGGAATTTTTTTTGCTTAAATTAGTAACCGAAATGGATATGCTAGTATTGAAACGCAGTCCCCGGCAACGGCGCCAAAAACTTGTTGACGGATCTGGGCAAGTATACCCAGTCGTGCAAGTAATACAGTGGTGAGACGGTTTATCGTTCCCACGAGGACTGATACAAGCACTAGCACTTACCAAACCTATCACTATCTAAGCGGATTTTTGGGTTGAAGAGAGTTCTATACTAACAAAAGTTAAAACTAACGAAATAGAAAGAAGAAGTTCTTTGAGGAATTTTGTCAAACAGTTGAAGTGCAGAAAAACGGGTTTTCAAATATGATAAAAGGCGCTGGGATTAGACTTCACTAAACTTCATCCTCATGCAATGAAATGACTAACAAACAGTTTCTACTTCAAATATGACAATCAATCCACTAAATTACTCAAGCCCCGATGCCTCGGACGACAAGATCCTAAATCCACTAATAGACCCTATTTTCTTAGGTGGCCTAGATTAATGAATTTGCATTAGGATTAGGGATTACAGGATTGCGAATAAACCCAAATCCATCCCTAGATACAAGGTTTATCAGGTGGTTGATTTCAATTCCGGTTCCAATACGAATCTTTCAATTGCATATCAAAACACAAATCGAGTCATGGGGGTGCTATCCACAACAAGCATTAAGCATGGAAAATCAATCACTCATAAAGAAGTAAAAATTGTATTACAAATCAAATCAAATACATGAGAGTTCAGAAATAGCTACATCTAATCCCAACTATGGTAGTTTAGATACTCATGATCATAGCTAAAACAAAAGAAATAAAGATGAAGGAGAGAAGGGATTCCATGGGGGCAATCCTAGGCAGCTGCTTCTGGTTCAGAATGAGAGTTTGAGGGTTCAAAAACTGTTTTTCTCTGATATGCTCGTGCTTACTTATAGAAAGGCCACGCGTCACGACCGTGATGGTCTCTGCCCTGGGCGCGCTTTCAAACTTTCATCTGTCACGACCGTGACACTAATCACGGCTAGGCCGTGACAACTTCTGACTTTTGCCTTCTTTTCTGCTTTTCTTGATCACGGTCGTGATGGTCATCACGACCAGGCCGTGATGGGCTCTGCTTGGCTCATTTTCTTCACTTTTCAAGCTCTATTTCATCCAAGCTCCATCAAGGCTAATGCTGAGCATTTTTCCTTAAATTCCTGCAAAACAACACCAAGAAACCGCTTCACCCGTTCCAAGGGAAAAACTAACTAAAATAAAATAAAGAATGCCTAATCTATATGAAAAATGCATGCAAAAGTATACAGGAAATATGATGTAAAATCACACTATCAACTTACCTGATGGCTTTTGGTGTTCTATCTTGGCCTTCTGACAAACTAGGCATGCATACACAAACTCGACCACATCCTTTTTCATCCTAGGCCACCAAAACATCCTCTTAAGGTCCAGATACATCTTAATGGCACTGGTGCACACTCGACCCACTCCTATGTCCTTCTTCAAGGATCAACTTTCTAAGCTCCGAACGTATGGTATACACACTCTATCCTTAAACCTCGGGACGTCATCCTTCCATCCCTGAAACTAAGGTCTCTACCCTGAGCGAGCAACTCTCGTTGGTCTAAGAGAAACTTGTCTAACTTCTGACCCTCTCTAATCTGATCCATCAGACTGTTGGTAACCTTCAAGGTACCAAGCCTAATACTCTTAGGGGTAAACTCAAAAGCTAGACAAAGGTCTCTAAACTCCTCAATCAGATCCATCTCCCTGACCATCAAAGTGGAGATGTGTAAGGTTTTCCTACTTAGGGCATTGGCCACCTCATTGGCCTTTCCTAGATGATAGATCAACTCGAAGTCATAATCCTTTAAGAATTCCATCCACCTACTCTACCTCATATTCAACTCCTTTTTATCAAAGAGGTACCTCAAACTCCTGTGATCACTAAAAACCTCAAACCTCGATCCATACAGGTAATGCCTCCAAATCTTTAAGGTAAATACCACAGCTCCTAACTCTAGATCATGGGTAGGGTAGTTCTTCTCATGGGTTTTTCACTGTCTAGAAGTGTAAGCTACTACCTTACCATATTGTATCAACACTCCACCTAACCCTTGCTTAGAAGCATCGCAGTAAACTACAAAGGGTTCACTAGGGTCAGGCAAAACTGACACTGGTCCTGATGTCAACCTATCTTTAAGGGTTTGGAAACTCTCTTCACACTTAGAGTCCTATACAAACAAATGTCCCTTCTTGGTGAGACGATTTAAAGGTAAAGCTATCTTAGAGAAACCTTCTATGAACCGCCTATAATACCCGGCTAACCCCAATAAACTCCTAATCTCGGTCATAGACTTTGACGCTTCCCACTGGAGCACCGTCTCAACTTTAGCTCGGTCCACTGCTATGCCACCCTTAGATATGACATGTCCTAAGAAGCTCACTTCCTCTAACCAGAACTCACACTTAGACAACTTAGCGTACAACTGGTTTTCCTTAAGGGTCTGCAAGACAACCCTCAGGTGTTCCTCATGTTCCTCCTTACTCTTGGAGTACACTAAGATGTCATCTATGAACACACCACAAACTTATCCAAGTAAGGGTGAAAGATCTTGTTCTTGTAATCCATGAAGACCGCGGGAGCATTGGTCACACCGAAGGGCATAACCAAGTACTCATAGTGACCATATCGCGTTCTGAACGCTGTCTTCGGGATGTCCTCAGACTTAACCCGAATCTGATGGTACCCTAACCTCAAGTCTATTTTAGAAAAGACACAAGCGCCCATCAACTGGTCCATGAGATCATCAATCCTAGGGAGGGGATACCGATTCTTTATGGTCACCTTGTTGAGCTGTCAATAGTCGACACACAACCTCATACTACCATCCTTCTTCTTCACCGAAAACACAGGTGCTCCCCATGGAGACGCACTAGGTCTAATGAACTGCTTCTTCATCAGGTCTTCCAACTCTTCCTTCAACTTAGCTAGCTCTAGAAGAGACATCATATAAGGTGCTGTCGAAATTGGCCCGGTGCCAGGCACTAAGTGTATGACAAACTCAACATCTCTCTCTAGGGGTAAGTTATAAACATCCCCCGGGAACACTTCAGGAAATTCCCAGAAAACAAGCAAGTTGGCAACATCAGGAGGGCTGCTCTCTACTTCCAAGGAAGCTATCATCATGTACACTTGGGCTTCATCTTTCATCGAAGCTTGAACTTGGCTGGCAGAGAGCAGGTTCGGATCCTTGGACTTCGTTGGAGTTCCAAAAATCAAGGTTTTATCAAAAAAATTCAAAAAGACATGGTTGGAAGATAACCAGTCCATTCCAAGAATAATATCAAGGTCTTTTAGAGGCAAGCACACAAGATCGGTAACAAAGGTTTTATCATCTATGACTATATGACAGTTCTTCCATGCATAAGAAGTTGAAATAGGTTTATTTGTGGGTGTTGACACAAGCAAATCAAACTCAAGAAAGGTAACAGACAATTTAAGACTATCGACCCTATCATGCGATATAAACGAGTGAGTAGCACCCGAATCATACAATACAGTCAATCGAGTTCCATCAATAAAACATGTACCTTGGATCAAGTCATCAAATTCGGAGGCTTCAGCTCCACTAAGAGTAAAGACTCTTCCAGTGGTCTTCAGTCTGTTGGCCTGGGACTTCTGATTCTTGCTAGCGCTAGGAGGCTCGGCTTTGGCTCCTTCACACTCGCGACTGATTTGACCTGACTTGCCACACCTGAAGCAAATCACAGATGATTCCTTGCACTAGGATGTGTAGTGATCTTGTGCTCCTCACTTACCACACCTAATAGTCTTGGGGGCATTAGAGAACCCACCCCTAAACCTATCCTGCTGAAACTGTGGCTTCCTGCCACTCTGCTTGAAATCCTTGCAGGTTGGAGCATACCACTGCTTGCCCTTGTCTTTCTGATCAGTCCTCTTGTCACTCTGACTATCCGATCCCTTGGAAACTCCGAACTAACTAGCATCCTCATAAATCCGATATTTGTCGACCATAATCGGGAAAACTATGATCTTCTGATAGCAGATGGCCTGCTTGATCTTGGGTCGGAGTCCAGCTTCGAACTTGACGCACTTGGAACGATCATCTGTCTCATGCTGATAAGGAGTGTAGTACCTCGCCAGCTCCTCAAACTTGGCTGCATACTCACCAACTGACAACGATCCCTGCCTCAAGGATAAGAACTCCATCTCTTTCTTGTCCTTGATATCCTTGAACTCCATGTAATCGTTGTGCCTCAGTCTGCATCCTTTGCCTGCAGTTGTCCCACTAATGCTTAGCCTCCTCAGTCAACATGAAGGTAGCAAAGATGAGCTTCTTGTGGTCTTTGCAATCTATTGATCAAAAGATCTTCTCAATCTCCCTCAACCATAGCAAAGCTCCTTCCGAATCATACGCTCCCTTGAACGACGGAGGGTTGTTCCTCTGAAACTTGTCCAATCCCTGGAACTTAGTTGGCCCACCATTATTTTTGTTATGGTTGACCTATCCGATATTATTGGCCATAAGTGCCAATGCGTTCGTAATCGCATGATTGTTGCGTCCTCTATCTGCCATGAGTTCCTGTACACGTCCAACACAACTCATAGATACAGAAACTTAAGCGGGTAAAACCTACAGGCAACTAACCTAAAGCATCATTGTCTATAACAGGCATAGACAATTCTAACTAGAGCACACAACAGACTCATACCACGTCCGGACAGGGTCGAACTGCTCTGATACCACTAAATGTGACACCCTTCTACCTATACATTTTATAAGCACTTTAAGACAAACAATTAATAAGAATTAACCGTGAAAAGGCTGGATAAAATAAAACATTCGTCCATGGATAGAAAAGTCCCACATGAACTAGTTTACAAACGTGGAAATAAAACATGTTTAAACAAATAAAAATATAAAACATAACGACCTAACCCCGATGTCACGACTCAGAGCTGGTATAACCGTTCCGGGAACATCCTCGAAATACAAACTGAAAACTAACTAACTGAACATAAGAACAAGCCCTAACTATGAGTGGCAGCTCCTCAGAGTCACTCCCCTCCGGGCTGCTCGTCATCCTCTGCAAGGTGCCAATCAGGCCAAACAAACAAACAAACAATGAGGAGTAAAAATCATGTAAACATAATAGCAGGGAGGTAGGAAGTAAAGTAAAACATACAAGCATGGCACCAACATAAGCATACATCATCAACATGTATAAACACACATCAACATCATCAATATCGAGCATGCTATGCAGTGCAATGCACCCCCACTCCACTAAATCAACAATGCATATGGATTCACTAAACTCGGGATGGACGACTTCGGAATTACATATCCACATTGAGAATCTACTCAACACCAGAGAATCTACTCCTTGGATAGCCAACACATCAAACCAACGAATGCCTCGTCACAGGGCGCAAAGAGAATCTACTCCAACCGTGGATGGCCAGATCGCCGTACTCTAGGACGACCTCCCCTATGTCGAACATCCCTCGACAACAACTCCGATGCAATGCGTATGCAACATAATAATCACGGACAACCACCACCTCCATAACTCTGACGGAATCAACAGAAAACATCAGCAGAATCGATCGCAGCGGAATCTACCGCAACACCTTAAACCAGCGGAATCTACCGCAGCAGAATCAACTGCAACACCTTAGACCCAAATAGTGGAGTCAAGGCCCCCTTGGGACAAACTCTCAGTCCCTAAAGTACAACATCAAAAACACCTTAGACCCAAACCGCGGGGTCAAGGCCCTCTTGGCCATAAGGCACCAAGGTACAGCTCAAACAACTTGCGGTAACCCAACAGTTATCGACTTAACTATCTTAATTAATCTTTAATTAAGTTATCTAGTCTTCATCATTAATTAACTAAGTCATCATTTGTCGTTGGGGAAGATTGGGGTTAAAAACCCCTGTTTAAGTCCTTAATCTCGGTTTCTATCCAGAGGGGTAAGCACGGTCGTGCTAAACCCCAGCACTGGCGTGCTGCCACTTAAGTGGAGCACAGTCGTGCTTCCTTTTTGAACACGGTCGTTCTCGGCTGCACGGGCGTGCTCCTCTGCTGAACGGTCGTGCTTACTGTGACGCCATTTTTCGAAATTCAAACTGGGAGCACGGTCGTGCCCCCTATTCAGCACGGTCATACTCAATGCACGACAATACTATTCTGGATAGAGTTTAACATCAGTTTTTAACCAATTAATTTAGGGATTAATTCCATAAATCCTAATCCAGTTAATAACACGTTTTAGAACTAAAATCATCATTGACATTATCATCAACTCAACATTGGCATCAACCAATCAACATCATATTAACCAAACCAACAATAACTACTCATGTCATATGGTCATGTTCAAAAGTCAACATTATCACATCAAACGTGTTATGAACATAAGGCGCACATAAACAACATTCTAAAACAACCAAGAACATGTTATGACCAACCAACAATATAGCATGTTATTCATGCATACAAAATAACACGGGTTATGGGAACCCCGTTACTTTACTCTAACACCAAGCCTATGAATACACTACGCTTCTCCCTATACCTGGATTGAAGGTAGCTCCAACGGCATCCTAAACAGCAAACCGGTCCCGAATCCATAAGCGGCTTACTCTGGTACTAAGCCTTGTTGATCAGAAACACAAACAATCAATTTCTCCAACCAAAAACGAATGAGAAACTGAAAGGAAAAAAGGGCCTTTACCTCTAACCCAACACAGACGCACTAAGCTTCCCAAACAGCTTCTAAAACTCTAAGAACTGGCCGAGTTTAGTAGAAACAGGGAAGAGGGTTGTTATGGCCGCACTAGATGACGGTTGGTGATAGAAAATAGGGTCAATTCGTAACCCTCGGTTTCTGTGCCAACTTTATATAGACCATACCTGAGCACAGTCGTGCTTGACTTAGCATCACAGAGATGCGGTCAGCTACTTGAGCACAGGCGTGCTCACTGTTGAGCACGGGCGTGCTCAACTTAAAATCAGAAACACACTTCTGACTTTAAGCACACGTATGATGGCTAATGAGCACGGGCGTGCTCATGTACCAGAAAGGGACTTTTAAGCCAAAAATCCCATAAACCCTTAGCCAACACACAACTTAACAAAACAACTTTAAGGAAAGCACTTGCGAAAAGCGGGGTGTTACAGTATAGGAATTCAGAGGTAATTCCTCAAGTCTTAGATGTCTTCTATCTAGGAAAACGCGGTGTTGTGGTCACCTTTCTGTGAAACATTATTGCTTTTTTATGGGTGTAGATATGATTGATAATTGATAATTGTACGTACCTGAGAGTCGTACCACTGCATGTCTGCCTTATGTGTAAGATAAATGAAAACATCACCTCCTTATTTTTATATTGCCTTTATCGGCTGGCTATGTGCCTTCTGTACTATTTTTGAGAAGATTGAGACGTCAAGATGTCGCTTGGCTGATGCATCGTAGAGGTCGAGGTTCGAGCATGCGGACGATATGTTAGAGTTTTCTAGTGGACGTCTTCCAGACTGTCGATGGTTCGTAGACCATATTTTTCCTCTTGGAAGAGGAAAGGGCTTAGTTCGAGAGTTACTATTGTAGTAGCTCTAGTAGTGTCTTTTGTGACGATGTCAGTAATGGACTCAAATAGAGTTTCCACTAGATCTCGTCAGTTGTGTTTGTCCTTCTCACGATGATCAAGAAAGGGTGGTCTTTTATATTTTCGTTTGGTCAGCTGGGTATGTTTGGGAGTTAATGTAACTGTCTATTGAGTTGTGACTCCAAGTATCTTATATTTTAGGAGCTGCATCTCCACATCTTTATGTTGAGTCTGTACATTCTATGATTTCTGTTTATGAGTCGGGTTGGGTATTATGGAAATGATTTTCAAACTCATGACCTTAATTGTGATGATGGAATATTTTATTGTCCATTTATTTATATCAAAGTAGTTATATTTATGACTTACGAAAAAGAAAAAAAAATACCCATTCTTTTATAGCCAATTTTAATTAACCTACTTTTCGGCCTTAAAATGTTACTTACGATGTAGCGCCCGAGAAGGGTGTTACATTATTGGTATCAGAGTTGGCCGAGTCTTTTGGGCTCTAGGGTTTAGGTCTGTTGTCGTTTTTGTTGTGTTTTCTCTGATTGTGTCTTAAGTGTTTTGAGTTTTTGGTTCAATAAAGAACCAATGTTTGGAAGGATAATGACGTTAGTCTATCCTTGGTTGTGTTTATGTTCTTCATGACGTTGTTCCGAAAGGATACAACATTGTTTGTTGATCTTTTCATTATTATTCCTAAGGAGGAATAATATTGAATAGATTATGATGTATTGTTTTCTTCCTAGTTCTAACTACCGTGCTTTTATAGAAAATCATGGTTAGTCCGGAAACAAGTAGATATGACTCTGGAATTAAGGATTCCGAAGATATGGTTGTAGCTGTACAAGTCTTGAGGGAGCTAACATCAACTGTGGCATGTCATAACGCGGAAATTGCTAAGAGGCGAGGACTAGTTGAGTTCGGTCATAGTATTCCACCTCGATTTGATGGTGAGCTTAATCCGGAGAAATTTGAGTTTGGGATTATGGAAATAGAAAGGAACTTGCAAACTATGGAGTACCCTGATCATTGGAAGGTACCTTGTGCGACATTTCTGTTGATAGGAGATGCTGGATTTTGGTGGAGAGAAACTAGCCAGTTGTTAGTGGCAAGACAAGAAGCGATCACTTGGAATGCATTTCGAAGCAAATTTCTGGAGAAGTATACTTCCACTGAAGCTAGTCGTGCAGAGGAGAACAATAGGACATGACTATCGGTGAGTATGTTGTTGAGTTGGAAGAGCTAATTAAGTTCAAGGAGTTGTATTTAAAGAATTATGAGGAAGTGCGAACGTGTAAGAAATTAGAGGAAAATATGAAGGATGAAATGAGGAAGACAATCTTGTCATTGAAACTACTGCAGTTTCCAATCTTGATGGATAAGTGTCGAGTTCCTCGAGATCTAGAAGTGAGAAAAGGCAGAAAGAGAAGCTTTGGATCTTTCCAAGAGAAACTATACGCAAGGCCAACGTGGACACCACAAAAGGGAAGTGGATTAGTAGTAGCAGTAAAGGTTGTGGATCATCTTGGAAACTTCCACAGAATTGCATTAAGTGTGGCATGGGTCGTGCTACAAATTATTTCCAGATTACATACAACATTTGTTTTAAGTGTGGGCAGCCTGGACATGTCGCTAGAGTGTGCGGAAAATCTAAGGATGTACCTTCTGCATACAACATGTAGTTTGAGAGACCACGAGACGATTAATGAATAATGTGCAAGAGGAGGTAGTTCACCTATATTTAAAGTTTGAATACGTGGGTAGTTGTTAACGAGTAGAATTTTCACAACAAGTAGGACTGAAGTATAACAAGTAAATAAATATCTTTAAGTGAAGTGTGTCATAGAAAGTAGACTTTTGACTGTACTGTTAATTTAGTGGAGAATCATTCTTGATTTTCTATGAATGTGTCAAATACTCTGTGTATTTATCTATGTACTACCTATGTTGTCGCCAACATGTTTCTGAGTTGGTTTAGTTTCATTGTCGCATCTTTTGTTGTCTAAGTTCTATGCAGAACAATCAGAATTGCATTCCTATATTATTCCTTAATGCAATTACCTCTATAGTTTCTTGCTAACTCATACTGGTTGGCAAAATCTATTCGGATATTTCCTTGTTGTTAAGAACTGAGTTTGTAAACTTGACCATTTACTTTTTCCGCAAATGAGTGCAATTTAAAATAGAATGATCTTTTGGCGGATCATATCTTGTTACCCTTGTGGGTGAAAAGTTATAAATTTCATGGCAAATGGAATTTTGACAATTCACGTCAATTTTTTTTTGTTGTTGTTCTCTTAAAAGACCAAGTTAATTTTGATTTAAAATCTAAACTCTTGGAAATTAAGAAAATTATCATCTTCAAATTGTGTCTTTTGAAGGAAATTTCTATTGAGGAAGGAACTTTATTAGGGCCACATTTGTAAATATGCGGTTGTACAATGCATTTTTACATTCAGGAACCTAATAAAGAGACTTTTTGTATAAAGAATATCCATTGTTTTTCTATTCGTTTAACTTTATTTTGTTGAAAGAGTAAAGTCTAGAGATTATTTTCTCTTCTTGAAAATTCTTTGTTCAAATTCTGAGTTCTTATTTGCCATCGGTGTGTTAGAATCGCCACCGTCACTGAGAGTCAAAGTTTTGAATCATTCAAATTTCCAAATCTATAGAAAATTCGGGTATTTCATTCTATTGACATTTGAATTATTCGAGTGTGCTTCGCGTCTTGAGAGTTTTAAAGGGATTTGCCTGATTTGTTTTATCGGGTAGTTTAGTGAATACAGTATAAGTCAGAGCGACAGTCTAATCTATGAAATATTTCACGTCATGTTTTGAGAAACGTGAATGTTACACAATCGGAACATGTGATAGAGGGTTGATATCCATGTTCGTTTTCCTAAGACAAATTAATTTCGCGGACGAAATTATTTATTTTTTTTTTTTGAGATCTATAAAAAGATTTTGGATAAAAGAAAATTATAATTATACTCTACCTTATGGTAGAATGTTTCGGCAAAAATTTAGGTTTAAAATTCAGACGAAACCCGGTCTGCGTTTTAACTGACAGTAAGATTTTACTGAGCATAAAACCTAATTTTGACCCGAGAACGAAACTAGATTTTTATTTGATCTCCAACCATAGTGGTTATTTTGAAAATTTTCAAAATAAATAGGTTATTATACGATAATCGGGCAAGTACTCGACAATCGGGGATCGACGGAATCGAGAACGGAGGTGCATAGACAAAACCCGACGCCAGGTGGATGAGCACAATGAGTCATCTATGATGACTCATGGGGGTGAGTCATAGGGGTTAGTCATCTTGCATTAAATGCAAGTTGTAACACCCCGATTTTTCTATTTCTTAATGATTTGTGCTTATGTATGTGTATGTGTAATTATTAATTTAATTTAGAGAAAAAATTATTTTGATAAATAAAAATTTAGATTTAAGTAGATTATTTTATTTTAGAAAAACTGCAATTGAAATTTCAGACGAAAACGGTCTACGTTTTAGCTGTCAGTAAGACTTTACTGATCCAGAAAACGAATTTCGACTCAAAAAATAAAACGGTAGATTTCCTAAAATATTTGTAACAATTCCCATGATTCTTATTATCTTTTTTTTCATTTATAAATATTACAACTAATTTTTCTGGGTGAAGTTTCGCAAAGAAAATACGATTGGTTTTCACAATCAGGAAATTTATGGAACCGAAACAAAACAAATTAATTTAAAATATATTAGGTGCAGATTGAAAAGACTCGAAGTGATATGAATAGTATTTATATTTATTTCATATCATCATTACCTTACACATAATTTTTTTTTTTCATTTTTACAAGTAACCATTATTTAAAACCAATATTTATTTTAACAAAATAATTTAAAAAGGATTAAGTGATGAGTTAACGGGGCTTGATGTGAAAATAAATTGATGGATTTGATGTGAATAGTTTTTTCATTTATTGCATTTCATCATTTTATCCATATATACAAGAAATGTCTTATTTTAATGAAAAATCAAGTTTTAAATTATAAAAAATAAAAATAAAATAAAAAACTCCTCCCAATTTCCTCTACCCAGATGCACCCCCTCCCCCTATCTTCTATAAATACCCCTTCTCAACTCCATCTCTCACTTTTTCATTTTTCTCTCTAAGTTTCCTCACACACTCATTTTCTCATCGAAATCATACCGAAATTTTGACCCTTTTCTGCTCTGAAAATCGAAACTTCATACATGAAAGTTTTTCATCTTCCTCTCCTCTTTCCAATGAGCTAAAGATTATAAAAAACGGATAAGTATATTTGGAGATATACCCAAATCACCAAAATTACTCAAAATCCGCAGCAACTCGAGAACAGTAGAAAGAAGGCCCTTTTCACCCCTGTTCTGTTCTGAATCAAGAAAAACCTTCAACAACAAAGTTGTGCCTATATTTCTTACCTTTCCAAAAAACCCAAGTTTATAATTTTTGGATGAGTAGATGGTGAGATACACTCAAAATACCACTACATCCTCAAAGTTGTCAACTTTTTTAAGCTTCTTGTGGACCATTTCTCTTCATTCTTCATCGTCTAAGGGTATAACTCTCCTCTCTTGCTCTTTTTCCTCATAAATCTCTTTTTCATCAACATGCATGACACTTTTCTTATTTTGCATGTTTATAGTTTTAACTAAAAATTTTAAGAAAAATCTTTAGAAAAGTCTTTTGAGCATGGAACTAATTTTCATACATTTATACTGATCTCTACTATCATTATAAGCACTTGCATGTCACAAAATAATTTTTCAAAACCTATTTTGATAGGGTGACCGAAAACCCCAATGTGGAGCAAAGTAGATGTTTTTGTTATTCTCACATGCTTGACTAAAAGATCCTCTCACAACTCTATGTTTGAACCATTATTTGATAATAATAGTTACTATTTTTGGTTGATATATGTTTGTATGTATGTTTCTGAGGGTCTAGGACCCTTGCATGTGCGTTTTATGGCTTGAGGATAATGCTAGAGTTAAGATAATAACTTGGTGTGGATAAACATGGGTAGAATTTGATTCTAACAGCATGATATATCTTCATTCGTAAGCCCATAAGTTTTTTTATAGAATGGATTTCTGGAAAATAAATAAATATTTGGAAAGAATACTTCTGGGGATTTAATTTGATATATAATATGTAGATATTTGGATAATATTTGCTAGGTTAAAACACCTCTCAAAGTATAATCAAATTCTGACTGCGAAAATAAGAACATAATTGGTTGCATGATGATTTTAAATCTGATTTTGAAAGTTAAAAACTTTTATAAATTTTTTTGGGTTAATACTAAATTATAAATAAAGTTTGGTTGAATATTTGAGGTTTTTACATTCGTATATAAAGAGGAACAATTTCATAAAGTCGCATGTTGGTGAACTCGGATTTCTGGAAAATCATGTACAAACAGAGGCAGTGTGGGATTTTTAATAAATTAATGCCTTCGAATTTTGACATGGGACCAACTACAATATGTTTATATATGAGTTGGTACCTTCAAATAAATTTTCAACGATTTTGAAGGTCATTTGAATGATCATTCACAATTTAAACCCACTGTTGTTCGGAAAATGATTTTATAAAAGAGTTCACCCAAAATTTTGACTGAAAAATATGATTTTAAAAATAATTTCTTTTATCATGATCAAGTAAAGTTTTTGTCATGAAATGGACTATAAACCAGTGATTAATTTAAAAATATAAAAAAAAATGGGATTAAAGTATATGTATACATAAAAGTAAGTCTTGGATCAAATGTAATCCAAGAATTTTTAAAAGATTGGACATCTCCAGCATCATTTGTTTAGTCATGACCCAAAATTTATACATAGAAAGATAAGGCGACTTTGTTATTTTAAATTAAGTCATTCGCTTAATTCGTAGACTTGCGGCACGCGGTGGGCAAAAAGGAAATTCACTCTCGGCAACGTGGAAACAATGACTTTGTCTATCCGTCAAATTAGGTAAGGGGAGAAAGCCTGAGGGATAATTATGTTATGATGACTATATGCCTTGTGTGTTTATTTTGATGTATTTGATTGATGTTATTATTGTTGTGACTGTTTTGGTTGGATTTTGAGTTCATGATATATTAATGATTTATGAAAATATGCATGTTGCTTATATGTGTTGAAGTTGTTGTATATGTGTTGATGATTTATGAAAATATGCATGTTACTTATATATGTTGAAGTTGTTGTATATGTGTTGAAGTTGTTGCATGGAAGCCTAACCATTGGTTAGAGCTCAAATAATGAAGATAAAGGCTTTAAGAAAACATTTACAAAGATAATCACAAGTAAGGATTTCCTTTAACAAGGTTTTGACAAAAAAGGGAAAAATATAATTTTAATGTTTAGTTAAAGTTTTAGAAAATAAAAACAATTTTTATGAAGGAAATTCAATTGAAAACTAGATGATTTTATACTAAGAAAAATCAAACTTTGAAAAGATTTCATGCTAAGAAACCATGAAGAAAAACAAATTTATATTGAAGTTTTGGAAAAGATTTCTTTTAGTAACGTTTTACTAAAAGAGAAAATTTTTAGAATTAAAAACAATTTTATAAAGGAAAATTATTTAAGCTGAAAGATCTTATTTTGAAGAAAAACATAATTTTGAGATTACTTGTAGTAAAGTACCATAGAAAATGAGATTTTAGTTTCCAATGTTCTTAGAAAGGGTTTTTCTTCAAAAAGGTTTACTATATTTTTTTAAAATAAATAGACTTTTCCAAAACAAAGGGGATTTTTAGAAAAGAAAAAAAAGAAATGGAGTTCCTAAAGTTTAAAGTTTTAAAAAATGAATTTCAAAAGAAAATGTTGTCGGAAATAATTCATTCAAGTAAAAATATCCGGTAATTAGATAAGTTACGAAAGTTTTGATTTTGAATTTTTTTTTCACTGAACGAAAATTAACATTGAAAAGTAAACCTAGTAACCGAGACGTCGGGATACTAGAGTTAAAGCACGTAGATCCATGATCCGTATCACAACGTTGTGGACTATGTCCTATATATGAAGTTGTGGACTGTGTGTCCTATATACATTATTTTGGACTGTGTGTCCTATACACGTTGTTGTGGATTGTATGTCATAGATTCGTTGTTGTGGACTGTGTGTCCTACATACGTTGTGATAAAACATGGTGAAAGTAGTAAAAATGTGAAAGTTGTTTTCTACGACCACAAAGTCTAAGACTAGTGCACAGGTCTAGGACTGTTGTGATTGGACACTCGGACTAAAATGTCCCGTGTTGATAATGAAAGTTTTAAAACATTGAAAATTTATGGATGGTCGTGAGCCTTGAGCCATGACTAAGGAAATAATGAAGCACAAAGAAAAGCTATGAAAAATAAATGTTTTTACATGGATTTGGAAGACGTGCCCAATTTGTTTTGAGTGAATGCCTTGAGGGGAAAGGTATATCATGCGACGGTGTATCATTGGTGCCTTGGTGGACCATGATTTCCATGAGCCTTGTTCGCTGTGCCTTGTGTAGGACGATGTGCTCTGGAACCCACATCCATTGATTACTGTGCCTTGAGTTGGACAGTTGTTGTGGGAATTAGTTGAGCCATGTACATGTGTTGGCTATTTGTGCCTGAGTGGCAATTGAGCCTGATCAACTCACTGTTTTTCAAAAAATTGCATGGAGTTGGGATCTCCGGAGACTAGGATAGAATGTTGAAATATAGAAGTGCCATGTTTTCAAAAACGACGACAATTTTTGATTCATATGATTATTTGTGAAAATTTATATGTTGAGTATGAATATTTAACTGTATTTGTTGCTCTATGTGGGCATGTGGTCGTCATAATTCATCCATATATTGGTATCTCACCCTTACAATATATCAGGTTTTCCTGGTTCTTTGTTGTTATACCTTGATGCACTAGGACAGGCGGTGCCGAAAAGCTCCAATCCTCACTCGGGGATATTAATCTCGATCTTTGAAGAGGTGGGTGATTATTCTAATGGTAAGAACTACTGAGTTCTTTCCAACAGGTGTCTATTAGAACGATCAGCTTAGGATGTTTCCTTTGGGTTGTGTGCGTTTTAGAGAAGTCGATATAGGCAGTTCTGAAAAACCTTGTGTAATTTTGTAACTTCAAGACGAAAGATTATTTCATGAAATGTATATGCTGAGGTGCTATGATTTATAAATAAACTTAGTCTTTGTGTGTTAGTAAAATACAGTGTGGTTTCATTTTAAGTGATGCGTGAATCATTTTCTGAGGTGAATCCTAGAAAAGAAAAATTTTACCCCCGTATTTTCAGACCTATGAAGATAATAGAAGTTTTTCCGAAAGCAACCAGTAAACTTTCATTTAATTTATTTCCGCATGTGATTAGGAAGTAATGCCCAAAGGGGGTGTTACCAAGTAATGATGATTATATGTAAAAAGTACAAAATGCCCTTGATCTTTAAGTGAAATTTCAAGAGTGTCCCTAGGTGAATTTTGACCAAAATATCCTCTAAATCTACTTAATTTCGTGCAGCCCCTCCACTAAACCAAACTCATTTCATTTTGATTTCATTTCATCATCCTTCTCTCAAAATAAATTTTGTTCTCTTCCAATATTTTCAAAAGAAAATTGATTTTTCTTTTAGTGTAAAATCATTTCAATTTCAAATGAATTTCCTTCATAAAAATTTTATTTTGATACTAATATTCTCATAAATTTTTAAAAAATAAATAAATTTGCTTCTCCTTTTACCAAAACCTTTCTTCAAATAAATATTTATTTTCACTGCTCTTCATATGATTTCTTAAGGCTTTTATCTTGAGAATTTAATTGAGCACTAACCAATGGTTAGGCTTTCCATGCTACTACCAAGACAATATTATGACATATGTAACATGCATCAAGTAATTTTCATATATCAACTATAAACACGTATTCATAAATGATCAATTAAGCATAAAACATTTATATTCAATCAATCAACCAATCAACACACCAATCTCAGTTAAACATTAAACAATCACCATATCATAATTCTAACAAACACATTAAAACACACAAGCACACATAGTCATCATAAATAATTATCCCTCGGGCTTTCTCCCCTTACCTGATTCGACAGGTTGAAAAGTCTTTGTTTCCGTGTTGCCCAGAGCGAACTTCCTTTGCCTACAATGTGCCGCAAGTCTAAGAATTAATCGAATGACTTAAATTAAAACAACAAATTTATCTTATATTTCTAAGTATAGGTTTTGGCCATGGCTAGAAAAATGATGCTAGAGATGTCCAATTTTTACAAATTCTTGGATTACGTTTTGTCCAAAACTTACTTATATATATATACTTTAATCCCTTATTTTTATGTCTTTACTTTAACACTTGTTTATAGTCCATTTTATACCAAAAATATTTACTTGATTATGTTAAAAGGTATTAGTTTCAAAATCATATTTTTCATAAAAAAAATAGGATGAACTCTTTTATAAAAGCATTTTCAGAACAGAAGTGAGTTTAAATTGTGAATGATTACTCGAATGACCTTTAAAAATTTTGAAATTTAGTTGAAGGTACCCAATTTAAATACGAACATATTTCAGTTGGTTCCATGTCAAAATTCGAATGCGTTAATTTATTAAAAATCACACACTGCTTCTGATTGTACAGGATTTTCCAGAAATCCAAGTTCACCAACATGTATCTTTATGAAATTGTTTCTCTTTATATACACATGTTAAAATCTCAAATATTCAACCAAACTTTAGATATACTTTAGTAACAGTCCAGAAAATTTTATAAAGAATTTAACTTTCAAAAAATCAGATTTAAAATTATCATGCAACCAATTATGTGCATATTTTCGCAGCCAAAACTTGACCCTACTTTGATAAGTGGTCTGGCCCAGAGAATATTATCCAAATACTTACATATTATATATCAAATTAAATCCCCAAAAGCCTTATTTCCAAATATCTATTTAGTTTTCAGAAATATGTTTTGTATAAAAATTTATGGGCTAACGAATCACTAAAGGTCATGCTGCCAGATTTGTGTTTTCATATGTTCATCCACACCAAATTATTATTTTCATTAAAACATCATCCCCAAGTCATAATATCAACATGCAAGGGTCCTAGACCCTTAAACATATGCATGCAAACATATAAGATGAAAGTAGGGTTTATTATGAGTTTATAAAAACTTGTTTCACATTAAAAATATTTTTCTAGGGTTTTCTAAGAATTTTGAGTGAAAATTTGGACATGCAACCATGAAAACATGACATGCATGAGAATGAAATAAATATTGTTGAGAAGATGAGGATTATGAGTGAAGATATTACCCTTGAGTGATGAAGAATGAAGAGAAATGCTCCAAAACAAGCTTGGTTAGAAACTTGACAGCTTTGAGGATGTGGTGGTAATATGAGTGTATCTCAAGATATGCTCACCCAAAAATTACAAACTTAGGCTTGTTGGAAAGGTAATAAATTGAGGGACAACTTTGATGTTGAAGGTTTTGCTCGATTCAGAACAGAAAAGGGGCATAAAGAGCCTTCTTTCTGCTGTTTTCGTGTGATGCTGAGGGTTTTGAGATGCTTTGGTGATTTGGGTATATCTCCTAGTATACTTATCCGTTGTTGATGAACTTTATCTTGTTGGAAATTGGAGAGGAATAGGAACAACTTTCATGCTTAAAGTTTTTCGAGTGTCAGAATATAAGAGGGTCAAAATTTCAATATGGTTTCGGTGAGTCAATGGAGTTCTCGTGATTTATGAAGAGAAATGATGAAGAAGATGAAGAAAAGGCCTACATGCTTCATTCACTAGATTTTATATTAATTATTTAGGATTTTATTATTATTATCTCTTTTTTTAGTGGAATACATGCTTTATGCATGCATCTTAGGTGTCATGCATGCATTTTAGGTTTTATGCTTGCATTTTAGGTGTCATTTAGTTAAGTGTAGTGGAAATCCAAGTGGGCCTTGGTGGCAGCCCCAATCCATGCAACCTTCCATCTTTGGACACGTGTCCAATTGTGACATGTGTCATCCACATATTTTGGCGCATGTTGCCCTCTCAGCACGCCCGAGTGTTTTAATTCGTCTCATCCAGCGTAACCTACTGTTGGAATATTTTTCTAAATTATTTTAGGCTACTCTCAAAAGCCTATCATTCTCAAACCCAACCTAATTTAATATCACAACTCTCAATTAATTAATTGACTGATTAATCTCTTGCTTTCGTATTTGTTTGTGTTCAGACTCGTTTCAACTCCGATTCTCCTCAAACTTGAGACACAAGTTAACTAACACCTAAGGTACATGATTAAGCCTTCAAATATGCTTAATCATTTCCTCATTCACTAATCTAGAAAACTGGATGTTACATATCACTCTATGTCTTCCAGTGCAATGTCTAGAAGTTTGCTTTCTACCATTCTTGTCAGTCTCCATAATTTCATCCTTTTCAACATGTCCAATGACATGTAAAAAAAAGTTCAAGACAACAAATATAATGTGAAATAAAATGTGATATGTGAAATCAGTATTGGGTGCAAAATTTGTAATCACCCACTGATAAATTTTTTTCCCTCCAATATTACAGAAAAGGCGAAAAAATCAAAATGATGTAGAGATATCTTCCTTGTTTCGGTTTTAGTTGGCTTTTTGCTGACCATGAAACTCAGTTTATACTTATGCTTGGTTGTTTTGAACTTTGGATCAGTCGCAGCCACCAGTACATTTTCAATTAAATAAGCACAACCCTCTTCCATCAACATCTCAAACTTTGGGATAAGACCACGTTTGATTGTAGCATGTATGTTTGACCCCTACAAAAAATGTCACACAACTTACATGAATATTTGTCAAAAAGCATAAATCTTAGCAGATATAATAGTTACACAACATACATGAATACAAGTTAGGACATATGGTATAAGTTTACAAACATTTTCATCAAACAAAATCATTTCAATACTGTTGGTTTCCATAATGTTTTTGAAATCTGACATTTTCCACAAACGAATTATACGCACCAATATCTTCCAATCAATTTTCCCAAGCCTAATGTTAATGTCAGCAACATACACCATCTTAGGATTATTATTTCAAATTGTAGGAGTCTTTTATCTTATATTGTTCCTAACTCTTTGGTAAAGTTTGCTAGGAGGAAACTCCATGTAGTTGCTCTCACTTTGTTAGGGGTGGCTACGTATATTACTATCCTTCAAATTTGTGATGAAGTTACCGGATATACCGCTTTCTTGATTTTTAATGGATTGACTTAACACTTTTGTCAAAAAAAAAATATCTAACTCATATTATTTTTTTTAATATATTTGTTAAATAGGTCATTAATAGAGTGAAAAGAAATGTTATACCAACCAATGAAGCAAAAGTAACACGGTTTCCATTCAATTTCTTGTCCACTGAATAGCTAGTAAAAATTATTCTCAACAGCATCACTAGGAACACCCACTTTCTCAACATTATCACCAGCCATTCCTCCATCATTGACATAATTGTCAAGACCACCTTCGTGTTCAACATCATGATGAGGAGGACCTGCACCCTCAACATCATCATCTAAGTCAATAGGGTCAGATGTCACCCCATGTTAATAGGTTCTCTAAGCAGAGGATAGCATACCTCAACCATATTCCTATGTCAAACCTGTGTTCAGGGCCGGCCTAACGCTATTTGAGGCCTAAAGCGGGCTCTCATATGAGATCTTTTTAAAACTAATAATAATAATTTATAAATAACTAATTTTTATAAAAAATAAAAAGTGAATTTTAAAATTATAAATAATCACAAATTAACTTCTGATTTAAATAATTTTTAAAAATAATAATATTTTTATACAACATAAATATCACTTGAAATCTTAGATAAACATATTTAACTTTATTTAATTTGTTTAATAGTTTGATATTATTTAAATAAAATAAAAGATATAAAAAAATGCTGGAAGATTAAAACAAAAAAGACAAAAATAATAATAAAAAAGAAAGAAAAAATGAGGGTGGCTATTGGCCAACCCAAGCCTACGCCTACCAACCACTTACCAGGCATTAAAAGTTTAAAACATGAAAAAAAATCTACAGCAGGGAATCGAACACAGGAGCAGGAACATTTTATAAAAATTGTCAACCACACGATCCGCAGGCACTTCATATAATTTGTAATGTACAATAATAATAATATGCTAAGTTTCAACGTGAGGCCTAAAGCAAGGGTTTTAGTGGCCTCACCCTTGGGCTGGGCCTGCCTATGTTGTGTATCACAAGTGCACGGTTTTGTCAAGTAGTAAAACTATCGTTCCACTAGGACATTGTTGATGAGTACCGGTAACGTACAATTATGTTTATCTAGATAGAATTGAGTTTAGTAGAGTGACAACAAGAATTGTGAATTTTGACTTTAACAAATGGTAGAAAATCAATTTACAAGATTTTTTAGGATTCGGGTTCACCACTGTGATGATTAACAGTCTGTAATGATTTCCCCCTTTCTTTAGTGAACTACTTTATTTCCCCCTTTCTTTAGTAAACTACTTTTGAAGGTGGTCTATCCTGGATAATTATCGTTTCCTTTCAGAATATGCTAACGTGCCCAATTAGACCAATTCTTACTTTCGTGATAATTGAATCTAGGTTGGACCCCTTAAGAATAATGATAAATCGAAAAACACCTCAAGCAAGTCAATCTACTTTCGTGATTAAAAACATAGGTTCGGTTTTTAGAGTTTAGATGCTAAGGTTCATCTTTCAGTGTTTCCCTAATATCAAAATCATGCAAACATGTGGCCAAGCATATTCACAAGCAATTGGTGAGATAAAAACTGAATCAAAAGTGATGTAATATTGAAAAGAGGAGAAAATCAACATGTTAATATATCATGGGCTAAAACCAAATCCTAGAATAAGGGAATTACTCAAGAATGTTGATAGAGATACAAACCATAAGGGCCACAAAATACATTCAGAATATAGGTAATCAATTTAAAATACAATTACCAGTTGCATTTGGAGTAACTTATTACACATGTCACTCTGTTATACATCATCTGAAAAACTAACATTGAAAATTTAGCCATTAATGAAAACTCGCACCATTGCATTTAGTGGCATTATCGTAATTCAATACTCACATAAGACTTTTTACACTTTGTCCAAAATCACAAATTTGCAATACCACACTCAACTTTTTCATGCAAAACCATCTTTGATATATACCACCCACAGCCGAAAAGATCAAATTGTTTGAGCAGAAGCTCTCTTTTCTAATTTTCCCAATGTTCCATTCCACAGTTGGATATCTCTACCTCTCCCTTCTATTTCCCTAAAGTTCATTTGTCAAATCCATCTCATATTCAAAAAATTTCAATTGTCTATAAATTGTGTTGGAATTGATAAACACAACCCTTCACAAAATCAATATTGAGCTTCGTATTTTATGAGAAAAATGTCTTCCAACTTTGATTCCATAACTCCTGAGAAGGAGTCTTGGATTATCGATTAGGCTATGGCTGGTTCCTGATTTCAACAAACAAAAAATCTCATTCTTTATGGAGTTGGTTCTCATTTTTTTCGTTTGTCTTTTCATTTATATCTATTGAATCAAATCCTCATTAAGATTAATCTACAAAATTGCATCAACTATACTAAGTTAATCTTCAATCCAGATTGTAATAATAAGGCTGTCTTACTTAGAAACAAGTATCCTCACTAATAGCCACTTTCTGATTGCATTTATAAGTGGTGTCCCATTTAATACATTTTATCATTTCTGTTTGCTTTTTTATCTGTATTCATTTATAAGTGGTGTCCCATTTTATCATTTTATCATTTAATACATCAACATTTCTGTGATTTGTCCAAGGATTCAGATGACTTAACTCCTCTTAAGAGGGTCTGTGCAACTCAGACTTGGAACTACCACTGATGATGTTGAAGAAGAACATTAAGATTGAGAAGGAATAGTTTATTGCTGCTTAAATGAGATTGGAAGGGTTGTCATGTTAAATGAGTTTTGGGCAGCTTTTTTTGTTCTTGTCGTTTGAGCTGTGACTCATACTCATATGTATTCGTGTTTTGTGCTTTAGGTGCTTATGTATTTTGGTATTAAGGTTTAGGAGCGTAAGTTTTTTGTTCTTGTGTTTCTAATGTTCTGTATTGGGGGTTCTTAGGATAGTTTCTGCCCTTTATTATTATTAGATTAATATTAATATATGAATCTGTGTTTTACTTTCAACACAGATAGCTTTCAGCCTTATTGTTATGTTTATTGTCAAAGTTAAACACTTTTCTTCTTTAATTAAAATAAACTAATATATTTAATATTAAATTAATAAATTATATTATCAACTTAGGTAATTCAAATATCTATTATCATTAGCCATTAGTAGTCTTTTTTTTTTTTTTTGACAAAAGCCATTAGTAGTCATGTAACAATATAAATTTAACACAATATTTAAATTCATTTAAATATTTTCTATATAAAATATAAAATAGCAATTATACTCTTTCTAAAGTTAACAAACACAAACCCCAATGACTGAAATGTGAACCTCCTCTAACATATCGAACACTCAACCTTTTGGTTTCCACTTCAACCTTTTAATATTTGTTCTCTTCAACATCATTATTTAAAGGAGGGCTTCCAAAGTTACTTATAGTCATACGCCCAATGCAAAATAACCCGTCTGCCATGGAAGATTTCCAAAGTATTCTGAAGACAATCCAAAGGAGGATTTTGCACTATCAGCATCAAAGGCGAGGTATAAGTTTAATTTCTTTGTTACAAATTTATTTCAATTTATTTTCCTTTTTTATCGGTCACTGACTTCCTGCTTTCACAACCATATTCGAATTTGATTGCAAGCAAATACTTTTATATCTTATCTTAGAGTTGTAACAATGAATGCAATCAAAGCCTCAACCTATGCACATCAACAATATTAATAATTTGAAATAAAGATTTAAAGTAAATGGCAACATTTTTAAAATGTTACAAAAAGGTAATTAGCAACATTTTTAAAATGTTTAAAAAAAAGTATTTACTAACATTTTTAAAATGTTACAAAAAAAAGTAACATTTTTGAAATGTTATTAAAAAAGGTAAATTAGTAACATTTGTGAAATGTTATGAAAATGGTAAATTGGTAACATTTTTTAAATGTTGCTAATGATATGTTAAAATGTTGTTAAAACTTTTAAGTAACATGGTCAATATATAACACTTGTCAAAATGTTACTAATGCAAATAGTATTTATTTTTTTTATCATTTAGTAACATTTTTCAAATGTTACTAAAACCCTTATATGTAGTAGTGAGGTCAAGAAGTGCCCGTTACTCACATTCTGTCACGCATTGAATGCCCTGAACACGCAATAAATTCAAAAGATAATCGATTATTTTTCTAGGGTTATTCGATTATTTCAACAAATAATTGATTATTTCACTTCAGATAATCGATTAAGTGAAGCCTTGAAACCCCTCAAGAATAGTTTAAGAACATAGGGGTGTTCACGGGTCGGGTTTGATCAAACCCATTTACCCGAACAAATCATTTTTTAACGAGTTGGGCTGAGTCGAGTTTGTGTAATTTTTTTTTTTTAAAACCCGAACCAAACCAACCCGACCAATGACGGGTTGCTTCCGATTGGATGAATTAGGTCAAGCAAAATCGTAGAACCAAAGTTACAAAAATCATTTAGCAGCCTAAATCAAATTGAAATTAGAGAAAGAGGAGAAAAGAAATCAGATATTAAATTAGAGAAATGATATTATACGATTTTCAGAAAAAGAAAGCAAATCATTACTACTGTTTACTATTAATAAGCAAAAACTAAGGGATGGGAAATTGTTTCATTTGAAATCAAAGCATGCCGCAACCTGCGGAGTACAGAATTCTGCAGATGACGGCAATGGAAGGAAAGACAGAGGATATCGACGGGCGAGGAACTCGAACTCGCTGAATGCTGCAGGTGACAATGATAGGAGGAATGATGGAGAAGGGTGACTGGAGAACAACGGAGGAAATCGAACGGGGGAAAACGGCGAACCGATGGTGGTGGCATGGAGAGTCTCTGAAGAATGAGAGTGAAGAGAGTAAGGAGGCTGGGTGAAAAGATGAGGAGAGAATATTGTAAAGTCACGAAACACAAAAAAAAAGCTCTTTTTTTATTATTAAAATAAAAAAATATATGTCTACAAGTTACGTCATCGGATCTTAGGTTTGCAATTGATAAACTCGTTACCCGAACCAAACCTTCTCGAGTTTGGTTGGTCGGGTAGGTTTGGACCCAAATGGGAATGTAATCCAAACCAAATGCATCGAATTGGATTGGGTCATCGGTTTCATCGAGTTGACCCGGACTCATGAACACCCCTACAAGAACATTTAATCTATTAGGGGTGAAAATATAATATGTTATTTTTTATCCCCAGAAAAATTAATCTGTTAAAGGGTAAAATATAATCTAGTAAGAGCTCTCTATCCAAAAACCCATTTTCTCATGTTGCATGAGAGATAATCGATTATTGCTAGGCAGATAATCTATTAAGGGCTCTCTACTTGAAACATTAATTCTTAGAATCAGAAAATAATTTGTTAAGAGTGTGCAGATAATCGATTAAAATCTCTCTTTTTTTCAGTAAATAAACAAAGTTTTTCAAACTGAAGGATATTCTATGATACTTGTAAAACATTTCGAGATTTGAATCAATTCTTTAATGATTGAAAAACATTTTTCTAAAACTTTGAAACCCTTGAAGCCCATTTTCAATTTTAAGTTCAATTCTTAGTTAATTTTACTAAAGAGCCATATTTATATAAATACCCTTGAAGTTCTTCTCCTGATCTTAGATAATCCTTTCTTTGGTTTTGTACTTTTGATTTTCCCTAAGCTCATTGTTTCGCTTCTTGTTACTCATAATCAAAACTAATGTCCTATACACATAGCATCAACAAAAAAGCACCAAGTGTTACTAAGAAAGACATTTTCAGATTGTAGTGGATTTGAACAATAAAATATCGGCAATGCATGGACAAGGTTATGTTTTATGAATACAAAAGTGATGCAAACCAAGAATGATGTCCAATTTAAGGCCCAAATTGATTTTTGTTGAAAAATTTATTTTCATTAGTGATGAACCAGTTGTCTTATTTTGACTATATCTTGCTCTATAAATCTCTGATTGATGCATTGTTTGCTACGTAGGAAAGCTAAGGAAATTTTCTATAAATCGTATTTCAATATTCTTGACCAGATTCAGCTTCTATCGTGGTGAAAATGGGCCGGAAGTCAAAGACAAATTTTTGGACAAAATTTTCTTATATTTTGGGCTTTCCAATATGATTCTTTTTAATTTTTTATTTTGTTATATTCAAGTCTAGAGTATCATTTGATATTTAGAATGAAGGTATTAAGAGCCTCTTGTATATTTGGAGAAGAATCATTTAGCATATTTGGAGAGCTTAAGAGCCTCTTGTATCTTCTTGTTGAAGATCACTTGTTTGAATCTTATCAAAGATATCCATATCTTTGTAGTGATTCCTCATAGTGTGTCGCCTTCTTATCCATCTTCTTCTCTATTCCATCTTTCATATTTTGGTTGTTCCCTCAAGGATAGATCCTAATTTCTATATGTAGGACATATCAAAAAGACACTCTAGACTTGAAAATAACAAAATTAAAAATTAAAAAGAAATATAGTGGAAAGCCCAAAAGACATGAAAATTTCGTCCAAAAATTCGTCTTCAACTTCTAGTCCATTTTTTACCAAGATAGAAGCTGAATTTGGTCAAGAATCTTGATATGCGAGTTATAGCAAATTTCCTTAGCTTTCCTACACACTAAACAATGCATCAATCGGAGATATGTAGCGCAAGATACAGTCAAAACAAGACAATTGGTTCATCAATAATGAAAATAAAATTTTCAACAAAAATCAATTTGGGCCTTAAATTGGACATCATTCTTGGTTTGCATCATTCTCTCCCTCTTCAACAGAATTCGACCTCGAATTTATTGCCTTTGAGAATTTTCTTCATCCTCCGGCTTCAAACCCAACTCTTATTAATCCATGGGAAACCTCTCTTGGAATTACTTCTTCAACTTCCTTTAAAATAGAATTATCACCTTTAGGCAAAGAGTTAGCATTAGTAGTCAAACAAGCATTTTTACATAGAAAGATATATACAAGTTGCCTTGCCAACAATTCTTCTTTCACCCTTTTTTTTATAGGAAGACTCTCAATTTTTCTTACAACCTTTGCCTCAATCTTTTTCTTTTTATTTTCCTTTTCAAAGAATGCTTTATCCACCTTACTTTATTTTAAAAAGAGACTCTCTACTTTTTTTTCACTCTGTTTGTTTTCCTCCTTTCCCTCTTCATTTTGAATTTTCTTTTCAAATTGGAAAATTTTCTTTTTCACAGTCTCTTGTTCTTTTACTTTCAATTCTTCTCTCTCTTGAGCTTTCTCTTTTGAATTCATCTCATTCTCAAGTTTTCTCTCAATTTGGACCTCACTCTCTTGTTTTGCTCTCTCTCTCTCTCTCTCTCTCGAATTTTGTCTTCAACCGTTTTCTTCCAATATACTTCAAAACTTGAAGGAATGCCTCGTCTTGCTAAATAGATTCTCCATTAGTGACTCCATGAAGAACCCACTTAGAATATTCAAACTTTGCATACAACCACCAAGAAAGATGAATAAGATTTGGAATTCTTCAATTTTTTTTTATTTTCGTATTTTTTCTTATAGAACATAAAAGAACAAAGGAAGATAGCACCTAAAATTCAAGGAGCCTAAGCTCTGATACCAAATGATATGATCCTACAATGTTGAAGATCACTTGTTTGAATCTTATCAAAGATATCAATATCTTTGTGGCGATTCCTCACTTAGCATATCACTTCTCATTTCTTCCTAGAATTGAGAGTGTGTCGCCTACTTCTCAATATTCTTTTCTATTCCATCTTTTCTATTTTGGTTGTTCACTCAAGGATAGATCCTAATTTCTATATGTTCCATTGTAGGATCATATCAAAAAGACACTCTGGTGAAAGATACCTCAAAATCAGCAAAGTTGAGTTTTCAGCAGGGATAATCAATTATGGTGTCTGCATAATCGATTATGGGACTGGCCGAGAACTTGTAATCGATTAGCGTAATCGAATACGTGCATTTGCAGAAATAAGGAACGTGGACAGTGAAGGCATAATCGATTCTGTGGATTTCCAGAAAAAACAATAAAGGTGTAATCGATTAGCATAATCGATTACGAAGAATTCCAGAAACACGGAGCGCAGGTCGTGAGACACCCCGTTGTGCCATTAATTATTTATTACTTTTAATCGCGTACTTAATGTTAAAATACGTAAAAATTAAAAACTTAATATACACATACAATGTATGAACATTATATCATCACACTATATATATAAAACATACATACACACCATATGTTTATGCATCAGAGTATTAACACACAGCCTAGGGTATCCTATCTGTAGGATCCCTTGCAGGTACATACTTACACAAACTACTATAGTCAGTGGAAAATAAACGTCTTATAAGACTCACTGGCCCTAGACACTAAACTACATCGCTGGAATCCACGACTCTTCCTCCCACATCCGGTTCATACGGAATCCCATCTAGTTCCTCAGCAACTGGTTCCTCCATTGGATCTTCTCATACGATCACATGATAAAAATATATACCAAATACAGAAAATAAGGGATAAGAAACAGTTCTATCATCAAAAGCGGAAAAGAATACATAACATATAATATAATAACAGTCAAAGACAAGCATCATACATAACTAACAATCATCCTCAAATTACGATATCATCCTCTACCCTTACTCTCATGCAACTAAACCTTTATGCTGACTTGGCCATCTTGATTTCTGTCACGTTAATCAGTAGTCCAAACGGCGCTATGCTAATATCTTAGTTCCAGAAACTAAGCGCCACTATTCCCCCATTGGAAATAGTATAATATGCAGTAGTGCCAAAATACGTATGTTGTAGTGCTGTAGTAATGCCAAAATACATATGTCGTAGTGCTGCAGTAATGCCAAAATACATATGTCGTAGTGCTATAATACCTAGTATCTCTATCCTCTATAAAATACTCAGATTAACGTGTCAAGGACTAAAAAGTGTGTGCATCAATGCCTCTATATGAATCTCACTGCCTCGTATCCATAACAACCTAGTGCCTCAAGCTCCCATCCTAGCCTCAACTCGCATTCTACATCCCATCTCATCCCTTAAATAATTTAATTAAGCTAGGCACCTCTAAGTCAGATTCATTCTCTCACCCACATGAACATCCTGCGAACAACACATATCTTTACTTAAAAGTCAACAAAGCACATTATCAAACCAGGCAGATCATGCATAATAAAATAATCATAAAATATTCAAACAAACCAAATAAAACTTCACATGTTGTAGAATACCTCAACCAGCGTATCACAAACAGTCAATAATGGTAAAGTCAAGCATCCTCAAATATTATAAGATGGACCTAATGTCGATAACCTACAATCCCCAAAACATCATTGGTATTACAGAAAAGGTGTCCAATGCGATTTTGGTCTTGTCGATCACTCGACCACTAGTAGGGTTTAGATCGACCTTCACAATTATTATAATATATACTACTTATCCATTCCGATGATAGGTTGATTCTTTCCCCCACCTGAACTTATCACCGAAGTTCTGAACTTTCCGATCCCCGTTACTCTACCACGGTTAATGGTTAACCTTCAACCAAAACAACATAACACAAATAAATCGAACAAAATCCAACCATAATCAATTCATGCTAGGTTCAGCCATGAGTCGTTAATAGGTCTAGGGTTATTTTCTCAACTCCATCTTTTAGATTCTGGTTACTATAGTATTAACTAGCATAGATTAATTGTTACATGTTAAAAATATGAAACAAAATCCTCTAACCTCTAAGGTTTGTGTTTCGGCCATAATAAGTAAAATAGGCTAGAAATTCCTTTTGCTCACCAACTCTTGGATCTAGATCCTACACACTTTAAATAGTTGATACAAATCATTATCTAATTAAAGATTAAAGAAAACTTATTTTGATTTCATGATCATAAATTCAGCCAACATAGTAAAATAGGGCTAGGAGTTTCTTTTGATTTCAAGCTTCTAGATATAACAACTATAGGTATTAAAGAGTTAAGATTAAGTGTTATATTGTAAAAATTGAACAAAACTTCATTTGCCTAAAAATACATAGATTCGGCCTTCAATAGATAAATAGGGAGGAAAATTCTTTTGATTACATGATCTTAGATGATGATAGTAGAAGTCATATGAAGATCATAGAAATTGGTTTCACATTAAAATGATTTTTCTACAATTTTCTAGAATTATTTGAAAATCTAGATCTAGAAATGGAGATTTGTGAAAAGTTGATGGAAATGAAGATTTGATGCATGATAAATGAAGCTAAGATGATGAGGAAGGGATTCCTTGCCTTGGAATGAAGAAGTTTGATGAAGGAAATGAAGAACAATGACGAACTTAGGAAGAACACTAATGGGGTTCTTAGTGTTTTTGTGAAGCAAATGACTTAGAATGTGTGATAGGAATAAATGAAAGTTGTCTTAGTGTGGGGAGGTTGTTGGCTGCGAAATTGAGTGTGTGAGGAGAGGAAAATGTGTTGTTTATTTGCTTAAAGATGAACCATGGTTGAACTTAACTTAGCATAGGTTAGGTTAAGCTTAAACAATAATATAATAACTTAACTATAGTTAATTGTAATCATGGTTAGGTTAAGAATATGTGGTTGAGATTGAAGGGAGGTGTGATGGATTTTGGACCACATCTTATGAGTCATTCATGACTCATCGATCCAATCCCTTAGCGGTTCCCGGAAATCCAGTATTCAGCTCTGTCATTTACCTGATTTCGGTTTTTGAGAGGAAAATGATGAAACGAAAGCAAATGAAATAGGTAGGGTTCATGGTATGTGACTGCACGAAATTGGAGAGATGTGGGAGGTTTACAACCATGTAAAATGAGTGGTTAGAAGTGAGGAGATGTGGCTTATATCTAACCATGAAAGCTTGGGGGTATTTTGGTCTTTTCACCATAAAAGCATGATTACTAACATTCAATGCTCATAAATGCTTGGTGAGTCATGGTGGTGACTCACCCCATGACCCATCCGCTTCGGTGTCCGGTTCCATCTCTATAGTTACGTTTTCGACTCCATCGGTTTCCCGATTAGGGTTTTACGCCTGAATAAAAACAAAATCTTTCATTTTCGATCTAAAAATTTCAAAATAACCAAACTCGTTGAAAATATGATTTAAACATAAACCATTTTGTTCACGAGTCCAAATTAGGTTTTTTGATCAGCAAAATCTTACTATCAGTGAAAACGAAACCATTTTTCGTTCGAACTTTCACCAAAATTCGTCCGAATAAACCCAATATTTTATCTTTGATAAAAAATTTGGAAAGTAGAATTCCTCATGAACATAATATAAAAAATCTTCAAATTTTCAGTTTCGGGTCAAATTAGGGTTTTCTGCCGGTATAAAATTATACTGTCAGTAACAACACAGACCGGTTTCCGTCTGAGTTTTAAACCCAAAATTTCACCGTAACCCTCTACCATAAGATGGAGTATGAATATGGTTTTATTTTATTCAAAATCATTTTCTTGGTCTCGGATAAAAATATAATTAAATATATTTTTACCAGTAATACAACGTAATTAAAAACAGGTTGTTACAGGCCGAGAAGGCATAATCGATTATGGGAATTAAATAATCGATTATGGAGCAACTTAAAAGCTGTTACAATCGGTTTTCTGCATAACAGAAGTGGTGAGATTTTGTTCAAGATTCAAGGGTTCTTGGAGCTCGAATTTCGTCCAGAGAACATTGAGTGTGATTCATTGTAAATGATTCATAGAGATTGAGAGAAAATCAAGTGATAATATTGATCAAGGGTTTGTGTGAAAATAGAGAGATAAGCTTGGGGTTTGTTCATGTTCTTATGAACATGGGAGTGACAAATCTAGAGGAGTTCTCTATTGTAAAACTGTGATCATTGATTCTTAGTGGTGATGCTTTCTCCCGTGGATGTAGATCACATTGATCGACCCACTCTAAATCTTGTGTGTGCTTTCTTCTATCCCTTTCTTGTTTGTTAATTTCTGACATTTTCTGTGCCTACCAAGTGTTTGGTGTATTTCCTGTGCGGCTGTTGTTTTCTTTGTGTATTTGTTTTGTGTTCGAGGACTTTGTGGCTTCCATATGATTCTTGGAACCAACAAGTGGAGCCGTCTGTGGGAATCAGAGGAAGCACGAAGAGGCTGAACCATGGGTACCAAATGTGACATTGAGAAATTCTCCGGAAATAGTGATTTCAGGTTATGGAGAATCAAGATGGAAGCAATCTTGATACAGCTAGGATGTGGAGACGCTTTGAAGGGTGAGGCAAAAATGCCCTCCACGCTTTCTAAAAAGGAGACGGAAGATATGATAGACAAGGCAAGAAATGCTATCATATTGTGTCTTGGTGATAAGGTAGTAAGGGAGGTTGCAAGGGAGAAGACAGCTGCGGCAATGTGAATCAAATTGGAGTCTTTGTACATTACTAAGTCTCTAGCAAATAGGCTATTGTTGAAGCAACAACTATACTTTTTCAAGATGGTCGAATCAAGAACGATATCGGAGCAACTAACGGAGTTCAACAAGATTCTTGATGATTTGGAAAACATTGAGGCAAGGTTTTGCTCTTAATCAATTGTCTACCAAAGTATTTTGAGAATTTCAAGGATGCTATACTTTATGGCAAGGACCAAACCATTACTTTAGATGAGGTTGAAACTTCGTTTAGAACCAAGGAGATTCAAAAACAGCAGGAGCTTAAATTTGAGGATAATGGTGAGGGCTTGAATGTCTCAAAGGGCAGAAATGAGAAGAAAGGATCGAAGGGGAAGAAGTCCAAGTCGAAGTCAAAGTTTCAATGAAAGTCAAAGTCCAAGTGCCACAATTGTGGCAAGACCGATCATTGGAAGAAGGATTGTCCTGACAATAAGGGCAAGGAGTCACGAAAGTCTCGTGACTCAGTGGATGTAGCGGTTGTTTCGGATGGCTATGAGAGTGCGGGAGTGTTGGTGGCATCTACCTCGAAAATGCAAAGGAATTGGGTTATGGGTTCCTTATGTACATATCACATGTGTCCCTTTAAAGACTAATTCGAGACCTTGGAGCTCAAAGAAGGTGGAGTGGTGCTTCTAGGCAACAACAAATCTTGCAAAGTGCAAGGTATGGGTACTATCCGGCTGAAAATGTATGATAACTATGAAATCCTTTTGCAAAACATGAGGTATGTTCCTGAACTTAAGATAAATCTCTTGTCTATAAGCATGTTTGATGTTTTAGGATAGCCCACTAAAATTGAACATGGCATGATAAAGATTTCTAATGGTTCATTAATAGTTGCTAAGGGAACTAAGAGGAATGGATTGTATATTCTTGATGGTTCTACTGTTATTTCTCATGCATCTATTGCTAGCCAAAGTCTACATGATAAGAATATGTTGTGGCACTTGAAACTAGGGCATGTTAGTGAAAAAGGTTTAGTTGAGCTAAGTAAACAAAACTTGCTAAATGGTGATAAATTGGATAAGCTGGAATTTTGTGATCATTGCATACTAGGTAAATCACATAGAGTTAATTTGGTTCGGGCATGCATGTTTCTAGCAGACCTTTTGAGTATGTTCACTCGGATCTTTGGGGTCCTTCAAGAGTGAAAACTCATGGAGGGGGTTCCTATTTTCTCATCATTATTGATGACTTTTCTAGAAGAGTGTGGATTTATATTTTGAAAAATAAATCTAAAACATTTGAAAAGTTTAAGGAACGACACACTCTTGTAGAAAATCAATTGGGAACTAAACTGAAAGTTTTAAGGACTGACAATGGCCTAGAGTTTGTTTCAAAGTAGTTTAATGAGTTTTGCAGGAAACAGAACATTAAAAGACATAAAACTGTTGCACGAACACCTCAGCAGAATGGGCTAGTCGAGAGGATGAATAGGACTATTCTGTAGCGTGTAAGATGCATGCTTTTGGGAGCTGCTGCCCAAGAGCTTCTGGGGAGAAGCTGCGAGTACAATAGTCTATTTGATTAACAGATGTCCATCTTCAGTCATAGATTTGAAGACACCTATGGAAGTGTGGAGTGGTAAACCGGTTGACTACTTTAACTTGAGGATATTCGGGGCTCTAGCGTTTGCTTATGTTAGACAAAACAAACTTGAAGCTCGAGCAGTGAAATGTGTTTTCATTGGTTATCCAGAGGGTGTGAAGGGATACAAGCTGTGGAAGTTGGAACCTGGGGAATCAAGATGCTTCATTAACAAAGATGTCCCATTTGATGAGACTAGAATGGCTATGATGTGCAGAAACCTAGAAGAAAGCAACTCAGATATGGCAAAGGAGAATACTCAATTTGAGGTGGAGTCTCATACATGTGCTACTAGGGATGAGAGTCCTCAACTAGCAGAGGTTGTAGATCAACAACCACCGGCGGAATCTGACTATCAGTTGACCAAGGATAGGACTAGGAGGAATATTGTACCTCCTAGGAGATTCGGGTATGCGGACCTTATATGTTATGCTTTTAATACGGCTGAAGAGATTCAAGACTCAGAACCAAGGAACTTCAAAGAGGCTATGGAAAGCAAGGAAGGTCAAAATTGGTTGTAAGCAATCAATGAGGAAATGGAATCTTTGAACAAGAATCAAACCTGGACACTTGTGGATCTACCCAAGAATAAGAGGGTAGTTGGATGCAAGTGGATCTTCAAGAAAAGGAAGATATTCTGGGAGTTGAGAAGACAAGGTACAAGGCAAGGCTTGTGGCGAAGGGTTTTACACAAGTGGATGGGGTTGACTACAATGAGATCTTCTCACCTGTGGTAAAACATTGTTCTATAAGAATTTTGATGTCAATTGTCAATCAATATGATCTTGAGTTGGAACAATTGGATGTCAAGACAGCGTTTCTACATGGGAATCTAGAGGAGACTATCTACATGCAACAGCTGGAAGGGTTTGCAGAGGATGAGTCAAAGGTGTCTCTTGATAAAACCACTCTATGGCTTAAAACAAAGTCCTAGATAGTGGTATAAAAAATTTGATGATTTTCTCTTGAGATATGGATTTCTAAGGAGTAGTTATGATAGCTGCGTTTACATATTGAGAAGAGGATAAAATTGTGTTCTTTTCTTGCTTCTATATGTGGATGGTATTCTTATAGCTAGCTCTAGCAAGGATGAGATAGGCATGCTCAAAGAGAGGTTGAATTCTGAATTTGAGATGAAGGATCTTGGAATTGCAAAGAGGATACCTGGGATGGATATTGTAAGAAACAGGAAAGAGGGGGAATTATTCTTATCTCAACATGGCTACTTGAGGAAGGTGGTAGAACGATTTAGGATGCATCAATCCAAAGTGATTAGCACACCTTTGGGTCATCACACAAAGCTTTCAATTACCCAAGCTCCTAGAACCGAAGAGGAAAGGAGCAAGATGAATTTTATTCCATATGCAAGTGGAGCATGAAGCATTGTGTACGGTATGGTTTGTAGCAGACCAGATTTGGCATATGCGGTTAGCATTGTTAATCGTTTCATGGCAAATCCTTTCAAGCTCATTGGGAGGCTTTGAAATGGGTATTTAGGTATTTGAATGGTTCACAGAAATCTAGTTTGAGGTACAAGAAGACAGCTCAAGGGGATGATGTTCTTGTTGGGTATGTTGATTCAAACTATGCAGGGAATGTGGACACTAGGAAGTCATTGTCCGGATATGTGTTTACTCTGTTTGGGACAGCTATTAGTTGGAAGTCGACATTACAACCGGCGGTAGTATTATCAACCACACAAGCCGAGTACATTGCACTTGCAGAAGGAGTAAAGGAAGCCATTTGTCTAAAAGGGATGATTGATGAATTGGGGATTACGCAAGATTGTGTCATGGTCCATTTGATAACCAAAGTGCTATACATTTGGCAAATCATCAAGTTTACCATGAGAGGACCAAGGATATAGATATCAGACTTCACTTCATTAGAGATGTGGCAGAATCTAAAGAGGTTAAGATTGAGAAAATTGCTACGAAAGACAATCCAGCGGATATGTTCACTAAGTCATTGCCTAGATAAAAGTTCAAGTCTTGCTTGGACTTGATCAAATTCTATGAAGCGTAAATCCCATAAGTGGGATAGCAGCACACACAACACACTGGTGATTGGTTTTGGTCTCAGGTCTTTGATTTGGAGTCAAGGTGGAGAAATGTTGAAAGATACCTCAAAATCAGTAAAGTTGAGTTTTCAGTAGGGATAATCGATTATGGTGCCTGCATAATCGATTATGGGACTGGAAAAGAACTTGCAATCAATTAGCGTAATCGATTACGTGCATTTGCAGAAATAAGGAACGTGGACAGTGAAGGCATAATCGATTATGTGGATTTCCAGAACAAACAATGTGTAATCGATTAGCATAATCGATTATAGCGAATTCTAGAAACACAGAGCGTAGGACGAGGAGGCATAATCGATTATGGGAATTGAATAATCGAGTATGCCACGACTTAAAAGTTGTTACGACCAGTTTTCTGCATAACAGAAGTGGTGAGATTTTGTGCAAGATTCAAGGGTTCTTGGAGCTCGAATTTCATCCAGAGAACATTGAGTGTGATTCATTATAATTGACTCATAGAGATTGAGATAAAATCAAGTGAGAATATTGATCTAGGGTTTGTGTGAAAATAGAGAGATAAGCTTGGGGTTTATTCATGTTCTTGTGAACAGGGGAGTGACAAATCTAGAGGAGTTCTCTATTGTAAAACTGTGATCATTGATTCTTAGTGGTACTGCTCTCTCCCATGGATGTTTGATCGAACCACGCTAAATCTTGTGTGTGCTTTCTTCTATCCCTTTCTTGTTTGTTAATTTCTGAAGTTTTCTGTGCCTACCAAGTGTGTGGTGTATTTCCTGTGTGGCTGTTGTTTTCTTTGTGTATTTGTTTTGTGTTCAAGGACTTTGTGGCTTCCATCTGAGTCTTGGAACCAAGACACTCTAGACTTGAAAATAACAAAATAACAAATTAAAATATATATATAATGGAAAGCCCAAAAGACAAGAAAAGGTCGTCCAAAAATTCGTCTTCAACTTCAAGTCCATTTGTCACCAAGATAGAAGTTGAATCTGGTCAAGAATCTTGTATTATAATTTATAGTTCTTAGCTTTCCAACGCACCAAACAATACATCAATCGGAGATATGTAGCGCAAAGATACAATCAAAACAAGACAATTGGTTCATCACTAATGAAAATAAAATTTTTAACAAAAATCAATTTGGGCCTTAAATTGGACATCATTCTTGGTTTGAATCATTCCCTCCCTCTTCAATAGAATTCGACCCCGAATTTATTACCTTTGGGAATTTTCTTCATCCTCCGGGTTCAAAACCAACTCTTTTTAATGCATGGGGAACCTCTCTTGGAATTACTGTTAAGTCACAAAGTGTTTGACTCTGTCATGCATCTGACTCATACTCCGGTTAGTCCGTGTGAGTTTTGATGAACCCAAACATTAAGCAAAAGATTTTAATTGAACTGTGTGAGTATTGCTAATCATCCACTTGAGTTGTATAGAAAAAGAACATTGTCTTAGCAGGTTAATTCAACTAAAGGATATTAAAGGTTCAAAGTGTTAGCACATGCGTCTGATATCAAGGCATAACAAAATGCAATCCGTCTGATGAATAACTCAAGCTAAAACTAAGGCCTATGTATATGTCTCAGACCTCATGTCTCCAAAGTTCTAAGTGGTCAGAAGTAAGGAGACTCAGTGATAAGCAATTCAAAGCAAGAAGGCAAAATATCACTCCTAATCTAGCATCTACAAGAATGAAAGATGAAGATAGCATATCATCAACTCAATCAGTTGTTCATAAAGACTATGTCAAAGAATTATCTACTCAAATATTTCTCTTGTACCTTTTTGCATTCGAATGAAGGAGAATCAAGAAGTTTTTGAAAAGCTATACTCTGATCAAATGCTCCTCGAAGCAACAATAGATTTCAAACACAAATCTTCTGAAGAAAGTTGAAAGAAGATAGATCAAGATTACAGACTAAATCCTCTTTAAAGAATCATATCAAGAAGCTTCTTAGTATATCAAGTTGTGTCTGGACTTTTGTCAGAATCAAGAACTTCACTCTTGTAAAAAATACTCAATGAACCTAAAGGATGTTCAAGTTTTACATCTCTAAGCTTTAAAGACGTGAAGCATTACATTTTGGAGCTACGGTTTATCTCATATGGATAAAGCAATGTTCAAAAGAAGGAAATGCTATATGAAGAAAATACTTGGAATATCGATGAAAAATGGTTTGATTAAAGAAAGGATTAACTCAAAAGGAGTACATTAATCTATTTCTTGTCTTTTATCGAGATCAGAAGAAAGAAGAAAAGACAAAGGGCAATGCTGCAGAAATGTCACTTATGCAATAGAAAGAAAAGCTACTTTATCGAAATGAGGAAAGAAATGTTGCCCAAGGCGAAGAAAGCATATTTGCTATGCTCTGTGGTCAACCAAAGGATTTCTAACATTCTTTAGCATTTATTATCAAGTCAGGACGGCTATTATCCAAAGGATAAAGAACGAAGACCTCTGATTACATCTCAACAGATCTCTTGTGCTCTAGTATAAATTGAAGATGTTGAAGACCTGAAGAATAGGTGAAGTGATGAGATTTTAGAAAGAAACTGGACAACTAGAAAAAGCCACAACACTCAACATACTGTGAAAGCAATCGTATTCAAAAGAATAGTATTCACATCATGATTTCAAATAGCTGAAAGCTATCATCACTCTCATCATCTTCTCTCATACTGAAAATCATTTAGAGAAGAACTCATCTGCAACTCAGCAGATCATAAGTCAACATTCACTCACTGAAGTGTAAATTGGTTGAATTGCTTTTGTAACTCTGAAGTTGTGCCTCAAACTACTCTCAAAACTCTCTGAGCTTGAAGAGGCTTGTCTCAAGAATACTTGTTGAGCCTGAAGAGGCTAGGTGTGCAAATAATACTTTTGTTGAGCTTAGAGAGGCTAGGTGTGCAAATAATACTCGTTTGTAACCTTGATCAGTAATAGTGTTAAATATTGGTGAAGCCATGAACTGGATGTAGCCCAAAGATTGTGGTTGAACTAGGATAAATCTCTGAGTACTTTCTTTCCCTAGCTCTTTACTTTATTATTGAGTTTATTTATCTAATCTGTTAACTAACTGGGAGGTGCTAATAGCTAATATTCAGTTTGCTTAATAAGGCGTCTGTAACTAAGCATCTTATCTGCACTGAATTTTGTTGTGTGCTTGAAAAACTCTGATTTGTGAAAACACTATTCAACCCCCCTTCAAGTGTTGTTTTTTGCTATTTCAATTACTTCTTCAACTTCCATCAAAATAGAATTATCACCGTTAGGCAAAGAGTTAGCATTAATAGTCAAACAAGCATCTTTACATAGAAAGATATATACAGGTTGCCTTGCCAACAATGCTCCCTTCACCTTATTTTCTTTTATAGGAAGACTCTCAATTATTCTTACAACCTATGCCTCAATCTTTTTCTTTTTAATTTCCTTTTCAAAGAATGCGTTATCCACTTTACTTTCTTTTAAAAAGAGACTCTACTTTTTTCCACTCTGTTTGTTTTCCTCCTCTCCCTCTTCATTTTGAATTTTCTTTTCAAATTGTAAAATTTTCTTTTGCACAGTCTCTTGTTCTTTTACTTTTAATTCTTTTTTCATTTGAGCTTTCCCTTTTGAATTCAACTCATTCTCAAGTTTTCTCTCAACTTGGACCTCACTCTCTTGTTTTGCTTTCTCTCCTTCTTTCTCTTTAATTTTCTCTTCAACCATTTTCTTCCAATTTGCTTCAAAACTTGAAGGAATGCCTCGTCTTGCTAAATATGTGACACCCTCTACCCCGCATGTATTTAAAAGCAATAACATGAAAGAAATAATTTAAATAAGATAAACACATGCTTATTATTCATGATGATAAAAACCAAGTAAAAGGTACCACATTATCCAAAAGAAAACTTCTCAACACGGAAAAATAAAACAAGTTTTAAAAAGGAAAAACATAACCATAAAAGTAAACCCAACCCCGATGTCACAGTACAGAGCTGGTATAACCAAAATCCGAGAAAACAACTCGGATAAACAAACTAAAACCGAAACAAATCCAAAACTAAGAGTAAGTGATCTCCTCGGAGTCACTCCTCAACAAGCTGCTCACCGTCCTCTGCATAAAGATGCATGCCAAACCTGGAAAACAGAAGAACGGGGAGTAAGAACCATATATATAAACATAACGGCAATAGGATAGTTGGCAAGATGATCATACAACAAGGCAAACATAACATACATCATCATACCACACATCACAAATCATATCACATATATCAATTAAATAATGCTATGTGACTCACTACTCCAAATGCATGTGGATCCATCTATACCGGGAATACGACTTCGCAGAGTCGTGTCGTGCGACGCGCGTGTCGAGCGACGCGACTCTGCGATTCCGGCAAGTGTACCGGACTGCCGTCAAGTAATAAAAGATATCGAACCCACAGAGACTGTGTTCCCGAATCGCAATCGGTTTTCGAATCGATTAGATCTGGACAGTTTTAAAAAGGATTTTTATATTTTGAAAAGGTTTGAATTCGAAATTAAAAGATAGATGGACAGAAAACAATTGTTTATGGGGTTTTAGATTTAAACAGATTCCTAGGGATTTGGGTTACCTTTGAGGCTGTTTATGTTGCTAATCTAATTTACCTTTGTTGATTACCGAAATTGCCTTGAAGGCGAGTTTATCCTCTGATAGCTTAAGCTCCCTCTCGGGTTACAAAAGCCGTGCCCAATTGACCCGACCCCTACTCTCGTGGTAGTCGATCCCAGATTGGACCCTTTGTGCTTCGTGACAACTCGTTGCTCCTCGAGGGACGGCTTCTAACTCTCGTGATTTTAGTCCCAAGTCTGAATTCTATAGGTCCGACACCTAAGTTCACCGCTAGGTTCCTCCTTAGAATGTCTAAGTCATGCAAATAACCTAAGTTCACTGCTAGGTTCCTCCTTAGAATATCCGCATCTCGCAGATAAGCGGCCGCCGGACTTTACGAGTGAAACACACTAGAAATCCTAAGTTCACCGCTAGGTTCCTCCTTAGAACGTCTACGTCATGCAAATAAGCGGTCACCGAATTTATGAGAGATTAACACACTAGAAATCAGATCTAAAACAAAAACGAAATCACCAACGATTTTACATCAAATCAACAACATTTACAAAACTCGGGCAGAGCCCCAATCCCTAGAAACAAACTACTACTCCAGTCTTGCCATGGAGATGACAAGCTGGGTTGACAACATAATACAAAAATCAGAGAAGAGAAGAGAAGAGGAGGGGAGAAGAGAGATCTATGCCTAGAGTCCTAGTTGTTATGGATGATCCCCCCATAGATCAGATCTAGATCCTTATTTATAGAAATTCGGAAGTTAGAGTCCCAAACCAACTCAAAATCTGATCTATTTCGGTTTCTTCAGGTCCAAGCAATGCGCGTCACGGCCGTGATGGTCTCTGTTTCTGGCACTTCTGGCATTTTTCAGTCTCTCGCGTGGCGAGCTCAATCTCGCGTCGCGAGCCCTCTGTTCATGGTCGTGTTCTGAATCACGGCTGTGGCCGTGATGGTCTCTGACTTGTGGTGGTTTTGGGTCACGGCCGTGACAGGTCGTGACAGACTCTGACTTCAGCCTTTCTTCTTTTTCAGTTTTTGCTCGATCATGGCCGTGATGGGCTCTGTTTGGCTCATTTTCTTCACTTTTAAAGCCCTATCTTCATCCAAACTTCATCATGGTTGATCTTGAGCATTTTACCCTTGATATCTGCAAAACAACACACGAAAACCGCCTTACCCATTCCAAAGGAAAATTAACCTAAAATCTAATTAAAAATGCCTAAACTACATGAAAAATGCATGCAAAATGATAGACAAAGATGAGGTGAAATCACACTCATCAAATCACCCCAAGCTTAAAACTTTGCTTGTCCTCAAGCAATTACTCAGGCCATAAGATAAATCAATTAAAACATGGATAGTGAACCAAGAACCCTAGAAGCTAATCCAAGTGATAGGCATATTCAATAAGCACTTAAGAGACAATCAATTTCTAGTCCAATTAGAAGCTTAGGTTCATCAAATTCATATTCTCACTGACTCGGCCACTCGTCTCACCTCACTCAAGTATTTTAGGGTATATGACAATTTGCTCAGTTTCCTCAAGGAAAGTATTTTACCATAGGCTTGACTATTAACCAAATCTCTACTTTATTAATGAAAACACATAAGAATCAAGAGGTCTTTTCCTTTGGTTGTAATGTGGCCATGGGATTTATTGTTAGGTGGGGAAATCAAGGAAAGGGAAATTCAAGAAGGCTAAACAAATTATCAAACATTGCAAAGCATGACACCTTCTAAAATTCCTTTTTGGGCATTGATACACTTTTCCACCCCCCCCCCCCCCCCTTTTTTTTTATTTCTCACTTTCTTTGTCATCCCCTTCTCCATTTTTTTCTGTCGTTTATTTCATTTTATTTGTGTAGAGAAGGGGAGATTTATAGCTCAAGAGAAATTACTTTCTAGCTTTTTCATCCCATACTTTTTCCAACTACCACTTTGCCCTTTTTGTAATACTTTAAAAGGTGTCACACAAAGCATTATTCATCAAAACATTTCATGGTACCAAGAAAAGTATTTTTTTTCTTTTAGGCTCAAAATTGGGCAACTAAGGGGTACCATTTAAACATTCAAAGCTCGGGAGGCCGGAAAAATACCTAGTGCCTCAATCATATTCAAAAATGTTTTCAAAAATTTTTAAGTTTCGAAATGGTTTCAAGTCAAGTTCTAGAAAATACAGTCCAAGAGGAATTAAAACACTCTATTACAAGAAATGGGGTAGATTTAATGAGTTACCCCTATTTGGCTCAAAATCTTACATTTAGTAGTTCAAAAATCAGTGAGGAACACAAACTTAAGGAACCACATGCTAATTATCAACTATCAAAAGATCATCTCAAGAATTTTTATTTTTAGCCAAATCACAAGAATAATGAAAAATTGGGTTCAAAAATTCACTATCTCAATTCATTTGGCACCAAGTTCTCACAATTGGATGCATATTCTAAGTGAGGGGCAATCTAGAGAATGTGATCATACCAAACTATGCCTATGAGAATGCAATATGAATGAAACAATGCAAATGCAAAAATACCCCCACCCCAAGCTTGATTACTTACATTGTTTCCAATGTAAATAATCAAGTCGGAGAGAGGAGAAAAATGGAACAACTTACCGAGTCGGTAGCGGGTGTTGGCTCACATTCCAGTCAAAACTTGGGTGGAAATAGCATTACGGCCGTGAGGCTCATCACGGGCAGGCCGTGATCGTTTCTGGTCCTCAGGAGTTGCCCTGTCGCGGCCGTGATCTACATCACGGCTAGGCCGAGATGCTCTCTGATCTTGGCATCCTACTCATCACGCCCGTGATGTGTATCATGGCTAGGCCGTGATCCTTTCTGTGCTCTTGTATTAGTTCATCACGGCGTGACCCTTCACATCACGGCCAGGGCGTGATGGCTTCTGACTTTATTTTTTCTCTTCTCTTCTTCCCTTTCTCAACCTGAAAACACTAGACAAACCTATTAATGATATTTTTGCCTCTTGATCTTCTCAAATTATTCAAGAGGTTAATTCAAAAACAAAAGGAAAAGGGAAAGAAAACTTGGGTTGCCTCCCAAGAAGCGCTTATTTATGGTCTTAAGCTTGACCATACTTCCTTCAATCAACCGGGGTCGACTGGGCGTAGATGTGCCGGAACACTTCTCTTCCATGGAACTCCTTCAAAAAGTCGTTTCTGCTCATACGGTCAATAACGCTTCCGCTTCGCTCTTTTCTCTCGGAGCTTCCTAGCCTTCCTTCCTCCCGGCGGAAGTTTTGTTTCTGCATGGACAGCGACTCCAACTTCACCACTGCTGGGTGCATCATCAACCATGCATATCTTTGAGGTTGCTTCCATGCTAAGTTCTTTCTCTACCGCTGGAGACGTTACATCAATTCTGCACACATGGCTCTCAAAAGGAGGGTTGTTATAAGAGTTAGTCAATTGAAATTTTACCCTACCTTCCTCTACATTTAGAGAGAGTTTACCATTCCTTACGTCTATCATTGCCCCAGCGGTTGCCAAGAATGGCCTTCCTAAAATGATGGGGAATTCGGAATTCCCTTTCATGTCTAATACCAGGAAGTCGGTAGGGATGAAGAATTTCCCTACCTTTACAGGAACGTTCTCTAGTATGCCTAGAGGAGTCCTTGTTGAGCCGTCCGCAAATTGTAAGGAGAATTTGAACGGTCTCAACTCTTTGCTTTCCAACCTTTCCATGATAGTGAGGGGCATCAAGCTCGCACTAGCCTTTAAGTCACATAAGGCTTGGTCAATGTGCACTTGTTCAATCGAGCAAGAGATGGAGAAACTACCTGGATCTTTCAGTTTAGTAGGCATTTTAGTCTCTACATCTACTTGCTTTTTCCTAACCAACCTTTGTGGGAAAGGTATCGGGGGTTGGTACGGTGGTGGAGGGACGTATTTCGATTCTGGCTCTTCCTTTTCGCTCGTGTCCTCCTCCGGTTCCACGTCCATTTCAACTACCCCGACCCCAAGCTTATTATCCCTTAAGTGTATGGCATTGCAATGCTCAATGGGATTTACTTCGGGTTGCCCCGGGAATGTACCCTTAGGTCTCGAGTACGTGCTGGCTTGTTCGACAATTTGGGTTTCTAGCATCTTGCTATGAGCGGCTAAGTTGTCTACCTTAGATGCTAGCTCCTTTATTGCCTCATTCTGCTGAGTTTGGGTGGCAACAAAGTTTTCCATGAGAGACTCGAGCTTAGATTTTTGAACCTGAGGATACCCCGGTGCGGCTCTCTTATTACCTTGGCCCTCTTGGAACTCATGGTTGAGCGTGTTGCTGTAGTTGCCGTAGGAGAGGTAAGGGTTGCTCTTCCTTTGGTTGTAGGGATTTGGGGGAGCATAGCTGGGCAGCTTCGGGTTCGTATCGTAGAAGTTGTGACAAGAGTTCACTTGCTCACCCGAAGCGCCAGATCCATGTGGGCATTCCATCATGTCATGTCCCTGCATTCCACAAATCTCACAGATAGTGTTAGTAGCACCTATTGCACTCACATTAGCTCTTTCAATCTTATCTAATCGTTTATTTAGTGAGTCAAATTTAGACATAATCAGATCAATGCTACTTACTTCAAACTTACCCCCCAAAATCTTGTTCGGGTTATTACCTCTTTCGGATCCCCATTGGTGGTAGTTGGTGGCGACATTCTCGATGATGTTGAATGCCTCGGTCAGAGGTCTATTCATAAATGCTCCACCGGCTGCAGAATCAAGTGACACCTTCGAAGATTAATCCAATCCGTTATAGAAGGTGTGCACTTAACCCACAGGGGGAAGACAAATCCCACGATCCAAATAATGATTTGCTTTTGGAAGAAGGTGAGGTTCTTATGTAGGTGCTTGGATGGAGGAAGAATTCCAAAACGCCATTGGTCCAGTGGAAAAGGTAAATGACGGGAGAGATGAAGGAACAACAACCCACACCCAGCAAATCCAGCAAACAAAATCATACGGTCCAAAGCAACCAAAATATGTGATTAGATGGGTGGATGATCCCCCACCCCAACCAGCCCCGATTGCATCAAAGTTGATGATTCAAAATGCAACCCCCCCTATCACTAAATCGACAACACAGCAAACTAAACAAAAAAAAGATAGAAAAAAAAAAAAAAAATAAAAAAAAAAAAAAAAAAAAAAAAAAAAAAAAAAAAAACAAAAAGCCACCACACACAAAAAAAAACAACCCAAAACAAAACAAACAAAAAAAAAAAAGTTAAAAAAAAACATGTAAAAAAAGAGAAAATAGAGACAATAAAACTACAAACACATACCCAACCAACCACACCCAACACCAACCCCACAACAAAACCAACAACCCAAAACAAAACCCAAAACAACCAACCCCAACCCCAAAAAAACAAAAAAAAAAAAAAACACAAAAAAAAAAAAAAAAAACAAAAAAACCCAAAACCAAAAACCACCCCCCCCCCACCACCACCCCAAATCCACAAAAAATATTCCCTTCCATTGGATATGAAAAGATAGAAAGGTGAACTAATAAATTACAGCATATCAACCAAGCATGGCATCATCATCATTATCAACAACCAATACAATATTCAAGGCATGCCAATAACATTGAAATCATATCATACATATTGCATACAGCATCAAATAGGCAATTAGCATGCAACAGGGTCATGGGTCAACCCTCATCTTACGCTACCCCGAGCCTACATGTTCATACTAGCCCTTCTCCTCATACCTGGTATGAAGATTGAAATTCAAAAGGAAGAGAATAAAGTCCGCTAAGATCCCGTCTCACGAACGCTTGTCTACTATGAGACACCTCGTTGTGCCATTAATTATTTATTAAACTTAATCGCGTACTTAGCGTTAAACATAACCCGAAATTACGAAGATATTAAAAGCCTATTATAACATATCCAACTTCGGAAAGTTAACACACCACACCATGATTATATTACACATACACACATATGTTTATCCAACATAAAACAGAACACTATTTAGGGTATCCTATCAATAGGATCCCTTGTAGGTACATACTTACACAAACTATTATAATCAGCAGAAAATAGAACGTCTTATATGACTCACTGGCCCTAGACACTAAACTACATCGTTGTAATCCACAGCTCGTCATCCTGCATCCGATTCATACGGAATCCCATCCAGCTCCTTAGTAGCTAGTTCCTCCACCGGATCTTCTCATACGATCACATGATAAGATATATACCAAATACAGAAAATAGGGGATAAGAAACAGTTCTATCATTAAACGCGAAAAAGATTCATAGTATATAATATAACAACAGTCACAAACACACATCACTCAAAATCAACCATCATCCGTATTTTACGATATCATCCTCTACCCTCAAACTCGTGCAATCTAACCTTTATGCTGACGTGGCCACTACCAATCCTGTCACCATCCCCCATTACCGTTAAGGATTTTAAATAGTCGTCCAAGCGACATGTCCCCATTCATACAGTGCACACCCCCATTATCGTTAGAGTGCTCATTCAAAGAACGATACTATTTCCCCCATTACCGTTAGAGAATAGTTGTACAACATAAAAGTATCCCCATTACCGTTAGGATACCCAGAGTAGATCCGCAAGGACTACGAGAGTATCACGGTAGTTTGCCCTATTATCGTTAAGGCACTGACCCGTAATATCCGGTATCCGCAATCGGATACTCTAACCTCGTGTGTTACCAACACACGGTTATGAACAATAATACATATATATATATATATATATATATATATATATATAAATCTCACTAACTCGCATCAATAACAACATAGTGCCTCAAGCTTCCATCATAGCCTCAACTTGCATTCTATGTCATATCTAAAAAATAATACATTTAGGCTAGGCACCTCTAAGTCACATTCAATCTCTCACCCAGACAAAACATCTCCAAACAACACATACCTTTACTTAAAAATCAACTAAGCATATTATCAAACCAGGCAGATAATGCATAGTACAATACTCATAAAACACTCAAACACCAAAATAAAACATCACATGCAGTAGAATACCTTAACCAGCGTATCACAAACAATTTAATAATAAATAAGTCAGACATCCTCAAATATTATAAAATTAACATAATGGCAATCCCCAAATCATCATTGGTATTACGGAAAAGTTTCCAATGTGATTTTGGTCTTGTCGATTACTCAACCACTAGTAGGGTTTAGGTCGCCCTACACCATTATTATAAAATATACTACTTATCCATTCTGACGACAGGATGATTCTTTCCCCCACCTGATTGACGTGCACGCTTTCCGGTACAAGATCTGAATGCATCCATGTTACTAACACGAACCTCGGCATGCTTTCCAACAACATTAGCAATTCTTCCACCATCCATCCCAACACATCCCTCGTTCCGGTTTCTGTCCCAATTACACGTACGGGTATCACAATTCGCAGGAAACAAATAAATACCAACTGAATCAACAATAGAGTTCCAATCAATAAATCTATTTGAATCAAGATACAAATCTATAGAAAAACTTACGAGAACCGTGGCTGGACTTAGGGGAAATCGGATTCAAAATAAGCTCAAGAATCCTAGGGAAAAGCTACCAAAACAGAGCTACTATTCGAGCTCCATTTATCTAGACACGGAGCTTTATTTACAAAAAATAACGGTGAAAATGAAGAACTATCCTTCATAAACCTTCTCATAAAGTTTCAACCCGATCCAACGATTAACGAATCTTAGATCGCAATTCTATGGTGACAGGTTAGATGGTATCCGGGTTGAGTTTCTCACCTCCTAGGCCCACTGTGCTAGATGAATATATCATACTCTGGAGGTTTGTTTCCAATTCTGACTAATGGATATAAGGAACCACAAGTCTTGAACCTTCTTATAAAATTTGAGTACGATCCAACGGTTGAATAGCGTTTGGCGACTCTCTCACTGTGACTGCTCCAACTAGGTTTCAAAGCTTCCAACAAAGGCTTCTTGTAACCATTGAGGTTTCTCTCTCAATTCTTGTCCTCTAATCCGAAGTAGTGAAGGATAAAGAGAGATAAGGTGATGAGGAAGAGGATCCTCCATTTAAATGAAGAAAAGAATGATCCAAGATGCAAGCTTTGCCATCATGGAGTCTTAGGTTTTTTAGAGAAATGACTTAGAGAATTTTGATGAAACGAATGAATGGAATGGCTCGAATGATGAAGAAGGGAGGCTGCACAAAATTAGCTGAATGTGGAGGTGTTTTCAGTCTTGTAAAATGAGTGGTTAAGGGATAGGAGATGTGTCCTTAATAACAATAGTTAATGTTAACTAAGCTAGGATATGTTAAGTTAGAAATATAGTACTATAAGCTAGCTAGTCTTAGGAATCATCATGGCTAGGAACGAAATGTGTGGTGGGTGGTGTTTAAGGGTGATGTGGCCATGTATCCATCATATGGAGGAAGGAGAAGCCAAATTGGTAATGTCTTGATTATGACCATGGTTGAAGTTTAACTACGATAGGTTAGGTTACTACATAAATATCTAGATACTTTAGGGTTTGCATTTATGATGAAGATGAGTCATTACCATGACTCACCTTGGTGACTCATTCCCTCTGAGTCATCATGGATGAATTGTCGTTCTGTCTCCCGGTGTATCTCTGCACATCCGTATCCGATTAGGGTTTTTGAGAGGAAGATGATGAAATGAAAGCAAAATGAAATGGGTTTGGCTGAGTGGATGTGACTGTATGAAATTGGCTAGATGTGGGAGATTTACAACCATGTAAAATGAATGGTTGAGGGTGAGGAGGTGTGTCTTGTTAATAACCATGAAAGCTTGGGGGCATTTTGGTCTTTTTCCCTTATAAATATCTAGATATTTAGGAATCGCCATAATTGCGCCATAAATGATTGCCCCCTCACATTTAATACTTGTCCCCTCACACTTAATGCTTGTCCCCTCAGTCACATCAATCACTTCCATCACATTAGCTCCATATCTAGCTCCGTCGTTTTACCCTATTAGAGTTTCCGTCGTTTTTTCCCAAAATTCTCCCGAATAATATCTAATATTTTATTTTTGGGTAAAACTATGGAAAATAGACTTTAAGACGCCCCAACATCCCATTAAAGAAAAACCCGAAATTATTAAAACCTAAACGTGTTATTAGCGTTAAGCGGTTACTAAAATGGAAGAGAAATTAAAACTTACTATATAAAACATCATGTATAAACATACATATACAAACATGCATCAATATATACATCACAACCTGGGTACAGTACTGTGAAGGAAATCCCATCAGTAGGATCCCAATATGTACAGACTGGAAAGATAACAAAAATACATCAAAATACAAAAGAAAAGATGCCTCACCGACTCTCCACACCCAGTCCCATCTCAAAATGCATGAAAAACCTCACACACACCTAAGCAGATAGCACTGGCCTGAGCTATCATCTACTACCACCCTCACTAGCATCCCGTGGTCCTGATGGTCCAGTCACTCCTCCACTGCCACTGGAAGAGCTCCCATCTGATGGTTGCTGGAACATCCGTCGATAGATCCTGCAATCCCTGGGATGTAGTCTGGAGGATACTCGTGAAGACGTCGAACCTGTGGCTCTGACCTCAGGAGGTGCTGGTGCTTCAGGAGCAGGCATTGGGTCCGGAACTGGTGCCACTGGATCCTCCTCCGGTACTGGTGCAAGCACTGGCTCTGGTGCAGGTGCGGGTGCTAGCGTCCTAGTCCTGACACAAGTACTTGAAAGGGTACCATGAAGGGAACTGGGGCCATGCCCGACATCGTAGGTATCTGCCCGTCCGGGTGTCCGATAGGGAAGGGGAGGGTCATGCCGGCTCTGAATGTGCCAACTAAACCTAGGGGAGCCCCCTGCCCAAGTCCGGTCGTAACAGAAACAAGACCCGTATATATAGTGAAATGAGTGACCGAGTCCACGAGCCACCCGTTAGGGTCCACAAACTCAAGCTCAAACGTCCCTGTGAGGGGGAACCCCACATCATGGGTCATCCATGGATGATCCTAATGTGCCATCTCCGAACTCAGGATCTAAGGTTCAAAAATAAAATAAAACAACACCACAGCAGAAGAAAGAGGGATAAGAAACAATATAACGTCAAACGTGGAAAGGGTTTAGTAACATTTAATTCTATAACAGCACACTAAACATCCATCTCCAAATATATATATATATATATATATATATATATATATATATATATATAAAAAACACAACCATCCTCAATCCACGTCTAAGATTTTTCTTTTACCCTCCATCATGAAGCAATGCAATGCTGTATGAATCACCACGTTCGGCCACATATCTGGATATCTACAACACCCCGTCTCCAGAGCCCTCGGCGCACATCCTTGAAGTTGACGCAGGTAAACACAATAAGGGGGGTTGAATTGTGTTTGTTAATAATTTTTCTAAAACAACCTTTTAAAACTATTTTTCTCACAGGAGGATATATAAAGCAGATGCACACACTGAAAAAGAACTTTTGAGACTTAACAAAAGCAATATCAAAACCCCACAGTCAGTATAAACAAATAAAGCTATAAGAGTTTAAGGATAGAAGATTCATGCAGATGATTTTATCCTGGTTCACTCTCTTCCAACCAAGAGCTACGTCCAGTCCCTTCAACTTGAAGGTTTTATTCACTATTTCTCCAAATAGATTACAACCAAGTATTCAACACCTCTCCAGGCTACAAGTATTCCTTTCTTACCAAGCCTCTTCAGGCTCTAACTCTAACAAAGAGATTTTAACTTGAGATCTTCTTAACTCAGTATATGTGAGGATATGAAAGTTTAAGATCTGTTGAATATTTTCTCAATATTCAAACTAAAGAATACAGACTTTTGCTTTTGAAAGAATGAAAGAAATGATAACTTGTTCTCTCAAATATTGGATTGGAAAAAGTTGTTCTTCATCGCTTGAGGTCCTCTATTTATAGTGACATTCTTCTACTCTTGAAAAGTTTCAACGGTCATTTTGAATTTCCCATTTAGAGATATCATTGAATGCACAATATCCGTTGTGACTGATAGCTTGATCGTGGCCATGCTAAAATGTATTCTTGGTTATCAGGGTAGTACAAAATGGAGGCTCACTGCTCTGAGCATTTGCAGCTTGGAAACTGTTTTTCCTCCTTTATGTAACTTCCAGCTTTTTCAGTCATAAAGGTGTTGTCGTACATATCATTTTACATTTCCCATTGTACTGTGTTGCTTTTTGTATTTCCTCGATGGTACTATGATTTTATCACAAGGAAATAAAGCATTAAGCATATAAAACCCATGAGGAGAACAAAATTCTCTTGAATTAAATATCAATCATTTGAAATAAATATGATTCATTGTGGACCGGATTTAAATTATTTATGAAAGCTTATCATAAAGATGAGTTCGTCTACTTCAAAACTGCGTCTACTTAGTTATATGTGAAACTAAGTCTGTTCACTCTTATATTTTGCTCGTCCACTGATGTGGCATATCCTCTCGTCTACTCAAGTCTTTGGACTTGCTATATCTCAATGAGTTATTTTGATCTCCGTCTAGTGACGTGGCATTAAAGTCCGTCTACTCACTTAAAAAGATCTCGTCTGATGACATGGCAAGTTAAGCTCGTCTATTCAATTTGAAACTTAGATTCCGTCTAGTAGAAATATTTTAATTTTTCGTCTACTTAGAAATTCTCAAGCCTCGTCCACTTAAGTTTCAGTCTACTCAAATAAATAAATAAATAACTTTACCAAGCTTTTGAGCAGCCTGTATACATGGGTGGACGTGGATTTCTTATTTAAGTCCAAGCAGATATATGAAAGCTTTTTCTAAGTTTTCACAACTTATAAGATTCAAGTGTTCCTGCAAAACTAGATAACCTTGTTAGATCTCAACTAACACTTTGCCAAGCAAATTTAATCCTTTTGTTAACATCAAAACTTAGAGATTAATTAAATCCAAATCACTTTGGTTCCAATAATCCTCGTCCACGGAGGGAGGATGCCCACGCAAAGCAATGACACTATAGCTACATAAATCTCCTCGGTGCACATCCTGAACCCTCGATCAGGCTGCTCATGCAACGCATGAACTATAGCTACGACTATAATAAAATACTCTCTGGGACGGTCTTACCGATAGTCTGAAATCCCGGGAACACCCTCCGAGAAATAAAACCCCAGTGCCCCAACACTGGATCACAAGCTCTATTTCAGGTCACCATATCACAGATCATTTTTCAGGTCTCCCCCTAGTGCCTTAACCTCTCATCACTATTAGATAATCTCAATCATAGTTACATCTCATAATTCTCATCACCATATCACAATAATTATCTCGGTTAGGCACTACTATCTCATGTATTATAAATTTCCAACATATATCACCATGACTCATCATGTCTTATCACTATTCAATCTCTAAACACAATCGTTATCATCATAGCATCATGTCATCATTACAATCATTTTAAGATATACAAAATAATAATAATAATAATATAAATATATTTAGAATAATTCAATACTCATACTATCATCCATCAATATCAATAACAGTCCAAACAGTCCAATCATTCAAAGCAGGCAATCAGTAATTATAAGACAATATATTTTATAAATTACGACGATAAACTTACGATCTCAATATCATCATTTGTTCCACTGAGTAGTCCCCAATGTGATATAAACATTGTCCGTGACTCGCTCTCTTGTAGGGTTTAGGTCGCCATACGCCATTGTCGAATTAAGTGTCACTTCGCCGTTTCCCCTACCTGGAAAGTCTTACGATGACCAGAACGTAACGAAATCACTCGTCCTCTACTCCTCAAGATTCTGCCTCGCACGGTTCTAGGGCCTCCGAGCCTCCAAAAATTCACTTAGATACCACATTACGATTAGTACGTTACTACGAGTTCAAATTCGAAAATGGAATTGAATTCCGATAACCGAAACGAGAGATAACTCAAGAAACCTAACAGAAAATGTTTCGACTTAAAGAGAGTAGGATTTATCTTCTATATTGAAGAAAGAAGAAGAGAATGATGTAGATATCGTCACCACAAACTCAACCACGTAACCGGAATCGTGATGGGACGATCGAGCAAGTCGTACTCAAGCTCTAACTCTTTCTCTCTCTAGGTTTCTTTTCTCTTCTCTCTCTACACTTTCCTTTTTGTGATTCTCAGTTCTCTCAACTCCCAGCTCTCTGTTTTCTATATGGGGCTAAGTGACTTATGTCACTTAAGCCCCATTTTTATTTTGCAAGTCAGCATCCCAACGCTAAAGCGTTGGTATCCTAGCACTTGAGCGCTCCAACACTCAAGCGTTGGCTTCCCCACGCTCGAGCGTTTGAGGGTTGGTGGACCACCGTGCCACGCAACCAATCACAGGATGCCATGTCAGCCCTTGATGACATGTGGCAAGTCAACTCCAGCGCTGGTCTGGTTGACTAGAGCGCTTGAGCATTGACCTTTGACCAGAAGTCAACTTGTTACGTTTCGGGTCCGTTCGTCGTTCGATTGAGCTCAAATTTGAGATAAAGGCTCATTAAGATCTAATAAACAACCCCAAACCATCAAAAATGCCTAATCTTAACCCTAACTCCAAATTTATTATTTCACACTCTCAGGTTTAGAAGCGATAATTGGGTCAAACCCCTAAGTTGCTCCTACGTCCAAATTCACTCCAAACTGTTGTGTACTTTCCATGCAAGGGTCTATATGCCTCAAACAACATCTTAACTATATAATCCAAGCCTTAAACCTAATCCTCTAACGTAAACAACACATAAAATAATGGATGTTACAGACTTCCTCACGGACATAATATAAAAAGCTACAATTTTTCAGTTTCGAGTCAAATTAGGGTATTCTGCCGGTATAAAATTATACTGTCAGTAAAATGCAGACCGGTTTCCGTCTGAGTTTTAAACCCGAATTTTAACCAGATCTTCCTACCATAGAGTAGGTTCTAGATATGATTTTGTTTTCTCCAAAATCATTTCCTTGGTCTCAGATAAAAATATAAATAAATATATTTTTACCGGTAATATAGAGCATATGAAAATGAGGGTGTTACATACTACCTCAAGAACGACAAGAAACATCTTGATTCAACTCTAAGATCAAGAAATCAAAAGGAAAAGATCAAGAGGGATGAGGTGCATGAATTCTACCTGATTTGAAAGCCTAAACAACAATGTCAATTGATCACATACTCGCAACGATGTTCTCCAATTGAAAAATGGTGGAGAATGGTGCACGGGTTGATCCTCTAGGAAGAGTTTTAGAGAGAAAAGGGTTAGGAATTCAAAGAGAAAGGAATGGATGCTGATTTAGAGTAGTCTAGATGTATAACATTAGGTTAAGGTCGTGGTTTTGGAGGTTAAGGACGGTTTATGCACAATTGGGCTTAATTATAGCCCAAAACCCGAACAATGATTGCGGTGAGAGGCCTAAAGAGAAGCCGAATTTGGCCAAAACACCTGAAATAAAACTTGTATATGATTCTCAATTAGGTTAAGGTCTGGTTTTGCATGGTTCACGGGGCGAACAATGATCGCGGTGAGAGGCCTAAAGAGAAGCTGAATTTGGCCAAAACACCTGAAATAAAACTCGTATATGATTCTCATAGCTTTCCAACGCATCAAAGATCACCTCAATCGGGCATCTAGAACTCAAGATATGACCAAAACGGTGAAACATGTTACTAGGATTTAAGCATAACAAGTATATACAAAGATATATAAGCCAAGTCTAACACATATTAGCATTTATTATCGTAAGGTGAAATTCAGGGTGTTACAATTCTCCATTAATGACTCCATGAAGAACCCACATAGAAAATTCAAACTTTTCATACAACCACAAAGAAAGATGAATAAAATTTGGAATTATTAAATTTCTTTTCTTCATATTTTTTCTTATAGAACAGAAAAGAACATAGGAAATAGTACCTAAAATTTGAGGAGCCTGAGCTCTGATACCACATAATATGATCCTACAAAGTAATATATAGAAACTAGGATCTATCCTTAAGTGAACAACCAAAACAGAAAAAATGAAATAAAGAAGAAGATGGAGAAGAAGGTATCACACTCTCAGTTCTACGAAAGAAATGAGAAGTGATAAGCCAAGTGAGGAATCGCCACAAAGATATGGATATCTGTAATCATATTCAAACAAGTGATCTTCAACAAGAAGATACAGGAGACTCTTATGCTCCCCAAATATACTAAATACATATAATTCCTTCCTTCATTCATTCATTCAAAAACTATTCCTTATATGGGTATATATAGTGTTAGAAAGCACCTAGAACACTCCATAATTAATTCTAAGAATTACACCAAAAGACACTCTAGGAATTTGGAACATCAAATGTGTGACACCCTCTATCCCGCATGTATTCATAACACGTAATAGCGAGGAAAATAAAAGGAAGAGAACACATGCATATTATATCATAATAATAAAATTACGGTAGAGGTTACCACATTGTAACAAAATCTCAAACACGGAAAATAAACATGTTTTAAAAAGAAACACATAACAAACATAACAAAACCCAACCCCGATGTCACATTACAGAGCTAGTATAACCACAGTCTGAAACATCTCGGATAAACAACATAAACTAAGAAATCCTAGACTACAAGTAGCGGCTCCTCAGAGCCACTCCTCTGCAAGCTGCTCACCGTCCTCTACATAACCAAGAAGATATATGCAAAGCAAACAACAGAGACGAGGAGTAAGAAACATTTTTAAAACATAATGGCATGGAAGCAGTTAGCAAGATGAGCATGCATCACATATACACATATACATAGCATATCAAAACATAATAACATCTAGCATATCCACGTCATTCGCATCATCTCAAACAGTATGCTATGCGATGCAGCATTACTCCACTACTCCGTTATGCACTTGGATCCAATCTACCTCAAAATGTCAACTTCGGAGTTATGTATCCACATTGTCCATTAAGCACCAACGCCGGCAGTCCACCAAACCATGGTGCACCCCTTGGATAGATGACGCACCTTACTCTCGGATGCGCCACTGCGGGGGGGCAGATTCACCTAACTCTCGGATAAATCACCGCGGACGGCCAGATCGCCTTACTCTTGGACGACCTCCCCTATGCTGAACATCACCCACTAACATCTCCGATGCGTGAATGAATGAGCATCACGACACACAATCAAACAATCCACCACCTCCGCTTGGACCACTAGGCTACCCAAGTTTTATCACCATCAACACCTCGGCCACTTGGCATCAAGGCACCTTGGCCACTAGGCTACCGAGGTTCAACATTATCTTTTAATCTTATTTTAATTTGATTTACACTCTGGCCAATAAGCACCAGATCAACACCTCAACCACTTGGCATCGAGGCCCCCTTGGCCACTAGGCTACCAAGGTACAACATCAACAACAGCTTGACCATTAAGCATCAAGGCCCCCTTGGCCACTAGGCAACCAAGGTACAACAACGTACGGTAACACATTGTTACCGTCTTAAAATCTTATTGCTTGTTATTTATTTATCTTCATTGAGTCTTCATTGAGTTATATAACTTGTCTTTACTTCGTTTGGTGTCTTATTACATCATTGAGGACATTTATGGTGAAACACCACTATTTCTGTTTCTGCGTTTTGTTCTGTTTAGGAGAGCACGGTCGTGCTTCCCTCGGCACGGGCCTGCTGACTTTTAAGTCGAGCACGATCGTGCTAATTGTTGAGCACGACCGTGCTTATTGGAGCATGGTCGTACTGTTTCTAGGGATAAGGGTTGAAGTGCTAAGTTTCCTAGGGCATTCGAAGATCAATCCTATTGGCTTTTACTAATCATTCACACCAGTTTCATTACTCTTAATTAATCTCCATGTCTTGTACTTATTGGGGAATTAATCCTTTAATTCCAGCATCATTATTAATGTCTCTAAACACTCAAGAATCAATCCTAGGGTCTTAACTAAGCCATTGAGCAATAATCTCACTTCTCTTTACTACGATTCATGTCTTATGAACATTGGGAAAACATCCCTTACTTTTATTCATCATTGTTAACATCTTTTAATGTTTTAACATCATTAATAAGCCCTATTATTTAGTTAGAGTCTTATTAACATCAATGTTGGCATAACAGCCTTAACAACCAAACACTCATTCACAACATAATAACATCATCATTTATTCATGAGAATGACATCACCATAACAGTTTGCAATTAAAGCATGCCAACAAGTAGAGAACATTGACAATAGTCATATAACAAACAAATATCATTTAAGCAAATAGCAAACAAATAGGGTCATGGGTTAACCCTTCATCTTATGCTACCCCCAATGCCTACATGTTCATAGTATCCCTTCTCCCCATACTTGACGTGAAGATCTAAGCCTCTTTTCTAAGCATAAACGAAACTACTCTTGGTCCCTTGAGCGACTCAACGAACTCCTCAAGTCTTGGTCAAACACAAGAGGATTAACCAATTAATCTCCAATTTAAGAAAAGGGAAAGGAGAATAAAGAGGGATAACTACGTTACCTATTATTTGACACTAGTACGCGTGACGTCTCTCCCAAACTAGAGCAAGAACACCAAGAATTTGGTTGGGTTCAAAGGGAAAGGGAAGAGCGGAGGTTTCTGTCACACTAGGATTGCCAAAACTGTCAAATAAGGGTTATAACTCGTAACCCTCCTAAAACTCACTTATATAAGCTGTCAAACCCTGAGCAAGGGCATGCTCACGCTCACGTTAAGCACGGGCGTGCTCACGTTAATCATGGTCGTGCTCACACTGAGCACAGGTTTGCAAGATGCACATCAAAACGCCATTGAGCACACGATCAAGCACGGGCGTGCGGGACATGAGCATGGCGTGCTCATGTACCAGAAAGGGGTTTTCCACTTTAAAATCTCACTTAGCCCTTCATAACACACCTAAGGTCAAACTCAACATATATAGCACACACATAAGCACTTAAGGCTTAACCCGAAAAACGGGGTGTTACAAAAAGACACTGTAGAGTTAAAAATAACAAAATAAAAATTAAAAAGAAACATAATATCCCAAAATACAAGAAAATTTCATCCAAAATTTTGTCTTCAACTTCTAGTCTATTTTTCACCAAGATAGAGGCCAAATCTAGTCAAGTATCTACGACTTGTAGCAAATTTTCTTAGCTTTCCTACGCACCAAACAATGCATCAATCGAAAATCTGTAGAGAAAGATACAGTCAAAACAAGACAACTGGTTCATCAGTGATGAAAATAAAATTTTCAACAAAAATCATTTTGGGCCTTAAATTGGACATTATTCTTGGTTTGCATCAAAAAGTATATTGAAGTGCAAGCTAGCATATGAGATGGATTTGGAACAACATGATTATAAATAATCAAACAAAACATGTAAGAAAAAATTGCAACAATTACTATAGTATATTTAGAAAGCACCATCTATCAAATGAAATCCAACATTTTAAAGATGCCAACGTAAATGATCCCCAGTAAAGGATTTGATTATAAACAATCAAACAAAACATGTGAGAAAAAACCATAACATCTACTATACTAATTAAGAAAGCATCATCTATCAAATCAAATTCAACATTTTTAAAATGCCCCCGTAAATAATCCCTAGTAAAGGATTTTTAATTACTTACCTCTTCTCCAATACTGGCTCAAAGGTACTCTAGCTGCAATGGAAAAAAGCCAAGGAACGGGTTTCATCATTCATGAACCTTATGAAGAAGTAAAGAAATGGAAAAAACTTCATTTAGAAAAACAAAATGAACAATGAAGATGAAAAAACAACAGAGAAGATGGAGTAAAATAAAAGATAGAAAACTATATTTGTCACAAAATCTCAACATATTTGTTTCATCATGCACGACCCTTGGTTACCAAATTTGAAAAACATACTTTTAAAAAATGTTGAGTCTCTAAATATCCAATGTGAATTTTACCCTAAGTTTTCATGAAAATTGAACATTTGTTCAATGATTTTGTGTACAGATTATCCTCTTAAAGATATTTAATATCACTTCTCTGCTCTAAGTGAAAAATGTTAAGTATCAGAAACACACGTCTTATGAAGTATTCTGACCCATCTAATGAAGCTATCTCACCCGTCTAATGAGTTTCTAAAGATTCTATTTATTTGTGGAATTTTTATGCGTCTAATGACTCAGAACTTCACTCGTCTAATGAAGCTTTGTAAAGTATCTTCGCTACATTGATGTTTTCTGAGAATATAGTTTGTTATCAATTGCAAAAAAACGTAAATATGTGATTTGTCATTTAATTAAATTGGCAGTTGCTAGTAATATTAATTGGATTTTACGGGAAAAAATATGCGGACAGATAGGCACGTTAGTGTCTTTCTTTCCTCTAGTATAAATAAATATGATATAAAATAAGACAATAAGAAATAAATATATATGGTGTCAAATACGATATTCAAAATTTGATGTTTAAGTATCATGATTCTTATAATATACCCTGACGGAGCTAAGGATCCACGGTAAAAATCAGTAGCAACAGGGTTTTTTTACCCAACATTAATTTTGTTTGACTTTTTGTTTTGCTAATAATGTATTATTTATTTATTTAGTTATAGAGAAGTGTTATTGAGTAAAATATTCAAGATCCTAAAATTGGCTTCTAGGTCATTCTGACAGGCAATGAATAATTGAAAATCTTATCTTAGAGGTTTGGAAATATTTAGAGGACCCTAAGTATTTTAAAGATGTTTAAATATGTAATTTTTGAGTAATGTAGCCCAATTTCACCTAGAAATCTCATATGACCCGAAATCAACTTCAATTGGATGCTCCCCATTCCAAACATTATTTTTTGGCATCGATGTCTTCAAGATAATTGTATCTCTAAGTCTTAGTTTTTCGTAGATATTAATTTCAGCTTATTTGCATGCTTGTAGCTCGAGTTATGAGCCCTCGAACTAAATGAACCAGACCCAAAAAGCTCGCATTTAAATGAACTCGCATTTTAGGGTGTCCAAATCCGTACGGACCGTGAGTTAAACGGACTGTCCGCGGACTCAGGCCCATATACCGGCTCTAATTATGTTGTATAGAAGTAATGGTTTTTTTTGCTTTCTTTGCAGATTCTCAATTTTTTGAATTGAATTTCTAACTCAGATGTAGCAATTAATATTGCACCAGCAATGCATATACTCACTTAACAAGTCATTGATATTCATGCGTCAAAAAAAAAAGTCATTGATATTCATTTCAGAGATTAAATTATATAAAATTAATTATATAAGGAATTAATCAACAAGTCCAACATAATTTGTAAATAACTAGTTCGATTTCTTAACTGTATTGATCGAGATTAAATTATCAACCCAGTGTATATGAAAAAAGTTATATTATATATATATAAAAAAATTAATAACTCTATTATTTAAACAAAAAAAAATTGTCCGATAATTGATTAACGATATTTAAAATTGTGATTAATGACGTATTGAATTTAGTTAACGAATATATCAAGACTGGATAACTCATTAATCATTCACTATATATTTGTTATGCTTAATCATTTACTGTGTTTTATTAATAGGAATTTTATACATCATTAATCAAGTTGTCCGTTAACGAATTACTCATTTATCATAAATGAATTCGTTAATAAAACTCAATATAATATTAATCATAATTTTGAACATCATCAAGTAGGTGTCGCATGCATTAACTTTTGTTATGTTGAAATAATAATATTGGTAAATTAAGAAAAAAATCGTTGGGAGCTTAAAAATTATTTGCGTGTTTATTTTATACTAGCGGCAAGACAGGCACTCACGTGCCTGTCTGGCCGCATTTCTAATGTTTTTACTCGTCTTTATTGTATAGATTTATCCTACTTTACAATGTGACGTAATAATGTAAACACACATTATATACATCAATGCGTTAATAATATCATGTTACAAATAAATGTAAAAATAAATAAGATACATATTCTAGTAAAAAACAAATCCAAGGTACCAAATATAATTTAGTAAGTGACTGTTATTTGACCTCGACATCTCAGCATTTAGATTTATAAAGAGATTAAGTATGGATCGATTTTCAGTAGCTTTTTACATTTCCCTGCATTACAAACAAAATAAATTTATAATGTTAATTTTTGTTAGATAAAAAGTAACAAAGCATATAAATTAAAAAAAAAACAATTTACTTCTAATAGTCACTTCCCTTGTCACGATTCTCAAAAAATCTTCATACTTTTTATCATCTTTAATGTTTTTTTGTTTAATAAACTACAAATTAAATAAAAAATATAAGACTGAAATTTGGAACATTCATTATCATAATCATTCATAACAAATATAATGTATTATTAAAAGAACATATTACATCCTCAAGTAAGACCATTTTTTGTTTCAAATGTATTGAGCTATCACGACTTCTTTTACTTGGTAATGTAGCTTCAAGTTTCCTAATAATTTTAAAAAAAAAGATAGTATTTTAATAAATTGTGGAAATAATAAAACTTATTATATAGTAAATATGTATATTATCATATCGAATACAATACATAATACATTACCTTCCTAACCTTTGAGCCCACAATTCTCTTTTTACCATGTTCCATAGTTGAGTCTTATCTGCTGTTACTATGGAACCCCACCCAAAAGAGTATATCTTTAGATGATGTACTTGATTATCAAGAGATTAGAATATCGGTTTTTTATACAACAACATAATATGAAGTATTCTAATATAATTTTATAATTCACCTTGTTGTCAACTGGGCATAAAGATGCGATTGATCGCTAAGCCTTCAATATTTTCCGTAGTTTTTGAAAGGCGTGATCCTATCATTTTTTTAGTCTAATTGTTAATAGATTGATATGGAAAAATGTTTAAATAAAAGTTGTCCACGTGAACCTACCTAATTGTCACAGCACATGCCCGAAATATTTGTCACCATCTCTTGCAATAAACGGTAGCTCTCCTTGAACTCTAGTTCAACTGTACATTTTAAATTTATAAGATGATTTTAGGTTGTTCTGGGTAATATTAGTTTAATGCATTATATATATAGACGATTTAATAAATTTAAAAATACAATACCAGAGTCTGAGATAACAAAATATCCTTGAAGTGAATGAGAGCACATGATTGTAACTCCTAATGTGTTATCTAAAATGTCTTCCTTCGGCTGAACTGTCTGAAAATATTTCTAGCAACTCTGGAGGTGCATCTACTTGTTCTAACGATATCTTCCCACCAGAGAAGCACATGTCACGTGATTCATGATAAAATAATCGTGCATTGCAACGTGTACATGTGCTTGTGGGTGGCAAACGGGAAGCGGCCATTGTTGAAGTATTAAGAAAATCTCTATCAGTATTATGTTTTGGTCGGAAATAAAACTGCAAATCTGGGTTTAAAACAAATACATAACAATTTTTTAAATGTGCATATTATTTTGTTTTTTTAGTCATATAAGGACAATGTTCTAGATCCATTTTCATCAAATTTAGAAATTAAGATCACTGAATTTACATAACAATTTATTTTCAATGTACGAAATTCAATAATATCGTACAAATTACCATAAATTTATAAATTAATATTTCTGAATGTCCATCACTAACCGTGTACATCACTTGTTCCAGCTTCATGTGTTCCTTGAAACCACAATAAAAGGCAATATTAGGTTCTGCATTATTTATTGGTGAAAAAATAATTATTAAATAACAGAAGGTAATAAATTTTTTATGTATAGAGACATTCAAAAGCATTAGAAATGTGGACAGACAGACACGACAGTAGTAATTAATTAATATATAAAATTTAAATATAAAATACCAAAAGGTACAAACCGCCAAAAATTTAAATATTAAAATTTCTAAAAGTCCACAACTAACCATGTCCACCACTTGTTCCAGCTTCATTGTCATGTGTTCCTTGAAACGGTGTTGAGGCAATAATAGGTTCTACATTATTTATTGTTAACAAAAATAATAATTAAATAACAAAAGGTAATCAAACTTTTATGTATAGAGACATTCAAAATGAGAATCAGAGATATCACATTTATTTATTACAAATATAGAAACTTTGTTGATAATGATAAGTTTTAAGCTTCCAAATTTTATATATAATTCATTTTTACTTATTTATAATTTAATAAAAGTTATGTATACTAATATATATTTTGTTGCCAAATTACGATATGTAAGTGTTAATAATTATAATAATTATTTGAAAAGGAATAATAATCAAGTTTTAAAATTTTAATATAAAATACTAAATTCAAAGATGGCATAAAATTTCAAGTTTATATTTTCTAAATGTCCATCACTAACTATGTCCGCATCCTGTTTCGGCTTCATGGTCATGTGTTCCTCGAAATCTCGTTGAAGCAATATTAGGATCTACATGATTTAGTTTTGAAAAAAGAATTATTAAATAACATAAGGTAAGCAAATGATTATATATACGAACATTAAAAAATGAGAATGAGAAATATCACATTATTTGACGTGCAAAAATAGAAACTTTGGTGATAAGAATAAGTTCTAGGCCAGAACTTTATAGATAAACCATTAATATAAAGTAATATAGCTGCTAATTACCTTGATGATTAATTTAAATAAAATTAATAAATGACTAAATTATTATATACATTTTCTCATATATATATATATATTATACCTGTACTATTTTGTTGATCACTGGTTGATCGTGCAAGACGTCGCATAGTTGTCAATCTCATTGTTCTTGACTCCATAACAACTATATTCCTTCCACGTCTATAATTTTCTCGTCGTCTAGCTAATTGTTCTTGTTGTTGCTCTGCGGTCATTCTCTGCCTTCTGCTTCTTGTAAATTGCCTCCACGTCTCTCATTGATGCTCTTGAGATCGTTGATTGTTAATATTTTCCATGTCGAAATAAAACCTAATTATTTATAAAAAGGCATTAATTAAATCTTTTAAAATAATTATGGTTTATATTTTTTAATTAATTTTTTTACTTATGAAAATAGTTTTACAGAAACTTCAATATGATAAAGTGATTAAGTAGGAGTTAGCTAGGCACATTACAAAACAATTTAGTAAAATGGCAAAAAACGACCACAATGTGAGTTAGTGTTTTTAGTTAAATTGTGTATATCTATTTATTCAAAAAAAATAAAAATAAGATAAATATAGACAAATATAATATATATATGTATATTATTTTTAACTAATTTTATTTTGTGTCTAAAAAGTAAATAAATATCATGTAGATTAAAGCATTTTAAGTTTTTAGTTTACCACCATTTAAAAGAAAAGTTTTATGTGTACTATTTTTATTGCTACAACTTAGGTATACAATTTGGTTATTTTAAAATCAGATTAATCAATTTGAAGGGATGTTTAAATGGATTAAAGATAATTATTATATTTAACTTGAAATATTTTGTTAACCTTTAAAGCAAATCATGTCATCCAATAATGAATATTTGATTTGGAGGCCATGATAAATGACAAACTCTAAAAATGTGAATATCATTACCATATCCCATTGTAGTAAATTTCCCATTTAATCCTTGTAAAAAAAAAATCCCATTTAATCAATAGTAAATGTGAGAAAAATAGTTTTTTTTTTTATAAAGTGAGAGAGATGGTTGAACACCTGGGAAATAGTAGTTGTAATTTTATGATAGTCTTATTAATGATTTTAAGTGTAATATTATTATTAACATTATTATAGATTATTAGGGAATGTTAATCAGTGCCGGACATTAGTTAACAAAAAAAAAAATGAAATTTTGCATTAGAAGTGTTGTACTAAGAATTTTGAAAAGTATTATCTTTAGTTTTCCAATGATAACTTGATTTTATTGGATACATTATTTAGTATTTTTAGGACACTGGTTAGCAAAACTATTATCTTCTATCTTCTATATAATAATACATCAGAATATACATAAATTTGAAACCTATATATAACGTGCATGTCTGACAACATTTCTAATACTTGTACACAATATATATTTGGGTGCTTATATGTTTGAATACTTTGGTTAAATTAATTATTTCATTGGATGCAAATTAAGGGGTTACCATGGAACAATATTGAGAATACTAACATTTTTTCTTACTAAAATGTATAAAGTAATATTTTGTAATATATTTTTTTAAAACAAAAAAAGTTTTTGATTAAAAATAAAAAATAAATGTTTTTGTTCACGTATATCATATGTAACAGTTACAACAAATAATTTTTATAAAAAATCAAAGTTAAAACCAATAATTGATATTTTTTTGACAAAAACTAATAATTGATATTGGTAATGATTGTTATATAATGTAGTCCAGACCATGATTTTGATATAATTATTTAATATTATTGTTAATTTTAATAAGATATTATCAATGAATTTTTTTTTCCAATCTTATTAATGATTTTAAGTGTACTATCTTTATTGCTACAATTTAGCCTCACAATATATAGGTGCACTAGAATAATTACATATTTAAATGATCTAAATATAATTCTTTTATATAACTTGAAATATTTTTTTTCTTCTTCAAATACAGCTTGAAATATTTTTGTTAAAAAAAGGCTTGAAATATTTTTGGGTGCTTATATGTTTTAATACTTTGGTTAACTTAATTATTTTATTTGATGCAAATTAAGGGGTTACCACATGACCAATAATCAAGACGTGAGGAGAGGCTTTGATTCTTCTATATTAGAAAGAATATGAAGAATATATAGGTGCACTAGAATATATTTTTGAAAATAAAGAATATTTCAGAAAAATAACAAAAAAAATAACCAAAGCACATACGTGGAGGATCAAAGGAAATAAAGGCATATACATGCCCCCTATGTGCAAAGCATACTGTAAAAAAATGTCTTTTTTTAAATAAATATATATATATATATCTAAAGTTGTGTATTCAAAGAAAGTAAAGTAGATAAGGGTTAGTGAGTGATGAACAAAACTCAGTAGTCTTACACCCAAAAAAAATGAAGAATGGCGGTGTGGTTGTGTAATGGATTTCGTGGTGGGGGTCCAGTGTTTATCAGATGAAAGAAGAACGACAGTTTGAAGTGTATCTGTCGTGGTGGGTATAGTGTGCTACGTCCCGATGATGGCGGTGGTAGAGAAGTTGTATTTGTATGATCGGAAAAATCAATAATAAAAGGTAAATACAGATATGGCAATGATATAAAGCAGTAAATATTTGGTTATTGAATACTGTTGTGTATGTGCTTTCTTGATCCCCTTTTGAATTTGTGTTTTGGGTAACACTCTTAAAGTGTGTCTCTGCAAATCAAAACAAAATATTTAGAGAGACAAAGTTTATTGTAAAAAAAAATAAACAATACTAAATCACTGATCTAGAAAGTCTGAAGGTGAACGTAGGTGCAATAGATCAAATGGGAAGAGGTAGTAAAAAGTTGCATACCAGAACAATCAAATGACAATGACAAACAACGTTGTTTTATGATGGAGAAAGTGAAGGTTTGAGAAAGTGTAGAATTGAGATTTTTAATTCAATTGCGTCAGTTATAGAGTGAGGGATTGATCAATATGTTTGAATATATAGGAAAAAGGCTTATCCAATATCTCTTTGCAATTGTTATATTTTGAACTGGTTTTGCTCTTTTTACGTTAGGTATCGTTTTAGAATTTTGAATCAATTCTGTTTAGTTTTATATTAAAAAATTAAATTTAAAAAATTGCGTCAGTTTTGATAACCAACACTCAAAAAATTACGTCATTTTTGCGTGTTGGGTAAGTTAGATTAGTCATTTTTTGTATTTATGTCAACTGTCATTTATTGTAAAGTTTGTAGGGTTAATTTTTTAATATTAAAAACTTGACACCAAAAACAGTTTTTTTATATCTCTCCCATTATATATTAGTAAGTATAGATATATTAGTAAGTATAGATAAATAAGAGAGAAAAATACATATAGAATACATAAATCAAACAATTATATTAAGACGATTCTTCAAATTGATATGAATGCTGGCAGTCGCAGGTAAGCAAACAAAATGGATGATATGAATATAACACAACAATTTTTCCAACAAAATAAAGTAATTGGACTATAAGATGAGCATCCCTGAGTCATATAAAACAACAATTTTTAAAACAAAATTAAGTATACCCGTTATAGTTTCAGGAGTCAGGGCCCATAAACAAATACCAAATATAACCAATTTCTAAATGTTATGTCACCCTATTTCTCTCCCTCTCAAGTCGCTCAATTCATTGATGCAATTTTTGGAAAACTGCTTGACCTCTGCAATCCACATGGACTTGATGAGGAACCACACTAATGGGTTTTAAACAAATAAAGTTTGGATCCTATTAATGTTAGATGATCCTTATTATGTCAATTCTTTTTCAATATGATAACTTTTCACTCATATCTGCACACTGGAATTGTCTGGACACTTACTCCAGAATCATTGCACCAAACTAAAAACCAAATATTCACATGAAACCATTCCATTTTCAAGTAAAAAAAAGTCAAAAAATCAAAACAAACATACTGAATTTCTTTTTCTTTTTTTAAAAAATGGTTTACAATAAAGGGAAGGTGATTAACATGGAGGGCACTCCAAGGTTCATAGCAAATGCAACAATCAAGGACATCGGTGTAGGTAATGGTCACAAATTGACGTTTCCCTAGCGCTCAATCCAATGGTTTCATCATATCTTATTCAGTTCCACCGTTGTGTTCAGAAAGACAGGTATGATTTGACAATAACACATAAATCAGTGCATAAACACAAAAATTTCTCTCTCTGAGTGAGATGAAGGTATGAAAATTAAATCTTGGAAATGGGTTTTATATGACAAATAATTTAACCAAGCCCTATCTTTTTCATACCACCTCTCGCAAATTTTTTTTTCTATGAGTTTAGATAGGTTTTGTTGTCTTCCTCTCAAAAATATCAATTTTCTCTCTATCTATAGAAAGTAAATGAACACTACATCTCAAAGCACGGTAGCAAATGGCAGGAGTCAAATACCCTTGTTTTTCTGCAGTTTCTACTCCCTTAGAAAATAGGTATTCAAAGAGCAACCTAGAGAGTAAACAGAAACTTTAACACCTCTAGCCTGTAATAAAAAAAAGGATAAAAAAATGACATCAAATATCTGCAATCCAAAACCCCAGTAAGACAAAACATTGATTAAAAAATTAATTCAATCTCCTTCCTTCTAACGCATTTCTCCATTGCCTAGAAAAACAATGATAGGTCAAAGCACAAATGAGAAAATCAAAAGTTGAACTGAAGATAAATAAAATAAAATTTGTGATTATGTCTGAATAGTTGCAAGAAGAAGCGAAGACAAACTTGCAGGGATTGTTGGAAAATATCTTAGAATGGTGTAAGGGTAAGAGAATGATCACACATGAGGATAAATTGGATTGGAATATTTGCTTTTCAATGTTTAAAACAAAAACTAATAGTAACCGCCAAGAAGGATTGATGCAGCATGTTTCTGCACGTAAGTAAGTGCATGGGTGTAACTACTCATTCATTCATATTATAATATGCGAATTACTGTTTGAGAAAGTAATGAGGCGAAGTACAATTTGTGTGTGTTTAACTGCCTATTCAAATTACATTATCATACACATGGATGAGACCAAAAAGGAATATAGCCTTTATATAACAGGGGCATTTTAGGAAAGTTCAAAAATGGACACCAAAAGTGAGGATTGAATTACTTATAATTGAATCAAGAATTACGGTGAGTAAAAATAAAAAAAAACTTATCTTACTAACTTGTGGTTGACTAGGCAGTAGGGACAACCATCACCGCACCTCCCTCAAACGACAAGCAGCTTCTCCCGAAGCGGTGGTGGTGCCTCCAAAATCAAAATAATCGCGCAGTTTTCAAAATATCAAAACACACCCCTGAATTTTCAAATCACGGTCCCTTTTCGCAATTTCAACCTAACAAAGGACCTTCATTTCCAAAAAACGAAAACAACAAGCAACACAACGGAGAACAAAAACACACGCAATAGAGAAGCAAGATCAGAGAGAAGAAGAAAAGGAGAAAGTGAGAGAGAACAAAAACGAAGAAGAAGAAGAAGCTTATCGTCGTTTCATAGAGAGAGAGAGAGTGATGACGATGGAGAGAGAGAAAGAGAGAGAGATAGAGCTCGAAAGTGCAATGTACACAAACTGTTTGCTATTGGGTTTGGATCCGGCAATTATCGGAGTCGGAGCATCCAATTCCACTCCTCGGGTCGGACTTTTCCGACATTCAAACCCTAAATTGGGGGAACAACTCCTCTACTTCATCCTCTCTTCGCTCCGAGGACCAATTCAATCTGCCAAAGTAACCTTCCATTCTCTGAATTTCACCGTTTTTCACTCATCGTAATGAATCTGTAACCGTTTTTTTCTTTGGATCTCTTAGGATTTCGATAAGGTTTGGCCGATTTTCGATTCGGCCCAATCGCGGGATTTTCGAAAGGTAACGATTGATCAAATTTCATTTAATTTTTTGTTTTTGGCTTAATTTGAGTATTTTGAACGGTGTTGGAACTTGGAACGTGTTTTTTGGTAGGTTGTGCAAAGAATTATTAGCGAGCTTGAGTCGCAAGACGCGCTTCCTAGGAGCAATTCAAGAGTTTCTTCACTTGCCACTTGTTGTGGACCTAGGTTGGTACTGTCATTAATGGCAAATTGTGTTCAGTTCATGATTCTATCATAGTTTCACTCATCTGTTGTTAGCTGTGTTGATCCTTATGAGTTGATGAAGCGTGAGAAAAAAGAGAGTTTAATTTAAGGGTTTGCTCTTATAATTTATTAATATTAATATTATATGAATTGGTACATTGTTGGTAATAAGAGTGAAAGTGCTTTTATAGTTGGTGAACATATATTTGACAAGTCAGTGAAATTCATGGACAAGTGGTATTTATTGAAGCTTAAGAGAGTTATTGTAAAGAACCTCTTCGGCACTAAGCAAACTAATTGGTGGTATTGAGTAAGTGGATTTTTCCCACTATGAAATAGCAGTGATTTTTTTTGTTAGAATGGGATTAGGTAATTTTTGTGCTAAGATTTTGTTTACAACAATTTTAAAGTTACTTGAATGTACATGTCAATGCAATGCAGGTTTGTTGAGCTTCTATGGCAACTTTCAATGCATGCTTTAGTAGAGGTTCATAGAAGAACATTTACTTCTGATGTAGCTTCTAACCCATTGCCTGCGCCATTGACTGATGTAGCATTTTCGCATGCAGCCACTCTACTTCCAGTTACAAAGGTATCACTGATAATCCATACATATTTTCAGCATAGGATGAATTGACTATCATTATGTGCATGTGTCACCGTTATCGAAACAGTTATGAGGTGTTTGGCTTGTTTACTTAAAATGAAATGAATCTCAGCCTGAAATTTCGTGATTACTCCTATCTAGACAATTATCATTTTGATGTAAATGGTTTTTAAGTCTTAAGTTAAGCCCTTTGATGTGGTACAAAATATCAATACTACTTCTACTTTGACTGTTACCTTGAATTCTGTACTTCATTGTCATATTGCTCATAGTGATTTCAGAAAATAATTAATTTATTTGTATTTATTTAATTTTCTTTTGTGTTCTTATGTTGATAACATGACTTGGTCTTAAGTAACTCAATTGAGTCTATTGTCTGAAACAGGCAAAAATAGCCCTTGAAAGAAGGAAGTTTCTTAAAAATGCAGAAATGGCAGTACAACGGCAGGCTATGTGGTCGAATTTGGCTCATGAAATGACTGCTGAGTTCCGCAGCTTATGTGCTGAAGAGGTCTATCAATAACTGAAGGCTATTTGGCAGATTTAGCTTTTATATATAGTACATCTTATCCCCTCTCCCCATCAAGAATATTCCCTGTGCATTTCTCTCCAAAGCAATTTAATGTGTTTAATTCAGGCTTATTTGCAACAAGAGCTCGAAAAACTGCATGACTTGAGGAATAAAGTGAAGTTGGAAGGAGAACTCTGGGACGATCTTGTATCCAGTTCAAGTCAGAATTCTCATTTAGTTTCAAAGGCTACTCGCATATGGGAGTCATTAGTAGCTCGTAAAAGTAAGTGCAATGATTAATGCTTTACTTTCTCTTTGCATTTGTCTAATGGATTATGTAATTTTAGCATTCTCGTTTAGAAGTTCATTAAGTGGGGTAAGATGATTGATTATAAGTTGCTAGGGATGGGATTTGATTTTTACAATTGTGTACCTTTATTAACAAGTTGATTAATAAGAAGGTTTTGCTCTTCTCATTGTACTCTATCATACACATACTATTTTTCTGGGGTACCCATGTAAACATTCGAAGTCAGTTTAATGGTTCTAATCTCAGATATGCTAATTAAGTTTTTGCTCCAAATGAGTGTTGGTAATAAACTATTGATACGGGAATCCTTTCAATTATAAGGTATTAAGGCTTGACACTTTGTCTTCCCACCACCTAGAATCCTTTTTTGTTTTTATTAAAAGCTGTTGGATAGACGAGACTAGCTGATAATGATATTGAGTTTTAATAATATTAATGTCCAGGTCAACATGAAGTTCTTGCATCTGGCCCTATTGAGGACTTGATAGCTCACCGAGAACATAGGTAATTCTGCTTGCCTTGCCTTTCCAATATCTGTGGATGTATTTGTACTAACTCCCTTTTGGATACATAAATTTCAGGTATCGAATCTCTGGAACATCTTTGCTTGCAGCAATGGACCAGAGTTCTCAACCTGGTGATATACCTGCAGTGCACATGGATAACAAAGAGGAGAATGATGGGACACATTTTAGCAATGAGACATTGACAAGACTGGATGATAGAACTGGAAGAGTCCACCAAAATGTTGATGTAGCAGAGGTTATACGTCGATGGACACATGCTTTGCAACGTATCCATAAACAAGCGCTTCACATGGTATGCTCCTTACTAGCTTTCCCTTAATGATGGTACATGTTCTGCTCTTAGGTTTCATTTCTTTCATCGTTATCTATGATTATGTCTGCCCAATGGCAGAACTCAGAAACTGACAAGGCAATATGGTGGATTGTGTGGTTGCCACTTGCCACCTTCATGAAGAAGGTGGTTATTTTTTAAATAATGTCAAATTAACTAAAATCTACCTATAAAAGTTGGATAAAAAGGGCAACATAGTGCCATAAAGCTTCCACTATGTGCAGGGTCCAGCAAAGGGTCGGACCACTATTTGGGTCTACAGTAGGCAGCCTTAACTTGCATTTGCAAGAGGCTGATTTCACAACTCGAACTTGTGACTTTCCTGTCACATGGCAACAACTCCAACCGTTGTGCCAAGGCTCCCCTTCTACCTATAAAAGGTGAATCAGATGTATTAAATATTAATATCTTATAACATGAAAAATCAACTGAAAATTGAAATATATTTCAGCTGAAACAAAAATATCTATGAAAAAAGAAAACCGTCAAGGACAAACCCTTGCAAAAGCTTAAGTTGTTAGGTGGAGCCCCAAGGTTGGTTTTATTTCTCTAACATGTCCTTTCATGCAAGAGTTTTTTGGGTTTGAAGTGTGGACAACACTTAGGCCCATTCTACCTTTTTGTGGAAAAGCAACTTAATTATGAAGAATGCCGGCAGCAAGGATTGAACTATTGACCACTTGGTCATAGAGGTTCTAGCACCATGTCAACAACCAATTCTGTCAAAAGATTAAGCTGTTAGGTGGATGCCTGGGATTGCCTTTACATCTCTTACAAAAACAGAGTTCCATTAGCAGCTTATGAAGAAATTGTGGAAATGGAATAAAGAATTGATTGTGAAGTTGGATGCAAGGTACATTGAAGTTGGGATCTCAATTGGATTGAGCAGTTTGACAGGTTGACTCAATTTGAAACTTGATTATATTGACTTTGAGTTTGATATGAGGCTAAATTACATAATCAAGCCAAGTTCAAACACCCTCATATTTGGTTGGAAGATTGTGCACCAGCTCTATTAATTATATAATATTTATTACTTTTTTTCAAAATTTTACTTAAGTAAAGTAACTGTTATTATATAATTTAGTATTTTAAAAATTTAAAACTATTAACAATTATAAACATACGTAAAATAATTTTTGAATTGAATTGAGTCGAGCCTTGAGCTTGGTTTTTGAAGCACAATAAGGCTTGCCTCGAATTTGAATTTGGTATTTTCTTGTTGAAGCCAAGTCCAAACCCTGCTTCTGAGATGATTTTAGGGGGTGGTCTGCGACTCTGCGTTGATTTGAATTAAGAAAAAAATCAACAAAGACACATTATTTATATGTAGCATTGTGCTTGAGTTTTCAACTTGTTGGATGCCACAGTCATTGCAGACACCATAACATTGCCAGACTGAAGGCCCCATGTCATGCATGTTTTATGGCAGGGGATCATGGATTCTCTTTGCTGCTATCTCATTTGGCCTCAGTGGCCATGGCAGCTTCCATTTAATGACGATGCTTTTTTCATCCTTTCTGTCTTTTTCTTCTTATTTTTCTTTTTTAGTGCGTGAGTGTGTGTTTTAGGGGAAGAGTGGGTGAGGATTAGATGTTTTGAATTTAGAGTACTCCATCGTATCATGATGAGTCTAGCTATGTGTATTTTAAGAAGCCATTTATACTAACTACATGAGTTTGATTATTGATTAGGGTTGAGGTGTCAGGGCTTCATAAACTGCTTTTTTTGTGTGCAAAAATGAAATTTCTGAGTATGGCACCAAAAAACAAAATAGAACATCCAGAACCGAAATCCCATTACCATAAAGTTTTCAATAGTTGAGCATTATTTTTTTTCATTTATTTCTTAATTAACATTTGAAATTTGATACTGTGATCTGTTTTGACTCATAATTTAGATAAGAACTTCATGTGATGTGAAATGCATTGAAATGACTTGGAAACCATTGACTATGCTCGACACCCATGTCCCATATATGTACCTTCCACAAGTTTTGTAATGATCAAAAGGCTTTTGTTATGCTCTGTCGAATATCTTGATTTTGTGTCAAACCTTTGCCCTCATCTTTATTTTAACAGCTGGCATTTTACTGCTGTCAAGGGTAATAGGTTATATTTCTGCTCCAAAGACCCAGGAGAATTGTAAGACTCCAAATTGATGATAAAGCTTTTGCTTCCCTGAACATAATGTTTTGGAAAATGAGTGTTTGTCCCAATTTTTTTCTTAGCTCATGATTTTCTTTTGAATAATATATAGTTGATGCTTAATATTTTTAACCCAAACTATTGAAAATAAGATGCTCCAATTTGTGTTGAAGAAAATACTTGGCGATTTGATTTATCATTGCAATTCTATCTTATTTCTCATTTCGCTACTTCATGCTTATTTTCTTTATTTTCAGTTAAGAACTATAATGCCTAGTAAGTTGATTCATGTCATATAACACTATCAGTCTTATTTAATTGTTACATATAAAAACTTCTAAACTTACTGTGATTTGTAGGCAAAAGCAAACGATGGAGAAGGTCCGGATATATTGCGGAGTGCACAAGAAGGCGATTCAAGTGGCCATGCTGAGTCTCTGTCTGCAACCCTTGCAGAACATCAGCAACACTTGGCTAGTTTTCAGGTAATGCTTAAAACATGTTTAGAGTCTGCAAGGTCCTACCAAAGTTGAAGTGCTTCAAAATGCAGCTTCATTTTCTATTTGTCATTCACTTTTAATGGAATTGTTGGATCACCTTTGCCATATTTCATTCTTCCTGATGCTTTTATGCTGAAGGAGTAACAATGTCTTTGGTGATTTTGGATATTATTTTGTTGACCTTTTGAAACTTATATTATATTATATTATGCAGAAAGTCATATTGATTTATTTGAAATTTTACTGCACTTTTTTTTTTTTTTTGTTTGTTGGGGGGGGGGGGGGGAGGACGAGTGTGTTTCTCATGAGAATGGATGAAAAGGCGAAGGAATTTTGGGTTTTAACTTTTAAGCTTTGGTATACTGGCAAAGAAAAATCGAGAAATGGGGTGGGCATAATTGTGGATAAATTTTGGAAGGATGATATTGTGGACGTAAAAGGGGTTGGAGATAGGATCATTGCCCTAAAATTTGTAGTGGAACAAGACATCTTTAATGTGATAAGTGCTTACGCACCTCAGGTAGGGTTAGAAGAACACCTCAAGGTAAATTTTTGGGAGGATTTATAAGGCTTGATTCAGGAAATATCGCTAGAAGAAAAGATTTTCTTAGGAGGGGATCTAAATGGGCATGTAAGAAGGGCACCTAGAGGTTACGAGGGTTTGCATGAGGGATATGGCCTAGGGGAGGTAAATGTTGAGGGTAAGTCTATCCTGAACTTTTCATTTGCTTTCGATCTTACTATAGCCAATACATGAGCATCTTATCATGTACAAAAGTGAGGTGATAAGCTCTCAAATAGATTTCTATCTTATTAGGAGATCGGATAGAAAGATTTGCTTGGACTGTAAAGTCATACCTGGAGAGAGCTTGACTACCCAACATAGAGTCTTGGTTATGGATGTGAGAGTTAAGAGGAGTTTTAAGAGAAGAGGCCACGATAAGGTTTCAAGGATCAAGTGGTGGCAATTGAAGGGTGAAAAACAAAGGATCTTCCAACACAAGGTTTTGGAGGGAGGGTTTTGGGAGGCAAAAGGAAGTGCAAATGATATGTGGGACAAGATGGCCAAGGGGATTAGGAAGGTAGCTATAGAGACGCTTGGTGAAGCAAGAGGATTCGGACCTAGGGGTAAAAAATCCGGGTGGTGGGATGAAAGTGTGCAAGTTAAGATTCGGGTTAAAAAGGAATGTTATAAAGCTTGGTCTTTATGTAAAAATACTGAAAATTGGGAAAAGTATAAGGTGGCCAAAAAAGATACTAAGAAGGCGGTGAACGAAGCGAGAACTAAAGCTTTTGACTGGTTATACCAATCCTTAGGCACCAAAGATGGAGAGAAATCTATTTATAGGCTTGCTAAAATTAGGGAAAGAAAGACGAGACTTGGATCAAGTAAAATGTATTAAGGATGAAGAAGGTAAAGTTATGGTTAAGAAACAGGATATTAAAGATAGATGGAATAATTATTTCCACAAGTTATTTAATGAAGGGTAAGAAGTTTTATCGTGCTCACGTGAGCTTGACATCAGAGAGGAGGGCCAAAATTAACTTTTTATCATAAAATTCAAGAGCATGAGGTAAAAGAAGCTTTGAGAAGGATGGATAATGGCAGGACAGTTGGACCAGACAATATACCTGTGGAGGTATGGAAAAGTCTAGGAGATAGAGGTGTTAGTTGGCTCACGAAGTTCTTTAATGAGATTATGAGGTCAAAGAAAATGCCTGACGAATGGAGGAGAAGCACTTTAATTCCGATTTATAAGAGCAACGGAGATATACAAAATTGCCCAAATTATAGGGGGATTAAGCTTATGAGTCGTACAATGAAGCTATAGGAAAGAGCGCTTGACGGAGACTAAGAAAAGAAATCAAAATCATCGATAACCAATTTGGTTTTATGCCCGGGAGGTCGACCATGGAAGCAATTTACTTGCTACGACGAGTGATGGAACAATATCGAAGGGATCAAAAATATATACACATGGTTTTCATTGATTTGGAGATAGCGTATGATAGGGTGCCAAGAGAGGTTTTGTAGAAAGCCCTAGAAAAGAAAGGTGTCCGGATTGTCTATATTCGAGCTATCAAGGATATGTATGAGGGTGTCACAATGATCGCGCTGTCGCGCACGCGCCAAAAAGCGAGCGGTTTGTAAAAATGTAGTTTAGGCAGCGACAACTCGAGTATCGTCTCACAAGGACTCTTGGGTTGTTGTTAACAGAAAAGTCAGTTTTTGGGGGGTTTGGATATGAAATAAAATAAAGAAACAAAACAGAAAACAATGCAAAAACAGAGCAATAAAAACAAAGCAGTTAAAATGACAAATAAGCTAAAGACAATTAACCTACTGTTCTCGGTTTCCCACTATCATTGGTTCATGTAAATTCCAAGCCCTAAGCAGATTCTAATCCCCTTTCGGTTGTAGCAACAATTAACAAGCGAAATCACTACTATAGATATATGTTCCTATTCCCGAATTAAGCAAACGGGGTTAAGCCCTTCGTGAACTAAGCGAACACGAATTGAACACACGCGAATTAAGCAAACGCGATTAAATATAGGAACATAACATCACCGAAATAAATCAACACAACACTATACACTCCTGAATTAAGCAAACAGAAATATATAACATAGCATTGAAAAGGAAAAGGCAAATAAAACAGGAATTACAGAACCTCAAGTGTCAATGGAAACCAATCGCAGTAGATTAATCCAAGGAGACTAGCTCTCCATTACAAAGGAAAAACAAAGCATTAAACCTAATTCTACAGCCGTCTAAACTAAAGAGAAAACAAAAGATGAAAAAGCTACTTAGTTCTGCCTTCATACAGGCTTAAATACAGTTTCTGAATTCCGCGAGCTCGCGAGGCGAGCACACCTTCGCAAGGCGAATAATACGAACGGTCTTCAGTGTTTGGCGAGATCGCGAGGCGAGCTTGTATTCGCGAGGCGAGACTCGTCAAATTCCAAACTGTCACAGCCGTGACCTTCAACATGGATAAGCCGTGATGGCTTCCGGTCTTCCAGGGTTGGATTACTCGCGAGGCGAGACATTGTTTCGCGGGGCGAGACAGAAAGGATTGCAATTTCTGGAACAGTCACGCTTCAGGTTCGCGGGGCGAATAACTCCAGAATTATTTCTTTTTATTACCTGCAAACAAGGAATAGCATAAGTGCTTTATTTGACTCTAAATCAACTAAATTAACCTAAAAACACTCTAGAGACTCAAAATGCTACTTAAAGACAATCAAGTCTAATTTGGGTGAAAATGAGATATAATTAGCACAAAACCACGGTCATACTAGTCATAAAACTAGATGAGCCAGCGGCTGATCAAAATACCCCAAACTTAAACTTTGCTTGTCCCCAAGCAAACTAAAACTCAAAAACTTAAAAAGACTCAAGACATGGCAAGCTTAAAGATTCAATCAACTTTGCACAAACTTCATGCAATTTCATCAAAACAGTTTTTCCTCAATGATTCCCCCCTTTTCAACAATGCAATCCCCACATTCATCTACTTTAAACAATTGAGAATCCCATCATTCATGCAATCAGTAATCTAAGCAAGGGATCCAAGTTACACACAAGAGGGAGATCACCAAATTCAAACAACCGCCTTCCTCACAAGGGCATTTAGTGTTTCACTCAATCGCTCAGATTGTCTAGGTTATCAACATTTCACTCAGTTCACCTTTCAAGAGCACTTCCCATGAATTTGATTTTCATCTCAAAATGGTTCCCACAGAAAACATGCATGCAACATCAAAAGGTCTTTTATGGTTGTAATGGGACCTGGCTAAGGGTCGGATATACAAAGGTACTAGGCTTAAGTCCCTAGGAACTAAGAGAGCATGAAACAGTTTTATACATCGAATTTCCACTCAAGTTCCTTTTTCCAATTTTCCTTTTGCCTTGGGTGACTATAGCCTTTTCTTCTGATACCTTTTTTTTTTTTTTAAACATTTTTTACACTTTTCTTCCCCCCCCCCCCCCTTTTTTTTCTTTGCCTCCAACTTTTTATTATATATATTTTTTCTTTTTCTCAATCCCAAACAACACATCACACCTTGTAGCCACCCCAAACTTAGTTTCTTGCAACCATTCTCTTGCTAAGATTCCATGCTCTCCTAATCCTAAGATTGAGTTAACATGGTTTTTCAGATTCTAGGCTCATAACATAAGGTTATCAAGAATTAACAGGTTAATTAGGCTCAATGGGGCTAACTAGGGAACATGCATTTGGGACTGGTTCAATTTTAGGCTAAGTGGTTATTTACAAAGAAAATGCCTAAATCATTTGAAGCAAACACATAAACATGCAAACCAAGAAGAGATTCAAGCAAATTCGAGAAAGTGCAACTCAAAGTGATTCACACAGTTAAAAAAACATGTTGGAGGCTCAAATCCTCACCTGGACAATTTTGCAAATTGTTTGACTGAGATTCTATCCCTAGTGTGTGCTTCCTATCACCCTAAACTTATCATAAATCATGCTATCACAACAAAATATCTCAAAGTTCAGTTTACAATCACACGGGGGTCACTTTTCAGCACAAAAAATTTCAACCTAGGGGGAAAACAGTCAACACATAACATGCAATCAATCTAAGCAAATTCAATTAAAATCCAGCAAGCTAGCCGACACAAGACTCAAACAATTTATTCAAGAGTTAAAAGAAAAACAAGACAAAACACAAAACATGCAATCTGTTCCCTCCCCCACACTTAAAACATACATTGTCCCCAATGAAACAACGTAATTATAAAATCAGAGTGAGGGAAAGGAAGGGTGTTCCTTGATCAACTGGCCATGGTGCAAAATCCAGTCCCTCTGGTGGTTCCACAGGGGGAGGTGGCAGATAGGTAGGTGGGGTCTCCGGTGCTGCTTCAACTTCTGCACGATCTTCATTCACTGCGCTGACAAATCCATCACCTGCTATACATGCAGAAATCTCAGCACACACCACACAATGGTTAGTGTCAGTACAATCAGTACATGAATAAATGGAAAATCAGAAACCAAGTCTTCATGGGTGTCATCAATAATCTCAGAGAGCAACTCTATTTGGAAAACAGAGTGTTCTTCCAGGGGCTGCTTCATAGCATCGAAGATTTTAAACTTTGCCACAATATCACCAAACTCCATAGACATGGTCCCATCATCAACATCAATCTTAGTCTTAGCTGTCTTCATGAACGGTCTGCCCAAGATTATTGGTGATCTACTTGAAGTTGTCTCTCCTGCCATGTCTAGGATGTAGAAGTCAGCAGGGAAAATCAACTCATCAACTTGTACCAGCACATCTTCTACCATTCCCATGGGGCGGGCACTGGTCCTGTTGGCTAACTGGATAGTGAGACCTGTATACTGCAAGGGACCAAGATCAAGGTTATTGAAAACAGAGGTGGGCATGACATTTATGGAGACTCCCAAATCCAACATGCAATTTTCAAATTTTCTGTCCCCAATAGTGCATGGAATAGTAAAAGTGCCTGGATCCTTGCACTACGTGGTAGTGCTCGAGTGGGGGTGAAAACAAGAACTCTTTCAAGTGCGAGGCTTAGACTGGATAAGAGCTGAAACATTTCTTCCAAAATTAACTCTCTCATTACTCTTCAACCTCCTCTTGTTGGTGCATAAATCCTTCAGAAATTTAGCATACTTAGGAACCTGCTTGATCACATCTAGAAGGGGAATATTCACCGCCACCTTTACGAACACATCTAAAATTTCCCTCTCCTTGTCTTCCCCACCAATCTTCTTATTTTTCTCGCACTCTATGTGGGAAGGGGATTGGTGGCACATATACTCTCTCGGCTTCAACATCATCGAAGGCTCGGGAGTTACCTCAGCAGTTTCTTCATTTTTTCCAGAGGTCGCCTCAACAACTTTTCCGGATCTCGAGAGAAATGGCACTCACATTAGGATTGGAGACATTGGGATTTATCACTTGTTTGTGCGGGTAGTTGGTTTGATCTTTGAGCTTCTTGTATGCTATTTATGGATGTGGCAAGTGTCCAACCTGTGTCTCTAAATTTTGAATGCTAGCATGTTGTTTCTTGAAACCGACCAATCTGTCCAACCTGTGTCCGCAAGGCTTGAATACTAGCATCCGTTCGCCGAGACCGACCAATCTTCTTTGAAAAAATGTATTTAGTCATTTGTGAAGTCATTTGCTTGAACATGTCCTCTAAGGAAGGTTCGGAAGGTGCGTAAGTGGTCACTGAGGGAGGATTCGTGGGTCTTGCCATCGGTTGTTGTTGGGATGAGTTACCATACCGAAGGTTAGGATGATTCCTCCAGTTGGGATGGTACCTATTTGTGGAGAGGTCGAGAGTCTTTGTCTGGGTTCACATTGTTGCCTTGATTGTAAGGATGGACTGCATAAGCTTGAGACATATCGGTAACTGACCCTTCCTTCGGAATGGGGAATGCATCATACGGGTGCTCAGGAGAGTTGCACATGCCACACAACATTGCAGGCTGAACCCTATCCATTGCCATTTGCTTTACCAAAGAAGTGAGCTCATCCATTCTATTCTCAATGACCTGGATGGAAGAAGAGCTGTGGACCTCATTCACACCCCTTGTCTCAACAGAATTTCTCCTGGTTGTAAACTGCTGGGAGTTCAGTGACATATTTTTAATTAATTGCTTGACAGCAGCCGGAGTCTTATCAACAAGTGCTCCCCCACTAGCAGCATCTAAAATATTTATATCCATTGGTAGTAACCCCTCATAAAAATACTGGATAAGAAGTTGCTCAGAAATCTGATACTGAGGGCAACTGGATACCAACTGCTTGAATCTCTCCCAATATTCAGCCAACGACTCATTTCCTTGTCTGATGCCACATATTTCCTTCCTGATTGATGGAGCTCTGGAGGCAGGAAAATATTTCTCTAACAAGAGCTTCTTCAAATCGTTCCAGGTGGTAACAGAGTTTGGCTCGAGATATAACAGCCAATCCTTTGCAGCGCCCTGGAGTGAGAACGAGAAAGCTCTCAGCTTGATGTTATCCTCAGTTATTCCCTCTGATCTCAAGGGTGTGGAGCAGACAACCTGGAATTCCTTCAAATGCTTGTGTGGATCCTCACCTGCAAGACCACTAAACCTTGGCAACAAATGGATTAGACCAGATTTTAATTCAAAGGGAGTATCAGCACCAGAATATGCAATACACAAGCCATTATAATTAACATCAGGGGCAGCAAGCTGTCTTAATGTCCTCTGGTCACCCATGTTATCAAAAACAGTTTTAGAATTAGAATCACTACTAGTACTAGCCCAAATTGCTCTACGGCGTGTGTGCAGTGTTCTTTCAATTTCAGGATCAAAATCACAAAAGTCAGGGCAAGTAGACCTAGTAGCCAGACCAATTCAAAACAAAAACGAAAGTAAAAGAAAAAAGAAAAAAAATGCGAAAATAACAAACAAGAGTCCCCGGCAACGGCGTCAATTTTTGATCGCGCTGTCGCGCACGCGCCAAAAAGCGAGCGGTTTGTAAAAATGTAGTAGGCAGCGACAACTCGAGTATCGTCTCACAAGGACTCTTGGGTTGTTGTTAACAGAAAAGTCAGTTTTTGGGGGGTTTGGATATGAAATAAAATAAAGAAACAAAACAGAAAACAATGCAAAAACAGAGCAATAAAAACAAAGCAGTTAAAATGACAAATAAGCTAAAGACGATTAACCTACTGTTCTCGGTTTCCCACTATCATTGGTTCATGTAAATTCCAAGCCCTAAGCAGATTCTAATCCCCTTTCGGTTGTAGCAACAATTAACAAGCGAAATCACTACTACAGATATATGTTCCTATTCCCGAATTAAGCAAACGGGGTTAAGCCCTTCGTGAACTAAGCGAACACGAATTGAACACACGCGAATTAAGCAAACGCGATTAAATATAGGAACATAACATCACCGAAATAAATCAACACAACACTATACACTCCTGAATTAAGCAAACAGAAATATATAACATAGCATTGATAAGGAAAAAGCAAATAAAACAGGAATTACAGAACCTCAAGTGTCAATGGAAACCAATCGCAGTAGATAAATCCAAGGAGACTAGCTCTCCATTACAAAGGAAAAACAAAGCATTAAACCTAATTCTACAGCCGTCTAAACTAAAGAGAAAACAAAAGATGAAAAAGCTACTCAGTTCTGCCTTCAAACAGGCTTAAATACAGTTTCTGAATTCCGCGAGCTCGCGAGGCGAGCACACCTTCGCGAGGCGAATAATACGAACGGTCTTCAGTGTTTGGCGAGATCGCGAGGCGAGCTTATATTCGCGAGGCGAGACTCTTCAAATTCCAAACTGTCACAGCCGTGACCTTCAACATGGATAAGCGTGATGGCTTCTGGTCTTCCAGGGTTGGATTACTCGCGAGGCGAGACATTGTTTCGCGAGGCGAGACAGAAAGGATTGCAATTTCTGGAACAGTCACGCTTCAGGTTCGCGGGGCGAATGCCTTCTCGCGGGGCGAATAACTCTAGAATTATTTCTTTTTATTATCTGCAAACAAGGAATAGCATAAGTGCTTTATTTGACTCTAAATCAACTAAATTAACCTAAAAACACTCTAGAGACTCAAAATGCTACTTAAAGACAATCAAGTCTAATTTGGGCGAAAATGAGATATAATTAGCACAAAACCACGGTCATACTAGTAATAAAACTAGATGAGCCAGCGGCTGATCACACAACTAATGTGAGAACGCAGGGTGGAGCCACATAAGATTTCCTAATAACTATAGGTTTGCACCAAGGGTCGGCTTTAAGCCCCTATCTTTTTACCTTGGTCTTGCATGTACTTACGGAGCACATTCAAGAGCCAGCACCGCGATGCATGCTTTTCGTAGATGATATAGTTCTACTGTTCTAGTTGGAGAGTTGAGAGAGGATATAAATGGGAGATTGGAGACTTGGAGACAAGCTTTAGAAACACATGGCTTTCGTTTGAGTATAAGCAAGACAGAGTATATTGAGTGTAAGTTTAGCAAAAGACGAAACACCTCTAACTTAGAGGTGAAAGTTGGAGATCACAACATACCATAAGTCACACGATTTAAATATCTTGGGTCTATTATACAAAATGATGGAGAAATTGAGGGAGATGTAAACCATCAAATTCAATCAGGGTAGTTGAAATGGAGGAAGGCTTCGGGTTTTTTGTGTGATTAAAAGGCACCTCTCAAGTTAAAGGGAAAATTTTACCGTACAGCTATTAGATCGACAATGTTATATGGGACGAAGTGTTAGGCGGTAAAAAATCAACACGAGAGTAAAATCAATGTGGCAGAGATGAGAATGTTGCATTAGATGAGTGGAAAAACTAGACAAGATAAGATTAGGAATGATAGCATTAGAGAGAAAGTTCGAGTAGCACCTATTGTAGAAAAGATGGTTGAATCTCGACTTAGGTGGTTTGGGCATATATGTAGGAGACCTGTAGATTCCGTAGTAAGAAGAGTAGACTAGATGGAGGGCAGTTCAATTGCTAGAAGCAGAGGTAGGTCAAGAAAAACTACAGGAGAAACTATTAAGAAAGATTTATAGCCTGTTTTTTTTGTTTTCAAAAATAAAAAAACAAAAAAATTGTTTGACAGGAATGTTTTGTAAAACATGGTTCTAAAAACAATATCTGTTTTTTTGTTTTAAAAACTAAAATTAGAGAACATCCTAGACTTGTTTTTATCTGTTTTCCTAACTTTTTGTTCTCAAAACATATAAAGGTACGGAGAACAACCTATTCTCATTAATGGCAATTTGGTAATATATGGACAAAATGGAAAACCCCCACTTCTTCCTCTGATCGTTCCTTTTCTTCTTCTTCCTCCGCCCCTTCCCAGTTTCAGTGCAATCGCCACCGCTACCTCCACCGTCGATGAGATGATCCCCGGGACCGAACATATTTCTCTTGCTCCGCCGTCGCCGTCACCGTCACCGTTCACTGGAAAGAGTAGCCTCGTCAATCTTGATCGTGTCGAGAACGTGATTCAGCTCCACCACGTCCTGATTCGCAACACCGTGCTCAATGCCGACAACCTCTAATGCTCGATCAGGAGAGGAGATTCCTTCTCGATGCTGCTCTTGTCGCACGACTATGGCGTCGCCGCTGTGATCGACGACAATTTGGATAGCTTCGGCAAGGTCAACGATGGAGGCTCGGAACAATTTCACGAGCGCGGAGAGAGCCTCGGCGGCGATTTCGTCGCCGTTTTGGTGCATCGCGACGCGGTGGTGGATCTGAGAGAGATTGTTGATTGAATTGTTAGGTTGGGGTAGACTAAGATGCAAGACGAATCTTGAGTTGATTGACAATCATTAGCGTTCTAATACTTTTTATGATTGTAATATTGCGTTCTAATGCTTTTTATCAAGTACTACCCTCTTTCGTTTTTTGCTTATATGGTGCAGCAGGAGTGTTGATTTCCCTGTGTCATGCAGCAGGAGCGTTTTTGGCCTTTGTGATGCAGCAGAATTCTTATTTACATACTTTGCTCCTTAGTGCTCCTTAACACTGCATTCTATTTTTATTGCCTTCTGTCTTTTTTTGAGGGGAATAGATGTTATGTTAATTTGGTTTGGGTCATGCTTAGTTGTTGTTCTGTTTTTTCTGGTGCATCTGGTTCTATACGGGTCCTTTTTGCTCTTGGCAGCAGCTGGTTTTAGCTATATAGATTTCTTTCTGTGGTAGAAGTATAGGGTGTTCATGGGTTAATACTTAATAGTGTACAACTTTGATTACTCTTGGTACTCTTTCATATTAATATACATATATATTTTGATGATAAAAAAAAAAGGTGGCTACACAACTTGATTGTATTGGTTTCCTTGCTGCTACTGGAGTGGGGTCTCTATGAGTTATTGAAACGTTTCTTTTCTTTTTTGGTAGGTGAGGTCAAACATGTTTTCTATTTTTTTTGTTTTAAAAACATACTTTCAAAACAATTTTATCAAGTATATTTTTTTGTTTTATAACTTTTAAAACTCTTTTAAGAATAATATAATCAAACAGATTTTTTTATTCATTTATTTAAAAAAATAGTTCTTAAAATTACTTTACAAAACAGTTTTCAAAAACAAAAACACAATCAAACAGGCCCTTAGAGGTCAATGGTTTAATTATAAACATGATTCATGATAGAGCATTATGACGTCGTTTGATCCATGTAGCCGACCCCACCTAGTGGGATAAGGCTTTGTTGTCGTCGTCGTCGTTGTGAAGTTTTTAGCACACCCTGTATGAGGGATTAGATATATGCATGAATTTCTGCATTTTTTTCTTTCTTGCAAGTGTTGGCGGACTGTCTTCTTTCAAGAAGCAAACATCCCAACACCTTATCATTAGCCTTGTTTGTTGACAGTTGCTTGTCTATAATTCATACTATAGGGCTGTGGTTTGTGATAAACTCGTATTGATGCAAGGTCTAGCGTAGAGGAGAAAAATGCAAGTGAGCTTTGTCCTTTGCTATTCCGCAAATATCACTGGCAATATATAAAGCTAGAAATTTATTGTGCTATGGAGGAGTTACATAACTTCTATCAATTACCTGCTAGTTCCACTCTTGAATATTGATATATCATGGTTTGAATCTATCACTCTGTCTCTTTCCCCCTTTGGGCAATATAGAAAGCAATAAATTTATAGTGCTATGGAGGAGTTGCATAACTTTTATCAATTACCTGCAGATTCAAATCTTAAATATTGATATATCATAGTTTGAATCTATCTTTGCTCTCTCTTCCCCATTTTGGGAGTAGGGATTGTATACCTTGTACAAAGTTGATCTGCAATTACTGTTCCTTACTAAAACAAGATTCCCTCTTTCTGTAGGAATTTCACATTGTTGCACTTTTCATTTGCAGGTGCTTATTAACCAACTCAAGGACGTTGCTCCAGCAATACAGAAGTCGATATCAGAGTGTACAGAAAAGGTGAACTGCATAGCCTCCAATCTACCTCCAATTACCAGACATCACAGTCGGTCAACCTCACCTATTCGAGCACAGAGTAGTGGGAGGATGGTAATTTACCCTTTTAGTATAATGCAATTGTCGCTTCTTGGATTGCTTCACAGTAAGAGATCATTTTACCCCTATTTTGTAATTTGACTTTTGTATATTCAGGACAATAGCACTGATGATGTCAGTGATGTGACTTCAAGAATGTCTAATGTCCAGCTTGACAAGGCTTCTGTTAGTCCCGCCACTTTAAAACTCCCTCAATTATTTAGCTTGACTCCATCTTCTGGAAAAGCTGGAAATGTACAAAGACGGCATGGTAATGTTCCTCAAAGCAGCCAAACGGAAAATCTTTCTGAGAGCAAATCTTTGGGCCCTCCTTCTAGTACTCATGTAACAAGTTCTGCAGAAGGTATGCTGTGTCTTCTATGCTTCCTGCCTAAATGTTTTGTTAGAGATATAAAATCATTCCTGGGCCTCCACCTAATAGCTTAAGCTTTTAGGAGAGTTGGTCTTTTACACAGCATCAGAACCTTTATGACTAAGTGGGTAGATTTTCAATCCTTGCCATTCCTATTCTTCATTATTCAATTAAATTTTAACACATTGTAAAGTGAGCTTGTGTATTTTCCTTGCTTCTAGCGCATGGGTCTCTTGCATGAGATAGTGTGTGAGATATATAAATCATTCATGGGCCTATACCTTATAGCTGAAGCTTTAAGGAGAGTTGGTCTTTGCCATGTTTCATTTTATTGAAGCTTATGGCTCTTCTGAGGGAATTTCTTCAGTGCGTTAGAAACAGAGTGGCTGATCGTAGTTCTATTTTGTAGATTATGACAATGACAATTCCTTTGTTCAAAATCTGAAGAGGTCTGTAAGAGAAGCAGCACTGTCATTGCGATCGGGCACTTCAGAGTCATCACGAGATAGTCGTTCTGATGGAAGTTCTGAGCACTACTTTGTCCCTCTTTCAGAAACTGGCTTTTCTCATTTAGATACTGAAAAAAGGACAGCTTCATTAAGGAGCAACAGGTTATTTGTATCTCAAATGGATGATTCCTTGCTTAAGAATCATGCATCTGATGGTCATGGGGAGAGCAAGTTTGATGACCTTCCTGATATGTTGAATGATTTGGAAAGACTTTCTGATTATGACAATGTAAATGGGTTTCTTTCATATACTGGTTCAAATGCAACTTCTGATGCACAACAGTCAATTTTTGATTTTGAGGATGCTCAGGATCAAGTCTTCTCACCACCTCTGCTAATGGACTCATCACTTTTAGCAGATCCATTTGAAGATTTGCTGGGTATGTTGAGTTTGCAACAAACTGTTTTGGGTATAGTAATTTGTCTTTCAGTGCTTTTTTATCATCTGCCGGTTAAATGCTTTGCTAGTTTGAAATATGATGCAGGGTGGGGAGTGTTTTTCTTTTCTTTGACTGGGCTTTTGAAAATGTATTAAAGGAATATTTTGGTATTGATCTTATAAAATATTTAAGATGCAGACCTTAAGAGTCCTCCACCGAGTGTTCTCTAGATGTGGGAATGCATTATGAAGTTTGTTTATTTATTCAAAATGCATTCCATACATTTGGAGGGTCTCATCTGTTTTTGGAATAGATTGTTTGGGATCTTTAGAGAGTCTTGGATCTGCCTTAGTTAGGGACTTGCATCCTTTTCTCCTTACTAACTTTAGAGGTCTTGGCTATCATAAAAAAGCAAAGATTTTGCGGCAGTGCTTTGGTGTATATGGCTGTTGGCTGGAAAGGAGCAGTAGATTGTTTAATGACTGCTTTTTTACCCCGGATTTTGTTTGGTGGAATTACTCTTTTGGCAACCCTTTGGTGCTCTGCCCATGGGTTTCATAGAGCTGTTTCATTGTTGGACATGCAAAGGCATTGGCGTGCTTTATTGCATGGTTCTGTAACTTAAGGTTTTTCTTTTTATTATATTTGTGAGCATAGGTTATCCTCCTCTTCTTGTCTAGTAATATTCATTTTCTTATATTAAAAAAAGAAGTTTGTTTCTTTATTTTCCCCTTAAATGGTTGTCCTCCATCTTCTTACCGAAGATATTTTGCATATTTTAAATCGAGCATGATTAATAGACGTGTTTCTGATGCATAGATTGATACTTGAAATGTAACTTGATAAGTCTTGACGACTTCTTACATGTTGGTAAATTAATGAGTCAGGAATTTTGTTTTTGCAGCCCCCCTATCAGAGACTGAAACGGCCTTGATGGAGCACTGAAACTTGTTAATGGAAATGAAATGATTGATGTGGTGGATTGCTATCTATTCTTTTGGTGGGATATTCACCCCTTCACCTTTTATAACACGACGCTTGTATGATTTCTGTTATTCTTGTTTGGTATATATTACCATTCTATTTGATCTGTTGATGCCCAACTGCTAGGAGGAAATTGTGAGTATCCCGTGTTCTTCATTCATGAATGATGATTTACTTTGGGATGAAGATGCTAAAATCCAAAAATGCAAGCTGAGTTTTGGAGGGTGAAGTTGTCTTCAACCAAATAATTGCAGTTGGGACTTGAATTTGCCTCAAAATTTTCTTCCACTTGTGACATCCCAATGAAACCGGTTGAAAAATATGGTTGGATATGATAATGCAGTTCTGGGTTTTCTGGGCAAATTTGCATCCCTTTGGCATTAGTTTAGTCAATTGTTGTGGTAAATCCTTGGAGTGCAATTTATATATGTATTCTGCAGTTGTGTATCACATGAATTAGGTATTGTATCTTGGCAACATATCAGGAATGAAAATTTACGTCGTTTTCTTATTCTGTTCAGTTACGTACATTGACCCTTCTTTTGAATATATGGTTGTGATTTCCAATACTTTGGGCACATGATTTACTACTGGAATATGATTCTTTGTTTCAAGTTCGTGAGTTCACTAGTTGTTTGTTTTGCATATATCATCAAGAAACGCGGTTAGATGTTTTCTCTTTTTGTTGATATGGCAGAGACGCAGTTAAGAGAGAGAATTGGAATTTTACATTTTTTTTTTGGAGCGAAAGATGTTTGAAATTTGATATACCATTTTTAATCCGATCTTAGACTTCTCCATTCTAAACATGTGTTGAGTTGTTGATATGTCTTGAGTAAAGAGATGGAGCAGAATGTCGGGCATTCAATAACTAAAGATGTATATATTTTGGATATATAATTTTTTTTCCACCCTATCGTAGTTTTATTCAATCTTACTATTTAAGCAAACTTAATTTTGGAATGCAACATAATTGTGACTATTGTTATCTTGCATTGTCATAATGTAAACAGTAATAATTTTTGCTTGGAAGTAGAACACTGTAATAATTGATGATTGGAATTTGTCTCCAGTGATATCATTTACTCACTGTCTGTAAACCATGAAGATGTTCTCGTTCAGCACTTGTAATTTTTTACTAATATTTTAATACTAAAATGTCATTATCATGATATGAATTATTATCCAAATTTTGGCTTATCCCAAACACACCTTCAATTTTGAGCAAGACAATCAAAATTTTCTTACGGACTTCATATCAAATGAGATGGGACCCAGTACCGAGTAGCCCACTAATGGCAGCTGCCCAAGCCAAGTGAGTCTGTAGTGTCATCTTCCTAATTAATTTGTAAGGAAAACTATGCTTTAACCTTTATTTGGATTAGGAAAGAAGTAAAGAGAAAAGAAGTAAGATGGAAAGAAAAAGTACAAGAAAAGAGAGAATGATTAGAAAATAAATAGGTTTTCAAATCATTTGGACTTTTGATCGAAAGAGAGGCTTTTACTAGGGTGGGATGTAACACCCCGATTTTTCACTGTTTCAAAATAATCGAAATGCGGACGATTATTTGTATATATTTATATGAGTATTAGAAAATTATTTTAAGTAAACGAAGTTTACCACTCAATTCTACTTGAGTGTAGGAAGCTACGATTAAAATTTAGGTTGGAAAGTCAGGCGAATCCCGGCCCGCGAATTTCATTGACAGTATAATTATACTGCTCAAAAGACCTAATTTTAATTCGTGAACGAAAGACTTCAGGTTTTTATTTTATTTCCTACAATTCTGCATTTTTAGAATTATTTCAGAAAAAAATAAAATAATTTACGTTTTACGGACGAAATACGTAATCGGGTGAGCGGCAGAATGGATTTCGGAGTTTCCAAGAGCAGATAAAGAGATTATCTTAGGATTTTGAGATGATTCATGGTTATGAATCATACTTTTAAGTCTAGAAGGTTCTACAAGGTTAAAGTAACAATTTATGAATTTTACGCTTAAGTCCCTGAACTTTCTATTAATTACACTTTGGTCCCTAAGTTAGTTTCTAAGTTTTTCTAAGTGAATTGGGCCAGAATCCTTGTTCCAAATCCATTAGTGGACCGTGGCCATGAAGCCCAAATTCCTTGTCCATGGATTAATTCCATGAAACCCATTTGAAATCATATAAGTTTCCTATGTCATGTTTAAGCCTTAAGCAATTTAGTGGGCCCCACATAATTAAATCCAAGCCCAAAATTTTTAAGGCCCATGTGCAAGCCCAAGGAGGAGTAGGTGATGCCCTCATTTTGGATGAGCCAAGATTATTCTAGAATTTTCTACCATGTTCTCACATATTCTACAATGTTCTACACCATTCTACTACATTCCACTATGTTCTCCATCCTTCTAGGTTTTTCCAAAAAGTCTCAAGGAAAATTCAACCAAAAAGAGTCAAGATGAGGACACATTTAATGTGGCACATGGTCATCATTTCAATTTATTGACAAATTGCAAAATAGTTCTTATACTTTTGGAATCTTTGCAAAATGGTCCCTAGGAATTATTTGCACTTTAATCCTTTGAAAAGCCACCTCCTTTCTTCTAAATCCTTCAAAAGTGGTGCAGCCCACATCCTTGTAAATATGCCTTCACTTCATTATTTGACATTTTCACGCTTTGCACAAAAACTACTCAAAAGTTCTAAGTTCATAAGTCTTTTAGCATCATTTTGTGAAGCAAGTCTTTGGATCTTCACTTGTCTTTGATCTTCAAGAGATGAATCCTATTCTTCTTCCCTAATCATGTCTATGTTCTTCAATAAATTTCTTGATTCAAAGCTTATTTCATATTTGTTCATCACTTTTAAGTTTCTAGATCTAGAACTTTGAAAATTCATAACTAATTCTAGAAAAATCCTTTTGACATGAAACCAATTGCTATGATCTTATAATCATCTCTGTTTTCATCATCTAGAAGCATATGATCATGAGAAATTTCTTTCCTAAATTTCTGGACTGGGCCGAACCTAGGAGAATAGGTTTGGTAGGATTTTGTTCATGTGTTGTCATGTATGATCATGTATTTCATATGACATGTATGTCTACACACTCTAATCCATGTTAGTTTATTAAGATGAAAATCCTTACTCAAAATCTCTATGTTGGCCGAACCCTAGGTGGATGAGATTTGATGAGTTTTGTTCAAAGTTTTCATTAATGATCTTGGTAATCAAGCTATTAGTATGTATGCCTAATAAATTCAAGTTGGTTTATCAAACTAAAAACCCTAGCCCCATGAACATGTTAAGGCCGAATCTAAGTATATGAGAGTTAGGAAGTTTTGAGTTTAAAATTTAGTTGTTTAGTCACTAATCCATGATCTTGGTTGATTAAGGACCATTAATCTATGACTTAATCATGATTAGAAATTTTAAGGATTTTGAACCCTAAAAGTCAGCCCTTGGCCGAAACCAACATGTAGGATTTTAGGCTTGATTTAGTTGTTTGTTTGTTGATTGAGTGTTATGTTTAATGAAGGATAAACTAGATTATCGTGTACGTGTGTTGACGGTTCCCAGATTCACCACAAAGTTTTAAGTTGGAAGCTAAGTTCTTTGAGAGGTAAGGGGAGCTTACCTGAGGGATTTTCTCAATAACTATTTGCTTGTAGTGTGGTTGATATGATTTATATGTGGTTGTGGTTATTTGTTTATGTTGTTTACGCTGTATTGTTTATCTGTGTATCGGTGATTGATCTACTTTTAGTTTATTTAATTTTCTGCAGTTGTATATTATGTTGTTATGATGCATGATCTACCTGGTGATATAATCCTGATGATGTTGTTGAATGTTGAATGTTGTTTGAGAGGCCTGACAGTGGTCAGTGCACAACCGAACGAGATAATCGGAAAAAATTTAACAAGCCTGGAAAATTATATTCAACGTTTTATGGGGAATGTTAGAATATAATAGTGGTGGAAAATTATTATTTTGGAAAAATAACGAGTTTTGAGAAATATTATTGTTTTAATGATTTATTAGTGTAAAAGAAATTTATGAGTCACGGTGAGAGCGTAACCATGAAATTTTTTTAGTACTGCTAATTTTTACAGAAGAAATTCCGAAATATTATAAAAAGTTATTTTGTGAAATTAGTAATTGAAAATCCTTTATTAAAAAAAATAATAATAAAATAATAAAAGTCAAAGTCAAAGTTTGACTTTAAAAACATTTTCTTGGAAAATGATAAACGACGACAAGTTTCGAAATTATTTACGGTGGAAGTTTAAAAATAGCAGTACTTATTTTAAGAAGAGGTTTAATCTGAATTGATTTAATTTTTAGAGCTGAAGTTTCAGTAAAAGAGTTTTTGATGATTTGACGTTTTATAAACAAATTTCGAGTAGAAAGGATTTTCGGTAAATGAGTTTTACTTAACGACGTAAACAACGATATAGAACTTAGTAACCGAGATGTCGGGGTACTAGTGTTCTTATGACGTTGTCTTATTTTGGATTTGTTTTTCACAGACAAAAACGATGTAAAACGATGATATGAAACTTAATAACCGAGATGTCAGGGTATTAAGGTTCGTTGTGTTGTAGACTGAGTATCTACTTAAAGAAATTAAAACGTTTTGAGATGTTTTGTATTACCACGAACCTAAGACTGATTGCAACGGTCTAGGGGCTTCGTGATTGAGCACTCGGACTTTGAAGTCTTGTGTTGTTAATAAAAGTTGTAAAGGTGTTAAAAACGATGATGCTTTTGAGAGCATTCGATGTTTAAAACGATGATGCTTTTGAGAGCATTCGATGTTTAAAACGATGATGGGTTGTAAGCTTTTGAGAGCTTTGACAAATAAAGATATGAACAAAGAAAAGTGTTTTTCTTGCATGCATTTGGCAGACGTGCCATGATCAAACGAGTGATTACCTTGCGGCGTCAGGGTAGATCATACCAACGATGTTCTCATTGTGCCTGGAGTTGGACAATGAGGCCCCACCAACATTGTTAGCACTTGTGCCTTGAGGTTGGACAGTGTGAGATGGGTTTTGGCTGTGTGCCTGTTTGCCTAGTGTGGCAATTGAGCCTGATCAACTCATCACGAGGTTGGAGATACCTCATGAGATTAGGTGTGAATGTTTAGATGATGTAATGAAGTGTTCATGCATGGTTTTCCAACGTTGATGTTGGGGGTATGAAACCCATTGATAAACGATGTGATATAATATGAATGAGTATGTTGTTATAGACATGTATATGTGTATGTGCCTTCTTTTGTGTTGCGCATTTAGTTATGGTGATAAATCTATATATTGGTGTCTCACCCTTACAGCCATATCAGAGTCGCACAAGGGGGTATGATCTCTACAAGAAGACGAAGGCTGTCTAGTTCGAAGCATGTTGTGCAGCTCCTTTTGGCGGTAGTGTCTATTAGTTACGACGACCAGCTTAGGTCCTATTATGTTTTGAGGGTAAAACTAATTATGATTTAGGTGTGAAAACATATGAGGCAGTATAGTTGTATGACTTATATACATTGTGTATTTAAGTGTGGTTTGATTACGTTGTTGTTGTTATGAGGTTAAAAGAAAAAAAAAATTATCACCATATTTTGAAAAGATAAACGTTGAGAAAACATTATTTTCCGAAAGCAACCAGCAAATTAAGTTTTATTTCCGCAAATGGGTAACCATGTGACGACCCGAGTTTAGGGTGTCACATGGGAGACGATCTCATGTCTCTCACCACGGGCTGGCCCTTTCTATAAAAAATAATATTATTTTATAATCCCTAAACACCTATATCATTCTCTCTCTCTCCTCTCTCTCTCCTCCACTCCCAACCACCATTTTTGTTACCATACAGTGCACTGCGCGACACTTCTCAATCATATTGTCGTCATCAATTTCAGATAACTATTCACCGTCTTCCTCCACTTCCTAATGAAACCCTTTTCTTCCGTTCCACCATACCAACACAAAACTCGTTCATTTCAGATTCTACCAAAGAAAACAAAGATGCAAAGTGGATTCCGTTCCACCATAGAGTTAGATTGCACGAATTTCTAGTTTTTGGGAATCATTTGGTCTAATATAGGATGAAGCTAATTTAAGTATGTAAAAAAAAGGGAAACATAAACAGGATCTGAAGATTCTTTTTTGATACAAATGAAAATGAAAATGTATCCAAAGATTCTAAACACATTAAAAAAAAAAAAAAAAGGCTTAATTGCACTTTTGGTTTCTCTATTATTAGTAATGTGTAATTTTAGTTCCTGTGTTTTTTTTAAGCACATTTATTAGTCATGTTTTTTCAGTATTGCAAATTTGGTTCTTCCATCCAATGTCCGTCAATTTTTTCAATGATCGACAGAGAGAAACCAATGTTTTAAATGCATAGAATCTCTAATTGAGCTTCTCCTTTCTCCGTCTCTTCATTTCAACATGATTCAATGGTTCCTCTATGATATTTGTTGGTTTCATCCCTCCTATCCGGGACATTTTTTTTAGTTCCACCATAACATCCTTTACCACAAAAACTCAACCAGAGATTCTATGAGCTTAAAGTAATTGCTTCTCTCTATTGATCATTGAAAAAATTGACGGATATTAGATGGAATGACAGAATTTTCAATATTGAAAAATAGTGGATCAAATGTGTTAAAAAACCTTAAGAACCAAACTCGCACATGACTAATAATAGAAGAATAAAAAAATACAAGTAAACCTATTAAAAACTAAAAAAATAATTTACTGTCATTTTAAATATTTTTCAAAGGTTTGTTACAGTATTGTAAAAAAAGGTTTGTTACAATATATAAGTAAATGATAATAAGTTAAGCTCATTTGGATGTTTTTTTATTTTTTAAGAAAAAGTACCTAATTTTAAAATAAGTGTTTTTAAAACATATAAGAGCCGCTTGTTTATAAGTTCTGCTGCCCTTCAACGCACGTTAGAAAAAAGGAAGGAGGGAGGTGTTTTGGAAGAACGCTCATTGGGACTTGTGTTTTCCCGTTTGCGTTAGAAATGATTTTAAACAAACATATGCTAAGCGTCTGTTTGGTTTAGATTAAACGTACTTCCCAAGGCATCGAAACACGCTTCTAGCCAACGCTGCAATTTGTCACTTTCCTCAAACGCAGTTTGTAACGGAGCTCTGCATTTAAAAAAAATCTCAAACAAACATGCTGTAAGTGTTTGAATGAGCTTTTAATAAAAAAAAGCAAAAATAATGAAAAAAATATATTTTGGTATATTTTGAAGAAATCACATTCCCTAATTTATAAATAATGAAATATGATAGAAAAGAGAGCGAGAACCAACCATATTTTATGAAGAATGTTAAATATGCGTTTGGGTACATAACTTATTTAAACGCTTATGTTATAAGCTTTTTTTCAAATAAGTTAAAAACAATTTATTTTTATAAGCTTCCTTGACAAGCTTATGGAGATAAGCTAAAAAGAACTTATAAAAAAATCATAAACTATTTTAATAAACTATTTACTTAAATTTGTTATCATAAATTATTTTCATAAGCTTCCTATAAGTTGTTTCAAACAAATATATTGTACGAAATATCATATAAGGTCTTTTAAATCAAAGCCCCATGCCATACAGAGTAACTTCTTATCAATGTAAGAAGTTCTTACATTTTCTTACATTGATAATAAATTGAAAGTAAATTAAAAAAATTTGATAAAAAAAAGTAAATTAAAAAAAAAAAGGTTAGAAAGAGAAAAGTGAGAAAGAAGACAACATAAATAACAACTTCTTTTTTTATCATATAATTTTATAACAAAAAACCATAGTATCAGTAACAATATAATATCAGCCAGAGATTGGTTTTGTCTTCCCACTTTATTCTCTCTCTCCTTCCAAGATGGAGTAGCTCAATCTCTTCCTTTAGGTAAACACCACCATCATCCTTCATTCTTTTTTAAAAAAAACTTATGCTTTTACTTTTTATTTTCTTGTCAGGAAACTTTCTCTCTTCCTCTGCACCCATTTTCCAGAAATTCGATTGCTAACATTGTTCCATCCTCGTGTTTCATTGTTCCTCAACACTTTGCAGGGAAAATTTTCATCTGGGGTTTTCTTTGTGATTCAGACCCAGATCCTGTTTCTCTCTGATCCAGCTTTGCTGCTGAAAATCCTGATAAAGAAAGCAAGTACAAAGAGGATCAGGTAACTGTTCATTACCCTTTTCTTACTGTAGTTGAATAAACAAGTCAAAGTTTTTGGGTCCTTATCGTGTTAAACAATTTTAGAAATTTTTTGGTTGGTACCTAACAATTAGGGAATTTGCAATTTTTTCTTCTTCTTGTTTCTCCTTTTAATTTGGGATATTTATTTATTTATTTATTTATTTATCAGTATGAGTGTGAAGGTTATTTTGTTTTGTTTGTTTGTTTTTTTAAGAGGGGGGAAACTATTGAGTTTTTTTTTTTTTTAAATGTATTTGGTGTGATTTTGAACTTTGGATTTCTTTGTGTTCCAGATTTGTCATCATAAGTAGCACCATGGATGCTGAGAAGGATTTTTGTTATGAGTCCTCTGACTTCCCTCAATTAGAATGTTATGTTGATAAATTTAGTAAAGATCACACTGTGTTATGATGACTGAGACAGAAGTTAAGTTGTAGAGAGGTTATTGCTTCATTGCAGTGAGTGCACTTGCTTGACTAACTTGTGGATTGAGGTTGCTGATTTGTTTGATTTGAAGGGGATTCAGCAAGTAGTGTATTCTCAAGTGCATGACAAAAATCTTTTGTTGAACCAATTTTAAGTTATGATCAAGCAGATATTAAATAGGCTTCCACGGAAGCCCTCCAAATCAGTGGAAAATCGAGAAGGAGGTGGAACATTGACATCCTCTTCAACTGCTTCAACCAGTGCAAGAAACAGTAGTTTAGCAGGCCACCATTATGGAAACTCAACTGCTTCATCTCTTTCAGGTGTTGAATCCAATTCAAGTCTTGGACTAAATCATGGTGACAAGCTTGTCCAAGCCTTGAATTCAAAACTGAATCTGAATGGGAATTTGCCAGCTGCCTCCTATGAAGCCTTGCCAAGTTTTCGAGATGTCCCGAATTCAGAAAGGCAGAATATGTTTATAAGAAAGCTGCAAATGTGCTGTGTTGTATTTGACTACACTGACCCTACAAAGAACCTCAAAGAAAAGGAGATTAAGCGACAAACATTAGTAGAACTTGTGGATTATGTTTCTTCAGCAAATAGCAAGTTTACAGAAATTATGATGCAAGAGATCATAAAAATGGTGTCTACAAATTTGTTCCGGACATTGACTTCTCCACCCCGTGAGAACAAAATTCTAGAAGCCTTTGATTTGGATGAGGAAGAGCCTTCAATGGACCCTGCGTGGCCTTACTTGCAAATTGTGTATGAACTACTTCTAAGGTTTGTCACGTCACCCGAGACTGATGCAAAGTTAGCAAAAAGGTATGTCGATCATTCATTTGTTCTCAGACTGTTAGACCTTTTTGATTCAGAGGATCCCAGGGAGCGGGATTACTTGAAGACAGTTCTTCATCGTATATATGGAAAATTTATGGTGCATCGACCATTCATCAGAAAAGCAATCAACAATATATTCTATCATTTCATTTTTGAAACTGAGAAACACAATGGGATTGCAGAACTCCTAGAAATTTTGGGAAGTATAATCAACGGATTTGCTTTGCCACTGAAAGAAGAGCACAAGCTGTTTCTTGTCCGAGCTCTAATTCCTCTTCATAAACCAAAATGCCTACCAATGTACCACCAGCAGTTATCATACTGCATCACACAGTTTGTGGAAAAAGACTGCAAGCTTGCTGATACTGTTATACGGGGATTATTAAAATACTGGCCCATTACAAATAGTTCTAAGGAGGTCATGTTTTTAGGAGAGCTGGAGGAAGTCTTGGAAGCAACTCAACCTGCAGAGTTTCAACGATGTATGGTACTCATGTTCCGCCAAATAAGTCGTTGTTTGAGCAGTTCACATTTCCAGGTTTGGTAATTTTAGTAGTTTCCACTGGTTTCCAGTTTCCAGTTTCTCTTCCGTTTTCTGTGTTAATTTTCAGACTCTCAATTCATGGTACCTGATTTTTCACTTAAGGTTATAGAAATTTGGTGGGGAAAATCACTTTCCATATTCCAATAATATTGTGATTTTGTTTGTATGTTTAGACATCACCCATGGATTTGATATCTGGATTCATATGACTGATTCAAGGGTTTAAATTCAGCAATTGACTTGACTATTGAAAAGTAACACATGAAAATATTATGATTTGGGCTGCAGAGAAGATGTTGCACTCATATTTCTCATGTGGGGATGCTCATTGAGAAAGAGTTTCTTCTCTAAAAGCATTCAACGATGTATACTAACTTCCTAATGATAAGCAGTTGACTTGCTACCAAAGTTATCAAACCCGGATAGTGGTCGACCCTGAAAGCGCTCCAGCAGGATTGTGCATAGCGGGATGACCGCTATTTTAGGCTAGTGATGAGAACTGAGAAGCGAGGAGAGGCAGAAGGACTAGAGGGGGAGAGGCAGAGGGAAAAGATGAATAAACTAGAATAAAACAAAGAACGTGGGAGGGGGAAGGAAGTGGGAGGAAGCTATGTAGTCAATCCCGAATAGCGGCGGGGAGCGGCCGGCCCCAAATTCGCTAAAGCGGGATAGTGGATAGCCGGATAACCACTATTGCGAAGATTAGAAAACAAGATACATAATTTATATTATACACATATAAATACTCAAAAATAGAAAAATACACAAAATTAAGGACATATTCATAATTATAATTAATGAGTAGTGAAGAGAAGAACTGATGCAATGATGCAGTGAAGAGGTGAGCGGAATTGATGCAGAATTGATGAAAGGACGTAAAGGAGCTTAGGGAAGGAATGGGTCTTTGCAAAAGGTGGCCAGAGGGAAGAAATGTGTTAAGTATATTGTAAACTAGTGTAGGCTTGGTTGTACCTTAACATAACGCATAGAGAGTGGAGTAGTTAGTGGAGTGGTAAGGTTACAGCTGTCAATCAGTTAATCTATTAGAAGCTGTTAACTTGACAACACATAAGATCAATGTATAATTATAAATACCGGAGATCTGGTGATTTTGATCTCATGCAACATAATACAGTTCATTTCCAGTTTACAGAACTCTCTCGTTCTCTCTCTTCCTCCTCCTCTCTCATTTCATAATACAATGGGTGTTCGAATGTTCGAACTGATGCAAAGAAGAACCAAATGGTGTTACCGGAAAAAACAGTCACTGTCACCGGAAACGAAGGGGGTAGGTGGAGCAGAGGTTGGTTTTTCGAATGGGTATCTCGCCGGCTGAGTTTGTTGAAAAGAGAGAGGTCGTTTTCGAATGAGAGAGATAGTCTAACCTAAAACAATAGGGTAGGGGAAAAATTACCTAAAAACCAGAAAAGTAAGGAGGAAAACGGCTAAACATCGGGGGCAAAATGGCAATTTCACCTCGACTTCATCATAGCGTCTGCCACTGGCCGCCACACCCGCGTTTCAGGTGCTTTATGCGGCCGCCATCACCACAGTGAAGCCCTGTTCCGCCCCGCGATTCAGGCTCCAGAAAAATGCAACGCTCCAGTAGAAAGCGTCACATTGAAGCCCTATTCCGCTATGCGATTTTGCCGCTATAGTGGTGCGATTGATAACATAGGAAGGAAGAAACAGTAAAAAAAAAAGGGAATGGAGATTTAGTGAGTACAAGTGAGGATAAACAAGACATTTGCAAAGATAAAAAGAGGGCAAAATAGAGAATTGTTGAGTTAAAAGAGGGCAAAATAGAGAATGAAACAATTAAAGAGAGGGAAAAATAGTTTGGCAAATGGATCCCTTGAAGTCTGAGTCCTTGTTGAGTGGTCAGTTTTAAAGTTTTTATTTCTAATGATTGCTTGTTAATTTGTAGGTAGCAGAGAGGGCTTTGTTCTTATGGAATAATGATCACATTGAGAACCTAATCAAACAGAACCACAAAATTATACTTCCCATTGTCTTACCTGCCCTGGAGCAAAATGCACGAAACCACTGGAACCAAGCTGTCCAGAGCTTGACAATGAATGTCCGCAAGATCTTCTCTGATACCGATCCTGAATTCTTCGAGGAATGCATGCGCAAATTTCAGGAAGATGAAGCTCAAGGGAAGGATATAAAGTCAAAGCGGGAAGCCACGTGGAAGCGCTTGGAAGAACTGGCAGCCGTGAAAGCTGCATCCAATGAACCAGTTTTGGTTTCTCCCAGAACTGCCTCCCATGCACCTTCTGGCAAGGCAATTAGAGCTCAGTTGGAGTGATCCTTGATTTTTGGCATTGCAGGGTCAAAAGCATGAGAATACAAGGGGTTACATGTGTTGAATTTTGTTTGTTCCCTTGTCCACATGATAAACACAAAAACAGCAGAAGATGGGGTACAAAATAGCTCCACTCCAACTTGGTTTTGCAATCATGGAATGTATATATTGGATTGGATGGACATAAATAGATGTCTCAAGGCCCTGTTTATTTGGGAATTTGCTTTCAAAAGCTGGCCTTTGCAATTTGATGTTATAAAGAATCTCTAAACTGCTTGAGTTGAACGTTTAATCTGCTTTTATACTTCACTTTGATGGTAGCATGCTCCATTTTTAGTATCCAATATTTAGGTGTTAATCTTGGTTCTTTTGTATGAGTTATTTGTTTAAGGAAGTTGGGTAGTTAGAGCTTATGTTATGAGTTGTGGTATGCTCTGTATGTTTTATATATGATGAACTCAAATTTATTTAGTACATGGATCTTTATGACTGACAAAAAGAATTCAATGAAACTTCTTTTTTAAATGTCGGAATGGTATAAAGAATGTTGTCTAATTCATATAATAACAATTTGTTTTATTAGAAAATTGCAAAGCATGTAATTACAAAGTGTTACTGCAAGGATTGATATGTAGACTTTACTTTCAAAATCACATGTAGGAACTATTATGCTAAATTTATAAATCCTTACATATGCTTTTAGTCTCTCATTTTTTTACAAAAGTTCGGTTTTAGTTTTTCGTTTGGAAAAACGAGGGACTAAAATCGAATCTTTATAAAAAATGAGGGATTAAAAATATATGGTTGTCAAAAATGGGGGACTAAAAATGTGTGGTGTAGGGATAATTTTTGACGCATTTTAAAAAGCAGGGACTAAAAGTACGTTTTCCAAATAGGGAACTAAAACTGAACTTTTGTAAAAAATAGGGACTAAAAATATATTTAACCCTAATTTAAATTATGTAAGGTATATGTGATTTATAAATTTAGCATAATAGTTACTACAATAAAGCTTGGTGTGGGAAAGAATAAAGTCTGTCAAAATATTTAGCAATTAGCAGCATAGGAAGATAGAAGATTCAACTACAATTAAGCTATCTTTAGTAAAACCGGCGTGATTTGAATTAGGGATAAGGTGATTATCACATTTAACTGTTTACTTTAATCATACTCTCTATAATCGTGATTGGTTAATAGAAAATATAAAATATAATTAAAATTTAAAAGTATCAATAATATCATTCTGAAGTTAGAGCTCGTGATGTACTAATATATTGAATTAATGCTACACAGTTCAAAAAATAGTCAAAATTGAAAGGGGGGGAAAAACACTCGCGGGGGGGGGGGGGGGGGGGGGTTTCCAAAGATGGCTATTGGATTGGATGGAATAAAGTAATAATAATCACTTACCAATATCATTTTTTTTACCGGATTACCAATATAAAATTTAACTAAAAAAATAATTATGGTTGTCTAATATTTTTTTCTAATCTAAACATTGTATTAAAACAAATCATATAAAATTTAGATTGAGTCTTACTAAGTGCTAACTAGACCAGTGACCTAGGAATGAAAAAGGAAATAATTTATTGAAAATCACCTCCTTAAAACTTTTAAAGCATTGACTACAACATTTTCCAATACAACTTTGATGAGTGCAGACGCTCTCCAGTCCTTAAAAGTAGGGGTGGGAATAAGTCAGGTCGTCCGACAGGGGCCTATGACCTGACCTGTTTAGGGTCGGGTCTGACGTCTTTAGTAAAAAGGTCAAGTTTAGGCTTTTTCAAAAGCCTTTTTAGATAAATAGGTCAGGCTTGGGCCTTAGAAAAAGCCTACGAAGCCTGATAGGCCGGCCTGTTTAACATTAAATATTAAATATATATAGAATATAATAATTATTTATTACAGAAATTAATAATCCTAATACCTAATTAGTAAATATATTGAAAAGCTACTAAAAAAAAAAGAAAATACCTAATCTGAAAGTGAACCCTAAAAAAGAAAGTATCACACACTCACACTCGGTCACTTCTTCCACCTGACGGCGCACACTCACCAGTCGTCGGCCGCCACTACATCTTCTTCCTCCTTACCTCGTCGTTTCGCCGCCGCCACACTGCATCTTCTTCCTCCTTCGATCGTTTCGTCTTCCTCCTCCTTGCCTCGTCATTTCACCGGCCGCCACACAGCATCTTCTTCCTCCTTCGATCGTTTCGGTTCTCCTCGTTCATTCGTCGTTTCCTTCGATCATTTCGGCCGCCATCGTCGTTTTGGTTCCTCCATGCTCGTCGTTCGGTCGTCCTCACTTCGTCGTTTCGTTCCACCGTCGTCGCTCGTCGTTCGGTCGTCAGCGCAGTTCGTTTTCCGGTGGTGTCCTCTCTCCATTCACAGAATCACAGGTATTTATGCTTCATCTTTACCTTTGCTTTACCATTTTATGTTTGCTGGGGTTTATGAGTGTGGGTCAATTTTTCTGCTACAAAGAGGGGGAGACACTGTTTCGATTTCATTATCTATTGCTACAATCTTATGTCTGCATTATGTTTTCTAGGTCCACAAAATGTCTTCTCCATTTAGGGGCAGCAATGAAACTATTTCATCTACTCCTGCTTGTACTAATGATGTGAGTGAACTTGCACCAACAAATTCAAGTCAACCATAAAACACACAAGAAAATGAAAATGACAAAGATCAAGTAGTTGAAGAGGGTGTCATTAAGAGGAAGAGGTAGAAATCTTCAGCTGTATGGAAGGATTTTGATGAGGTTGAACTTACTGGAGGTGTAATGATAGCTGTTTGCAAATTTTGTGAAGACAAATTTGCTACTAGTGGGAAAGGGTCCAGCACTAGCCATCTTAAGAGGCACTCCACAAATTGCTTGCAAATGGCTCAAGAAAAGAAGCAATCAGTCATTCCATTTCAGCCTTATAATCCAGGTAATCCATTTGTGAGTTCTAGTGTAAGATACTCTAATGAGAAGATGAGAGAAATAATTGCCACTGCTATTATGGTTCATGAACATCCTTTTAGTATTGTTGAGGATGGCGTTTGGATGTGGGCTTTCCAATATACAAATCCATATTTTCAAAAAGTAAGTCGTAAAAACTGCTAGAAATGATTGTTTAGCAATATATGAGGTGGAGAAGAAAAATTTGAAGACATTGTTGAAAACTGTGAGTAATATTAGTTTAACAACAGATATGTGGAAATCAAGCCATCAAGTAGCAGAATATATGGTTATCACCAGCCATTTCATTGATGCGGGGTGGAAACTTCAAAAGAGAGTGTTGAGTTTAGTGAAAGTGCCTGCTCCAAGGCATGAAACTGATGTGGCTGATGCAATTTTTAAATGTTTAAAATCTTGGGGGATTAAAAATAAAGTTTTTTCAGTATCTGTTGATAATGCTGCTTATAACGATTCATGCCTGAGAACTCTTAAGGAGAACTTGTCTCTTAGTAATAAGTTATTCCTTGGCGGTGCCTTGTTTCATGTTAGATGCTGTGCACACATACTAAATTTGCTAGTGCAAGATGGACTTAGTAAAATCAAGGATACCATTTTCAACATTCGTGAAAGTGTGATTTCCACAAGGTTTTGTCAAAGATGGCTGCTGATATACTAGCCATTCCAATCTCAACTGTGGCTTCGGAGTCTACATTTAGTGCCGGAGGTAGAGTTATTGATGAATATCGCTCTAAATTAAATGAGGAATCTATTGAGGCACTCATTTGTGGTGGGGATTGGCTTCGTCATAAGTATAATTTGAATGTAAAGTTAAAGGTTAGAACTTTTGCATTGTTACATGTTTTATTTCTTATATTTGTTACAATAATTATTTTTAAAGTATTTTTCAGTCTAATGACATGAATTGTTTTCTTATTTTGAAGGTGAATGAAGGACGTGAAGAGATTACCTTGAAGATTTGATGTGTTCTTTGCTACTTGTTGCATTTGTTACTATTTTGTGTTTTTGTCATGGACTTTGAATATCTATTTGTTATATTTTGTATTTTATGGCCTGAGGCTTGTTTGTTTTTGTTTTTATTAATTTGAATTCTGAGTCCTTCTTTAATTTCTCGTTTACAAATATTAGCAGGTTTATGGACTTTCTATATGGATTATATTATGTCATTGTTCAGCCTGAGAAGTAGTTTTATGCTAGTTGGTAATTTAGTGTTGGCCTATTTAGTGATCATTGGCCTATTTGGTTCGGCCTATTTATCAATAGGCCTGTGGCCTTTTTAAAGGCAATCATAGGAAATAGGCTGTTAAAAAGGCTTTCAAGCCAGGTCAGTGATGAGTGTGATTACACCTCATGTTTGTTTATCATTTTGCATGCATTTTCATATAGTTTAGGCATTTTTAATTTTATTTTTGTTAGTTTTTACCTTGGAACGGGTAAGGCGTTTTTGTGTGTTGTTTTAGCAGAAATTAAGGATTAAATGCTCAAGATCAACCATGATGGAGCTTGGATGAAGATGGGGCTTGAAAAGTGAAGAAAATGAGCCAAGCAGAGCCCATCACGGCCTAGCCGTGATGACCATCACGGTCATGATCGAGCAAAAACTGAAAAGAAAGAAGGCAAAAGTCAGAACTGGTCACGGCCTAGCCGTGATGCCCATCACGGTCGTGACCTGTCAGCTGAACCAGACCCTCACAGGCAGAACTGATCACGGTCTGGCGGTGATGGCCATCATGGCCGTGACGCGCATTACTTGGATCAAAAGCAACTGATTTGGATCTAATTTGAGTTAAATTGGGATTCAAACTTCCCAAATCTATAAATAAGGCATCTGGGCAGAGGCAAAAAAGAAGAAGACTTTTTGGGGCTGTGTTGTGACTCCGGCAAGTGTACCGGGTCGTCGCAAGTAATAAAAACACGGTAAGATTCTACCGAGGTCGAACACAAGGATTGGGTTACCAATTCGACTAAATTGTCAAGAAATCCGATACGTTGGTTAAGCAATAGAAGGTGGTTGAGAGAAAGAGATTGAGATCGCAATTTCAAGAATCAAATCAAATAACGCTACGGTGATTAAATTCAGAAATAAAAGCATCTAAGGTTTCGAATCCACCTACCCAATCATGCAAAGTACCCAAGTGATGATATTCTCCTCCCTAAGTTCAATTTTTAATGTCAACCGGGACCCCTAAATTCTCCTAAATCCACTTCCGTGCTCATTAGGACGTATTCGATGATTTGAGTTAATTACTTGTTAGGTCTCTTAACCCTAATCTCGAATTCTATTAATTCTTGTTCCCTATAGGTTGCATCGATCTCCTACTCACTCTCGTGCAATACTCGACCGATGTTCCCAATTCAAGTTCTAAAACGCGAATCGCCGCTAGGCCTCAACACGCTTAACTAGTCGATCACGCTAGCATATAATCGACACAATGAAAACAGAATTGGAAAATCATAATTGAATTAAAGGAGAGAGAGTTACATTACATGAATACTATGCCGCCATAGGTGGCTTCATCGATCCTTTAGACAAGAGGATTAGTTCCTCATGTCCGTAACAACAACGCACGTACAATCGGGATTCATCCTAAGCCTAAGAATTAAGAGAGGAGAAGAAAAGAAGAAATCCCAGAATAAGGGTTACAAAAGGTCTCTGAAAATTCTGATCCAAAAAGTCCTCTTTTCTGTTCTGATTTGCTCTATTTATAAGGAGGCCACGCGTCACGGCCGTGATGGCCATCACGGCCAGGCCGTGATGGCTTCTGCTTCTGGCGCACTTCTGGAATTTGAACATTCGCGACACGAAGGATGTCTCGCGACGCGAGTCCTCTTGTCACGGCCCGTGATATGAATCACGGCCAAGCCGTGATGTTCTCTGTCTTGTGTGGATTTTGGGTCACGGCCGTGATACACATCACGGCTAGGCCGTGATGGTCTCTGTCTCTGGTGCTTTTCTGGAGTTCACACACTCGCTACGCGACGGACGTCTCGCGACGCGAACATTCCCTTCACGGCCCGTGATGTGAATCACGGCTAGGCCGTGATGGTCTCTGTCTTCCCGGGTCTTCAAACTCTCGCGGGGCGAGAATCTCCAGAATAGCAATCTCCACTATTTCTTGACTTTCCTTAATTCTTAGAGCTTCACTTATGGACCTGAAAACAACACAAGCAACCACAAGCGTAATTCTATCCAAAAGAAGCTAAAAACTACACAAAAGACGCAAAACGAGTCAAAGTCCAACTTAGGAACAAAACAAGGCAAATTTGGGCGAAAACGAGAGTGAACTCGAATAAATTGGCACATAAACCTTAGTTCATCTAGTCATAAAACTAGATAAGCCAGAGGCTTATCAAAATACCCCAAACTTAAACCTTGCTTGTCCCCAAGCAAGCTTAAAACTCAAAAACGACTCAAGACTTGGCAAGCCTAAAGATCTAATCAATTTCGCACAAATTTCATGCAACTTTACAAAACAATTTTTCTTCTTTGATTCCCCCCTTTTTCATCAATGTAATCCCCACATTCATCTACTTTAAACAATTGAGAAATTATCATTCATGCAATCATTAGTCTAAGTTGAGGATCAGGGTCACACACAAAAGGAAGATCACCAATTTCAAACAACCGCCTTCCTCACAAAGGGCATTTAGTATTTCACTCTTTCGCTCAAGTTTGTCTAGGCTTTCAACTTTTTCACTCAATTTCACTTATCAAGAGCACTTCCCATGAATTTGATTTTCATCTCAAACATAGTTCCCACGAAAACATGCATGCAACATCAAAAGGTCTTTTAAAGGTTGTAATGGGGCCTGGCTGAGGGTAGGATAATCAAGGATATTTAGGCTTAAGTCCCTAGGAACTAAGAGAGCATGAGCATTAAACACATTTTCCACTCAAATTCCTTTCTTTCCATTTTTCATTTGGGCTCGGGTGACTACAACCTTTTCCTTGATATTATTTTTGTTTTGCCCCTTTTCTTTTGGCAATTTTTTTGTTTTCTTCTTTTCTTTTCTTTTCTTTTTGCCTTGGGTCACCCTTTATTTTCTTTTTCTCATCCCAATATGACACATACCTTGCAGCCACCCCAAACTTAGTTTCTCACAACCTTTCTCTTGCTCATTTCCATGCTCTCCTAATCCTAAGATTGGGTTAACATGGTTTTTCAGATTTTGGCTCGTAATGTAGGGTCATCAAGAAACCATAGGTCAATTGGGCTCAATTTGGCTAACTAGGGAACATGCATTAGGGATGGTTCTTTTCAGGCCAAGTAGTTATTCAAAGAAAATTGCCTAAATCATGTGATGCAACATATAAACATGCAAACCATATAGAGATTCAAGCAAATTCGGGAAAGTGCAACTTACAGTGATTCACACATTCAAAAACAGAGTTGGAGGCTCAAATCCTCACCTGGACATTTTGCAAACTGTTTGACCGAGATACGATTCCTAGTGTGTGCACCCCCCCTCACCCCAAACTTATCATAAATCAAGCAATCATAATAAATCTCAAAGTTCAATTTTCAATTTTTTAAGTGGGGATCAACTTTTCTATTATTAGAACTTAGGGGGAATTCATCAATGGTCAATATAATTCAAGCAATCCATCTATGCTCAATACAATTAAAATCCAACAAGCTTGCCGACACGACATTTCATACAAAAACTCTTGATCTTCTCAAATTATTCAAGAGTGACAAACAAAAACAGAACAAACACAAAAACAAAAATAAAAACAAGAGTGAGGAAAGGAGAGGGTACCTAGCTTGGGTTGCCTCCCAAGTAGCGCTTGTTTAACGTCCCGAGCCTGACTCAAGCCACCCCTAAGGGTTAATCCGGAGGAAGATCCTGCTTGCCATGCCATTCCTTGGCCCATTCTTTGTAGGTTTGTGCCCTTTTATATACTTGCGTGCGGTTCCCGGACAGCTCATTTAAGTTCAGGACCCTTCTATAATCAGCACGAACTCTCCACTCCGCGGTGATCCTTTTTGAGATCAATTCATTGTCTGTACTGACCACCACGGTTGTGCCACCCTGGGTTGTGCCACCCTTCAACCTTGGTGCTTTACCCTTCTTTTTCATTCCTTTGCTGCTGAGTTCTTGCCTTGCGCATTCTTCCCTTGGGAGAATCGGTGTGGGTTCCATGTCTCGTAGCCACTCAAGGTAGACCTCATCCCCCGCAGGGCCTTTTTCCTCACTGTCTTTCTCATGAGATTCTATCGATACTGTTGCAAAAGAAGGATCATGGTCTCCTCGAGTTGTTTTCACCTTTTCAGTTGGGTCCATCACATCCACTCGATACACTTCCGACCTCTCTGCAGGGTGCTTCATTGCTTCAAAGAGATTGAAGACTACCTCATCATCTTGCACCCTTAGAGTGAGTTTCCCTTGCCGCACATCTATCAAGGCACCCCCAGTGGCCAAGAAGGGCCTACCCAATATGAGAGGAACCTCGGCGTCTTCGTCCATATCAAGCACTACAAAGTCCGCCGGAAATATAAGCTTGTCCACCTTCACCAACAAGTCTTCGACCACCCCATAAGGATATTTTATAGAGCGGTCGGCCAGTTGGAGCGACATCCGTGTATCCTTAACTTCTTGGATCCCCAACCTCTTCATCATAGAGAGGGGCATCAAGTTGATGCTTGCCCCTAGATCACATAATGCCTCCCCTACAGTCATCCCCCCAATGGTGCATGGTATCGAAAAAGAACCGGGATCCTTCAACTTTGGAGGTAGTTTTCTCTGAAGAATGGCACTACACTCCTCGGTCAAAGCAACCGTTTCTTCATCTACTATCCTCCGCTTCTTGGTGAGAAGCTCCTTCATAAATAGGGCATATGATGGCATCTGTTCCAAGGCTTCCGCAAATGGAATGTTAATCTGAAGCTTGCGGAAGACATCAAGGAATCTGTTGAACTGCTTATCCTGTTGAGGCTTCTTCAATCTTTCCGGATACGGTACCTTCATGTAAGGAGGGAGGTCTTGGGGTTCAACCCATTTCTTCTTTCGGAACTCTTCATCTACAAGCTTCAGCCTTCCCCCTTGCTCCGGTGCCTTGTCACTTGCCAACCTTTCTATCTCTGGTTGCTCTTCCTCAACGGGTAGTTGTTCCGGGCCCTTGTCATTCTGAGAACTAGTGGTACCCCTGCTAGGTTCCAACACCCTTCCGCTTCTAGTTGTGATGGCATTGCATTGGTTCTTCGGGTTGTTCTCGGTGTCACCTGGGAGAGTGCCTGGGAGACGCTCATTAAGTTGCCTTGCGAGCTGAGCAACCTGCGTCTCTAGATTGTGAATTGCTGACCCTGTATGAGCTGCCAACTTGTCAACTGACGCATTCACTTTCTCTAAAGCTGTGTATGTATAGGTTGACAACTTCTCAACTGTCCCAGTCATCTTTTCAAAGGCCAGCTCCCACTGTTGTCTTCCACCATCTGATATTTGCAACTGATTAGGCCCCGGAGGAGCCTGCTGAGTATTGCGCTGCTGAATTCCAATGTTCGGTCTCAGACCCTGTTGAGGTTGTTGCCAATTCTGTTGAGGGTGTTGTTGACCGGCTAGACCACCATTAACATCACTCCAAGCAAATCCCGGATGGTCTCTTCTCATGTAGCCCCTATTCTGATTCTGATTGTTCCTCTGATAATTGTTCTGGGGCACAGTGTCATAGAAGTTGTGGCAAGAGTCCACATGTTCTTGAGGGAAATTTAGCGGGCAATTCTGAGTGTCATGATTTCCATTGCAATTTGCACAACCAGGAGGCATTCCCTCGTGTATCGCATTAACCCTCTTGTTCCCAGACAAAGCCTCATTCTGCATCTTCAAAAGTCTGTTTTGCTCTAAAATGGCTTCCATTGTCCCAAGCGATTCCACTCGAGGTCTCCCTACCACGGTTGTAATCATTATATGACATCTTCTCTAACAGTGCCCATCCGTCCTCAGCCGATAAATATACAAAGGAACCGCCAGCTGCGGCATCACAGTTCATCTGATAGCGTCCCCTCAACCCATTAAAGAAATGCTGCACTTTGGAAATAGGGTCAAAGAACGCAGAGGGACATCTTCTCAATAAACCATTGTACCTCTCCCATGCTTCATTGTAGGTTTCGTCCTCCGTTTGCCTGAATGATGTGACGGCTATTCTTGCTTGTGCCGCCTTCTGAGGAGGGAAGTATTTGGTTAGGAACTTCTGTGCCATTTGCTCCCAAGTTACGATCTTTGTTCCTATCCAAGTATCAACCCAATCGCGAGCGACATCCCTAAGAGAAAGAGGGAAAAGCCGCAAGCGAAACTCATCCTGAGAGACTCCCCTGGTCTTCTGCAAGTCACAAGCTTCCAGGAAGCGAGTGATATGTCTATGCGGGTCCTGTTTGCCACTCCCATCAAACTGATTCTCCCGGAGCTGGAATGTGACACATGCTTCAACTCTGAAGGAGTCTGTGTTCAAGTTGCCCCTCACAATAGAAGAGTCACAATCTACCAAGCTTGGTAGATCGTACTCAAAGAGAGGCTTGTAACGAGGAGGAGGAGGAGGATTTTCTTCAGCCATGCCCTCTATTTTAATTGCTTCCAACCTCTTCCTTTCTCTGGCCTCTTTTCTTAACTGCCGCTCGGTCCTGGTGATCTCGGAATCAAATAGCAAGTCCTCTTGTAGGAGGGTACCTCGCATACAAAAACAGGCAAAGACCAAGTGGAATCAAAGAAGCAGAGAAAAATAATAACAATTAAATAAAAGAAAATAAAACTAAAAGTCAGCTTAACCAAACAGCCGAATTTCCTAACCAAAAACTTGTTGTGACTCCGGCAAGTGTACCGGGTCGTCGCAAGTAATAAAAATAACACGGCAAGTAATTACCGAGGCCGAACTCAAGGATTGGGATACCAATTCGACTAATCCGCGGGGAATCCGATAAAATTGGTCAAGTTACAGAAGAAGGTGGTTGAGAGAGAGAAGATTAATATCGAAATTCAATTAACAAGTCTAAATAAACTAATTAACTAAAAATCAGAAAACTAAAATGTCCAAGGTCACAAATCCACCTACCCAATATGTACACCCAAGTGATGATGAATTCCTCCCTAAGTTCAATTTTAATGTCAACCGGGACCCCTAAATTCTCCTAAATCCACTCTCGTGCTCATTAGGACGTATTCGACGATTGGATTAATTACTTACTAGGTCTCATAATCCTAATCTCGAATTCTGTTAATTCGTGTTCCCTATATGGTCGCACCGATCTCCTACTCACTCTCGTGCAATATTCGATCGATGATCCTAATTCAAGTTCTAAACGCGAATCGCTGACTAAGCCTCATCACGTTAACAAGTCAATCACGCAACACGTATGATTAACACATTCAAATCAGAATTAGAAAACAAGAATTGAATTAAAGGAGAAAGACATACATCATATCGGATTTACATCGCCCTGGGTGGCTTCATCGTTCCCTCGGACGACGGGGATTAGTTCCTCGTGCTCATAGACAAGCGATCAGACATAATCACCATCGTAAAATAAAAAGAAACCAGAAAAGGAGACGCAGCTCCAAGGAGAAATAAGAATTCGTAACTACTGCCCTAACCTAAGTGGAAAACTGCCTTCTAAAACTGGATCCCCTCCAATTCTGATCTGCAACAGCCTTTAAATAGGATTCCTGATCTGCGCTCGTTCGCGAGGCGAGCAGCCTTTCGCGAGGCGACAATTAAAATTGGCGCGCTTTCAATTTAAACTCTCGTGAGGCGAGCAGCCTCTCGCGGGGCGAGTCTTTAATTCTAGGCTGTGACCTTCATCACGGCTGGGCCGTGATGGTCTCTGACTTCCAAGTCTTCATTCTCTCGCGGGGCGAGCTTCTTCTCGCGGGGCGAGTCTTCAAACCTTAAACTGCCACGGGCGTGGTATTCATCACGGCTTGGCCGTGATGGTCTCTGTCTTGCTGGTCTTCAGACTCTCGCGAGGCGAGAGTACACTCGCGGGGCGAGTGTCTCAGAATTTCAATTTCCACTATTTCTTTGCTTTCCTTGACTCCCGGAGCTTCACTTACTTAACCTGAAACAACAAAAGCACCCACAAGCGTAATTCTATTCAAAATAACCTAAAAACTACACAAAAGACGCAAAACGAGTCAAAGTCCAACTTAGGAACAAAACAAGGCAAATTTGGGCGAAAACGAGAGTGAACTCGAATAAATTGACACGTAAACCCTAGTTCATCTAGTCATAAAACTAGATAAGCCAGAGGCTTATCAAAATACCCCAAACTTAAACCTTGCTTGTCCCCAAGCAAGCTTAAAACTCAAAAACGACTCAAGACTTGGCAAGCCTAAAGGAATCAATCGATTTCGCACAAATTTAATGCAATCAAAACAGTTTTTCTCTAATGATCTCCCCCCTACATAAATGTAATCCCCACATTCATCTACTTTAAACTTTTGAGAATTTATCATTCATGCCATCATTACTCTAAGTTGAGGCTCAAAGATACACAAAAAGGAAGATCACCTATTTCAAACAATTGCCTTCCTCACAAGGGCAATTAATATTTCACTCATTCGCTCAAGTTTGTCTAGGTTATCAACTTTTTCACTCAATTTCACATATCAAGAGCACTTCCCATGAATTTGATTTTCATCTCAAAAATGATCCCCACGAAAACATGCATGCAACATCAGAAGGTCTTTTAAAGGTTGTAATGGGGCCTGGCTCAGGGTAGGATAATGAAGGATATTTAGGCTTAAGTCCCTAGGAACTAAGAGAGCGTGAGCATTTTGACACTTTTTTCCACTCAAATTCCTTTTTCCATTTTCATTTGGGCTCGGGTGACTACTGCCTTTTCCTTGCTAATCTTTTTGTTCTCCCATTTTCCTTTGGCAAATTTTTTTTTTTTGTTTTCTTCTTTTCTTTTCTTTTTTTTTTGTTTTTTTGTTTTTTTTGTTTTTTTTTTTACCTTGGGTTTCAACCTTTATTTTTCTTTTTCTCACCCCAAAATGACATACCTCCTTGTAGCCACCCCAAACTTAGTTTCTCACAACCTTTCTCTTGCTCATTTCCATGCTCTCCTAATCCTAAGATTGGGTTAACATGGTTTTTTTTTTTTCCAGATTTTTGGCTCGTAATGTAGGGTCATCAAGAAACAATAGGTCAATTGGGCTCAATTTGGATAACTAGGGAACATGCATGAGGGATGGTTCATTTTAGGCCAAGTAGTTGATTCAAAGAAAATTGCCTAAATCATTTGATGCAGCACATAAACATGCAAACCATATAGAGATTCAAGCAAATTCGGGAAAGTGCAACTTAACAGTGATTCACACATTCAAAAACAGAGTTGGAGGCTCAAATCCTCACCTGGACATTTTGCAAATTGTTTGACCGAGATACGATTCCTAGTGTGTGCACCCCTCACCCCAAACTTATCATAAATCAAGTAATCACAACAAAGTTCTCAAAGTTCAGTTTTCAATTTTTAAGTGGGGGTAAACTTTTCTATTATTAGAACCTAGGGGGAAATCATCAATGGTCAAATAATTCATGCAATCAATCTACGCTCAATCTAATCAAAATCCAACAAGCTTGCCGACACAACATTTCATACAAAAACTCTTGATCTTCTCAAATTATTCAAGAGCGACAAACAAAAACAGAACACAAAAAACAAACACAAAAACAAAACAAAAGTTAGGAAAAGAGAGAGATACCTAGCTTGGGTTGCCTCCCAAGAAGCGCTTGTTTAACGTCCCGAGCCTGACTTATTAAGAAGTATCCACCTGGATCCCATAGTCTGTGGTACAGAGGCCAAGAGATGCTCATCATGTGAGGTCTTCCACCAGGATCAAATGGTAATTGGAGTGGAGATCGTAGAAGTAATATGACTTCATCAACTCCACCCAGCCAGTGTATGACAATTCCATTGACCTTTGTTATTATGAATTCACTTCCTCTCGGGTCAAATGGTGTCCTCACGAGGAAGTGTGCCAGACAAGTGGGAGTGTCTAATTTACCAATGTCCACACATGCATGCAAGCCAACATATTTATCCAATGCATTATTTTCAGGTTGCTTAGCAAGCATGGTGGAATCCTCTACCACTTTATCCGCATTTTGTTCTCTACCCCCTTGCTCCGGCGCCTTGTCCTTTGCCAACTCCTCTTCCTTAGGTTGCTCTTCCTCAACATGTGGTTGTTCCGGGGCCATGACACTTGCCAATTCCTTTTCCTCCGGTTGTTCTTCCTCAACATGTGGTAGTTCTTCCTCAACTCCCCGAGAACTAGTTACATCCCAGTCATATCCCAACACCCCACTGCTTCTAGTTGTTGTGGCATCGCATAAGTTCTTAGGGTGGTTCTCGGTTTCACCTGGGTGAGTGTCTAGGAGAGGCTCATTTAGTTGTTTTGACAGCTGGGCAATCTGCATCTCTAGATTCTGAAGTGCCATCCCTGTATGAGTTGCCAACTTGTCAATGGCTGCGTTTGTATTGATTGACACTTTCTCAAGTGTCGCACTCAACTTCTCAAGAGCCAACTCCCAAGGTTGTGGTTGCCAACTCTGTTGAGGTTGTGGCTGCCAGGCTAGACCATCGTCAGCATTACTCCAAGCAAAATCCGGATGGTCTCTACTCATATCACCCCAATACTGATTCTGACTCTGATAGTTGTTCTGGGGCACGCTGTCATTATGCCATGGTTCCACATAAACTTGAGGGAAGTAGAACGGACAACTCCAAGTGTCATGGTTCCCATCACAATACTCGCAACCCGGAAGCATTCCTTCGTGTACCTCGCATACAAAACAAGGCAAGACCAAGTGGAATCAAAGAAGTAGAGAGATAGTAGAAAATAAAAAGAAAATAATAAAAATAAAAATAAGAATAAGAACAAAAATAACTTAACCAAATAATCAAACTCCCCTAAAACTAGGAAAATTGGTTGTGCCAATCCCCGGCAACGGCGCCAAAAACTTGTTGTGACTCCGGTAAGTGTACCGGGTCGTCGCAAGTAATAAAAACACGGTAAGATTCTACCGAGGTCGAACACAAGGATTGGGTTACCAATTCGACTAAATTGTCAAGAAATCCGATACGTTGGTTAAGCAATAGAAGGTGGTTGAGAGAAAGAGATTGAGATCGCAATTTCAAGAATCAAATCAAATAACGCTACGGTGATTAAATTCAGAAATAAAAGCATCTAAGGTTTCGAATCCACCTACCCAATCATGCAAAGTACCCAAGTGATGATATTCTCCTCCCTAAGTTCAATTTTTAATGTCAACCGGGACCCCTAAATTCTCCTAAATCCACTTCCGTGCTCATTAGGACGTATTCGATGATTTGAGTTAATTACTTGTTAGGTCTCTTAACCCTAATCTCGAATTCTATTAATTCTTGTTCCCTATAGGTTGCATCGATCTCCTACTCACTCTCGTGCAATACTCGACCGATGTTCCCAATTCAAGTTCTAAAACGCGAATCGCCGCTAGGCCTCAACACGCTTAACTAGTCGATCACGCTAGCATATAATCGACACAATGAAAACAGAATTGGAAAATCATAATTGAATTAAAGGAGAGAGAGTTACATTACATGAATACTATGCCGCCATAGGTGGCTTCATCGATCCCTTAGACAAGAGGATTAGTTCCTCATGTCCGTAACAACAACGCACGTACAATCGGGATTCATCCTAAGCCTAAGAATTAAGAGAGGAGAAGAAAAGAAGAAATCCCAGAATAAGGGTTACAAAAGGTCTCTGAAAATTCTGATCCAAAAAGTCCTCTTTTCTGTTCTGATTTGCTCTATTTATAAGGAGGCCACGCGTCACGGCCGTGATGGCCATCACGGCCAGGCCGTGATGGCTTCTGCTTCTGGCGCACTTCTGGAATTTGAACATTCGCGACGCGAAGGATGTCTCGCGACGCGAGTCCTCTTGTCACGGCCCGTGATATGAATCACGGCCAAGCCGTGATGTTCTCTGTCTTGTGTGGATTTTGGGTCACGGCCGTGATACACATCACGGCTAGGCCGTGATGGTCTCTGTCTCTGGTGCTTTTCTGGAGTTCACACACTCGCTACGCGACGGACGTCTCGCGACGCGAACATTCCCTTCACGGCCCGTGATGTGAATCACGGCTAGGCCGTGATGGTCTCTGTCTTCCCGGGTCTTCAAACTCTCGCGGGGCGAACTTCCTCTCGCGGGGCGAGAATCTCCAGAATAGCAATCTCCACTATTTCTTGACTTTCCTTAATTCTTAGAGCTTCACTTATGGACCTGAAAACAACACAAGCAACCACAAGCATAATTCTATCCAAAAGAAGCTAAAAACTACACAAACGACGCAAAACGAGTCAAAGTCCAACTTAGGAACAAAACAAGGCAAATTTGGGCGAAAACGAGAGTGAACTCGAATAAATTGACACGTAAACCCTAGTTCATCTAGTCATAAAACTAGATAAGCCAGAGGCTTATCAGGCTGCTACTCTTAGGCTATAATTTAGGATCTCTCCCTTCTTCCTCCTCTCTTCTCTTATTTTTATTTTTATTTTCATGTCGTTGTTAACCAAGCTTGTCATCACCATGACAAGGCTTGAGTAGTAGCTCAATTTCTAGGGATTGGGTCTATGCCTAAGGTTTGTTTTTATGGTGTGAATTGATGTTTTATCTTTGTTAATTGCGATTTTGCTTTAGATCTGATTTCTAGTGTTTTAATTACTTATAAATTCGGTGGCCGCTTATTTGCGTGATGCAGATATTCTAAGGAGGAACCTAGCGGTGAACTTAGGTGTCGGATCTATAGAATCGGACTTAGGACTGAAATCACGAGAGTTAGAAGCCGTCCTTCGAGGATCAACGAATTGTCACAAAGCGTAAAGGGTCCAATCTAAATTCGACTACCACGAGAGTAGGGGTTGGTTTAATTGGGCACGGTTTTTGTAACCCGAGAGGGAGCATTAACTATTTGATGATAAATTCACCTTCAGGGAAATTTCAATAATTAACAAAGGGGTAATCAATCTAGTAACATAAACAACCTTGTTGGAAACCCAAATTCCTAGGAATCCATTTAGATCTGAAAAACCATAAATTGATTTACTTTCTATTTTACTTGATTGCATTCCTTATCCAAATTATCTCTTATTTCAAAAATCCAAATCCTTTTTTTATACAGTCCAGTTTTATCATTTAACAATTAGTTGCGATTTGTTGCGATTTGAGATCACGATCTCTGTGGGATCAATATCTTTTCATTACTTGGCGACAATCCGGTACACTTGCCGGATCGCACGACATCAAGTTTTTGGCGCCGTTGCCGGGGACTGTGCTTCCTCGAATCTCAATTTAATTTTTAAATTGATTTTTCTGGACCTTTTCTTTCTTTCTTTTTAACTGATTTTTGTTATTATAAAAAAAAAATTCTCTCTTTCCTTCTAGAGTATCTATCTCTCTGTGTTGTTTTCTCTTTTATACAACGATCACTAAGTCTTGGAAACCTTAGTGAGGTCGATCCCGAAGTCGAAAGGACCTTTCACAGACGTAGGAGACTACAAAGAGAGAGAGAGAGGTTTATTCCCATTCCACTAATGGTTCATCTACCGGATACGAAACCATTGAAGGATTACGCAGCCCCAAATGCTAGGGGTTTGCGAACTGGGATTGCTAGGCCAGAGATTGAGGCGGAGAACTACACTATACCGCCTATTCTAATCAACATGATTAGGCAACATCAATTCGGAGGACTGCCCTCGGAGGACCCGTCTGATCACGTGGAGACATTCTTGGAGTTCACCGATGCAGTTAGAATTCAAGGCGCCCCGGTTGATGCTATTCGTTTGAGGTTGTTCCCTTCATCTCTTACTGGAAAAGCAAAAGCTTGGTTGAAGCAAGTGCCCGCTAACACCTTGTCGACTTGGGACCAACTGGAGCAGGCGTTCCTGGAGAAATTCTTCCCTCCATCCAAGACGGCCTACATACGAACCCAGATCACTGGCTTCTTCCAAGAGGACAGAGAATGCTTATCCGAAGCTTGGGATCGCTACAAGGGATTGCTGGAGTCTTGCCCACATCATGGACTCGAGAGGTGGCTATTAGTGCACACCTTCTACAACGGATTGGATTATTCTTCGAAGGTGTCACTTGATTCCGCAGCCGGTGGAGCCTTTATGAATAGGCCTCTGACCGAGGCATTCAACATCATTGAAAATGTGGCCACCAACTACCACCAATGGGGTTCAGAAAGAGGTAATAACCCGAAAAAAATTTCGGGGGGTAAGTTTGAAATGAATAGCACTGATCTTATCATGTTTAAAATAGACTCACTGAATAAACGCTTTGATCAGCTCGAAAGGGCTAATGTGAGGTCAATAGGTGCTACTAACATTGTTTGTGAGATTTGTGGAATGCAGGGACATGACATAATGGAGTGCCCACGTGGTATTGCTCATGGATCCGGCGCTTCGGGGGAACAAGTGAACTCTTGTCACAACTTCTACGACACGAACCCGAAGTTGCCCAATTATGCTCCCCCAAATCCTTACAACCAAGGAAGGAAGAACAACCCTTACCTATCCTACGGGAACTACAGCAACACGCTGAACCACGAGTTCCAAGAAGGCCAAGGTAACAGGAAACCCGCAGCGGGGTATCCTCAGGTACAGAAGTCTAAACTCGAGTCTTTATTGGAAAGTTTTGTGGAAACTCAAACAAAACAAAATGAAGAATTTAGACAACAAGGTAGGGCAGTAAACGAGGCAATAAAAGAGCTAGCATCTAAGGTAGATAACTTAGCCATCCACAACAAGATGCTAGAAACTCATATTTCCCAATAAGCCAGCACATACTCTAGACCAAAGGGTACGTTCCTGGGTCAGCCCGAAGCTAATCCCAATGAACATTGTAATGCCATATACCTGAGGGATGATAAGCTTGGGGTGGTTGAAAAGGATGTGGAATGTGAGGAGGACATGAGCGAGGATGAAGATCCAGAACCAAAGTATGTCCCTCCACCACCGTACCAACCCCCGATACCTTTCCCACAAAGGTTGGTCAAGAGAAAGCAAGTAGATATAGAAGCTAATATGCCTCCTAAACTGAAAGACCCAGGTAGTTTCTCTATCGCTTGCTCAATTGAAAAGGTACAAATAGACCAAGCCTTATGTGACTTAGGGGCTAGTGCGAGCTTGATGCCGCTCACTATCTTGGAAAGGTTGGGAACCAAAGAGTTGAGTCCATTCAAATTCTCCTTACAATTTGCGGATGGCTCAACTAGAACTCCTCTAGGCATACTAGAGAATGTTCCTGTAAAGGTAGGGAAAATTTTCATCCCTACCGATTTCCTGGTACTGGATATGAAAGGGAATTCTGAATTCCCCATCATTTTAGGAAGGCCATTCTTGGCCACCGCTGGAGCAATAATAGACGTAAGGAATGGCAAACTCTCTCTGAATGTAGAGGAAGGTAGGGTAGATTTTAAATTGACTAACTCATATAACAACCATCCTTTTGTGAGTCATATGTGCAGGATCGATATAATGTCTCCAGTGGTAAAGGAAGAGCTCAACATGGAAGCAACTCCGAAGATTTACATGGCAAATGATGCACCCAGTAGTGATGAAGTTGGAGTTGCTGATCATGTGGAAACAAAACTTCCGCCGGGAGGGAGTAAGACCATGAAGCTCAGAGTGAAAAGAGCGAAGTGGAAGCGCAATTGGCCATATGAGAAGAATAGGCTCTTTGAAGGACTCCCATGGAAGAGAAGTGTTCCTGCACTTCTACGCCCAGCCGACCTCGGTTGACTGAAGGAAGTATGGTCAAGCTTAAGATCGTAAATAAGCGCTTCTTGGGAGGCAACCCAAGTTTTCTTTCCTTTTTCCATTTGTTTTTGAATTTAGCTCTTGAATAATTTGAGAAGATTAAGAGAAAAAAATCATAAATTAATAGATTTGTCAACTGTTTTCAGGCTAAGAAGGAAGGAAGAGCAAAAAGGGCATGGACAAACAAAGTCAGAATTCATCACGCCCAGGCCGTAACAGTAGTCACGGCGGTGATGAGCTAACCAAGAAGACCAGAAAGGATCACGGCCCAGCCGTGATAAGCATCACGGGCGTGATGGGAAGGACCCAAAAGATCAGAGAGTATCACGGCCAAGCCGTGATACAGATCACGGCCGTGACAGGCCAGCTCCTGAAGACCAGAATTGATCACGGCCTGCCCGTGATACCCATCGCGGCCGTGATACAATTTCCAACAATCTTTAACTAGGCATGTGAGCCAACACCCGCTACCACCTCGGTGAGTTGTTCCATTTTTCTCCTCTCCGCGACTTGATTATTTACATTGGGGACAATGTAAGTTTTTAAGCTTGGGGTAGGGGTATTTGTGCATTTTTGCATTTTTCATGTTGCACTCATATAGGCATCATTTTGCATGATCACATGATTAGATTGCCCTTTGCTTAGAGTTTGCATCCAATTGTGAGAACTTGGTGCCAAATAAATTGAGATAGTGAATTTTTGAACCCAATTTTTTTATTCTTGTGATAAGGCTAAAAATAGAAATTCTTGAGATGATCTTTTGATAGTTGATAATTAGCATGTGGTTCTCTAGATTTGTGTTTCTCATTGATGTTAAACTACTAAATGTGAGATTTTTGAGCCAAAAGGGGGTACTCAATAAATCTACCCCATTCTTTGTGATAGAGTGTTTTATTCCTCTTGGATTGTATTCTCTAGAACTTGACTTGAAACCGTTTTGAAACTTAGAAATTTTTGAAAACATTTTTGAAAATAATTGAGGCATTAGGAATTTTTCTGGCCTTCTGAGCTTTGATTGATTAAATGCTACCCCTTAGTTGCCCAATTTTGAGCCTAAAAGAATAAAATACTTTTCTTGGTACCTTGAATTATTTTAATGAATGATGCTTGGTATGATACTTTTTAAAGTATTGCAAAAAGGTTAAAAAGGCAGTTTGAAAAAAGTATGGGATGAGAAAGTTAGAAAATATTTCTCTTGAATTGAAAATCTCCCCTTCTCCAAATAAATAAAATAAAACAACAAAAAATAATATGGAGAAGGGGATGACAAAAAGAAAGTGAGAAATAAAAGAAAAGAAGGAAAGAAAGGTGGAAAGATGAATCAAAGCCCAAAAAGGGTATTTTAGAAGGTGTCATGCTTTGCAATGTTTGATATTTTGTTTAACCCTCTTGAATTTCCTTTTCTTGATTTCCCCACCTAACGATTAATCCCATGGCCCCATTACAGCCAAAGTAAAAGACCTCTTGATTCTTTTATGTTTTCATTAATAAAGTGGAGATTTGGTTAATAGTCAAGCTTATAGTAGAATACCTTCCTTGAGGAAATTGAGCGAATTGTCATATTCCCTTAAACACTTGAGTGAGGTGAGAAGAGTGCCCGAATCAATGAGAATATGAATTTAGGAAACCTAAGCTTCTAATTGGACTTGAAATGGACTATCTCTTGGGTACTTATTGAATATGCTTGTTACTTGGATTAGTTACTCGGGTTCTTGGTTCACTATCCATGCTCGGATTATTTATATCGTCTGGCCTTGGTGATTGCTTGAGGACAAGCAAAATCTTAAGCTTGGGGTGATTTGATGAGTGTGATTACACCTCATATTTGTTTATCATTTTGCATGCATTTTCATATAGTTTAGGCATTTTTAATTTGATTTTTGTTAGTTTTTACCTTGGAACGGGTAAGGCGGTTTTGTGGTGTTGTTTTGCAGAAATTATGGATTAAATGCTCAGGATCAACCATGATGGATCTTGGATGAAGATGGGGCTTGAAAAGTGAAGAAAATGAGCCAAGCAGAGCCCATCACGGCCTAGCCGTGATGACCATCACGGCCATGATCGATCAAAAACTGAAAAGAAAGAAGGCAAAAGTCAGAACTGGTCACGGCCTAGCCGTGATGCCCATCACGGCCGTGACCTGTCAGCTGAACCAGACCCTCACAGGCAGAACTGATCACGGTCGTGACGTGCATTACTTGGATCAGAAGCAACTGATTTGGATCTAATTTGAGTTAGACTGGGATTCAAACTTCACAAATCTACAAATAAGGCATCTGGGCAGAGGCAAAAAAAAAGAAGACTTTTTGGGGCTGCTACTCTTAGGCTATAATTTAGGATCTCTCCCTTCTTCCTCCTCTCTTATCTTATTTTTATTTTCATGTTGTTGTTAACCAAGCTTGTCATCACCATGACAAGGCTTGAGTAGTAGCTCAATTTCTAGGGATTGGGGCTATGCCTAAGGTTTGTTTTATGGTGTGAATTGATGTTTTATCTTTGTTAATTGCGATTTTGCTTTAGATCTGATTTCTAGTGTTTTAATTACTCATAAATTCGGTGGCTGCTTATTTGCGTGACGTAGATATTCTAAGGAGGAACCTAGCGGTGAACTTAGGTGTCGGATCTATAGAATCAGACTTAGGACTGAAATCACGAGAGTTAGAAGCCCTTCGAGGATCAACGAATTGTCACAAAGCGTAAAGGGTCCAATCTAAATTCGACTACCACGAGAGTAGGGGTTGGTTTAATTGGGCACGGTTTTTGTAACCTGAGAGGGATCATTAACTATTTGAGGATAAATTCGCCTTCAGGGCAATTCAATAATTAACAAAGGGGTAATCAATTTAGTAACATAAACAACCTTGTTGGTAACCCAAATTCCTAGGAATCCATTTAGATCTAAAAAACCATAAATTGATTTACTTTCTGTTTTACTTGATTGCATTCCTTATCCAAATTATCTCTTATTTCAAAAATCCAAATCCTTTTTTTTATACAGTCCAGTTTTATCATTTAACAATTAGTTGCGATTTGAGATCACGGTCTCTGTGGGATCGATATCTTTTTATTACTTGGTGACAATCCGGTACACTTGCCGGATCGCACGACATCAGTCAGGCCAGGCTTAGGCTTGAAATTTTTGAAGCAGGCCAGGCCTATTTAGCTAAAGCCTGGCCTGACCTGGCCTATTCCTACCCCTACTTAAAAGAAATGGAGAGTCCAGTTCATGAGATCCAGCCATACACGTGGCATCAATTGAAATCAATGACTGAGATTTTAATTCCATTTATTTTATTTTTAAATTAAATCAGAAATTGGAAGAAAAAAAGGTCTTCTCTCCCTCTCCCCTATTCTTTCGTGTTGGACCATATCCACGGGTGAAAGTGTCCAAGAAACTATCAATTCAAAATAAATGTTACTTCCTTCAAAATAGCAATAGACATGTTACCAAACCCATTCTCTATCTCACTAGCAATAGCAATGATCCTTTCACCCCAACACTGAAGCAAAGAACCATTTTCAGAACCAGGTTCCTACCATTGTTGTAAAGCCTTCTCCTTTGGAAAGTAGCATTGGAAGCGTCCCAGAAATGCAAACTGTGGTTGCCGGATCTGAGGCCGAAGAAGAAGTTTCGGTCGCCGGCGATTGTGGAGATGGAAACATTGGGAACGACGGGGATGGTTTGGCCGCAGCGGAAACACTCAATGCAACGTGATGGTGGTCCTGCGATGATGCCGCATATGGTGGCGGAGGCGTCGATGACGGCGAGGGTGGTATCGGAGCTAAGAGCATGGGATGAGGGTACCAAAGAGAATATAAATAAGGTGCAAACGGCAATACATAGATTGACGGAGGAGGAAGGAATAGGGAGAGTGGACCTTTTTTTCCAATTTCTGTTTTAATTTTTTTTTAAAAATTGAATCAAAATCTCAGTCATTGATTTCAATAGTGCCACGTGCATGATTAGGATCTCATGGATTGGACTCTCCATTTCTTGTAAGGAGCGGAGAGGATCTGCACTCAACTTTGATTCCTTTAATCAATGTGCTAAGAAAGATAATTAACATTTCCCATCCGATTGGAAACTGCCAACGCTTCAAGAAGGCTAGCAACTGTCCAAGCTGAAAGCAATGGCTCTTCTTCTTGGTCTGCTCCCTGTTTAGGAGCTTATAAATGTAACGTGGATGCAAGTTTCAATTCTTCTTCTGGAAAAACAACAATTGGCATGTGTATTAGGGATTATAAAGGTGAGTTTGTTATTGCTAAATCTGACTGTATTCCATTTTGCTTACCTGTTCGAGAAGGAGAAGCTATGGGTTTATTTAAAGCTCTTCAATGGGTTCAAAGTATGGATCTTAGCTCCAAACAAATTGTTTTTGAGCTTGATTGCCAAGTGTTGGTGAACAAGGATAAATCCCCTTTGGAAGATGTTTATGAGTTTTGCATTATTATTCAGGCTTGTCAAGAGGTTATTAATTTATTTCCAAACTTTGGTGTAAGTTTTGTTAGGAGGCAAGCGAATGGCGTAGCCCATAGTTTAGCTAAGGCGACGTCTTCTTTAGCTAGCCATCAAGTCTTTTATCATATTCCACCATGTATTACTCATTTGATTATTAATGAAATGCATTGAGTTTCTTGCTTCAAAAAAATAATAAAGTAGGTAGGTGTACTTACACACGCAGATTATTATTTAATGTGTCTTAGCCTTTTAGGTTATGATAAACAAGTTATAAATGCACTTATCTTTGCGGATAAATTTAACAATTAGTCTCTATAGTTTTATCCGACTTGGATTTTAATCACCATAACTTTTCCTTTGATTTTTGTTCGTATAACTTCACTAATTTAGATTTTAGTCCCTTAAAACCAACAATTTATTAATTTAAATTGTAATGACTAATTCATAATTTAAAATAGGGACCACCAAGAACTATAGAAACCCAAATGAGTAAAATATTTAGAGACCATTAGTCCAATACCATTTTGGCAAGGACCGGAGTGAAATAAAAAAGTGAAAAATGTAGGAATCGATATTCAAATAAAAAACTATAAGAACCAAAACTTAAATTAATTATATTATCAAGGTGGATTGTTTAGTTTAAGAGCATCTCCTATAAGGGTTTCTTAAAGGTTGCATAGAGTTAAGCGAACAAAGTTGCCCCAATAAAAAAGAGAGAGATAAAATAGAGAATTGTATTCACTATCTTCCTTCAAAAATTAGAATAACAATAAATGTGAATACAAATCGTTGTAACTTTTGAAATCAATTCGGTAAACTTTTTAGAATTACACCATTAGAGTGGAGAATAATTGCTTAATGCGGTATAAAATAAAAAGTGGTGATGAGTTGACTTGATAGAATCCATAGAAAGAGGATAATGAGTTGCATCATAGGAGATGCTCTAATTATATTAAAAAGGTATTTACTTATATTAAATTGTTATGGAAATATAAAGAGTGGATGTCCATTTAGCTCTTAAGAACATATTTTGGATAGCTAGATCATATAGATTTAAGTTGTCTTGGGAGAGAGGGAATGATTGTAAATTGTTTGGAAAGTAGATTAAAAAAAACTATTGTTCAAATTTCAGCTATCAAGTAAACTTGTTATCTCAACATTAGGAGTGTCCATGGGTCTGGGTATACCCGTGAACTCGACCAATCCGACCCAACCCTGATTTTGTGGGTTGGTTTGGGTGATTGGGTTCGATAAAAACAAAGATGACCCATAGAGTATGGGTTGGGTAGTCGGTTTCGAAGTTGCAAACCCACTCAACCCAACCCAACCCGGTCAAAACATAGAAAGTTAAAAAAACCTAGTTCATTCTTTATCTTGTTCATATTATCATAACTTGTTGATGTAAACATGTTTATTTATGATTTTCGGTACTTTTTCACAATTTATATCCTGACAAACCCGCGGACCCAAACCAACATGATCCAAAGGTGAAAATATGTGTGTTTCTTGCCAAACCCAACGATCCACCAAATCGAACTCACGAGTGGTCGGGTCGGGTCGGGTTGGGTTTCAAAATTTTTTTTTTTTGCAAACCCAATCCAACCTACTCACATTTGACGGAGTTGGATCCTAAAACCCACTGAACCCAACCCAAACAGACCCATGAACATCCCTACTCAACGTTATGGTATAATTTTTTAAGATTAATTTTTCTTTTATAACTCTTGTAGCAAGCTACCCTTCAGCATTAACCTTGACGCTTGAGCATCGCATCATCCTCTCAGCATTGCATCACTTCAACATTTCTTCTGGCACATCAATTGCACATTGGACTTTTTTTTTCTTTGATCGGGTATCCCATAGGTAAAGTTGTAAAATTAATCTTCATGTTAGAGACTCAAGATGGTGTTTATGTAAAACTCTTGTAATTCATACATACATACATACATACATACATACATACATACATACATACATACATACATATATATATATATATATATATATATATATATATATATATAGGTATGTATGTATGTGTATGTTAGTCTGCCATGATAGGTTTAATAGGTTTTTCTTAAGGCTTAACATTGCCTCTTTGGCTACATAAGCTTTTTAAAAATCTTGACCCGACCTTTTCATTACAAAGACCTCTGACAAGCGGTTTAACCTATTTTCACATCTAAACATATTATTTTGAATGCAACTATGAATCAAACCCACTTTTTACCATAAATTCTGCCCATCATAATAGGCTTTTGGTTATGAGCCAAACATTTCCAATTTAATAATTTTTGCATGTGTAATGTATGTTTCTATAGCAACACCGTAACGCACTAAAGTGAGTCCTCAAAGAAGGTTAGGAATATATATTTGATAACTGGATTTTATATAGTCATATACCATTTATTTTGTGATTATTTAATGATTTAATGATTATTGATTATTTACGGGATTGGAGACTTTGCTCATGATTATTAAATTTATTATTAATTAGTAGTTAGCATGAACCATATTTTAAATACTAAGTGCTTGTTAGACTTTGTTTTATGTACGGGCAACTCATGCGATGCATGGGCAAATAATGCATTGGGATGTATGGGGGTGAATAAATATTTATCATTTTTAAAGATAATATATTTAAAATAAATAATAATAACACGATAAAACCTAGCAATTAATCTTACATACTTGTTGAAAAAATAAACATAAAAATGACCAAAGGATACAAAAAATGTACAAAATAAATGTACTAATTGTTTTGTAAGTTGCATATGTTAAATTTTGAAATACTTATTTGTATACTATGTTTGAGGTGGAACTTGAGATGTGACCTTAATTGTCACTTCGATAGATGTAACAATATTTTCACCAAAATATTATACAATTACTAACATTGGATTGCGAAATTGTTTGGACATTTCCAATTTTGGTATTGCCTTCAATACTATCAAGTGATTGAGATGAAGTGGTGTTTTAACAAATAAGGGGTTGACTATTCTTAGAAGACACTAATAAATCATGACGCATGTGTTTTTGAAAGCTGAATTCAACCATAACACCTTTTTCGACTGACCCAAGTAGATGATAACCCTGCAACCTACGTTAAGAACTTTAATTCATATATATACAATGGCTGAACATATACATATTGTAGCAAACATAATGAAAAGTTGATACTCCACATCTTTTTAATGAAATATGCTATTATTTTGCTTGATGCATGAATCACATTATAATTTTCAGTAATAATACTTGAAAAAAAATTTAATTTACGTGTTGTGTTTCTTTAGCCATTTTGCATGTTAATTCAAGTACTGATAGCAAAGATTTAAATGCAAATGCTTCATTTCCCCATTCTCTACTCTTATCACGACGGTTGGAACATTTTTATCCCCACCATAAGCGAGCAAAAGGTGTGGAGAAAAATATGGATCAAACATTTCATAATTAAATTATCTGCTAAGTAGTAGTATAGGCATTCAGCTACAACATTAGAACATTAAACCCAAATTATTAAAAACTTACTTCGATGTTGTTCCATTCATAAAAGACATGACATAATTTGAAACCTGTGATAACAATTGAAGCAACATATTACATAAATTCATATCAAATAATTTAAAATATAGTTCAAAAGTAAATGGATGAATGAAGTATTATGTAAAGAAGTTTCAATATCAATGATTTTCCTGAATCCAAATATACACGTTCCACTCTAGATCCCATTCAACCCTGTTATCATTAGCAATTTCTTATTCCAGCTCATAAATCAAAATCCCAACTCACAGTTGGAGGATTCTAACACAAAGGTTGGTTTTGGACTTCTCTCCACCTCCAGCAGCTATACCCATTCAAAGGATACACTAAACCAGAGAGTTGAAAGACAGTACCATGACGGTTGCCAAAATACACTTCAGCTTCAAACGCAATTCAAGTAAAGTGTAAGAACAACCACACACCGTCCGGACGAACCATGGAGATGAACTCCGACAGGGACGACACGATGAACAACAACAGTCAGCTTTGTTAGAACCAAAGTGGTTTTGGTTTAAATAATCTCTTAAGTTTTGATGTTAACAAAAATGTTAAATTTGTATGAAAAAGTATTGTCAAAGATCTAACTTGTTTACTCTACATTGCAGGACTGCTTTAAATAATACTATACAGGGAAACTCAGGAAAAGTTTCTTCGTTTTGCTATGGAATCAAATCAGATTCTATATTTGATCCTCCAGACGAGTCTTCAAAGTTTGATAAAAATTCTATGTCTCTTAAGTTATCGCTAGACGAGGCCTTAAAAATTGGCTAAGGTAATAGATACTAGACGAGTATCTAAGTCTAAGAAAAGATTAGTAGACGAGCCAATAAGTAACTCTGAGAAAAACCCAAGTCCAAAGACTTGATAATAGACGAGAAGTCTCACTAGACACCACGTCAGTAGACGAGCTATTGAAAATATATAGCAAGTCCAATATCTTGGAACTAGAAAAGATTCGCTAGACACATTATCACTAGTGCAATAAGTGCTTTTTACGTCAGTTAAAATTGATTTTTTACGTCAGAATATCGACTGACGTAAATACATCTGACGTTAAAAGTTAAAATTTTAACGTCAGTTGAGAACTGACGTTAAATATAAAACTATTAACGTCGGTTCTTTAACACAACTGACGTTAATTTTGTCAGTTCTTTAAGAACGGACGTTAATTTTGTTAAAACTAACGTCAATTGTAATAAAGAATTGACGTTAATAGTGTAACATATATTTTATAAAATACTATTAACGTCAGTTGTATCATACAACTGACGTTAATAGTATTTTTTTTTTTAAAATTCAGTTTTAAAATATCACTCCCCTCAGCTATCCCTGCATTCAGTAAATATCCCAGTAACACAGAATATCACACATATTACAGAATTGCAAAGGAAAAATGGAACAATGATCCATATGTATGCCTGTTCAGAAACAATATATATTTATTAACATAGGTTATAACTCAAAATAAATACAGAAATATAAATAAAAATAAATGTATACTAAGTTTAAACTACCTATATCAATATCCCTTCGTGATGATCATCACGAGTGGCATGTACATCGTCCACCTGTGTCTCCTCGATTATAGTAGGCATGTTTGTTGAAAAAGAAGGAGTCTCGGGAATATCAAGATTTGAATCTTCATTTTCATCACTACCATTATACATACTTTTTCCTTGGAGAACCACGAACAACCTTTTGTTAGAAGGATCAGTGATGTAGAACACTTGTTTTGCTTGGGAAGCCATTATGAAAAGCTCATTTATATGACCTAACTTGTTGAGGTCTACCAATGTGAACCCCAATTCGTCGGTTTGTACACCACTGTTACTATCAACCCACTTACATTTAAATACCGACACCGTAAGCTTAGTGTAATCGAGCACCCAAATATCTTCAATATATCCAAAGTAAGGTCTCGGTGCTTTAACGGGTTTTGTGTCCTTTGCACTAGAGAAGTGCATTGCTTCGGCCACGATCATAACCCCACTATTTTGCATGGTACTCTTGTTATCTTGTTCCTTTGTATAAAAGGAAAAGTTATTTATGTCGTATCCGCTCCAACATATGACGTTGAAGCTAGGCCCACGTGCTAGCCATCTTACGTCATCAGAAGCAGTACTACCATCCTTAAGCATTTCTTCCTTGAACCATGGTAAGAAAGTCTTGTTATGCTTGTTCAACAACCACCTTTCGCTCATTCAAGGGTTTTCTTGATTGACTTTTCTTTTATGTTCAAATAAGAAAGGCTGAACACATTCGATGTTGTTCAATACATACAAATGTTCTTGAAGCACTTCCTCCCGATCCTTCCTATTAATTCTTAAGACATGTGTACCCTTACCTTGACATCTGATCTCATCATGCTGAGGCTTAGGAACCCCTATAGAATCCGTGTTATGAAGGTAGTCCGAACAAAACTCAATAGCTTCTTCTGCAACATACCTTTGAATAATAGATGCTTCCGGACAATGAGGATTCTTCACGTACCCTTTCAAGATCTTCATGTAGCGCTTAACTGGGTACATCCATCTCAGAAAAACCGGCCCACATAATCTAATCTCCCTCACCAAATGAACAATTAAGTGAACCATTATGTCGAAAAAGGAAGGAGGAAAATACATCTCCAATTGGCACAAGATTGTAGCAGCCTCAACTTCCAAGTCATCCAACATACGGGGGTCAACGACTTTGCTACATATAGAATTGAAGAATGAGCACAACCGAGTAATGGCATGTCTCACATTTTTTGGAGCAATACCACGAATAGCAACGGGCAGAAGTTGTTGCATCAAGATGCGACAATCATGAGACTTTAAGCCAACCAATTTAAGATCACTAGAGACAAGCCTCTTCATATTTGAAGAGTAACCATGTGGAACTTTGATGCCCTGAAGACACCCGCAGAAACTTTGTCTCTCTTTTTTTGACAAAGTATGACATGCTGGCGGCAAATAAGTCCGCTTACCATCCTCAACAACTGGAGCTAACTGCTCTCGTATACCCATAGCAACGAGGTCGAGACGAGCATTCACACCATCTTTTTTCTTGACCTGAATGTTGAGAAGCATCCCGATCACACTATCACACACATTTTTCTCCACATGCATCACATCAATGCAGTGTCTGACATCAAGCTTGCGCCAGTATGGAAGATCAAAGAATATCGACCTCTTCTTCCATATGTTTTTCTCAGCAGCTTTACCTTTCTTTTTGGACTTGCCGAATATAACATCGATGCCCTTTACCCTCTGATAAACTTGCTCTCCAATTAAGGCCGTCGGCGATTCTCCTGTCTCTTGGCATCCATTAAAAGCTTTTTTTATCTTATGATATGGGTGATCACGTCTAAGAAATCTCCGATGCCCAAGGTAAACCGTCTTCTTTCCATGATGCAACTGAGTGTAGCATGTGCCTTCTTCACATATAGGGCATGCTTTATGCCTCTTGACACTGTACCCGGACAAGTTACCGTATGCTGGAAAGTCGTTGATAGTGCAAAATAACATGGCACGAAGCTTGAAAGTCTCATGAGAATACCCATCAACTACTTCAACACCTTCCACCCACAACGTTTTCAAGTCTTCAATCAAGGGACCTAGATAAACATCTAAGTCATTTCCCGGTTGCTTTGGGCCCGAAATCATCATAGACAACATCATGTATTTGCGCTTCATGCACAACCAAGGGGGCATGTTGTAAATTACCAACAGAACAGGCCATGAACTATGAATACTACTCATGTTACCATAATGATTCATTCCATCCGTAGCAAGCCCAAGCCTTAGGTTTCTTGGCTCATCGGCGAAATCCGGAAACATAGTATCGATATTCTTCCATTGAATAGAATCAGCTGGATGACGAACCTTTCCATCACGTTTCCTCTCATCATTATGCCATCTAAGATTCTTCGCATCTTTCGCATTGGCAAACAATCGCTTGAACCTTGGAATTATTGGAAGATACCACAACACCTTCGCAGGAGGACCCTTTTTTCTCACATCATCAAGATCATCATCATCATCACCACCCTTCACTTTGTATCGTGATAACCCACATTTGGGGCAATCGTGATTGTCTTCATGAACATCGGTGTACAATATGCAATCATTGGGGCATGCGTGTATCTTCTTATACTCTATACCCATAGGACACAATACCTTCTTGGCCTCATAGTTACGGTCAGGTAATGTGTTGTCCTCCGGAAGCAAATCTTTCAACACTTCAAGCAATTCCGTGAAGCTTTTATCAGTCCAACCATTTCTCGCCTTCACGCAAACCAATTTTAGCACCACCGACAATCGTGTATGAGTAGTACACCCTGGATATAAAGGCTTATCCGCATCACCGCACAACCTATCATACACATGAGCTCGATGAAAAGATTCTTGTCCAATATCACAGATCATGTCCTCTACTCGATCATCCTCCATATCTACGTCAACGTCCTCACTTTGGGAGACACTTGTCGTACTACTGAACAACACATCACCATGCCATATCCATCTTGTATAACTCAAGCAAATCCATTCACAAATCAAATGAGTACGTATATCCTTCACCGTACATTTCCTCGTATTCAAACACTTGACACAAGGACAACAGAACATTCCATTACTATTAGGAACATTCCTTTGAGCAAATTCTATAAATTCTCCCACCCCCTTCAAATACTCAGCACTAGTATGCTTACAAACCATCCAACTACAATCCATAACTAGATAGGTCCTGTAGATATACAAAACATATATCCAATATAAGGACAATACGGGAGATTGAAAACTATAGTTTTTGAAGATTGCCAAGCACTGGTCACGGCTTGGCAGTGATGTCCATCACGACCGTAACGTGCCAACTGAACCAGACCATCACAAGCAGAACTGATCACGGTCTAGCCGTGATAAGCATCACGGCCGTGACAGATCAACCAGCAGAGCAACATGCACTCAAAACCAAAAATAGAGATGTACATTCCAAACAACTCAAACTCACGGTTTCAAGTTTCAACTACTGAGACTACAGTTTCAACATACAATCAAAACCAAAAATAAAAAAATGTGCCCTAAAGACTCACCAGAAATAGGTGCTTGCGTGGTGGTGGGGAGGGGAGCTCGAGTGGTGACCAACGTTCGATGTGGTTACTGAGAGCAGAGGGACAAGGAGAGTTAGTGCGCGGGAAGGGGAAAGAGAGATGTAAAGTTATTGCAAAGAATGAATGGAAATACATAGTTAGGGTTAATAGTGTACCTCACGGTGGTGGCGAAGAAGCCCTCGCGGTGGTTGCGGTGGAGACGAGCTCGTGATTAGGGCAGAGTGAGAGTGAGGGTTGAGAGTGAGGGTTGAGCGTGATGAAATTAAAAGAGAAAAGAGACGTACAGAGCGAAGTGCAGAAGGCGCGCGGGTGTAAACCAAAATAAAACAACATTTGACGTCAGTTGTTTGTAAAGACTAACGTTAAAGGTCGTATATTTAACGTCAGTTGTCTTAAGAAATTGACGTTAAAAGTGTATACCTTTATCCAAACACATTAATTCCTTTGACTATTTATTTAATTGAAGTAAAAATAAAACTTTTAACGTCAGTTGTATAAAAAACTGACGTTAAAAATAAATATGACTGCCAAATTGCCACCACCTCATTTTTAACGTCAACTTAATTTATGACTGCCAAGTTCCCGTATATTACATTATTTCCAATATTCATTCTGAACGTTTATAATTTATAGGATTATTTACGTCAGTTATTTATTATAGTGAAGTAAAAACCACACTTTTAACGTCAGTTGTATAAAAAACAGACGTTAAAAATAAATATTTTTTATTTTAAAAAACTTTTAACGTCAGTTGTACTAAACAACTGACGTTAAAGGTGTATAAGTTTCTGCAAGAATTCATTCCTTTGACTACTGTGCTACTTACCCATGCACCTTGTAACTTAATCCTCTTAATGAGCATTAAGTTTATAGGTAAGTTTTCAAGAAAATCAGAATAGCTTAGTAACTTCATCCCCTGCTCCTATAAATAGCTTCCTTCCATCCTTTTAATTTTCTTCTTCACAATATGGCTCTGCCGTGGAGATTAACTTCATCACTCTTTCTTCCTATTCCTAGACTCAAAGGTCTTTGTCTTAATGGTCAAACAACTTCTGAGGTTGTGTAAATCACATAACATGGGTGATAAGGTTGTGTAAATCACATAGTGTGAGTTGCTCACCTTATCATCTTTCTGGAGAATCGACAGCTACAGCACCGGAACGTCAGCTTTGGAAGCAAATGACTGTTCCAAGACCATTTCTGAAACAAATCGGGTGCACCCTTGCTCAGCCGCTCTGTAAAACTCGGTCGCTCAACTCTCCTCTCTTGCTCACCCGTGAAGGGAACGAAGCCTCAACAAATGTTTAGGATTTTAAACCCTTTCAATGTAACTTTTTATAGGATTTTAAACCCTATCAATGTAACATTTTATAGGATTTTAAACCCTTTCAATGAATGAGATCCGATTTGGATTATTGATTCAACTTATACTTCGCACATATATTTTAGTTTTCAAAACAGAAACACAAAACATCAAAGCAATTGTGAAACTGAAACTTTGAGGAAGGCAATGCGGAAGGGTACGTATAATAGATAAAAAAATATATTAAAATAACCTTTAACGTCTGTTGATGAAAGAACAGAAGTTAAAAGTGAAGTGACGCACTTTTAACGTCAGTTCAATGAAGAACTGACGTTAAAATGTTCACTTTTAACGTCGGTTGTTTATTGAACTGACGTTAAAAGTGAGTCACTTCACTTTTAACGCCAGTCCTTAAAACAACTGACGTTAAAATTGAATTAATGAAGTCTGATATTTACAAAACTGCCACCGCCTCCTTTTTAATGTCTAGCTTTTGGTTAACTGATGTAAACCCTTACCGTCTAATGTATATTTTCCACTAGTGTATCTGTAGACGAGCTCGCTTTACTGATAAGTTAATCTTGTACATCCAAAGACTTGCGCGTCTACTAGCTTGTAAAAGTGAACCCGTCTAAGAATAAGCATATTTATTTCAAATGATTGTATATTTAATTCAAAGGAATATATGTCTCTTTCCCTTGCTGCTTCATTTGTTAACTCTTTGTTTCTTGAGAATAGAAACATAGTACCATCCAGACATAAACCTTTGTACTATGTCATCTATATTGCTGTAAAGTTTAAACCAAGTACAAAGAAGGAAAGTCAGAAAGCAACCTTCGGTACAACAGGGAAGTGATAGCTCTACTTTGAGCATTCCTCTGATAAACAAGAGCATTTCTCCATGAAGCATATCAAGTTATCAGTCTCAACGGATCCTAGCATTTAATGCTATGTCTAAACGGATACAATTTGAAAACTGTTCAGGAAGTTCAAGACAACAAAGCACTCCTTCTATAAATACTGGAAGAAGTCCAGTAAAGGAGATAGAAGCTCTGATATCAAACGTGCAAAAACTCTGCTGAAAACTATTGAACAAGTTTACTTGTAATCTTAACTGATCTCAAACTTTCATACTCTCACACTTAGTGAGTTCTTAGATTAATTCTGTAAATCTCGTTGTTAGAATTAGAGCCTGAAGAGGCTTGGTAGAGAAAGAATACTTGTAGCCTGAAGAGGTGTTGAATACTTGTAATCTATTTGGAGAATAGTGGAGAAAACCTTCAGGTAGAAGGGACTGGACGTAGCTCTTGGTTAGAAAAGAGTGAACCAGGATAGATCACTTGTGTGAATCTTCTAACTCTTATCCTTTACAGTATTTGGTTATAGTAACTGTGGGGTTTTGGATCTGAGTTTGTTAACTCTTTCAAAAGGTTTTCCTTTCTGTGTGTTGCTTATATTGTTTTGCTTGCTAAAAGGTTTGAGAAAATGCTTTTTCGAAAAACTAACACAATTCAATCCCCCTTCTTGTGTTTCCCTGTGTCAACTTCAGGTGGTATCAGAGCTCAGCCTCGAAAGGGTTTAGCATCTAACAAGTGCTGAGGGAGTACGATCCACCAAGCATGGATACAGAAGGACAAGCAATCAACATGCCTCATCTCTTTTATGGTAGTGATTATGACTACTGGAAAAAGAGAATGATGACTTTTCTAGATGTACAAAATGTGGATATTTGGGAGCTGATTGAAACTGGCTACACTGAGCCAAGAGGTGATGCTGGAGTTGCTATTCCTAGAGCTCAATGGACTCCAGAGCAGAAAACTCAACATCAAATCAATCTGAAAACTAAGCACTACCTGATGTGTGCTATCACCAGATCTGAGCATGACAAAGTCCATAGCTGTAACACTGCTAACGAAATATGGGATACTCTTGCCCTAGCTCATGAAAGTTCATCCCACGTCAAGGAGTTAAAAATAAGCATGCTGGTTCACCAGTATGAATTATTCAAAAATGGCTGAACATGAAACCATAGATCAAATGTTTGGAAGATTTCAAACTATCACCAACAGAATTAGATCTCTTGGAAAGACCTATGAGAATAGAGATCATGTCAGAAAAATTTTGAAGAGTTTACACAAACAGTGGAGACGATCACTGCTATTCAGAAGGCAAAGAACCTCAATACTTTTACTTTGGAGGAGCTTCTTGTATCTCTGAAAGTTCATGAGCTTGAGCTCAATGAAGAAGAAAGTTCCAGAAAAGGAAAGTATGTTGCCCTAAAAGCAAAGAAGGCCAGCTCGTCCAAAGTTCTTAGAGTTGAGGAATCCTCAGATGAAGCAGACCCTTCTGATAGTGATGATAGATCTGATGAGGATGAACTGTCTTTCATCTCCAGAAAGATTCAACATATGTGGAGAAAGAAAGGTGGTTTCAGAAGGAAGCATTTCAACAAAAAGTTTTTCAAGGAAAAGTCAGACTCCAAAGAAAAAGGTCCACCTCTGTGCTTCGAGTTCAAGAAGCCTGATCACTTCAAAGCTGACTGCCCGGATCTGAAGGACAAAAAGAAGTTCTTCAAAAAGAAAAAGGGTTTAATGGCTACTTGGGAGGATCTTGATCTATCATCATCTGAAGAAGAAGATGAAGCTGAGGAAGAGGCAAACATATGTCTCATGGCTGGTACCTCTTTAGAAAGTGAATACATTGATGCTGAGGTAATGGAATCTGATTCATTTACTTTACAAGAAGCATTTGATGATTTGTTGCATAACACATCCATTCTGTCACATGAATATAAAAATCTCAAAAAGAAATTTTCAAGGTTGACTAAGGAATATGATAAAGTTTGCATAGAAAGGCAAGCTCTTGAATATGAAAACAAGAAGCTTGAATCAAAGAATGTCAGTCTAACTGACAAACTCAAGGTTGAGCCTGATGTCCCTTGTGAAGTTTCAAAACTGAAACAAGATGTGACATATTTGACAGACACTATCTAAATTCATAGGTGGCTCAGAAAAGTTAAGCTTGATACTGAGGTACTCTAGGTCACCTCATGTTAAGTCTGGTTTAGGCTATGAAAAAGACAAGCATGAAGCATCTCACATAGTATCAAAGTCTCATGCACATCACAAAACCAAAGCACAGCATGTTAAAACAAAATCTAGCTCGTCCAACACCTACTGTAAAGTATGTGGAAAAGGTGGTCATGTAATATCTAGAGGCATACATCACAAGCATATCAAACATGTTCGTCCAGTGACTACTAACAAGAAAGGACCCAAGTCAATCTGGGTACCTAAAGATAAGATTATACTTGTTGCAGATTTGCTTAACAACATGAAAGAAACACGCATCTTGGTACTTGGACAATGGTTGCTCACATCACATGACGGGAGAAAGGTGTATGTTCCAAGACCTTAGACATAAAGATGGTGTCTGGGTTACCTTTGGAGGTAATCAGAAAGGAAAGATCATTGGAGTAGGTTAAATTGGTAAATATCATTTTCCCTCCATTGATAATGTTCTTTTAATTAATGGTTTAAAACACAATCTGTTAAGCATAAGTCAATTATGTGATAGTGGGTTTGCTGTATATTTTGACAAGAACATGTGTAATGTCAAGAAGACCGATGTATCACTCTTATTCACTGCCAAGAGGCAAAACAATCCGTATAATATTGACTTGGAGGACCTCACAAATCAAAGTGTCTCATGTCTAGTATCCATTGAAGATGAGCGATGGATTTGGCACAAAAGGCTAGGTCATGCAAGCTTGAAATTAATTTCAAAGCTAAATAAGCATAACCTCGTGAGAGGCTTACCAAACCTTAAGTTCAAATCCGATGCTCTCTATGATGCATGTTAAAAGGGAAAACAAGTCAAATGTTCCTTTGAATTTAAGAATATTGTTAGTACCAACAGACCCCTAGAGCTGCTACACCTTGATCTGTTTGGACCAACAAGGATGTCTTGTTAAGTATCTAAAATGTCTGATGTGCATTTCCCTAAGTTTTGATAAGAACTAAACATTGGTTAATGATTTAATTAACCTTCATATTGGTTGCTAACCTGTTAATCTAGTATGCAGATTAAAATTGTAATAATCATCCATCCAATGCAAATAATAGAATCATCTGTCCAACGCAAGTGATAGAATCATCCGTCCAGCATAAGTGATTGAAACGCACGTCCCACACTGTAGTGATAGAAGCTAACGTCCAACACAAGTGATAGAAGCTCACGTCCAACACTGAAGTGATTGAAGCTCACGTCCAACGCAAGTGATAGAATCTCACGTCCAATACTAAAGTGATAAAAGTCAGCATCCACTAAAGTGATAAAAGTCAGCGTCCACTAAAGTGATAAAGGCCAGCGTCCACTAAAGTGATAAAAGCCAGCGTCCACTCAAGTGATAAAAGCCAGCGTCCACTAAAGTGACAGAAGTGCTCGTCTACTGAAGCGATAGAAGCGCTCGTCCACTAAGGTAACAGAAGCGCTCGTCCACACAAGTCTTTGGACTTGCTAAGTCCTTAATATGGAGCTCGTCTACTAGGTTACGTTCAACCAGTTAAAGGAGTATCCATCCAATGACATAGCATTTGGAGCTCGTATACTAGCCCGAATGTAAAATCTTAAATGTCTAGATGGACGCAGCTATTTTCAAGATGGACGCGCTTATCCTATGAACGTGAATTCTCTTAGAATCATCAGAATCTTATTTCAAGAACTAGAATCAAGAAAAGTCAGAAGTTACTCTCTCAAGCAACCTCAGATATCAGTACCAAAGACCAGTTAAAGAATGCTTCCAACATGCTTTATTCCCTAGTACCTCTGGTCCTTACACGAAAAGGGAATTGTACTAAGCAAAGTACAAAAATCTCTCTACATAACTCTGATATGGTTGTATCAGGATGCATAAAGCCATGATCCTTCATGTTAGAGTACAACCAACGTTCTTATTGCATTAATGGCTGCCCAGAACGACTCTATTGCATTTAACGAAGTTCTGCTATAAGCCAACGTCTGAGGGAATGTCTCTAACGGATCCTAAATTCTTGAAGGCCATAAATACAGAAGTCATTGAAGATGAAGCACAAATAAGAGAGAATACACATAGCATTAAAGAGCCATTACTCTGCGCATTAATATCTTCACTCTTTCATTCTATATTCATCAATCATTTGAAGTTATTACGCAGACTTTCCTAAGCTTTACATTTAAACCACTCTCTGAGTGTTAGTGAAAGATCTGTCTGTGAGAAGTTGTATTTATTAAAAACAAAATCTCTCAAACAAACCTGAGTGAGCCTGAAGAGGCTAAGTATGCAAAGAATACTTGTCTTGAGCCTGAAGAGGCTAGGTGTGCAAAGAATACTTGTCTTTGAGCCTGAAGAGGCTAGGTGTGCAAACAATACCTGAGTGTAACCTGATAAGTTATAGTGGATAAATCTCGATGCTACCAAGGACTGGACGTGGCTCTTTGATTTGAAAAGTGAACCAGGATAAATAACTATGTCAATCTCTCTTTCCTTAAACTCTTTAGTTGCTTTAGATTTCTTATACGCTTATCAAGTGGTGTGTTTGCCAAGGTCACTGTTAAAATTTTATCAGACGAGTCACCCATCTGTCTTGTATCTTTCCACTCATTTGAACCTAGCTTCTGTATGCGAAAAGATTTCAACTTTGTTTAAATTCTGATAAACACAATTCAACCCCCCTTCTCGTGTTTATAGTTATTTATTTCAGTTGGTATCAGAGCTCAGCCTCTGGGTTGAGCATCTAACAGTGTAGAGGTAAAAGGTCCTGAAGAATAGACATGGCTGCTGGAGCTAGTTCATGTGGAAGTCACCAGACTAAAGGAGCTTCCCTAACCAGACCTCCTTACTTCAATGGAGAAAACTACAACTGTTGGAAAGATAGATTTCAATGGTTCATTCTATCTACAAACTCTGATCTTTGGGATGTCATTACAGATGGTTGGTTCATTCTTAAGAATGATGATAACACTAACAAACCAAAAGCTCAGTGGACTACTGCAGAAAAGACAAAATGGGAGCTGAACCACAAAGCTAGATATAACATCATTTGAGCTCTTAGTCCGGAGGAGTTTGAGAAGGTATGTGCTTGTGACTCTGCCAAAGAAATATGGGACACTTTACATGTCACACATGAAGGAATAGCCAAAGTCAAAGAGTCAAAGATTGCCAAACTTGTCAGAAAGTATGAACTGTTTGTCATGGAGGAAGGAGAATCTGTTGCTCAAATGATAGGAAGATTTCAAACTATAGTCAACAGTTTAAAATCTCTTGGCAAAGTCTATACCAATGCTGAGAAGGTTGGAAAGATTCTGAGAAGTCTACGTAAACAGTGGAGATCTTTGGTCACTGCTATCTCTCAAGCCAAGGATCTCACTACCTTGACTATGGATGAACTTCTTGGAATACTCACTGTTCATGAGCAAGAACTTGGAGATGAAGTTGCACAAAAGAAGGGAAAGTCAGGAAAAGTTTCCAAGGCTCTGCAGGCAGATGAGTCATCCAGTGATGCTGACCTATCAGAACTCGTGAGAGTGATGAAGAATTGTCTCTCCTGACCAGGAAGATAAAGCTTCTCCTACAGAAAAAGAAGTTCAAGAGGGATAAGCCATTCAGAAGGTTCAACAAGGACAAGAACTTCAAAGAATCCACCTCAACAGACAAAAGTCCAATTGTTTGCTATGACTGCAAGAAGCCTGGTCACATCAAGGTTGAATGTCCTCAACTCAAGAAGGCCCCTTTTAAGAAATTCTTCAAGAAGAAGAATAAAGGAATGATGGCTACTTGGGAGGATCTGGAGTCAACATCTTCTGATGAAGAAACAGTGGAAGAAGCCAATCTCTGTTTGATGACCAACACTGACTCAGACTTTGACGATGAGGTACATCCTGACTATGAGGAATTACTTGATGCCTATGAGGAGTTGATGGAGGAATCCAACTGCGTATTTAAAGCCTTCAAATCCCTCAAGAGAGAGTATATAAAGCTCACCAGTGAGCATAAACAGAAATCTCAAGAGTGCGAGAAGCTGGCTAAAGAGAACAGTAAGCTGAAGACGGAAAAGTCTAATGAAGCTAAGATCTCAAGTGAAACATCACCATCTGAAGAAGGTGAAAAAATTCAACAGAAAGTGGAAGAGCTCACTTCTAATCTTGCCAAATTTGTTAATGGTAGAGACAATCTGACTAAGCTACTTGGCAGTCAGAGGTACTCTCTTAACAAAGAAGGGATTGGATATATCCATCAGACACATCATAAAGTATCAACTAAAGCTTCTACAGTATCTGTTAAGTCAACTGTAACCAAATCTACACCTGTTTGTTACTTGTGGAAAAACTGGACATGTTATGTCTAAGTGTATCCATAAGAAGAGAAGGAAGTCTTCACAGACTCCTAGAACTAATAGAAAAGGACCCAGAAAAATATGGGTACCTAAAGATCAAATAATTTTTGTTGCAGATGTCCTCAACAGGACAAAGAAAACACCACTACTGGACAGTGACTGCTCGCGTCATATGACAGGAGAAATGTCTATGTTCCTAGACCTCCAACTTCAGAAAGGAGGACACGTTGCTTTCGGAGGGAATCAGAAAGAGAAAGTTATATGAATTGGTACCATTGGTGGTAAACCCCCTCTTCCCTCTATATCTAATGTTCTTATGGTTAAAGGATTAAGATACAATTTTCTTAGCATAAGTCAATTATGTGATAGTGGTTTTGACGTTTCCTTTACCAAGGATGTATGCGTAGTTAAAGATTGTTGTGGCAAAACCCTCTTTTCATCTAAAAGGCAACAAAATCTTTATAAGATTGAACTGTCTGATCTCTCAGATCAAAGTGTAACCTGTCTATGTCTAAAGAGGATGAGAGATGGTTATGGCACAAGAAACTAGGACATGCTAGTATGAAACTAATTTCTGAATTTAAAAGGAATAATCTCATGAGAGGATTGCCTGATATTAGTTTTAAGAAAGATGTCTTGTATGATGCATGTCAAAGAGGTAAACATATAAAATCAAGTTTCAAATCTAAAAACCAAGTATCAAACTCTAGACCTCTTCAGTTGTTACACATGGATCTATTTGGACCAGTTAGTGTTGCCAGCCTAGCTGGAAGAAAATATGGATTTGTCATAGTTGATGACTATTCCAGATACACATGGGTACCCTTCCTAACACACAAGGATGAGTCTTTTAAGGCTTTCTCAGTATTCTGCAAAAGAGTACAAAATGAGCAGGGTTTCTGTATTTCTACCCTTAGAAGTGATCATGGGGGAGAATTTGAAAATGAGCAGTTTAGACAGTTATGTGAGGAGAATGGAATCTCTCACAATTTCTCTGCACCTAGAACTCCACAGTAAAATGGAGTGGTTGAGAGAAAGAACAGATCTCTACAAGAGATGGCTAAATCTATGCTCAATGAAAATAATCTCCCTAAGTACTTCTGGGCAGAAGCTATAAACACTGCTTGTTATGTACAAAACATAATACTTATTAGGCCTTTTCTAAAAAGGACTCCTTATGAATTGTGGAAAATAAAAAGCCCCAACATATCTTATTTTCATGCTTTTGGATGTGAATGTTTTATTCTGAATACCAGAGATAATCTTGGAAAGTTTGATTCTAAGGTAGATAAAGGTATTTTCATAGGATATTCTGAAAAGTCTAAGGCTTTTAGAGTATACAATTCAAGAACTTGTATTATTGAAGAATCTGTTCATGTTAATTTCAATGATGGATTAAAGACTCATAAAGAACTATCAGATCTAGAAGATGATCTTGCAAGTCTTGATATAAATAAGCTAGAAAGTCAACAACCCGATCTAACCAAAACAGAACCTGTGCTTGAGGCTGAAAGACAAGTGGAACAGACGAGTTAGCAGACAAGTCAAGATCTTCATGATGATCTCAAAATGGATTGGAAGTTCAACACTCATCATCCTAAGGATCTTATCATTGGAAATCCTTCTAAAGGAGTAAGAACTAGATCCACATTAAGAGAATCAAGCAATGTGTCCTTTATTTCAGTTTTGGAGCCTAAACACGTTGAAGAAGCTCTTGAGGATGAAAGCTGGATTCTTGCTATGCAAGAAGAACTTAACCAGTTCACTAGAAATGATGTATGGACTCTTGTCTCTAAGCCTAAAAACAAGTCGGTTATTGGAACAAGATGGGTCTTCAGAAACAAATTGGATGAAGATGGTAAAGTTGTCAGAAATAAGGCAAGGTTAGTAGCTCAAGGCTATAACCAACAAGAAGGTATTGATTATAATGAAACCTTTGCACCTGTATCTAGAATAGAAGTCGTACACATTTTTTAATATCATATACTGCACAACACCAAATTACCCTGTTTCAAATGGATGTAAAAAGTGCTTTTCTAAATGGTATAATTGAAGAAGAAGTGTATGTTAAACAATCCCCTGGTTTCGAGGATAATGATAAACCAGATCACGTTTTCAAACTTAAAAAGGCATTATATGGTTTGAAACAAGCACCTAGAGCATGGTATGATAGACTCAGTTCTTTTCACATGCATAATGGTTTTACGAGAGGACAAGTAGACACTACTCTATTCAAAAAATGCTCTAAAGAGAACTTTATTATAGTTCAAATATATGTTGATGATATTATTTTTGAAGCAACTAATGAAAAGCCGTGCAAGGAATTTTCAAATCTAATGCAAGCTGAATTTGAGATGAGCATGATGGGAGAATTGAAGTTCTTCCTTGGATTACAAATCAAGCAGACAAGTGATGGAATTTATATTCATCAACAAAAATATACCCAGGAGATACTCAAGAAATACAAAATGGAAAATACAAAGCTCATGAAAACCCCTATGCAACCCAATGCAAAACTAAGCAAAGATGATGAAGGTAAAAAGGTAGATCAAACTGTCTACAGAGGTATGATTGGCTCTCTACTGTACTTAACTTCAAGCAGACCTGACATTCAATTTAGTTTCTTTGTGTGTGCTAGATTCCAATCTGATCCTAGAGAATCTCATCTTAAGACTGTTTAAAGAATATTTAGATTTTTGCTTGGAACTACTAATCTTGGTTTGCTGTATTTAAGATCAAAAGAATACAGATTAGTGGGATATTGTGATGCTGATTTTACTGGAGACGGAATAGAAAGAAAAAGCACCAGTGGAGGATGTCACTTTATTGGAGCAAATTCAGTCTCATGGTCAAGCAAGAGGCAGACAACCATTGCCCTGTCTACTGCTGAAGCAGAATACATCTCTGATGCTAGTTGCCGCTCTCAACTCTTTTGGGTTAAACATCAACTTGAGGATTACTCTATTTATGAACATAACATATCTGTATGGTGTGATAATTCCAGTGCTATATGCTTAACTAAAAATCCAATTCAGCATTCTAAGGCAAAGCAATTTAAAATCAAACATCATTTCATTAGGGCTTATGTTCAGAAAGGCATCTTTGATATTAAGTTTGTTAAAACTGAAAATCAATGGGCTGATATTTTCACTAAACCCCTCACAGAAGAAAGGTTATTATTTACTAGAGATAATCTAAACATGCATTGCATTGTTGAATGACATGTCTGAATGTTAACCTGTCTGTGCTAAATCTGTCATTACTCCTGTATACATGTTCTTTTAACTAAGCATTAGTTCAGAGGGAGTGATGATACAATAGTTTAAGTGGAGTATGTCTCATATGATTGCTGCATCACTATGATTTTCTTAACATGTTATCTTTCCCTTAAACATATCTCATAAATAAAACTTGATAACCCTTTTTGATGTTGACAAAAGGGGGAGAATGGGAGAAATGAGAAATGTGATAGAAATGTGTTATAGAAGAATGAATATGAATGAATATGATATGAATCTTAAATAATACATGGACATGAATATGCTCTGATAGTTGCCATAATTGTTTAGATAAATCTTAAGTAAGATTGCTCTGATAATAATTTCAAAGTAAAACAAGTCAAACTTAATGTCTGATCTAGCATCTGCATGACCTGTCCGCTTAAGAAAATTTCAACCTATCTGATATATGCTATTTTCTTTGTTGATATTTTCCGAGGTTCATCAAATCATCTCAATGTTTGTCATCATAAAAAAGGGGGAGATTGTTAAGTCTCTAAAATTTCTGATGTGCATTTCCCTAAGTTTTGATGAGAACTAAACATTGGTTAATGATTTAATTAACCTTCATATTGGTTGCTAACCTGTCAATCTAGTGTGCAGATTAAAACTATAAGAATCATCCGTCCAATGCAAATAATAAAATCATATGTCCAACGCAAGTGATAGAATCATCTGTCCAACGCAAGTGATTGAAATACACGTCCAACACTATAGTGATAGAAGCTCACGTCCAACACAAGTGAAAGAAGCTCACATTCAACATTGAAGTGATTGAAGCTCACGTCCAACGCAAGTGATAGAATCTCACGTCCAATACTAAACTGACAAAAGTCAGCGTCCACTTAAGTGACAAAAGCCAGCGTCCACTAAAGTGATAAAAGCCAGCGTCCACTGAGGTGATAAAGGCCAGCTTCCACTAAAGTGATAAAAGCCAGCATCCACTAAAGTGACAGAAGCGCTCGTCTACTGAAACGATAGAAGCACTCGTCTACTGAAGTGATAGAAGTGCTCGTCCACTAAGGTAACAAAAGCATTCGTCCACACAATTCTTTGGACTTGCTGAGTCCTTAATATGGAGCTCGCCTACTAGGTTACGTTCAACCAGTTAAAGGAGTATCCGTCCAATGACATAACATTTGGAGCTCGTCTACTAACTCGAATGTAAAATCTTAAATGGCTAGATGGACGCAGCTATTTTCAAGATGGACGCGCTTATCCTATGAACACGAATTCTCTTAGAATTATCAGAATCTTATTTCAAGAACCAGAATTAAGAAAAGTCAGAAGTTACTCTCTCAAGCAACCTCGGATATCAATACCAAAGACCAGTTAAAGAATGCTTCCAACATGCTTTATTCCCTAGTACCTTTGGTCCTTACACGAAAAGGGAATTGTACTCAGCAAAGTACAAAAAGCTCTCTGTACAACTCTGATATGGTTGTATCAGGATGCATAAAGCCATGATCCTTCATGTTAGAGTACAACCAACGTTCCTATTGCATTAATGGCTGCCCAGAACGACTCTATTGCATTTAAGGAAGTTCTGCTATAAGCCAACATCTGAGGGAATGTCTCTAATGGATCATAAATGCTTGAAGACCATAAATACAGAAGTCATTGAAGATGAAGCACAGAGAAGAGAGAATAAACATAGCATTAAAGAGCCATTACTCTGCGCATTAATATCTTCACTCTTTCATTCTGTATTCTTCAATAATTTGAAGTTATTACGCAAACTTTCCTAAGCTTTACATTTAAACCACTCTCTGAGTGTTAGTGAAAGATCTGTCTGTGAGAAGTTGTATTTATTACAAACCAAATCTCTCAAACAAACCTGAGTGAGCCTGAAGAGGCTAAGTGTGCAAAGAATACTTGTCTTGAGCCTGAAGAGGCTAGATGTGCAAAGAATACTTGTCTTTGAGCCTGAAGAGGCTAGGTATGCAAACAATACTTGAGTCTGTAACCTGATCAGTTATAGTGGATAAATCTTGGTGCTTCCAAGTACTAGACATAGCTCTTTGCTTTGAAGAGTGAACCAGGATAAATAACTGTGTCAATCTCTTTCCTTAAACTCTTTAGTTGCTTTAGTTTTCTTATATGCTTATCAAGTGGTGTGTTTGCCAAGGTCACTGTTAAAATTTCATCAGACGAGCCACCCATCTGTCTTGTATGTTTCCACTCATTTGAACCTAGATTCTGTATGCGAAAAGAATTCAACTTTGTTTAAATTCTGATAAACACAATTCAACCTCCCCTTCTCGTGTTTATAGTTGTCTATTTCATGTCTCTGTCTGTGGAAAGAAATATGGTTTAGTCATTGTAGACGACTACACTAGATGGACATTGGTTATGTTCCTAGCTCATAAGGATGAGTCATTCAGGGTATTTTATGTATTCTGCAAACATGTATAGAATGAAAAAGGCATGTGTATCACTTCAATCAGAAGTTACCATGGGGGAGATTTTGAAAATGAGCTATTCCAAAAGTTCTGTGAAGAAAGTGGTATACTTCACAACTTCTCAATACCTAGAACACCATAACAAAATGGTGTGGCAGAGAGAAAGAACAGATCTCTTCAAGAGATGGCTAGAACAATGCTCAATAACAACTCTGTCCCTTGACACTTCTGGGCTGAAGCTGTTAATATTGCCTGCTACATTCAGAACAGAATATACATAAGACCAATCTTGAATAAGACTCCTTATGAATTGTGGAAAGGACGAAAACCCAACATATCTTACTTTCATCCTTTTGGTTGTAAATGTTTTATATTAAATACTAAAGATCAACTTGGTAATTTTGATGCTAAAGTAGATAATGAAATTCTGTTAGGATATTCTGAATCATCTAAAGGGTTTAGGGTTTACAATTCTAAAACCTTAGTAGTAGAAGAATGTATCCATGTTAAGTTTGATGACAAGCAGCCTGATAAGAAATTATCAGAGCTTGATGAAGCTTTTACAGATCTTGATCTTAATATCTTATGAAATCCAGCAAATGTCAAACTTGATGATCAAGTGGACGACCCTCAACAACATGAGTCAGAAACTTCAACTTCTCAACCGGAAAATGTTCAGAGATCTTAGTACTTCAAGAATTATCTTCCACAAGATCCAATCATTGGGAATCCTAATGATAGGCTAAGAACCAGATCTACATTTAGCGAGCAAGAAGATTATGCTTTAGTCTCTGAGTTGGAACCTAAGACAGAAGATGAGGCTCTAGTGGGAGAGGGCAGGATTCTAGCAATGCACGAAGAACTGAACCAGTTTGAAAGAAGTGAAGTGTGGACTCTTGTGCCTTCACCAAAAGAAAAATCAGTTACTGGAACCAAATGGGTTTATAGAAACAAGCTTGATGAAAATGATAAGGTGATAAGAAATAAAGCAAGACTTGTTGCACAAGGTTACTCAGGAAACAAAATTTAAGAAGCACAAAACAAAATCAGTGAGACGCCTTTTACAACCCAGTGATTTTCAACTATATAACACACCCGAGTTAGTCACTTAAAACAGTTAAAAAAACTGACTAATAAAGTTAAAGATAAGGAAATAGTGTACTCAAAGTTTTATCCTGGTTCACCCACAACCTTGGGCTACATCCAGTCCTTGGCTTAACCAAGTTTTAACACTATAACTGATCAAGGTTACAGACGAGTATTATTTGCACACCCAGCCTCTCCAGGCTCAACCACAAGTATTGTTTTCACACCTAGCCTCTTCGGGCTCAAAAAGTATTCTTGAAACAAGCTTATTCAGGCTCAGAAGGTTTGAGAGAGTTTCGAAGGACGGCTTCAAGGTTACAAAGCAATTCAACCAATCTTAAAAACATTACAGAGGGTGAATATGAACTTGGAGCTTGGTGAGTTGCAGATTAGTTCTTTTTCAAATGATATTCAGAGTGTGAAGAAGATATGTGAGTTATGAGAGCTTTCAGCTATTGATATAAAAGACGAGATATTATTTGAGTAAAATAGCTTTTCAGTTGATGAGAGATTTTTCTGGTTGCACTGTATCACATCACTTGTATATGTTGTCTCTGCTTTCTTGGTCTTATGCTCCTTCTATTTATACTTGATCACAAAGATCCGTTGAGATGCATTTGAAGTTCTTCAGCTTTGTTCTTTGAGAAATAGTCGTTCTAACTTGATAATAAATGCTTTGAAGACGTTGGATATTCCTTGTTGAAATCCGAGTATAGCAGATATGCCTTTCTTACTTTTGGATGCGTACTTTCCTTATTTGTTTAACGCTTATAAAGTTTCAAATCAAGTAGCTTTTCCTTTTGTTTTCATAAGGAAATCCTTGCTCTGCTGTATTCACCTTTTGTCTTTTATTCTTTTCTAATCTCGATTTAAGACAAGGGAATATAATTAATTTAAACTCATTTCAGGTTTAAATAAATTTCATTTCAAATTTCCTCTTTCATAGTAGAGATAAATATTCTTTCCTTGGAGCGCTTTCCGGACTGGTTTGAAGACACCACATGATCTTAATCTTGATCATTTCTTTGTCTAAGGTTAAGATAAGTGGTTGTCACGTGAGTCTTGGTAGATTGATCTGACAAAATGAAGATTCTGACCTTGTCAGGGGTTCAGACACATATTTGAATTTTACTTGATCAGATTTTGGTCTGTAAACTTGATCCAAATCTTCCTTAAACTTTCCTTCAGAAGATATTGTAGATAGATTTTGATCTTTTGATTATTCAGATGATAGTACAAAGCGTTAGTCTTCATTTGTCGTCTTGGGTGAAGGTTATCATTCTCTTAACAGGATGTTGCTTTTCTTCCTTTCTTTTATAAAGAATGAATGAGTCCTTTTGCTTCCAGTAAGTTGTAATGGATGCTTTAGATAACTTGCATGGACATGTTGTTTGAGGGTTGTAAACATGATTCTTTGGTCTTCAGCATAGTCAAACAAGTAATAAAGAGAAATCTTCCATACGAGTAGATTCTACTCTTTTGTTTACTCATGATCGAGTAAGTCCTTTTCCTTTAGCTTTCAATGAAGATGACAAAAATTAATTGCTTTTATTTGATACTGCTTCAATACTTGTTCTTCTTCAAAGAATGATGAGACTGTAAGTCGTAGGCTCCAGTCAGTTTGACTTTAGACGCATTGAACTTTAGACGCTTGTATGCAACCATTTGATTCTTTCATAATCTTTTGTTGACTTGTCTTGCTATGATACAAAGCTTTGGCTACACAACTCAAGTAAATGATTAGCAATGTTCATATGATTCAATGTAAAATCAATTACTTAATGTTTGAGTTCATCAAAACACGCAAGGGCCACAGGAGTGTGAGTCAAACGCATGACAAGACAGACGCATTATGACTTAACATTCTCCCCCTTTTTGATGATGACAAACATTCTATAAGATTTTATATTGAACAATAAAATAATAGATTATCAAAACAATTTGTTTCCAAGAAATTTTAGAGACTCCCCCTTAACTAATGCTATATTTGAAACAGCGAAGAGCATTATTCTAACATACATTCTTGCTCTTTTCAAACTTGTTTTCTTTAAATCACTATAAAGCTTTATGTTATTTTCTATGTTGCTTCATATTATGTTATTTCTCCTAGCTCCTATGTTATTTCTACTAGCTCTTATGTTATTTCTCCCCCTTTTGTCATTATCAAAAAGGAAAGTACTTCGGTACTTTTGGGGAAGCATTTAGCCAGACAACATACAAGTAAGAATTAAGAAATCATACATAGATAAGATAAGCATCAATAAGATAGATAGAAGTGAATCCAACAGGAGGCTCAATTAAACCTTGTCCAAAACATAAGCTGATAATCATACCAAAAACAAATGAATCCTCAAGGATGGCTCAAAAACATAGATAGAATCAAAAATTCAGAAAAAGGATTAGGTAAAAAAAGTCATCATTGAAAGACAAATTAGTTCATCTTCTCAAGAAGTTTGTGTAGGAGAGTTACGACTTGCTTCATTTCCTTGCGTACTCCTCGTAGTTCAGCTCTTGCTACAGGGTCACTGACCACTGCAGGAATCTGTTCATTTCTTAGTTCATGCTGATTTGCTTGTTACTGAGGGATTTCTCCTGGTAGTTGCATTGATTCTTCTTGAAAAGGGTTATCTTCAACCATTTCCTTATCTGAGAGCATTGCCTCATGGTAGTTGTCGTACCATGGCAGAAGTTTGAGTGCAGGAGGTTAACCTTGATTTTCAGACACATTTTTAGAGAGATACCAGACTTGTTTCAATGACTTCAGCAGTTATAGTTCCTTCAGAAGGTGCATCCAACAAATCTCTTGATTCTTCTTCAAACAGATTAATCACATATGAGGTTGTTGCAGAGAAGTTGATCAGGGGTGGAACAGACACAGATTCATAATCAGGAGCATAATCTTCATCATCAATATCGGATAAGTTTGGTTCAAACGAGATGACCAAACTTGAAACATGATTTTCAGAAATAATAGTGACAATTTCTTAACACATGAAAAGTGTTAGAAATGGAGCAAATGTAATGATGCAAATTGTTCAGACAGAAATTGATTCAAGTTTGGGAGGTTTTCAGAAACATATTCTTCAAACATAGGGGTTCTGCACCACAAACTCAATCTAAGAATCAAGGAATGAGTCACTATGGTATAGAACAGACTTTCTGTTGACCTTTGAACAACAGAGGTTCTCTTTCATCCTCATAGACTATGGAATCTACTAGCCAATTGATCAAATAACTTGGCCCAGCACAACACAAAAAGGTATTTTCAAAGAATTAGATATTGGGTTCATGAACAATCAGAAAAAGATAACTTTGGTACCAAGGATGTAGAGGCAGGGGTTTTGTGGGTCCGACATACCTATAGTGTTGCAATGCAACAAAGCCAATCTTTCCATTCAGAGTTGGAGTCTTCCACTTATGATATTCTGTCAGCCCTGATCCAGATGACTCTGCATCCCATTGACCATTTTCATCCTCTAGATATATAGCCACATCCCTTGGAGTACAAATCCTCTTATCAATTTTTCTTTTTAGATCCTTTCTCTGAGAGTCATCCAAAAGGAATCTTGGAATAGGGACATCAGTATCGTTTGCAATGAACTTCCTTGCTTTTACAGGTTTCTTCAAAGCTTCAAGAGCTTGTTGGCTTCTAAATCTTTTTCAGACAATTCACCAATTGTCTTCATTGGTTTTGGTGTTGTATCTTGAGTTGGTCTGTATCTCATACACTAGCCAGTCCTGTATTTTTCCCAGTTTTGTTCAAACTCAAACATCCTTCTTTTTCTATCTTCCTCGGATTCTTCAACTAAATCTTGTTCCGGTTTTTCTTGTTGTACTTCTTCCTCTTCTTGTTCTTGTTCAGAAATTCTTGCTTCTTCATTTCTAGATTCACAAATCCTGATCCCTTTATTTAACTTTCCTTCCTCCTTTTCAATCTTTCCTCCTTTCCTTTTTCTTGACAATCTTTTCTTTTTGTTAAAATTACAAGCAGACACACCGGCAACTAGTTCAGATACAGCTTTAGTTGCTGATGATTTTCCAGACCTTGGTTTCTTCACTTTTCTTTCTTTCTTGCTTTTCTCCACCACATATACTTCCTTCCTTTTTCTACTCAAAACAGAACTTAATGGTTTATCATCATTTGAGTCATCAGAGACTCTTTCAGGGGTTATTTCCTTAACAGGGTTTTCAGCAACAACAAAATCATTTCCAGACTCGGTTTTCATTTGCAATTCTATAAGGGTTCCTACTGAAATAACAAGTATATGATTCATGACTTCAGAAGTTAAAACAGTTCCCTGAGCATGGCATAGGGATAACATGTCTTAGTTCCAACTACTCTGAGCATGTGATTGAAAATAAGATCATTTATATCAACTTTTATAAAATTGAAAAGTCGAAATAAAGCATATTTTTCAGCCTTAGAAAAAATATTCAGAGAGCATTTCCTAGGGGTTACACACCTAGCCAAGATGACATGTAAAAGCCTAGCCTTTGGAAGAAGATAACGAACATACTTACTTTCTATGTGCTTATCTCCAAACAGGGTGAGATTAACTTCTTCCCTGTTCTCAAAGAGTTCCCAATCATCAGATATTCTTGTTCCTTCCTGAGCACAGCCAGTTGCTCAAACGATGTCACGGATGTCAAACAGATACCTTACTGTATTCACGTTTCCCGCTACACTAAACAGTTGTGCATGTCTTGATGTGGTAGAGTTTTTCCAAAACTCTTTAACGACGTGGAGATAAAGATTTTACCTTATCGTGAAGAAGTTCATCCCGCCCTCGAACTCAAGTTCTAGCAAAACGTCTAAGCCAGCTGCTTTAATTTCTTCAAAATCGACAATGAGTTCAATGAGTATCCTTCTGGCTTCTGTTTGTTCCTTATTCGGAAAAGCAGAGAAGGTTGTTGATCTTCCTGAAACCATTAGGGTATTCGGTAGAAGGTGAAGAGAGATTAGGGCAGAATAAGAGCAAAATGTTGAAACTTTTGAGAGAGAGAGAGAAGAGATGAGTCTGAAGGTGAACGATTTTGTGTGTGATGAAGAGGTTTACAAAAAGCACTTCGCATTTATTGCGCTGATGTGCGGAGAGAGAAACTAGCCTAAGGGAGTGAAAACTTTTCATCGTTAAATTCCCACTTAATCATTTGAGAATTTTGAAATTAATATGTCTTTCTGTCTTTATAGAGGGTCCACGTCATGTTAGACGAGTTTTAAACTAACAGACGCATTAAATCAAATATTCAAACAATCACACATAAGATTCTTCAAATAGAATTTCTTAGATACTTACGTGTGAGTGATTTGTCTCAAAAATCACTGACCTCGTGTCTTGTCTCTCTTTTTCTTTTGAGATGTTCTTACTCAATTTGGAGGCTTTGGAATGTATACTCTTTTGAAGTTGTGAGTAGTAAGAATCCATTTTCCAATCTCTATCAAAGGTGTCTTCTTTGATCTACTCAATAAATCTGTAAGAGGGATTATAAGGCGTTTTGGTACCCAGACCTTTTTGGGTCCTCTTTTGTTAGTTATTCTAGTCTGTGAAGACTTGGCATTTCTTTTGTGAAAGCACTTGGACGTAATATGTCCAGATTTACCGCAAAAAGTGCATGATATATTAAAAAAAGGTTTAATAGGAGTTTTTACATCATATGAGAGTTTGTGAGATACTTTATCACAATTCTCTTTAATGTAACCAATACCAGTTTTGTCAAAACTAGACCTTTGACTTCTGAGAAGTTTCATTAGGTTGTTCTTTCCATTGAAAAATCTAGCAAGATCATTAGTGAGCTCTTCAACCTTTTGTTGAAGTTTGACAACTTCTTCATATGATGGTGTTTCGGTAATGATCTCAGCTTTAAGCATTTCTGCTTTGAGCTTTCTATTTTCTAAGACTAGTTCATCAATCTTAAGATTTTATGTTCATGCTCCTTAGTGAGCTTCACATATGTTGACGGATCTGGGCAAGTATACCCAGTCGTGCAAGTAATACGGTGGTGAGACCGTTTTATCGTTCCCACGAGGACTACGACAAGTACTAGCACGTACCGAATCAATTACTATTCAAGCTGAAAATTGGATTGAAGAGAGTTCTAAACTAATTATCAAGCCCAAAACAACAAAAGAAAAGGAAAAGTTCTTTGAGGATTTCTATCGAACACTTGGGAGGCAGAGATTAGGATTCTTCAAATATATATAATATGTTGGGATTAGGTTCACTCAACTTCATCCCCATGCAATGAAATGATTAACAAACAGTTTCTACTTCAATTATGACAATCAATCCACTAAATTACTCAAGCCCCGATTCCTCGGATGACAAGAGCCTAAATCCACTAATAGACCCTAATTTCTTAGGTGGCCTAGATTAATGAATTTGCATTATGATTAGGGATTACACGATTGCTAATAAACCTAAATCTATCCCTAGATCATGATGCATCAAGTAGTCATTCGATGCCATAGCCTCTATCAAAACCAGTGCTTCCTCTGCTGTCTTTGTGTTCATGGACCCTCCAGCTGAGGCATCCAGTATATACCTGGTTGATGGCCTCAATCCATTACAGAATGTCTTCATTTAGGTATGATCATTAAACCCATGATTTGGACATCTTCGGAGCAATTCCTTGAACCTTTCCCAGGCGTCATGCAGAGTCTCGCCCTCTTGTTGAGCATAGCTTATGATGTCACCCCTTGTCTTCACAAATCTTGAGGTGGGGAAGAATCTTGCCAGAAATTTTGACTCTAAGTCATCCCATGTAGTGAAGCTCCCCCTTGGTTGTGATTGGAGCCAAGACTTGGCTCTATCTCTTAGATAAAAAGGGAACAACCTCAGGCGAATTGCATCATCGGAGGCACCATTTATCTTCACTGTGTCACACAACTCCAGGAAGTTGGAGACATGACTATTAGGATCTTCTTTCTCCAACCCGGCAAACTGATTTTGTGAAACCATATTGATGAGAGTTGGCTTGATTTCAAAATTGTTGCAGTTCACTGGAGGCCTCACTATGCTAGTGACATGCCGGTTGACATTTGTATTGGCATAGTAACCAAGTGTCCTCCGTGGTGGAGCACCTTCACCATTGTCTGCCATCCTGAGTCTTTCTTGATGAGCTTGAGAAGTGGCAATCTCTTGTTCTTCTTCTTACTGTTCTAACAGTCTCTGCTCTCTTGCTTGCCTCCGATTTCCTCTAGCCGTTCTTTCAATTTCAGGATCGTAGAGGTTGGTCAGCTGGGATAGTACCTCACATACACAAACAGTCTAGCAACAAGGGTGTTAGCAGTAACTGTTAGCACACAAACAACAAACACACCAGAAAGAAAAAAAAATGACAGCAAAACAAATCATAAAAAATAACAGCAAACAGTTTATAACATGATTTTTTTTTTGCTTATATTAGTAACCGAAATGGATATGCTAATATTGAAACACAGTCCCCGGCAACGGCGCCAAAAACTTGTTGACGGATCTGGACAAGTATACCCAGTCGTGCAAGTAATACGATGGTGAGACCGTTTTAGCGTTCCCACGAGGACTGCGACAAGTACTAGCATGTACCGAATCAATTACTATTCAAGCTGAAAATTGGATTGAAGAGAGTTCTAGTTCTAAACTAATTATCAAGCCCAAAACAACAAAAGAAAAGGAAAAGTTCTTTGAGGATTTCTATCGAACACTTGGGAGGCAGAGATTAGGATTCTTCAAATATATATAATATGTTTGGATTAGGTTCACTCAACTTCATCCCCATGCAATGAAATGACTAACAAACAGTTTCTACTTCAATTATGACAATCAATCCACTAAATTACTCAAGCCCCGATTCCTCGGATGACAAGAGCCTAAATCCACTAATAGACCCTAATTCCTTAGGTGGCCTAGATTAATGAATTTGCATTATGATTAGGGATTACACGATTGCTAATAAACCTAAATCTATCCCTAGATACAAGGTTTACCAGGTAATTGATTTCAATTCAGGTTCTAATACGAATTTCCCAATTGCATATCAAAACACTAATCGAGTCATGGGGGTGCTAGCCACAACAAGCATTATGCAAAGAAAATCAATCACTCATACAGAAGTAAAAACTGTATTACAAGATCAAATCAAATACATGGGTAATTCAGAGAGAGCTACACCTAACCCCAACAATGGGAGTTTATCTACACATCATCAAAGTAAAAGGGAAAAGAAAAGATATGAGATGAAGGAAGGGAAGAACTCCATGGAAGGATGCACCCAGCCACAGCAGCAGAAACTGCGTTTTTAGGGTTTCTTGGCCGCCTCCTTTCCTCCCAATCAATCCCCCTACAATTCTGCCCTAAAACAGCTTATAACAGGGGTTCTGGGTTTCACGCGCTCGCGGGGCGAGACGTAGCTCGCGAGGCGAATGTTAAAAATCTGGTCTTCAGAGATTGGATCTCTCACGAGGCGAGAGTGGCTCGCGAGGCGAGACAGTAAGGGTCTTCTCAAATACACCCGTGATGAGTATCAGGGCCTGGGCGTGATGGCTTCTAGTACTCAGGCTCGCGAGGCGAGACATGGTTCGCGTGGCGAGACAAAAATGGTTGCATTCTCTGGCACAGTCAGCCTTCAGGATCGCGAGGCGAGGTGTGATTCGCAGGGTGAGACAGAAAGGATGACATTCTGTTGTTTCTGGCTGGTCTTCAGTCTCGCGAGGCAAATAGCCTCTCGCGGGGTGAGCATTCCCAGAATTGCATTCTCCACTGTTTCTTCATTCCCTTGACTCTAAGTTAACCAGATGGTTTGTCACGGCCGTGATGGGCACCACGGCTAGGCCGTGACAGCTTCTGACTTTTGCCTTCTGCTCTGCTTGATCATGACCGTGATGGCCTCTTCTTGGCTCAATTCTTCACTTTTCAAGCTCTATTTCATCCAGGCTCCATCATGGCTGGTGTTGATCATTTTTTCATTGATTCCTGCAAAACAACACCAAGAAACCGCTTCACCCGTTCCAAGGGAAAAACTAACTAAAATCAAATAAAGAATGCTTAAGCTATATGAAAAATGCATGCAAAAGTGTACAGGAAACATGATGTGAAATCACACTATCAAATCACCCCAAGCTTATTCAATTGCTTGTCCTCAAGCAATCCCTAAGGCCAGAAGAGATATATCATCAAAGCATGGATAGTGAATCAAGAACCCGAGCAAATAATCCAACTAACAGGCATTTCAAATAATTCAGAAAGAGACAATCAGTTCAAGTCCAATTAGAGGTTAGGTTTTCTAAATTCATATTCTCACTGATTCGGGCACTCCTTCTCAACTGAAGATCACCCCAAGCTTGTTCATTTGCTTGGCTCTCTTTCTCACCTCACTCAAGTGTTAGGGATATAAGACAATTCGCTCCATTTTCCTCAAGGAATGAATTCTACCACAGGCTTGACTATCAACCAAATCTCTACTATATTAATGAAAACAATTAAGAATCAAGAGGTCTTTTGCTTTGGCTGTAACGGGGCCATGGGATTAATCGTTAGGTCGGGAAATCAAGAAAAGGAAATTTCAAAAGGCTATATAAACTATCCAGCATTGCAAAGCATGACCTTCTAAAATACCTTTTTGGGTTTTGATTTACTTTTCCACCTTTCTTCCTTTCTTTTGTTTTATTTCTCATTTCTTTTTGTCATCCCCTTCTCTGTATTTTTGTTTTCTTTTTCTTTTGTTTTTCTTTTATTTGGAGAAGGGAAGATTTTCAGCTCAAGAGAAATATTTTTCTGATTTTCTCATCCCATATTTTTTTTCAACTACCTTTTTACCCTTTTTGTGCAATACTTTAGAAGGTCTCTCATAAGCATCATTCATAAAAAAATTTCAAGGGACCATGAAAAGTATTTTATTCTTTCAAGCTCAAAATTGGGCAACTAAGGGGTAACATTTCATCAATCAAAACTCAGAAGACCGGAAAAAAAAATACCTAGTGCCTCAATCATTTTCAAAAAATGTTTTCAAAAATTTTTTAAGCTTTGAAATGGTTTCAAGTCAAGTTCTAGAGAAATACAATCCAAGAGGAATAACACTCTATCACAAAGAATGGGGTATATTTAGTGAGTACCCCTTTTTGGCTCAAAATTCTCACATTTAGTAGTTCAGAAATCAATAAGAAACACAAATCTACAGAACCACATGCTAATTATCAACTATCAATGATCATCTCAAGCACTTTTCATTTGTAGCCTTATCACAAGAATAAACAGAATTGGGTTCAAGAATTCACTATCTCAAGTTATTTGGCACTTAGTTCTTACAATTGGATGCATCATCTAAACAAGGGCAATCTAATTGTGTGATCATGCAAAGCTATCATGCAAAACTATATGAATGCAACATGAAGGATGCAAAAATCACCCCAAGCTTAAGAATTTACATTGTCCCCAATGTAAACAATCAAGTTGGAGAGAGGAAAGAAAAATTGGAACGACGTACCGAGGCGGCGGCGGGTATTGGCTCACATGCCTAGTCAGGAGGAATTGCATGAAAATTGGGTCACGGCCTGGGCGTGATGGGTGCTGACTTTGCTTTTTCTTGTCTTCTTGCTCTTCCCTCCTTCCTTCTTACCCTGGAAACACTTGGAAAATTTATTAGTAAAAGAAAACTCTTGATCTTCTCAAATTATTCAAGAGTTAAAAATCAAAAACAAAAGGAAAATGAAAAGAAAACTTGGGTTTCCTCCCAATAAGCGCTTCTTTAACATCACTAGCTTGACGGGTAGGCGACCTCAAGGATCATGAAGGCGCACAGCTGAGATCAATCTCTCGATGTCACCACCCAAGTAGGCCTTGAGTCTTTGGCCATTGACTTTGAAGGTCCTGTTTGCAGTAGGGTCCTCCACTTCCACAGCTCCATGAGGTGAGACTTCTTTGACAATGAACGGTCCCGACCACTTAGACTTCAACTTGCCCGGAAACAATCTCAGCCGGGAATTGAATAGTAAAACTTGCTGTCCCGGCCAAAATGTTTTCCTCACGATCTTCTTGTCGTGATAGGTCTTGACTCGCTGCTTGTAAATGGCTGCATTCTCATATGCATTAAGGCGCATCTCTTCTAACTCATGCAGCTGATTCACTCTTTTCTCACCCACCAGAGTGGTATCAAAATTCAAGAACTTCAATGCCCAAAAGGCTCGATGCTCCAACTCTACGGGTAGATGACATGCCTTCCCATAGACCATCTAAAATGGAGATAACCCCACAGAAGTTTTCAATGCAGTCCGGTAAGCCCACAAGGCATCGTCAAGTTTCTTTGCCCAGTCTCTTCTTGAAGCGACCACAGTCTTTTCCAGAATTCTCTTAATCTCTCGGTTAGAGACCTCCGCTTGCCCATTTGTTTGCGGATGATAGGGAGATGCCACCTTATGCCTCACATCATACTTGGTCAACACATTTCTCAGTTGTGAGTTGCAGAAGTGAGATCCCCCGTCACTTATAAGAACCCTTGGGACACCGAACCGGACAAAGATGTTCTTCTTGATGAATTTAATCACTGTCTGGGCATCATTCTTCGGTGTTGAAATGGCCTCCAACCATTTGGAAACATAGTCCACCGCCACCAAGATATATTGATTGGAGAATGAAGGTGGAAGTGGACCCATAAAGTCTATGCCCCAGCAGTCAAATACCTCAACCTCCAATATGTTCTGCAGTGGCATCTCATCCCTTCTTGAAATATTCCCGGTCCTTTGGCACTTGTCATAGCTCTTCACATGATTGTAAGAGTCCTTGAAGATTGAGGGCCAAAAGAACCCAGATTGAAGGACCTTTGCAGCTGTTCTATCTCCATTGTAATGTCCACCATATGGAGAGTTATGACAGTGCCACAAAACTTTCCTTGCTTACTCTTGACTAACGCACCTCCTCCATAAGCCATCCGGTCCAACCTTGAACAGAAATGGGTCATCCCACATGAAATAGTTGGCGTCCCGGAAGAACTTTTTTCTTTGTTGCCAAGTGAGGTGCTCTGGGACAATGTTGGCTGCCTTAAAGTTTGCCATGTCGGCAAACCATGGTCTCTCATGTACCAGCAATAAAGCCTCATCCGGGAACTCATCCCGAATGTCCTTTTCCTTTGCAGCCACTTCTTCATTCACCAATCGGGACAAGTGGTCAGCCACCACATTCTCGCTGCCCTTTTTGTCCTTAATGACTAAGTCAAATTCCTGCAACAATAGAATCCACCTTATGAGTCTTGGTTTAGAATCTACCTTAGTCAACAAATATTTAATTGCAGCATGATCAGTAAAAACAGTGACTTGTGACCCTATTAAGTAGGAACGAAATTTTTCTAGTGTAAACACTATGGCTAGCAACTCTTTTTCAGTTGTTGCATAATTTACTTGGTTCTCATTGAGAACCTTGCTAGCATAGTGAATGGCATGGAAGAATTTGTCCTTCCGCTGTCCCAAAACTGCCCCAACTGCGTAGTCACTGGCATCACACATTAATTCAAATGGTGACTCCCAGTTGGGTGCAACAAGAATGGGAACGGTAATTAACTTGTCTTTCAAAATCTGAAAAGAGTTAAGACAAGCAGTGTCAAACAGAAATGGAGTGTCCTTATTCAAAAGGCTACACAACGGCTTGGATATATGTGAAAAGTCCTTGATGAACCGCCGGTAAAAGCCTGCATGCCCAAGGAAACTCCTCACACCCTTGACATTCACTGATGGAGGTAGTTTCTCAATCACATCAATCTTGGATTTATCCACTTCGATCCCCTTTGCTGAAATTTTGTGCCCAAGCACAATGCCTTCCTGCACCATAAAATGACACTTCTCCCAATTTAAGACTAAATTGGTGTCCATGCACCTCTTTAACACAGCAGCAAGGTTAGACAAACAGTTATCATAAGAGGAACCGAAAACAGAAAAATCATCCATGAAAACCTCAATGTATTTTTCTACCATATCAGAAAAGATGGAAAGCATGCGCCTTTGAAATGTCGCAGGCGCATTACAAAGACCGAAATGCATCTTCCGATAGGCAAAAACTCCAAACGGGCATGTGAAAGCAGTTTTCTCTCGGTCTTCCGGGTTAACCGTAATTTGGTTATAACCCGAATAACCATCCAAGAAACAGTAGTAAGCCTGCCCGACCACCCACTCCAACATCTGGTCCATGAATGGGAGTGGGAAGTGATCCTTCCTAGTAGCTTGATTTAGCTTCCGGTAATCTATACACATTCGCCAACCGGTGACCGTTCTGGTTGGGATCAACTCATTCTTCTCATTGTGCACGACGGTCATTCCACCTTTCTTTGGAACCACTTGTACCGGACTCACCCAAGCACTATCGGATATCGGATAGATCATTCCAGCTTCAAGGAGTTTCAGCACCTCCTTCTTCACCACTTCTTTCATTGTAGGATTGAGCCTCCTCTGCGGTTGGACCACCGGTTTAAATTCAGCCTCCATCATGATCTTGTGCATACAAAACGTGGGGCTAATACCTTTCAAATCGGAGATGGACCATCCAATAGCTGTCTTATGCTCTCGAAGCACCCTTTCAAGTTTCTCTTCTTCCAACTTGGACAATACATTGCTCACTATGACAGGGTCTTCATCCTTCTCACCAAGAAAGACATACTTCAAGTGGGAAGGTAGAGGTTTAAGCTCTAACTGGAGCTTCTCTTGGACTTCATCCTTTTTGAGCTCTTCTTTCATAGTGTTCACAGCAAGTTGCTTGGGTTGAGCCTCCAAATCACACAAACAGTCTTCTAATTCCTTCTCCTCTTCCTCATCAAGATTTTCAATCGAATTCACAATTACCTTCTCAAGTGTAGAGGAATGGTGCTGCTGTGCAAAGACTTCGTTGACCACTACATCCACAAGATCCATGCGGAAACAATTCTCTTCATCACTTGGGCAATGCATAGCTTCAAACACATTGAAAGTAACCTCTTCATCTTGCACTCTGAGTCGAATCTGGCCCTTTTGTACGTCTATCAAAGCACGACCGATTGCAAGGAAGGGTCTCCCCAATATAAGTGGAACCACCCCATCCTCCTCCATGTCTAGTATCACAAAATCCGCTGGGAAGATAAACTTGTCCACTGTTACCAAGACATCTTCCAGAATACCATAAGGACGCTTGATGGATCTGTCTACTAGTTGCAATGCCATCCTTGTTGGCTTCACCTCTCCACCTCCAAGCTTGTTCAAAATTGAAAGCGGCATCAAATTGATACTCGCTCCCAAGTCACATAAGGCTTTCCCAATAGCAACACTCCCAATAGTGCACGGAATTGTAAAACTACCAGGATCTTTAAGCTTTGGAGGCAGCTTCCTCTGAAGTATCGCGCTACACTCTTCTGTCAAGGCAACAATCTCACCTTCTTTGAACTTTCTTTTCTTCGTGAGCAACTCCTTCATGAACCTTGCATAGGTTGGCATCTGCTCTAGTGCTTCAGCAAAGGGTATATTAATCTGTAATCTCTTGAAAATGTCAAAAAATTTGGCAAATTGTTCTTCCCTCTCCCTTTTCTTGCTCAAATGAGGATACGACAACTTCACGTAAGAGGGGATCTCTTGAGGCTTGTCTCCATCTTTCAAAATCTGACTTTTAGTCTTCCTCAAAATTGAATTCTCATCCACTAGCTTCTCCCTCTTGTCTTTTTCACTTTCTTTTTCTTCCTCCTCTACTACAACTTCTTTGCCTTTTTCTTTGTTCAAATCAGTTTTTCCCGCAATCACCTCTGTTCTTTCATCAACTCTCTGATTTTTCACCAAAGGCTCACCACTCTCTCCCTCAAGGCTTTTACCACTCCTCAACACAATAGCCTTGCAATGCTCCTTAGGATTAGTTTGAGTATTACCTGAAAAACTGCTGCTAGATTGCTCCGCTAGTTGCTTTGCAATCTGTCCAACTTGAACCTCCAAGTTCTTTATAGAAGAATCGGTGTTTTTCTGGTTTGACATGGACATCTGCATGAACTGATTGAGGGTGTTTTCCAAGATAGAAGTCCGGTCTTGAGGCGGTGGTGGTGTGGGTTGGGGCTTGCTTGCTTGTCCGGCATCTTGCTTCCAACCAAAACTCGGTTGATTCCTCCATCCATGGTTGTAGTTGTTGGAGTATTGATTGTTGCCTTGCCGCCCATAGTTCCCCATATAATTAGCTTCCTCATGGGAACTTGGTGGTGCCTCACATCTTCCATTATCACGATCTCCTCCACAAAAATCACATCGCATTACCTGTTGAGGTGGCATAGTTGTCCCTTTAATGGTTTGGAGTTGTTGTGGGAGTTGAGCTAGTTGCTTTGTGACAGTTGTTGTGTCATGAGTTTATTCTGAGCCAAAAGTGCAGATTGTGAATCTAACTCCAACACTCCCCTTCTTGATGTGGGACCCCGATCATGATGCATCAAGTAGTCGTTCCATGATGCAATAGCCTCTATCAAAACCAGTGCTTCCTCTGCTGTCTTTGTGTTCATGGACCCTCCAGCTGAGGCATCCAGCATAAACCTGGTTGACGGCCTCAATCCATTACAGAATGTCTGCATTTATGTATGATTATCAAACCCATGATTTGGACATCTTCGGAGCAATTCCTTGAACCTTTCCCAGGCGTCATGCAGAGTCTCACCCTCTTGTTGAGCAAAGCTTATGATGTCACCCCTTGTCTTCACAAATCTTGAGGTGGGGAAGAATCTTGCCAGAAATTTTGACTCTAAGTCATCCCATGTAGTGAAGCTCCCCCTTGGTTGTGATTGGAGCCAAGACTTGGCCCTATCTCTTAGATAAAAAGGGAACAACCTCAGGCGAATTGCATCATCGGAGGCACCATTTATCTTCACCGTGTCACACAACTCTAGGAAGTTGGAGACATGACTATTAGGATCTTCTTTCTCCAACCCGGCAAACTGATTTTGTGAAACCATATTGATGAGAGTTGGCTTGATTTCAAAATTGTTGCAGTTCACTGGAGGCCTCACTATGCTAGTGACATGCCGGTTGACATTTGTATTGGCATAGTCACCAAGTGTCCTCCGTGGTGGAGCACCTTCACCATTGCCTGCCATCCTGAGTCTTTCTTGATGAGCTTGAGAAGTGGCAATCTCTTGTTCTTCTTCTTGCTGTTCTAACAGTCTCTGCTCTCTTGCTTGCCTCCGATTTCCTCTAGCTGTTCTTTCAATTTCAGGATCGTAGAGGTTGGTCAGCTGGGATAGTACCTCGCATACACAAACAGTCTAGCAACAAGGGTGTTAGCAGTAACTGTTAGCACACAAACAACAAACACACCAGAAAGAAAAAAAAATGACAGCAAAACAAAGCATAAAAAATGACAGCAAACAGTTTATAACAGGATTTTTTTTTGCTTAAAATAGTAACCGAAATGGATATGCTAATATTGAAACACAGTCCCCGGTAACGGCGCCAAAAACTTGTTGACGGATCTGGGCAAGTATACCCAGTCATGCAAGTAATACGATGGTGAGACCGTTTTATCGTTCCCACGAGGACTGCGACAAGTACTAGCATGTACCGAATCAATTACTATTCAAGCTGAAAATTGGATTGAAAAGAGTTCTAAACTAATTATCAAGCCCAAAACAACAAAAGAAAAGGAAAAGTTCTTTGAGGATTTCTATCGAACACTTGGGAGGCAGAGATTAGGATTCTTCAAATATATATAATTTGTTGGGATTAGGTTCACTCAACTTCATCCCCATGCAATGAAATGACTAACAAACAGTTTCTACTTCAATTATGACAATCAATCCACTGAATTACTCAAGCCCCGATTCCTCGGATGACAAGAGCCTAAATCCACTAATAGACCCTAATTCCTTAGGTGGCCTAGATTAATGAATTTGCATTATGATTAGGGATTACACGATTGCTAATAAACCTAAATCTATCCCTAGATACAAGGTTTACCAGGTAATTGATTTCAATTCAGGTTCTAATACGAATTTCCCAATTGCATATCAAAACACTAATCGAGTCATGGGGGTGCTAGCCACAACAAGCATTATGCAAAGAAAATCAATCACTCATACAGAAGTAAAAACTGTATTACAAGATCAAATCAAATACATGGGTAATTCAGAGAGAGCTACACCTAACCCCAACAATGAGAGTTTAGCTACACATCATCAATGTAAAAGGGAAAAGAAAAGATACTGAGATGAAGGAAGGGAAGAACTCCATGGAAGGATGCACCCAGCCACAGCAGCAGAAACTGCGTTTTTAGGGTTTCTTGGCCGCCTCCTTTCCTCCCAATCAATCCCCCTACAATTCTGCCCTAAAACAGCTTATAACAGGGGTTCTGGGTTTCGCGCGCTCGCGGGGCGAGACGTAGCTAGCGAGGCGAATGTTAAAAATCTGGTCTTCAGAGATTGGATCTCTCACGAGGCGAGAGTGGCTCGCGAGGCGAGAGTGGCTCGCGAGGCGAGACAGTAAGGGTCTTCTCAAATACACCTATGATGAGTATCAGGGCCTGGGCGTGATGGCTTCTGGTCCTCAGGCTCGCTAGGCGAGACATGGTTCGCGTGGCGAGACAGAAATGGTTGCATTCTCTGGCACAGTCAGCCTTCAGGATAGCGAGGCGAGGTGTGATTCGCGGGGCGAGACAAAGGATGACATTCTGCTGTTTCTGGCTGGTCTTCAGTCTCGCGAGGCAAGTAGCCTTTCGCGGGGCGAGCATTCCCAGAATTGCATTCTCCATTGTTTCTTCATTCCCTTGACTCTAAGTTAACCAGATGGTCTGTCATGGCCGTGATGGGCATCACGGCTAGGCCGTGACAGCTTATGACTTTTGCCTTCTGCTCTGCTTGATCATGGCCGTGATGGTCTCTGCTTGGCTCAATTCTTCACTTTTCAAGCTCTATTTCATCCAGGCTCCATCATTGCTGATTTTGATCATTTTTTCATTGATTCCTGCAAAACAACACCAAGAAACCGCTTCACCCGTTCCAAGGGAAAAACTAACTAAAATCAAATAAAAATGCTTAATCTATATGAAAAATGCATGCAAAAGTGTACAGGAAACATGATGTAAAATCACACTATCAACATACTTTTTCTTAAGTTCTTTGAACTTATCAAGAATACAGTTGGATTAACTGAGAAGTTCATGATAGGCATCTTGTAAATCCTCAAATTCAGAATTTACCTCATAATCCGAGTCAGTGTCTCCAAGTAGACATTTGAATTCATCTTCCGAGTCTTTGTCAAAATCTTCCCAAGTGATCATCTTTTTGAGAGGTGGCATTCTATCACCAACTGTTCTGAAAGCTGCTTTCTTTACTCTTATTTTGTTCCAAAACTTCCTCATCTTTCTGGTTGCCTAAGAATATTCTTCAGCCTCATCATCATTGTGAGAGAGTTGCTCCTTTGGGATGCTAGTTGATGGAAGTTTATCAATATTGTTGACAGATGTTTCTTTGACAATAGCATCTTCATCATACAGTTCCTCAAGTCTGGTCCAGATATCTTTTGCAGTTTCACAGCTGCTTACTTTGTCATAATCTGATCTGCTAAGAGAACATACAAGAAGATATTTGGCTTTTGCATTAAGTTGCACCATATTTTTGTGATCTAATGTCCATCTGCTTCTTGGAATAGTATTTCCACCTTCATCAATTGGACCGTAAGGACCTTGAGATATGATTTCCCATAGATCTAGATTAGTTGACTCTATGAATATTCTCATCTTACTCCTCCGGTACTTATAATCTTTTCCACTGAACATGGGTGGTTTACTGAGATGCTCAACCCAGAGGCTGAGCTCTGATACCAACTGAAATGACACAAAACAACACTAGAATGGGGGTTGAATAGTGTTTTCGAAAATCAGAGTTTAAGAAGAACAAAACAAAATCAGTGAATGAAAGTGACTATTAGGACAGACGCCTTTTACAACCCATTGATTTGCAACTATATAACACACCCGAGTTAGTTACTTAAAACAGTTAAACAAACTGAATAATAAAGTAAAAGATAAGGAAAGAGTATACTCAATTTTATCCTGGTTCACCCACAACCTTGGGCTACATTCAGTCCTTGGCTTAACCAAGTTTTAACACTATAACTGATCAAGGTTACATACGAGTATTATTTGCACACCTAGCCTCTCCAGGCTCAACCACAAGTATTGTTTGCACACCTAGCCTCTTCAGCATCAACAAGTATTCTTGAAACAAGTCTCTTCAGGCTCAGAAGGTTTGAGAGAGTTTCGAAGAACAGCTTCAAGGTTACAAAGCAATTCAACCAATCTTAAAAATACTACAGAGAGTGAATATGAACTTGGAGCTTGGTGAGTCGCATATGAGTTCTTCTTCAAAAGATATTCAGAGTGTGAAGAAGATATGTGAGTGATGAGAGCTTTCAGCTATTGATATATAAGATGAGTTCTTCTTTGAGTAAAATAGCTTTTCAATTGATGAGAGATTTTTCTGGTTGCACTGTATCACATGTATATGTTGTATCTGCTTTCTTGGTCTTCTACTTCTTCTATTTATACTTGATCACAAAGATCCGTTGAGATGCATTTGAAGGTATTCAACTTTGTTCTTTGAGAAATAGTCGTTCTGACTTGATAATTAATGCTTTGAAGACGTTGGAGATTCCTTGTTGACATCCGAGTATAGCAGATATGCCTTTCTTGCTTTTGGCTGCATACTTTCCTTTTTTGTTTAACTCTTATAAAGTTTCAGATCAAGTAGCTTTTCCTTTTGTTTTCATAAGGAAATCCTTGCTCTGCTGTATTCACCTTTTGTCTTTTCTTCTTTTCTAATCTCGATTGAAGACAAGGGAATATAATTAATTTAAACTCATTTCAGGTTTAAATAAATTTCATTTCAAATTTCCTCTTTCACGGGAGAGATAAATATTCTTTCCTTGGAGCGCTTTCCTGACTGGTTTGAAGACACCACATGATCTTAATCTTGATCATTTCTTTGTCTAAGGTTAAGATAGTGGTTGTCACGTGAGTCTTGGTAGACTGATCTGCCAAAATGAAGATTATGACCTTGTCAGGGATTCAGACACATATTTTAATTTTCCTTGATCAGATTTTAGTCTGTAAACTTGATCCAAATCTTCTTTCAACTTTCCTTCAGTAGATATTGTAGATAGACTTTGAGCTTTTGATTTTTCAAATGATAGTGCAAAGCTTCAGTCTTCATTTGTTGTCTTGGGTGAAGGTTATCATTCTCTTAACAGAATGTTGCTTTTCTTCCTTCCTTTTATAAAGAATGAATGAGTCCTTTTGCTTCTAGTAAGTTGTAATGGATGCTTTAGATAACTTGCATGGACATGTTATTTGAGGGTTGTAAACATGCTTCTTTGGTCTTCAGCACAGTCAGTCAAGTAATAAAGAGAAATCTTCCATACGAGTATATTCTACTCTTTTGTATACTCATGATCGAGTAAGTCCTTTTCCTTTAGCTTTTAGTGAAGATGAAAAACATTAATTGCTTTGCTTTGATACTGTTTCAATACTGTTTTGATACTTGTTCTTCTTCAAAGAATGATGAGACTGTAAGTCGTAGGCTCTAGTCAGTCAGACTTCAGACGCATTGAACTTTAGACGCTTGTATGCAACCATTTGATTCTTTTAGAATCTTTTGTTGACTTGTCCTGCTATGATACAAAGCTTTGGATACACAACTCAAGTAGATGATTAGCAATGCTCATATGGTTCAATTTAAAATCAATTACTTAATGTTTGAGTTCATTAAAACACACAAGGGCCACAGCAGTGTGAGTTAGACACATGACGAGTCAGACGCATTATGACTTAACAGTGTATGTTATGCAACCTCCGGGTTTTGAAAATGAAACCCTACCTGAACATGTATATAAGCTAAAGAAAGGTTTATATGGCCTTAAACAAGCTCCTAGAGCTTGGTATGAAAGTTTAAGTTCATTCTTAATGGACAATGGATTCAGTAGAGGAAAGGTTGATACAACCTTGTTTAGAAAATCCAACAAATCCAGTTTTATTATTGTTCAAATATATGGTGATGACACAATCTTTGGTGCTACTAATGAATCTCTATGCAAATAATTTTCTAAGCTAATGCAGAAAGAGTTTGAAATCAGCATGATGGAAGAACTCAAGTTTTTCCTTGGACTTCAAGTTAAACAAACAGTGGATGATTGTACATCCATCAGACTAAGTATACAAAGGAACTATTAAAGAAGTTCAAAATGAATGATTGCAAACGAATGAACACTCCTATGCATCCCACATCCATACTGAACAAAGATGATAAAGATAAAAAGGTAGACCAAAAGGTATATATAGTTATGATAGGATCTCTTTTATATCTTACTACGCCTAGACCTGATATTAAGTTCAGTGTATGCTTATGTTCTTGATTTCAATATGATCCAAAAGAATCTCATTTATCAGCAGTTAAATGAGTATTTAGATATATCAAAGGTACTACTAATCTAGGTTTGTGCTTTAAGAAAAATGATAATTACAGATTAGTTGGTTTTTATGATGCAGACTATGCTGGAGATAGAATTGAAAGAAAGAGTACCAGTGGAGGATGCCACTTCATTGGAGCTAATATAGTCTCATGGTCAAGCAAAAGATAAAGTACCATTGTCTTATCAACTGCTGAAGCTGAGTATATTTCAGCTGCTAGTTGCTGCTCACAACTTCTATGGATCAAACACCAATTGGAGGACTACAATGTGTTTGTAAGTAGTATTCCACTAATGTGTGATAGTACTGCCATAATAAATTTGTCTAAGAATCCAATATTGCATTCCAGAGCTAAGCATATAGAGATTAAACATCATTTTATTAGAGATTATGTGCAAAAAGGTGATATTGATATACAATTTGTAGATACTGACCACCAATGGGCAGGTATCTTTACTAAACCTCTTGTTGAGGACAGATTCATTTTTATTAGAAAGCATCTTAACATGATTTGTGTGGATTGATTGCACGTCTAATGTTTATCGCATCTAATGCATGCGCGTCTATTACTTAAATGCATCCAATATATGTTAAATGTGTGTCCAATAAGCTTTGAGTCCATTGTCCATAATCATTTGCATTTAATTTGTCTCCAAGACATATTTAATTATATTCTTTGCTGAGTCAGTTACTTCCATCAATCCCATCAATAGCTTTTTACAGTTTCGAAAAACCTGCGCCGTGTTAGCATTTATGGCATGTCTCTTCACACGTCTGCTTTTATTTTCTTTTTGAATTATTTTCAAAAGAAAAACCTTTCATATTCGAAACCTTTTTAAGTAAGCTTCTTCCCTCTGAAAAACCTTTCACAACTGCTGCTTCTGAAATCCTTCCTTGTGAAAAGTCTCTGCTTTCCTTGCTTCCAAACCCTAAAATCTCAAACTTTCCTCATCTGCTGGATCAACCTACAATGTTGACAAGCTGGACATTGGTGTTGAGTACCACTTTGAATTTGGAATTCTGAAGGACTATAATGTGGATGTTTGTAACAGCCTGATTTTAATGATGTTGTTCAACCGGTTAAAATATAATTAAATTATATTTTAAATTTGAGAGTTAGAAAGTGTTTTTGATTAAAATAAAATCATATTCATAGTCTACTTTATGGTAGAGGGCTACGGTAAAATTTTTGGTTGAAAATTCAGACGAAAGCCGGTCTGCGTTTTCACTGCCGGTACAAGTTTACTGTGCAGAAAACCTAATTTTGACCCGTGAACGAGATAGTTAGTGTTTTTTTTATGTTGCCTTCAACTTTGGTTATTTTGAAAATTTTCGTCCAAAAAATAATATAAAATATTTTATTCGGGCGAAAACGTCGGAAGAATTACGATCGGAAATGTAGCCGGGTAAGAAATGGAGCATAATAGGAGACATAAAAGGCTTGAGGTGAATTGAGGGAGTGAGGTGACTCACTAGAGGTATGGCCTAAACTACCTCCTAAAAGGTGGTCGTGATGGACTTTTTGAAATATATCATATTATATTCTAAAAACCTATTTTTCTCTTTCATCTTCAACCAAAGAAGGCACAAGGTCAAAACTTGCTCTCCATTCTCCAAGCTCATTCCTCTCTCCTCAATTTCATGCCACTCTCTCCCCTCTCTATATATACCCCTTTCATTTTCACTTCATCATCTTCCTCCTTCAACCTCCATTAAACCTTCATCTTCTTCTTTCTTCTAAAAGTTCAAGCTCTTAAAGCTTTAGTTTTTATTCATCTTTTCTAGTTAAGTTCTTCATTAAAGTTCTTCCTTATACTAAGGGTAATTCTCTCATATGAATCTTTTTGCAAGTTTCATCTTTTATTTCTTAGTTTACTTTATGTGTTCTTTATATGCTTTAAACTTCTAAAATCTCTCTAAAATGGTAGAAAACTCCTTTTGAGTTGAAACCACTTTCTATAGTCTTGTATTAACTTATTTTTTCACATACTAAGAGGTTGTGTAAAACAAAAATCTCTACCTATCTCTTCCAATGAAGGCTGAATGCTTGCATTTGTGACCTAGGAAGTTTTTGTTTCAACTTTTGGAATATGATCATGTGTTTGAGTTTCTAACTATCCATTGATCTTAAATCTATAAATCTTGGAAGTTTTGATAGCTTGTTCCTATGATGGCTAAAAATATGAATAAGTAAGCCTAGGATACTATGTTTCAACTTTTCAAGTATGATCATGGATTTAGAACTCTTAATACCTTGTGATTCTAAACCTAAGAGTTATTGTTAAACAAAGAATATTTTCCTCATCATCATATGATGGCCGAAACTTAGTGTTTAGGTGCTAGGATGTGTGAGTTTTTATTTTTCCAAAATGATCATGGACTTAAGCTCCATAAGATATTTGGATGCTAAGTCTAAGATATTGGAAAGTTTAAGGATTTCTAACTTGTTTATTCTATGTTATTAAAGCTAGGATGTATTACTTTGATTTTTCCAAGATGATCATGGACTTGAGCTCCATAAGATATTTGGATGCTAAGTCTAAGAGATTGGAATGTTTAAGTTTCCATTGTTTTCCGAGAAGATCATGGATTTGAGCTCCATAAGATATTTGGATGCTAAGTCTAAGAGATTGGAATGTTTAAGTTTCCATTGTTTTACAAAATGATCATGGACTTGAGCTCCATAAGATATTTGGATGCTAAGTCTAAGAGATTGAAAAGTTTAAGGATTTCTAACTTGTTTATTCTATGTTATTAAAGCTAGGATGTATTACTTTCATTTTTCCAAGATGATCATGGACTTGAGCTCCATAAGATATTTGGATGCTAAGTCTAAGAGATTGGAATGTTTAAGTTTCCATTGTTTTCCAAAATGATCATGGACTTGAGCTCCACAAGATATTTAGATGCTAAGTCTAAGGGATTGGAAAGTTTAAAGATTTCTAACCTATAAATCCTATGAAGGCCGAACCTAGAAGGTTATGGACCTAGGATACTTTGTTCTTATTTTTCCAAAATGATCATGGTTTTGAGCTCCTTAATACATATGGATGCTAAACCTAAGAGATTGGAAAGTTTAGTGAATGCTAGCCTATTTTACTAGCCTTGTCCGAATACCCAAAGTTTATAACTTAGTGGGATTTTAATTCAAATTTGTTAAGTGATCATTGTTTATGAACTCCTAACACTTAAGGATCATAAATTCATGAGTTGTATAATTTTTGGGAATCTCTAACCCTAAGAACTAGTCTTGGCCGAACCTATACCTTGTGGTTTAGTGTTCTTGTATTATTTTAACTTGTGATTTTGTGTTCATAACCTTAGACTTCCATCACGGAGGAAACGAGGACGTTCGTGGTATACCTCTTCGAGCATCTAATCTCCTTACCTTCACACAAGGTGGAGTTAGTACTTAGTGGTGTGACAATGAGGAGCTTCGAGTTCGGGAGTCCGGTGATAACCCAGGTGGGGGAAAGAACCAACCTATCGTCGGAATGGATAAGTAGTAGATTATATAATAATTGTGTAGGGCGACCTAAACCCTACTAGTATTCGAGTAATCGACAAAATCAAAATCACATTGGAAACCTTTTCTGAAAAACCAATGGCAATTCGGGGATTGTAGGTTTATCGATATTAGGTTGATTATATATTGTTGATGGTTTATTTGATTTTATTACCTTTATTGAATTGATTTTGTGCTATGTTTGTGATATGAGAATATTTTGATTGATATTGTGTTATGCATGATATGCCTGGTTTGTATTATTATGCTTAGTGGTTTTTAAGCAAAGATATATATGTTGTCTAAGAGGTAATTGTTTTTGGTGTGAGAATAATGATGATTTAGAAGTGCCTTACCTAGATGATGTATGTTAAAGAGGTGTTATAGCATAAAATAGGTGTCAAGTTCTAATGGAAGGTTAAGGCACTAGGATGTTGTTAAAACGGGTTGGTGAGATTCAAGTATAGGTGTTGTTGTCCACAAAAGTGTATTGGTAATATAATACACAAAGACAAAAGTGTATTGGTAATATAATACGTAAGGACATATGTGTATTGGTAATATAATACACGTAAAACACTTCTGTGTATTGGTAATATAATACACGTAAAACATTTCTGTGTATTGGTAATATAATACACCGTGTATTGGTAATATAATACACGTAAAACACTTCTGTGTATTGGTAATATAATACACCGTGTATTGGTAATATAACACACGTAAAATCAAAAGTTCTCGCGAGACCACTTCCACCTTAGGAAATAGGTGTGCAACTATGGTGTCTTTGAGTAGCATGAGATTGGGGGTAGATGATGATATATTAACTTGAGGGTGATCTGTTAGTTATGTGCGTTGTTTGTCTGTGACAATTACTGTATGATTTACTACGACTCTTTTCTGATTTTTGATGATAGAACTGTTTTTTATTCCCTATGTTTCTGTATTTTTGTTGGTTACTTTGGTTTACGTTAGAAGACCCGATGGAGGGTTATATTGCTGAGGAGCTGGACGGAACTCTGTATGAAATAGAGATTGCTGAGGAGTTGGATGGAACTCCTTACGAACCCGACGCTGGGGGTCGAGTTGTGATCAATGGTGATTGGAGTATAGACATTATGGCCAGTGTGTCTAAGGAGCATTTTTATATTTTCGCTAAGTATGTCTGTTATTAAGTTTATGCCTATGAGGGATCCTACTGAGAGGATACCCTCAATAGTGTTTTGGTATTGTAATGAACAACTAAGTGTGTATTTACATATGTTAAAGTTATTGTGTTTTAAATTTGTACAAGTTATATGATAATTAAATAAGTTTTTAATTTTTACGTATTTTCACGATAAGCACGTGATTAAGAATTGATTTAAGAAGGAAATTAATCTAATAAAACATCGGGGCACAACGGGGTGTCTCATTTTGGTATCAGAGCAGTTTGGTTCTAAAACGGACTGTGGGTTATGTCCGATCAGAATCAAGGACTGCGAGGTTTAGGATGTTGTTACTGGCCGTTTCTAGTTAAATCCACATCGGATGTTGACTATGCTTAGAAGGTGGGTAGTGTGTCAGAATCTGATGTGAGAGGTTAATATTAGTCTGGCATATGGTATTTATATACTTGCCTATGTAGTATTATATGTCATACTATTAAGAGCGATGATTTCTTTTAACAGAATCATGGCTTGTGGAAGAGGACGTCCAACTAACAGTGGTGACGAAACTCCAGAAAGGATTATTCGAGTTGTCAATGGTAATGCTGACAATAATGAGAATGGAGGAGGATCATATTTGACTCCAAGTGCAATGGAAACCCTAGCTGCTGCTATGCTACTGCAAACCCAGCAGAATGTTGAGATGCTGCAGATGAACAAAGAACAGATAGAAATTGAGAATCAGAGAAGGGCGATAGCAGCTGAAGATGCCGGATTGACTAATTTATGAACGTAAAATCACCTCCATTCCGAGGAGAGTATGACCCAGAGAAAGCAGAATGGTGGATACAAGAGATCGAAAAGATATTTGCTACTATGCGCTACAGCGAGGAGAAGAAAGATACCTGTGTTGCCTTCATGTTAACCGAAGGAGCAGAATTCTAGTGGAAGGGAAAGAAAAGACTGCTGGAAGCTGAGGATAGGAACATTCACTGGAAGTTATTCACTGATTGCTTTTTCGAAAAATATTTTCCGCATCTAGTTCGACGCGAGAAGGAAAAGGAATTCACAAACCTCAAACAAGGCAACATGTTTGTTGGTGAGTATGCATCACATTTTGAAGCTTTGATCAAGTTTTCAGAATTCTATCAGAGGTTTCCAAGTGAGGACTGGCAATGTAGAAGATTTGTGGAGGGACTCAGAGATGAGCTGCAGAGGGCTGTAGCGTCTCTTGACATACAGTATTTCCCAGAACTAGTCGAGAGATGCAGTGCCATTGAAAGTATAGACCTAAGGATGGCCAATGAACAGAAACAACTGAGGAGTGGAGGTCCGCCTAACCGATCAAGTTTCCAGAGGCGCGGAGAGAGTGGTTCTCAGTGGAGACAGAGACCATATGCTCGACCCAGGCAAACACCGACACCAGCACCAGTGCCTAAAACGGGTCAGCAACCACAAGGCTTAGTTTGCTTCAGATGTGGAGGATCTCATTATGCTAGAGACTGTACAAATAAGCCTAGCTGTTTCAACTGTGGGAAACCAGGTCATGTGGCACGAGATTGAAGACAAAGGGTTATGCAACAACCGACAACTGCCGGAAGAGGAATTGGAGACAATAGAGGTGGAGCTGGAAGAGGAGTCCCAGCAGCAAGACCACAAGTGGCCAAACCTCAAGCCACTGGAAGAGTGTTTACCGTGAGGGGAGCTGAATCCTCTCAATCTGCTGATCTTATACAAGGTATGTGTTTGATAGCTGGTAGACTCTCGTATGTGTTGTTTGACTCAGGCGCTACACATTCTTTTATTTCATATGAGTGTGTGGATCATTTGAACTTAACTGTTTCCAAATTACCTTATACCCTCATAGTGTCTACTCCAACCAGTAATACTTTGACTACTATCTATGTTTGTTTACAGTGTCCTATCATTGTTGAGAATAGGACATTCATTGTAGACCTTATCTGTTTGCCTATGCAACAGATAGATGTTATTCTTGGCATGGATTGGCTTTCGGTTAACCATGTAGTGCTATATTGTTCTAGCAAGACTTTATCATTTCTTGAACCTTTTAGTGTAGCATCTGCCAATGAAGGAGTTTCTACGAGGAGTGACAACTCTCAACAGTTTGTGATGCTTTTTACAGTGGAGGCTAATGAGACTCCCAGTATAGATTCCATGCCTATTGTGAGAGAGTTTCCTGAAGTTTTCCCTCCAGACATTCCAGTTTTGCCACCGGAAAGAGAAGTGGAATTCACTATAGATCTCGTACCAGGGACAGGGCCTATATCTATAGCTCCTTATCGGATGTCACCGGTTGAGTTGGCAGAGTTGAAGGAACAATTGGATGACATGTTAGGAAAAGAGTTTATCAAACCGAGTGTTTCACCGTGGGGAGCACCGGTGTTATTTGTTAAGAAGGATGGAAGTGCGAGATTGTGCACGGATTACAGGAAGTTGAATAAGGTGACGATTAAGAATAAGTATTCATTGCCTAGGATAGATGATTTGATGGATCAATTGAAAGGATCAATAGTGTTCTCTAAGATTGATTTAAGATCTGGGTACCATCAGATCAGAGTAAGAAAGGAAGATATACCCAAGACGGCTTTTAGGACGAGATACGGGCACTATGAGTATTTAGTTATGCCTTTCGGTGTAACTAATAAGCCAGTCGTGTTCATGGATTATATGAACAGAATTTTCAGACCGTTCCTCGATAAGTTTGTTGTTGTGTTCATCAATGATATTCTTATTTATTCTCGTACACGGGAAGAGTGGTCGCGCTGTCGCGCACGCGCCAAAAAGCGAGCGGTTTGTAAAAATGTAGTTTAGGAAGCGACAACTCGGATATCGTCTCACAAGGACTCTTGGGTTGTTGTTATTATCACAAAATCAGTTTTTGGGGGGTTTGGATATGGAATTCAATAAAGAAAACAAAGCAAAAACAGAGCAATAAAAACAAGGCAGTTTAAAGGATTAACAAATAAACTAAAGACGATTAACCTACTGTTCTCGATTTCCCAACTATCATCGGTTCATGTAAATTCCAAACCCTAAGCAGATTATAATCCCTTTTCGATTGTAGCATCAATTAACAAGCGAAATCAACACTACGAGACATATGTTCCTATTCTCGAATTAAGCAAACGGGGTGAAGCACTCATGAACTAAGCGAACATGATTGAACACACGCGAATTAAGCAAACGCGATTAAATATAGGAACATACAATCATCGAAATAAATCAATACTAATCCTATACATATCTGAATTAAGAAAACAGAAACATATAGAACAGTATTGAAAAGGAATAGCAATTCAAATATGAATTACAAAACCTCAAGCGTCAATGGAAACCAATCGCAGTAGATTAATCAAGGAGACTAGTTCTCCATTATAGAAAATAAACCCTAATTTCGCAGCAGTCCTATTCTAAGAGAAAAGAAGATAAACTACTACTCTAACTGCCTGCTGCAATCTGCCATAGAACAACAATTTATATCTGTGAGTTCTGCGCGAGCTCGCGAGGCGAACACTGTCTCGCGACGCGAATATTATGAACAGTCTGCAACGTTTGGTCTTCTCGCGAGGCGAAGTACGGCTCGCGTGGCGAGGAATGGAAAAGTCATGGCTTCTTGTCTTCAGTCTCGCGAGGCGAGTCAGGTGTTCGCGTGGCGACACAGAAAGGATTGCAATTTCTGGAATAGTCACCCTTCTGGTTCGCGAGGCGAATGACTTCTCGCGGGGCGAAGAACTCCAGAATTATTTCTTTTTATTACCTGCAAACAAGAAATAGCAGTAAGTGCTTTATTCGACTCTAAATCAACTAAATTAACCTAAAAATACTTTAGAGACTCAAAATGCTGTTGAAAGACAATCAAGTCTAATTTGGGCGAAAATGAGATATAATTAGCACAAAACCACGGTCATACTAGTCATAAAACTAGATGAGCCAACGGCTTATCAAAATACCCCAAACTTAAACTTTGCTTGTCCCCAAGCAAACTAAAACTCAAAAACTTAAAAAGACTCAAGACATGGCAAGCTTAAGAATTCAATCAACTTTGCACAGATTTCAAGCAATACATCAAAACAGTTTTCTTCAATGTCCCCCCCTTTCAAACAAAGTAATCCCCACAATCATTTATTCTGAACATTTGAGAACTTCATCATTCAAGCAATCATTAATCTAAGGTGGGAATCCAAGTTACACACAAAAGGGAGATCACCAAATTCAAACAATCGCCTTCCTCACAAGGGCAATTTGTGTTTCACTCATCCTCTCAGTTTGTCAGGCTAACAACATTTCACTCAATTCACTTTTCAAGAACACTTCCCATAAATTTGATTTTCATCTCAAAATGGTTCCCACGGAAAACATGCATGCAACATCAAAAGGTCTTTTAAGGTTGTAATGGGGTCTGGCTAAGGGTAGGATATACAAAGGTACTGGGCTTAAGTCCCTAGGAACTAAGAGAGCATGAAACAGTTTTATACATTGAATTTCCACTCAGATTCCTTTTTCCATTTTTCTTTATGCCTTGGTTGACTGCAATTTTTGGTCGCTCCAATTTTTGGTCGTGCTGTCGCGGACGCGCCAAAAAGCGTGCGATTTGTAAAAATGTAGTTTAGGAAGCGACAACTCGGATATCGTCTCACAAGGACTCTTGGGTTGTTGTTATTAACACAAAATCAGTTTTTGGGGGGTTTGGATATGGAATTCAATAAAGAAAACAAAGCAAAAACAGAGCAATAAAAACAAGGCAGTTTAAAGGATTAACAAATAAACTAAAGACGATTAACCTACTGTTCTCGATTTCCCGACTATCATCGGTTCATGTAAATTCCAAGCCCTAAGCAGATTCTAATCCCTTTTCGATTGTAGCATCAATTAACAAGCGAAATCAACACTACGAGACATATGTTCCAATTCCCGAATTAAGCAAACGGGGTGAAGCACTCATGAACTAAGCGAACATGATTGAACACACGCGAATTAAGCAAACGCGATTAAATATAGGAACATACAATCATCGAAATAAATCAATACTAATCCTATACATATCTGAATTAAGCAAACAGAAACATATAGAACAGTATTGAAAAGGAATAACAATTCAAATAGGAATTACAAAACCTCAAGCGTCAATGGAAACCAATCGCAGTAGATTAATCAAGGAGACTAGTTCTCCATTACAGAAAATAAACCCTAATTTCGCAGCAGTCCTATTCTAAGAGAAAAGAAGATAAACTACTACTCTAACTGCCTGCTGGAATCTGCCATAGAACAGCAATTTATATCTGTGAGTTCTGCACGAGCTCGCGAGGCGAACAATGTCTCGCGACGCGAATATTATGAACAGTCTGCAACGTTTGCTCTTCTCGCAAGGCGAAGTACGGCTCGCGTGGCGAGGAATGGAAAAGTCATGGCTTCTGGTCTTCAGTCTCGCGAGGCGAGTCAGGTGTTCGCGGGGCGACACAGAAAGGATTGCAATTTCTGGAACAGTCACGCTTCTGGTTCGCGAGGCGAATGACTTCTCGCGGGGCGAAGAACTCCAGAATTATTTCTTTTTATTACCTGCAAACAAGAAATAGCAGTAAGTGCTTTATTCGACTCTAAATCAACTAAATTAACCTAAAAATACTTTAGAGACTCAAAATGCTGCTTAAAGACAATCAAGTCTAATTTGGGCGAAAATGAGATATAATTAGCACAAAACCACGGTCATACTAGTCATGAAACTAGATGAGCCAGAGGCTTATCAAAATACCCCAAACTTAAACTTTGCTTGTCCCCAAGCAAACTAAAACTCAAATACTTAAAAAGACTCAAGACATGGCAAGCTTAAGAATTCAATCAACTTTGCACAGATTTCAAGCAATACATCAAAACAGTTTTCTTCAATGTCCCCCCCTTTCAAACAAAGCAATCCCCACAATCATTTATTCTGAACATTTGAGAACTTCATCATTCAAGCAATCATTAATCTAAGCTGGGAATCCAAGTTACACACAAAAGGGAGATCACCAAATTCAAACAATCGCCTTCCTCACAAGGGCAATTTGTGTTTCACTCATCCGCTCAGTTTGTCAGGTGATAGTGTGATTTTATATCATATTTTATGTACACTTTTGCATGCATTTTTCATATAGATTAGGCATTCTTTATTTGATTTTATTAGTTTTTTATCTTGGAACGGATAAGGCGGTGTTGTGGTGTTGTTTTGCAGGAATTAATGATTAAAATGCTCAAATCCAGTTAATTTGGAGTTTGCATGAAGGAGGAGCATGTCTTAAAATTGAGGGGAGATAATAACAAGATGTCAAGAGTCTATAGAAAAAATAAATTGCTTTTGGCTTGTTACAAGAAGTAAGAAAAGATGAAAAAGCATGGAACAAATGGACTTGAATTTTGCCAAAAGAAATGAAGCCCACGTGAAATTGGTTTTGGGCAAACTGGACTAATCCAAATTAGATTGGATTTGGAAAGAAAAAGATGGGGGCTGACGTCTGGAGCTCTAGAGAGAGTTCTTTGAATTAAATGGAAAAATGAATAGCAATTATGAGGGCATGTGCTGATGTTAAGGAGTCTTGAATGAGAGGGAGGAAAGATTGAAACAGAACATGGAAGTTTTGGAATAAGAAGCAGGCAGCAGTGCATAGAAAAAGGAGAAAGTGTAACGTACATGAGCAGTAACATAAATGAATAAGAATAAAGGGAGGTTTTGCTGCGTGAAAAGGGGATATATTTTCTCTCAGAAAAGTAACAGACAAGGATGGGGCATTAAATGAAGGAGCAGTGTCAGTTATGAAGAGGAGGCCATAAGGCAGCACCATTAAGGAGATATTACTCTCTCTGAATGAAAAAAATAGAAAAAAAACAGAAAGACAAGAGAGACTGAGGGGGCGTGATTTTCTTGGAACCAGAGGCAGTCTGGAGGATTACTCCCATGGAATCCCTTCTTTCCTTCTTCTATGTTTCTTTGGTTGTGGATATTAGCATGAGTAGCTAAACCTCCATTGTTGGGGTTAGGGTAACTATGTCTGAATTCTATTGTAATTGATTTAATCTTGCAATACAATTTCTACTTTGTTATTGAGTGATTGAATATCCGTGCTTAATGCTTGTTGTGGCTAGCACCCCCATGACTCGATTTGTGTTTTAATATGCAATTGGAAAATTCATGTTAAAACCGGAATTGAATTCAATCACCTAGTAAGCCTTTTATCTAGGAATGGAACTAGGTTTATTAGCAATTGTGTAATCCCTACGCTTAATGCAAATTCACTAATCTAGGCCTCCTAAGGAATTAGGGTCTATTAGGGGATTTAGGCTCTTGTCATCCGAGGAATCGGGGCTTGAGTAAAGTAGTGGATTGATTGTCATAACTGAAGTAGAAACTGTTTGTGAGTGTTTAATTGCATGAGAATGAAGTTTAGTGAACCTAACCCCAGCTACTTTTATCATATTTGAAAACCTTCTTTTATTGCTTTCCGAGTATTTGAGAAAATCATAAAAAGAGTTGTTGTTCTTATTTTGTTAATTTTAACTTTTGTTAGCATAGAACTCTCGTCAATCCAAGAATTGCTTAAATAGTAATTGAATAGGTACGTGCTAGTACTTGTTGCAGTCCTCGTGGGATCGATAGAACGGTCTTACCACCGTATTACTTGCACGACTGGGTATACTTGCCCAGATTCGTCAACATCAGGCTAACAACATTTCACTCAATTCACTTTTCAAGAACACTTCCCATAAATTTGATTTTCATCTCAAAATGGATCCCACGGAAAACATGCATGCAACATCAAAAGGTCTTTTAAGGTTGTAATGGGGCCTAGCTAAGGGTAGGATATACAAAGGTACTGGGCTTAAGTCCCAAGGAACTAAGAGAGCATGAAACAGTTTTATACATTGAATTTCCACTCAGATTCCTTTTTCCATTTTTTCTTTATGCCTTGGGTGACTGCAATTTTTGGTCGCTCCAATTTTTGGTCGCGCTGTCGCGCACGCGCTAAAAAGCGAGCGGTTTGTAAAAATGTAGTTTAGGAAGCGACAACTCGGATATCGTCTCACAAGGACTCTTGGGTTGTTGTTATTAACACAAAATCAGTTTTTGGGGGGTTTGGATATGGAATTCAATAAAGAAAACAAAGCAAAAACAGAGCAATAAAAACAAGGCAGTTTAAAGGATTAACAAATAAACTAAAGACGATTAACCTACTGTTCTCGATTTCCCGACTATCATCGGTTCATGTAAATTCCAAGCCCTAAGCAGATTCTAATCCCTTTTCGATTGTAGCATCAATTAACAAGCGAAATCAACACTACGAGACATATGTTCCAATTCCCGAATTAAGCAAACGGGGTGAAGCACTCATGAACTAAGCGAACATGATTGAACATACGCGAATTAAGCAAACGCGATTAAATATAGGAACATACAATCATCGAAATAAATCAATACTAATCCTATACATATCTGAATTAAGCAAACAGAAACATATAGAACAGTATTGAAAAGGAATAGCAATTCAAATAGGAATTACAAAACCTCAAGCGTCAATGGAAACCAATCGCAGTAGATTAATCAAGGAGACTAGTTCTCCATTACAGAAAATAAACCCTAATTTCGCAGCAGTCCTATTCAAAGAGAAAAGAAGATAAACTACTACTCTAACTGCCTGCTGCAATCTGCCATAGAACAGCAATTTATATCTGTGAGTTCTGCGCGAGCTCGCGAGGCGAACACTGTCTCGCGACGCGAATATTATGAACAGTCTGCAACGTTTGGTCTTCTCGCGAGGAGAAGTACGGCTCGCGTGGCGAGGAATGGAAAAGTCATGGCTTCTGGTCTTCAGTCTTGCGAGGTGAGTCAGGTGTTTGCGGGGTGACACAAAAAGGATTGCAATTTCTGGAACAGTCACGCTTCTGGATCGCGAGGCGAATGACTTCTCGTGGGGCGAAGAACTCCAGAATTATTTCTTTTTATTACCTGCAAACAAGAAATAGCAGTAAGTGCTTTATTCGACGCTAAATCAACTAAATTAACCTAAAAATACTTTAGAGACTCAAAATGCTGCTTAAAGACAATCAAGTCTAATTTGGGCGAAAATGAGATATAATTAGCACAAAACCACGGTCATACTAGTCATAAAACTAGATGAGCCAGCGGCTTATCAAAATACCCCAAACTTAAACTTTGCTTGTCCCCAAGCAAACTAAAACTCAAAAACTTAAAAAGACTCAAGACATGGCAAGCTTAAGAATTCAATCAACTTTGCACAGATTTCAAGCAATACATCAAAACAGTTTTCTTCAATGTCCCCCCCTTTCAAACAAAGCAATCCCCACAATCATTTATTCTGAACATTTGAGAACTTCATCATTCAAGCAATCATTAATCTAAGCTGGGAATCCAAGTTACACACAAAAGGGAGATCACCAAATTCAAACAATCGCCTTCCTCACAAGGGCAATTTGTGTTTCACTCATCCGCTCAGTTTGTCAGGCTAACAACATTTCACTGAATTCACTTTTCAATAACACTTCCCATAAATTTGATTTTCATCTCAAAATGGTTCCCACGGAAAACATGCATGCAACATCAAAAGGTCTTTTAAGGTTGTAATGGGGCCTGGCTAAGGGTAGGATATACAAAGGTACTGGGCTTAAGTCCCTAGGAACTAAGAGAGCATGAAACAGTTTTATACATTGAATTTCCACTCAGATTCATTTTTCCATTTTTCTTTATGCCTTGGGTGGCTGCAATTTTTGGTCGCTCCAATTTTTGGTCGCGCTGTCGCGGACGCGCCAAAAAGCGAGTGGTTTGTAAAAATGTAGTTTAGGAAGCGACAACTCGGATATCGTCTCACAAGGACTCTTGGGTTGTTGTTATTATCACAAAATCAGTTTTTGGGGGGTTTGGATATGGAATTCAATAAAGAAAAAAAAGCAAAAACAGAGCAATAAAAACAAGGCAGTTTAAAGGATTAACAAATAAACTAAAGACGATTAACCTACTGTTATCGATTTCCCAACTATCATCGGTTCATGTAAATTCCAAGCCCTAAGCAGATTCTAATCCCTTTTCGATTGTAAAATCAATTAACAAGCGAAATCAACACTACGAGACATATGTTCCTATTCCCGAATTAAGCAAACGGGGTGAAGCACTCATGAACTAAGCGAACATGATTGAACACATGCGAATTAAGCAAACACGATTAAATATAGCAACATACAATCATCGAAATAAATCAATACTAATCCTATACATATCTGAATTAAGCAAACAAAAACATATAGAACAATATTGAAAAGGAATAGCAATTCAAATAGGAATTACAAAACCTCAAGCGTCAATGGAAACCAATCGCAGTAGATTAATCAAGGAGACTAGTTCTCCATTACAGAAAATAAACCCTAATTTCGCAGCAGTCCTATTCTAAGAGAAAATAAGATAAACTACTACTCTAACTGCCTGCTGCAATCTGCCATAGCACAGCAATTTATATCTGTGAGTTCTGCGCGAGCTCGCGAGGCGAACACTGTCTCGCGACGCGAATATTATGAACAGTCTGCAACGTTTGGTCTTCTCGTGAGGCGAAGTACGGCTCGCGTGGCGAGGAATGGAAAAGTCGTGGCTTCTGGTCTTCAGTCTCGCAAGGCGAGTCAGGTGTTCGCGGGGCGACACAGAAAGGATTGCAATTTCTGGAACAGTCACGCTTCTGGTTCGCGAGGCGAATGACTTCTCGCGGGGCGAAGAACTCCAGAATTATTTCTTTTTATTGCCTGCAAACAAGAAATAGCAGTAAGTGCTTTATTCGACTCTAAATCAACTAAATTAACCTAAAAATACTTTAGAGACTCAAAATGCTGCTTAAAGACAATCAAGTCTAATTTGGGCGAAAATGAGATATAATTAGCACAAAACCACGGTCATACTAGTCATAAAACTAGATGAGCCAGCGGCTTATAAAAATACTCCAAACTTAAACTTTGCTTGTCCCCAAGCAAACTAAAACTCAAAAACTTGAAAAGACTCAAGACATGGCAAGCTTAAGAATTCAATCAACTTTGCACAGATTTCAAGCAATACATCTAAACAGTTTTCTTCAATGTCCCCCCCTTTCAAACAAAGCAATCCCCACAATCATTTATTCTGAACATTTGAGAACTTCATCATTCAAGCAATCATTAATCTAATATGGGAATCCAAGTTACACACAAAAGGGAGATCACCAAATTCAAACAATCGCCTTCCTCACAAGGGCAATTTGTGTTTCACTCATCTGCTCAGTTTGTCAGGCTAACAACATTTCACTGAATTCACTTTTCAAGAACACTTCCCATAAATCTGATTTTCGTCTCAAAATGGTTCCCACGGAAAACATGCATGCAACATCAAAAGGTCTTTTGAGGTTGTAATGGGGCCTGACTAAGGGTAGGATATACAAAGGTACTGGGCTTAAGTCCCTAGGAACTAAGAGAGCATGAAACAGTTTTATACATTGAATTTCCACTCAGATTCCTTTTTCCATTTTTCTTTATGCCTTGGGTGGCTGCAATTTTTGGTCGCTCCAATTAGCCAAAAAGTGAGCGGTTTGTGAAAATGTAGTTTAGGAAACGACAACTCGGATATCGTCTCACAAGGACTCTTGGGTTGTTGTTATTAACCCAAAATCAATTTTTGGGGGTTTGGATATGGAATTCAATAAAGAAAACAAAGCAAAAACAGAGCAATAAAAACAAGGCAGTTTAAAGGATTAACAAATAAACTAAAGACGATTAACCTACGGTTCTCGATTTCCCAACTATCATCGGTTCATGTAAATTCCAAGCCCTAAGCAGTTTCTAATCCCTTTTCGATTGTAGCATCAATTAACAAGCGAAATCAACACTACGAGACATATGTTCCTATTCCCGAATTAAGCAAACGGGGTGAAGCACTCATGAACTAAGCGAACATGATTGAACACACGCGAATTAAGCAAACACGATTAAATATAGGAACATACAATCATCGAAATAAATCAATACTAATCCTATACATATCTGAATTAAGCAAACAGAAATATATAGAACAATATTGAAAAGGAATAGCAATTCAAATAGGAATTACAAAACCTCAAGCGTCAATGGAAACCAATCGCAGTAGATTAATCAAGGAGACTAGTTCTCCATTACAGAAAATAAACCCTAATTTTGCAGCAGTCCTATTCTAAGAGAAAAGAAGATAAACTACTACTCTAACTGCCTACTGCAATCTGCCATAGAACAGCAATTTATATATGTGAGTTATGCGCGAGCTCGCGAGGCGAACACTGTCTCGCGACGCGAATATTATGAACAGTCTGCAACGTTTGATCTTCTCGCGAGGCGAAGTACGGCTCGCGTGGTGAGGAATGGAAAAGTCATGGCTTCTGGTCTTCAGTCTCGCGAGGCGAGTCAGGTGTTCGCGGGGCGACACAGAAAGGATTGTAATTTCTGGAACAGTCACGCTTCTGGTTCGCGAGGCGAATGACTTCTCGCGGGGCGAAGAACTCCAGAATTATTTCTTTTTATTACCTGCAAACAAGAGATAGCCGTAAGTGCTTTATTCGACTCTAAATCAACTAAATTAACCTAAAAATACTTTAGAGACTCAAAATGCTGCTTAAAGACAATCAAGTCTAATTTGGGCGAAAATGAGATATAATTAGCACAAAACCACGGTCATACTAGTCATAAAACTAGATGAGCCAGCGGCTTATCAAAATACCCCAAACTTAAACTTTGCTTGTCCCCAAGCAAACTAAAACTCAAAAACGTAAAAAGACTCAAGACATGGCTAGCTTAAGAATTCAATCAACTTTGCACAGATTTCAAGCAATACATCAAAACAGTTTTCTTCAATGTCCCCCCCTTTCAAACAATGCAATCCCCACAATCATTTATTCTGAACATTTGAGAACTTCATCATTCAAGTAATCATTAATCTAAGCTGAGAATCCAAGTTACACACAAAAGGGAGATCACCAAATTCAAACAATCGCCTTCCTCACAAGGGCAATTTGTGTTTCACTCATCCGCTCAGTTTGTCAGGCTAACAACATTTCACTCAATTCACTTTTCAAGAACACTTCCCATAAATTTGATTTTCATCTCAAAATGGTTCCCACGGAAAACATGCATGCAACATCAAAAGGTCTTTTAAGGTTGTAATGGGGCCTGGCTAAGGGTAGGATATACCAAGGTACTGAGCTTAAGTCCCTAGGAACTAAGAGAGCATGAAACAGTTTTATACATTGAATTTCCACTCAGATTCCTTTTTCCATTTTTCTTTATGCCTTGGGTGACTGCAACCTTTTTCCTTCAAATAGCCTTTTTTTTTCTTTGACATTTTTGTTCTTTTATTTCTTTCTTTCTCTTTTTTTTCTGTTTTTTTTTTACTTTTTTTGTTTTTTTTTCTTTTGCTTAGGCTCCAACCTTTTTATTATATTTTTTTCTTTTTCCCAATCCCAAACAACACATCATATCCTTGTAGCCACCCCAAACTTAGTTTCTTTCAACCATTCTCTTGCTAAGATTCCATGCTCTCCTAATCCTAAGATCGGGTTAACATGGTTTTCCAGATTTTGGGCTCATAACATAAGGTTATCAAGAATTAACAGGCTAATTAGGCTCAAAGGGGCTAACTGAGGATAATGCATTTAGGAAGGTTCAATTTAGGCCAAGTGGTTATTTACAAAGAAAATGCCTAAATCATCTGATGCAAACACATAGACATGCAAACCATAAAGAGACTCAAGAAAATTCGTGAAAGTGCAACTTGAAAAGTGATTCACACAGTTAAAAACATGTTGGAGGCTCAAATCCTCACCTGGACATTTTTGCAAATTATTTGACCGAGATTCTATCCCTAGTGTGTACTTCCTATCACCCCAAACTTATCATAAATCATGCAATCACAACAAAATGTCTCAAAGTTCAATTTTCAATTTTTCATATGGGGATCAATTTTCTATTTTCAAAACTTAGGGGGAATCATCAACATAAATCATGCAATCAATCTATGCAAATTCAATAAAACCCAATAAACTTGTCGACACAAGACTCAACACACATACTCCTGATCTTCTCAAATTATTCAGGAGCTAAAAGAAAACAAAACAAAAACAAAGCAAGGAAAAGTAACAAGAAAATGAAAGTAAACTAAAGAGAAAGGGTTTAAGAAAACTCATTGGGGATGGTTCCACCAGGATCCCACTGTCTGTGATACAGCGGCCACGAAATGCCCAAAGTACGATATGATCCTCCCGGATCCCATGGCCTACAGCATAAAGCCCAAATGATAGACAAGGGACGGAAGCTTGTTCCATGGTCCCCTAACTTGCAGCCTTGATATGGGAGTGAGTGCTTGACAGTTATGGTGACTTCGCCAAGTGCGGCGAACTTCTCACTCCCTCTTGGGTCAAGGTTGATCTCTTTCTCAATAAAGTCCTCCCAATAAAATTGGGATTCAACCTCTTGGAGTGGCCATAGTGTAAAATCCAGTCTCTCTGGCAGAGGCTTGAACTCCATCACCGGTTGTTCCACAGGGGAAGGTGGCAAACAGGTAGCTTGGGTCTCCGGTGCTGCTTCATCTTCTGCACGTTCTTCATTCACTGTGCTAACAAATTCATCACATGCTATACATGCAGAAATCTCAGCACACACCACACAAAGGTTAGTGTTAGTAGAGTCAGCACATATGGTACAATAAACTGAATCAGTAAAGGCCTGAATGTCTGGAAATTCAGCACACAGTTCATCCATCCCATTACTTTCAACACATGCATATGAATTCATAGAAGCATCTAACTCCAAAGGTTCTTCATCATCCTCAAGCATGGTGAAGCAGATGTCCTCCTATGTTTCCTGAAAAGAATGAGCTTTCAAAACATGCTACACAAGAAGCAGTGTCAGTACAATCAGCACATGAATTATAATAGATAGAATCAGGGGAAGTATGAATATCTGGAGATTCAACGCACAGTTCATCAACAGAAGTGTTCTTGACATCATTATCAAAATTATCCTCAGAAGTATTGTCAAGAATAACTGCTTGTGAATCTGTATGTTCTTCACGGGGATGTGGAGTTTGCAATGTAGCATTTTGAGTGGCAAAGTCCCGCTGACTTGCTTCCATCATCTGTTGAAATTCGAGATTGTTTGCTTCCAATTTTGCAGTTATCTGTGCAGCCATTTGCTTGAACAGGTCCTCTAGTGAATGTACAGAAGGTGCAGAGGTGGTCGCTTGGGGAGAGTTCTGTGGTGGTACCAGTGGTAACATCAGTTGTGAGTCCCCATACCAAGGGTTTGGATGGTTTCCCCAGCTGGGGTGGTACTCATCAGTGGAGAGGCCAGGAACGATGTACCTGATTGATGCAGCTCTGAAGGCAGGAAAATATCTCTCTAAGAAAACCTTCTTCAAATCGTTCCAGGTGGTAACAGAGTTTGGCTCAAGATAGAGCAGCCAATCCTTTGCATCTCCCTGTAGTGAGAACGGGAAGGCTCTCAACTTGATGTGATCTTCATTTATTCCTTTGGGATTCAAAAGTTTAGAACAAGCAAACTGGAATTCTTCCAGATGCTCCAACGGATTTTCACCTGCAAAACCACTAAACCTTGGCAACCGATGTATTAAACCAGGAGGGTCAGGATAATATATGCATGGTGGTGGCCTATCAAAGTTAGGATAATATATGCATGGTTCATAATCAACATTAGGCATAAAATCTTGCATATAATTATCCATGGGGCACTAAGATTCACAACCAGACAAAGCAGACAAAACAAATTCAGCAAAGAGATTTTTTTTTAAATTATTTTCTGCTAATAACAACAAGAGTCCCCGGCAACGGCGCCGATTTTTGGTCGCGCTGTCGCGCACGCGCCAAAAAGCGAGCGGTTTGTAAAAATGTAGTTTAGGAAGCGACAACTCGGATATCGTCTCACAAGGACTCTTGGGTTGTTGTTATTAACACAAAATCAGTTTTTGGGGGGTTTGAATATGGAATTCAATAAAGAAAACAAAGCAAAAACAGAGCAATAAAAACAAGGCAGTTTAAAGGATTAACAAATAAACTAAAGACGATTAACCTACTGTTCTCGATTTCCCAACTATCATCGGTTCATGTAAATTCCAAGCCCTAAGCAGATTCTAATCCCTTTTCGATTGTAGCATCAATTAACAAGCGAAATCAACACTATGAGACATATGTTCCTATTTCCGAATTAAGCAAACGGGGTGAAGCACTCATGAACTAAGCGAACATGATTGAACACACGCGAATTAAGCAAACGCGATTAAATATAGGAACATACAATCATCGAAATAAATCAATACTAATACTATACATATCTGAATTAAGCAAACATAAACATATAGAACAATATTGAAAAGGAATAACAATTCAAATAGGAATTACAAAACCTCAAGCGTCAATGGAAACCAATCGCAGTAGATTAATCAAGGAGACTAGTTCTCCATTACAGAAAATAAACCCTAATTTCGCAGCAGTCCTATTCTAAGAGAAAAGAAGATAAACTACTACTCTAACTGCCTGCTGCAATCTGCTATAGAACAACAATTTATATCTGTGAGTTCTGCGCGAGCTCGCGAGGCGAACACTGTCTCACGACGCGAATATTATGAACAGTCTGCAACGTTTGGTCTTCTCGTGAGGCGAAGTACGGCTCGCGTGGCGAGGAATGGAAAAGTCATGGCTTCTGGTCTTCAGTCTCGCAAGGCGAGTCAGGTGTTCGCGGGGCGACACAGAAAGGATTGCAATTTCTGGAACAGTCACGCTTCTGGTTCGCAAGGCGAATGACTTCTCGCGGGGCGAAGAACTCCAGAATTATTTCTTTTTATTACCTGCAAACAAGAAATAGCAGTAAGTGCTTTATTCGACTCTAAATCAACTAAATTAACCTAAAAATACTTTAGAGACTCAAAATGCTGCTTAAAGACAATCAAGTCTAATTTTGGCGAAAATGAGATATAATTAGCACAAAACCACGGTCATACTAGTCATAAAACTAGATGAGCCAACGGCTTATCGAAGAGCATGAGGAACATTTGAGATTGGTGTTGCGAGTTTTGAAGGATAGGCAGCTTTATGCCAAACTTTCCAAGTGTGATTTTTGGCTAGAAGAAGTACAATTCCTAGGTCATGTGATTAATAAAGAAGGAATAGCCATAGATCCAGCTAAGGTTGAGTCAGTTCTTAAACGGGAACGACCTAAGTCAGTAAGTGAAGTATGGAGTTTCCTAGGACTAGCTGGATATTATAGGAGGTTCTTAGAGGGATTCTCGAAGATTGCGTTGCCTATGATGCATTTAACGAGGAAAAATATAGCTTTTGTATGGACGGACAAGTGTGAACAATGTTTTCAAAAGCTGAAGGACAGGTTGACTGCATCACCTGTGTTGATCTTACCAGATCCACTAGGACAATTTGACGTATATTGTGATGCATCATACCAAGGTTTAGGCTGTGTCCTGATGCAAGAAGGAAGAGTCGTGGCTTATGCTTCCCGACAGTTGAGAATTCATGAGAGAAATTATCCGACTCATGATTTGGAGTTAGCAGCAATAGTGTTCGCATTAAAGATATGGCGACACTTTTTGTATGGAGCAAAGTTTAATGTCTTCAGTGACCACAAGAGCCTGAAGTATCTATTCGATCAAAAAGAATTAAATGTGAGACAGCGAAGATGGATGAAGTTTATCAAAGATTATGATTTTGAATTATTGTACCATCCTGGGAAGGCCAATGTGGTAGCGGATGCTTTAAGCAGGAAATCCTTGCACGTGTCTGCGATGATGGTTAAGGAGTTATAATTGCTTGAACAGTTCAGGGATTTGAACTTAGGAATGGAATTGGTTGAGAATAAGATTTGCTTAAGTATGATCACTATTAGTAGTGATTTTATGAAAGATCTTAAAGATAAACAAGTTCAGGATCTATACCTCAAGGAAGTAAGTAGAGGAATCGATGAAGGTAAAATTTGAGTTTAATAGAGGAACGGATGGTGTGTTAAGGTTTAGAGATAGAATATGTGTGCCAGAGGATGCAGAACTAAGGAAGATGATTTTAGAGGAAGCACATAAGAGTAAGTTGAGTTTCCATCCTGGATCCACAAAAATGTATCAGGATTTGAAGAAAATGTTTTGGTGGACAAGGATGAAGAAAGAAGTAGCGGATTATGTTTTATCTTGTCTGGTGTGTCAGAAAGCTAAGATTGAACATCAGAAGCCAGCAGGATTACTATAATCTTTAGATATCCCAGAGTGTAAATGGGATAGTATAGCTATAGCTTTTGTGGTTGGATTACCACGAACTCCTAAGAAGCATGATGCGATTTGGGTTATCATTGATAGGTTGACGAAGTGTGCTCACTTCTTATCTATTGGTGAAAGTTATAATTTGGAAAGGTTGACTCAGATTTACATCAAAGAAAATGTTAGATTGCATGGTGTGCCATCGAGCATTGTCTCAGACCGAGATCCTAGATTCACATATAGATTTTGGAGACAATTACAAAATGCCTTAGGAACAAAGTTGAGGATGAGTTCTGCTTATCATCCCCAAACTGATGGACAGTCAGAAAGGACAATTCATTCCTTGGAGGATCTATTGAGAGCTTGTGTGTTGGAGCACACTGGCAGTTGGGATGAGTTCTTACCATTGATTGAATTTACTTATAACAATAGTTTCTATAGTAGTATCGGAATGGCACCATATAAGGCTTTGTATGGCAGAAAGTGTAGGATCCCGCTGTGTTGGTATGAGACTGGTGAGAACCAAGTTTTGGGTCCAGATGTGGTGCAACAAACTACGAAGCAAGTCAGGAAGATACGAGAAAAGATGAAGGAAGCACAGGATAGGCAAAGGAGCTACATTGACAAGAGGAGGAGACCATTAGAATTCCAGGAAGGCGATCATGTGTTTTTGAGAGTTACTCGGAAAACTGGAATTGGCAGAGCTATCAAATCCAGAAAACTTACTCCTCGATTCATTGGACCCTTTCAGATTCTTCTACGAATTGGTCCAGTAGCTTACCAAATTGCCTTACCACCCAATCTTTCCAACCTTCATGATGTCTTTCATGTTTCTCAGTTGAGAAAGTATTATCCAAATCCTTCACATGTCATTGAGTTTGAGTCTATACAACTGCGAGAGAATCTAGAGCATGAGGCTTTACCTGTAAGGATCGCAGATAGACGAATTAAGGAGCTTCACGGTAAACAAATTCCTTTGGTTAAGGTCGTATGGGATGAAACTACTGGAGATGCTACTTGGGAACGTGTGACACCCTAACTCGGGTCATCACATGGTTACCCGTTTGCGGAAATAAAACTTAATTTGCTGGTTGCTTTCAGAAAATAATGTTTTCTCAACGTTTATCTTTTCAAAATATGGTGATAAAATGTTTTCTTCTCTTTAACCTCATAACAACAACAACATACTCAAATCACACTTAAATACAAAAGGTATATAAGTCATACAACTATACTGCCTCATATGTTTCCACATCTAGATCATTATCAGTTTAGTTTATTTTCAAAACATAAACATAATATAACTTTATAGGACCTAAGCTGGTCGTAACTAACAGACACTACGAACGATAGAAGCAGCAACAGCATGCCCCGAACTAGACGACATTCTTCTGCTTGTAGAGATCTTACCCCTTGTGCGACTCTGATATGTTTGTAAGGGTGAGATGCCAATATATGGATTTAACACAACAACTAAATGGTCGGCACAAAAGAAAACACATACACATATACATGTTTATAACCACATAAGCAATCCATATTATAGCATACAGTTTATCAATAGGTTCCACACCCCAAACATCAACGTCGGAAAAATATGCATGAACACTTCAATACATCATCTAAACATTCACACTTAATCTCCGGAGACCCCCAACGTCATTTTAAAAAAATGAACTGATCAAGCTTGATTGCCAAAAGAGACATGTCGATTTTTGCCAACAGAGGCACGTCGATTTTTCCATAGCCCACTGTCCGGAACAGTGAGAACGTCGATTTATATTTTTTTCATTGTACGTCGATGGCCAAGGGCACAATGAATTTCATTGTACGTCGATTGCCCAAAGGCACAATGAATTCTCAACACTTTTCTTTGTGTTATATCTTTATTTGTCAAAGCTCTCAAAAGCTTATGACCCATCATTGTTTTAAACATCTTTACAACTTTTATTAACAACACAGGACCTCAAAGTCTGAGTGCTCAATCACGAAGCCCCTAGACCTTGCAATCAGTCTTAGGTTCGTGGTAATAGAAAACATCATAAATCTTTTACCGTCGTTTATTACGTCGTGAAGTAGACACACCGTCTACCTACTAGACACCAAGTCTATAACGTCATAAGAACACCAGTACCCCGACGTCTCGGTTACTAAGTTTCATATCGTCGTTTATGTCATTTTTCGTCTATGAAAACAAATCCAAAATAAGATCTCCGCAACTTATCCAAGTTACCGGAAATACGTCATTGAGTAAACTCATTTACTGAAACTTCGAATTCTAAAAAAATTAAATCAATTCAGATTAAATCTCTTCTTAAATTAAGTACTGCTGTTTTTAAACTTTCACCGTAAATAATTTCAAAACTTGCCGTCGTTTATCATTTTCCAAGAAAATGTTTTTAAAGTCTAACTTTGACTTTTTTATTATTTTTATTATTATTTTTATTATTATTTTATAAGGTATTTTCGGATATTAATTTCACAAAATAACTTTTTATAATATTACGTAATTTCTTGCGTAAAAATTAGCAGTACCAAAAAAATTTCACGGTTACGCTCTCACCATGACTCATAAATTACTTTTACACTAATAAATCATTAAAATAATAATATTTCTCAAAAATCATTATTTTTCCAAAATAATATTTTCCACCACTATTATATTCCAACATTCCCCATAAAATATTGAATATAATTTTCACAGCTCATTAAAGCTTTTATCTGATTAACCGGTTGTGCACTGACCACTGTCAGGCCTTTCAAACAACATTCAACATTCAACAACATCATCAGGATTATATCACCAGGCGGATCATGCATCATAACAACATAATATACAACTGCAGATAATTAAATAAATTAAAAGCAGATCAATCACCGATACACAGATAAACAACACAGCGTAAACAACATAAACAAATAACCACAACCACATATAAATCATATCAACCACACTACAAGCAAATAGTTATTGAGAAAACCCCTCAGGTAAGCTCCCCTTACCTCTTGAAGCTCCTCAGTGAAATTAAAAACTCTGTCGATTGTCGGAAACCCTCGTACGCCGTAAAACAATTAATCCTTCAACAACACATTCAAACAACCAATCAAAACAAACACCTAATCCTCTCTAATAGGTCATGGCCTCTTAGGGTTTTGGGTGACTAAATTTCCTAATCATGATTAAGTCATGTATTAATGGTCCTTAATCAACCAAGATCATGGATTAGTGACTAAACAACTAAATTTGAAACTCAAAACTTCCTAACTCTCATATACTTAGATTCGGACTTAACATGTTCATGGGGCTAGGGTTCTTAGTTTGATAAACCAACTTGGATTTATTAAGCATACATGCTAATAGCTTGATTTCTAAGATCATCAATGAAAACTTTGAACAAAAACTCATCAAATCTCACCCACCTAGGGTTCGGCCAACATAGAGATTTTTGAGTAAAGATTTTTATTTTAATAATCTATCATGGATTAGAGTGTGTAGACATACATGTCATATAGAATACATGATCATACATGACAACACATGAACAAAACTCTACCAAACCTATTCTAATAGATTCGGCCAAGGCTAGGTTTTTAGGAAGGAAATTTTTTATTACATCATGCTCTTGGATTTAGATAATATGCATGATATAAAGAATATAGAAAGTGGTTTCATCATCATGAGATTTTTCTAGAATTTGTTATGAATTTTCAAAGTTCTAGATCTAGAAACTTAAAAGTGATGAACAACTAAGAAATAAACTTTGAATCAATAAACTTATTGAAGAACATATATATGATTAAGGAAGAAGATTAGGATTCACCTCTTGAAGATCAATGACAAAGGAAATCCAAGAACTTGCTTGACAAATTTGACACTAAAAGACTTATGAACTTTAGGGTTTTTGAACAAAAAGGCAATAGAAACTAAATGAAATGTGAGGGAGGGTATTTATAGAGGTTGTTTGCGCCATTTTAGAAGGATCTAGTAGGGATGAGTTGGCTTGTTCAAAGGATTGAAGTGTAAATAATTCATAGGGACCATTTTGCAAAGATTCCAAAAGTATAAGGACAATTTTGCAAATTGCCAATAAATTGTAATGATGACCATTTGCCACATTAAATGTGGTCTTATCTTGACTATTCTTGGCTGATTTTCTTCATAAGATATTTTAAGAAAAACCTAGAACATTTTAGAAGAGTTGAGAAGATTGTAGAATGTAGTAGAATATTGTAGAAGAATGTAGAACATTCTAGAACAATCTTGGCTCATCCAAAAATTATGAGGGCAGCCCCTTCTCCCTCATGGTCTAGCGCATGGGCCTAATAAATTTGGGCTTGGATTCATTTTTGTGGGGCCCACCAAAAGATTTAAGCTTAAGCATGACATAGGAACTTATATGGTTTCAAATAGGCTTCATGAAATCAATCCATGGAAAATAAATTTGGGCTTCATGGCCAAGGTCCAATAAGGGATTTGGAACAAGGATTCTGGCCCAACTCGCTTAAAAAAAAGAAAGAAACTAACTTAGGGACCAAAGTGTAATTAACAGAAAGTTCAGGGACTTAAGTGTAAAATTTCTAAATTGACACTTTAACCCTGTAGAACCTTCTAGACTTAAAAGTATGATTCATCCCCTTGAATCATCTCAAAATCCTAAGATAACCCCTTTTTCTACTCTTGGAACTCCGAAATCCACTCTGCCGCTCACCCGATTACGTATTTCGCCCGTAAAACGTATATTATTTTTTTTTTCTGAAATAATTCTAAAAATACACAATTGTAGGAAATAAAGTAAAAATCTTAAGTCTTTCGTTCACGAATTAAAATTAGGTCTTTTGAGCAGTATTATAATACTGTCAATGGAATTCGCGGGCCGGGTTTCGCCTGACTTTCCAACCTAAATTATTATCGTAGCTTCCTACATTCAAGTAGGATTGAGTGATGAACTCCGTTTAATTAAAATAATTTTCTAAGTCTCAGATAAAAATATAAACGTAATTATATAAATTTCTGATATTAGAAAACAGCGAAAAGTCGGGGTGTTACAGAACGCGAGGAGGATATGCAACAACAATATCCACATATTTTCTAAGGTACGTAAATTCCGAGGACGAAATTTTCTTTTAAGAGGGGTAGTAATGTAACAGCCTGATTTTAATCATGTTGTTCAACCGGTTAAAATATAATTAAATTATATTTTAAATTTGAGAGTTAGAAAGTGTTTTTGATTAAAATAAAATCATATTCATAGTCTACTTTATGGTAGAAGGTTACGGTAAAATCTTCGGTTGAAAATTCAGACGAAAGCCGCTCTGCGTTTTCACTGCTGGTACAAGTTTACTGTGCAGAAAACCTAATTTTGACCCGTGAACGAGATAGTTAGTGTTTTTATTATGTTTCCTTCAAATTTGGTTATTTTGAAAATTATCATTCAAAAATAAAATAATATTTTATTCGGGCGAAAACGTCGGAAGAATTACGATCGGAAATGCAACCGGATACGAAATGGAGCAGAATAGGAGACATAAAAGGCTTGAGGTGAGATGAGGGAGTGAGGTGACTCACTAGAGGTATGGCCTAAGCTACCTCCTAAAAAGTGGTCATGATGGACTTTTTGAAATATATCATATTATATTCTAAAAACCTATTTTTCTCTTTCCACTTCAACCAAACAAGGCACAAGGTCAAAACATGCTCTCCAAGCTCATTCCTCTCTCCTAAATTTCGTGCCACTCTCTCTCCTCTCTATATATACCCCTTTCATTTTCACTTCATCATCTTCCTCCTTCAACCTCCATTAAACCTTCATCTTCTTCTTTCTTCTAAAAGTTCAACCTCTTAAAGCTTTAGTTTTTATTCATCTTTTCTACTTAAGTTTTTCATTAAAGTTCTTCCTTATACTAAGGGTAATGCTCTCATATGAATCTTTTTGCAAGTTTCATCTTTTATTTCTTAGTTTACTTTATGCGTTCTTTATATGCTTTAAACTTCTAAAATCTCTTTAAAATGGTAGAAAACTCCTTTTGAGTTGAAACCACTTTCTATAGTCTTGTATTAACTTATGTTTTCACATACTAAGAGGTGGTGTAAAACAAAAATCTCTACCTATCTCTTCCGATGAAGGCTGAATGCTTGCATTTGTGACCTAGGAAGTTTTTGTTTCAACTTTTGGAATATGATCATGTGTTTGAGTTTCTAACTATCCATTGATCTTAAATCTATAAATCTTGGAAGTTTTGATAGCTTGTTCCTATGATGGCTGAAAATATGAATAAGTAAGCCTAGGATACTATGTTTCAACTTTCCAAGTATGATCATGGATTTAGAACTCTTAATACCTTGTGATTCTAAACCTAAGAGTTATTGTTAAACAAAGAATATTTTCCTCATCATCCTATGATGGCCGAAACTTAGTGTTTAGGTGCTAGGATGTGTGAGTTTTTATTTTTTCAAAATGATCATGGACTTAATATCCATAAGATATTTGGATGCTAAGTCCAAGAGATTGGAAAGTATAAGGATTTCTAACTTGTTTATTCTATGTTATTAAAGCTAGGATGTATTACTTTCATTTTTCCAAGATGACCATGGACTTGAGCTCCATAAGATATTTGGATGCTAAGTCTAAGAGATTGGAATGTTTAAGTTTCCATTGTTTTCCAAGATGATCATGGATTTGAGCTCCATAAGATATTTTCATGCTAAGTCTAAGAGATTGGAATGTTTAAGTTTCCATTGTTTTCGAAAATGATCATGGACTTGAGCTCCATAAGATATTTGGATGCTAAGTCTAAGAGATTGGAAAGTTTAAGGATTTCTAACTTGTTTATTCTATGTTATTAAAGCTATGATGTATTACTTTCATTTTTCCAAGATGATCATGGACTTGAGCTCCATAAGATGTTTGGATGCTAAGTCTAAGAGATTGGAATGTTTAAGTTTCCATTGTTTTCCAAAATGATCATGAACTTGAGCTCCATAAGATATTTGGATGCTAATTTTGGTAGTGCCTACAGTCTCAAGAGGGGGGGGGGGTGAATTGAGATATTGAAAACTTTTTCAACAATTTAAAAACAAAACAGTGTTTCTTTAAAGAAAAATTGGTTTTCACTCAATTTTAATTCCCAAGAATCAGGTTATGGAACAAGTAATGATGAAAAGAAGAATTATAAGTAGTAACAACATAATTTAACACAGATTACAGATTAAAGATTCAAGTTAACAAGTATATGGAGTTTAGAGATGAGAAGAACACACAAATCGATTTATCCTGGTTCAGCTACCTCCTATGGTAAGCCTACATCCAGTCCCACACCTCTGTGATTTTCTCCACAATAATCAGTAATTACACAATTCCAATTACAACAACACAAGGATAACCTCCTTGCTCGAAAAATCACTAGAAAGCATACTAGCTTTTCTATACCCAAGGATTCCTGCTATCCTGGTTCAAGCCTAAGAGATACCCTCTCTTAATCACACTAATTCATGAAAAGAATTGAGTAGAAGAAAGACTCTAAAAGTCTGATTATGCAAATTGAAATTCTAACTAATATCACATTTTTCTCAAAGATGAAGCACTTTTTGGATCTTTCGTAGTTTCACAATTAGAATGAGTTGTGTTGTTGTTATCGTGTTGTGTTGTTGTTGTTATCGTGTTGTTTATATTGTCAAAAGTGTTCATTTGATCCCTCTTTATATAGAAGGCAAATTATAGCCGTTGGGATCATTTAAAACAGATTTGGATCTGATTTAACAAAATCTGTTTTCTTGATTCTTGATCTTGAAATGAAATTCTGTTGATTCTTGTAGAGTTTACGTCCTTCTCGAAAAATAACCGTTTCCATCTGAAAGGATAGACAAGTCTAATTTGAAGAGTCAAATAACCGTGTTTATTTGAAGAGAAAAATAGCCGCGTCCATTTGCCATGTCAGCAGACGGGAGTACTAGCTCAAGGTAATTGGACGTGCTCCAACTGGTAGACAAGCTTTATATGCCATGTTTGTGGACAGAGCTTCTCATTAAGATCTTAGCAAGTCCAAAGCACGTACCATTAGTAGACAAACTCCTTTTGCCACTATTAGTAGATGAGCTCTCCTTTTTACATCAGTAGACGCGCGCTTCTGTTACTTTCTGTAGACGAGCTCCAAGTGCCACGTCAGCAGACGAGCTCTTTTGTTTCTTTAGTAGACAAGCTCCAAGTACCACGTCAGCAGACGAGCTCTTCTGTTTCTTTTATTGGACGCGCTCTATATGCCACGTCAGCAGACGAGCTCTTCTGTTTCTTTTAGTGGACGCGCTCTTCTTGATAAACGAGCTCTCCTGTTTCTTTTAGTGGACGCGCTCTTCTTGTTAGACGAGCTCTCCTGTTTCTTTTAGTGGACACGCTCTTCTTGTTGTACTTCAGTGGACGTGCTCCAAATGGTACTTTAGTGGACGAGCTCTTTAGTGGTTCATTGGACGTCAGCTTTTTACTTTGTTGGATGTCATTCTTGGTTCACTTCATTGGATGAGCGCTTATATTTTCCCTGTGTTGGACGGGCGCTAGTTTTGCTTTGTTGGACGAGTGATCTTGCATGCAACTTAACACCAAATGAGTACGTAGTCAAAATTAAAAATCTTATGCAAAATACACTTTGTTTGTCATACATCAAAACATGAATGAGGGGTTAGTCTTACAAACTCCCCCTTTTTGATTATGACAAACCTTACCATACTTAACCTTTAAAAAAATAAGAGTGCAGCTATTCAGTAAGCATGGTTCTTGAGTCATTTTCATCCTCCCCCTGTGTCATTGATATCTTTCAAAAAGAATCAAGTGTTATCATATCATTATCATGAAAGAAAAAATAATCTTGCATTTATTATAAGTTCAAACCTTACCATACTTATGAAAAATCATCTTGCATTTATTATAAGTTCAAGTATGTCTTTCCAAAGCAGTTCATACTTAGGTATCAGGAAAAAAATACATATCAGAGAAAGAATTTATGGCAAATGCAAGACAATTAATAGTTGTATGGTTCATCTTTATGGTTCATCTTTATGGTTCATCTTTCTGGTTCATATTTCTCCCCCTTTGTCATTATCAAAAAGAAACTGTGGAGAATATTGAAATCAAACTGAAAAAACAGTCTTGCATTCATTGATAATGAATCATTATAGAGAATATGCAATACATCAAAATATCCAAAATGCTGAAATCAGAAAAAAAAAAAAAAAAAAAAAAAAAAAAGAATTACAGACACCTAAGGACACTTAGTCTCAACTGAGATTGGATAAGAGCATCTTGCCCATGTCCTTCATAATTTTCAGCATCTTATGCTGCCTCTCTTGCCATATTGACTATATTATCAAAAATAACATCTGATATCAATTATTTTGAGGATCAATTATGCCAAGTTCCCTTCTTATAAAGAAGAAACTTTCCTTATTAAGTGGTTTGGTGAATATATCAGCTAATTGCTTGGTTGTATCTATATGTTCAATCACAACATCACCACTTTGAATATGATCCCTGATAAAATGATGCCTAATTTCAATATGCTTGGTTCTTGAGTGCATAATTGGGTTCTTTGTTAGATTAATTGCACTAGTGTTATCACACTTTATTGGTATATGATCCAGATAAACGCCATAGTCAATTAATTATTGTTTGATCCATAGGATTTGAGCACAACAACTCCCAGCTGCAACATATTCTGCTTCAGCTGTGGATAAGGCCACACTAGTTTGCTTTTTACTAAACCAGGACACTAGGGAATTTCCTAATAAATGGCATGTTCCACTTGTGCTCTTCCTATCTAACTTGCATCCAGCAAAGTCAGAGTCAGAATATCCTATTAATGTGCAAGTGGATCCCTTGGGATACCACAGTCCCATTTCTTTTGTTCCTAAAAGATACTTCATGATTCTTTTAACGGCAGTAAGATGTGATTCTTTAGGATTAGCTTGATACCTTGCACGCATATACACACTAAACATTATATCTGGCCTACTTGCAGTGAGATAAAGTAAGGATCCGATAATACCTCTATACTTGGATACATCTATAGATTTACCATGTTCATCTTTGTCCAAGTAGCAGGCTGGACTCATTGGTGTTGCCATTTCCTTTGCGCTTTCGATTCCAAACTTCTTTAGTAGTTCCTTGCAATACTTTGTTTGGCTTATGAAGGTTCCATCTTAGCATTGTTTAATTTGAAGTCCAAGAAAGAAGGTAAGCTCTCCCATCATGGACATTTCAAATTCACTTTGCATTAGTTCACCAAATTCCTTGCATAAAGACTCATTAGTAGCACCAAAAATAATGTCATCAACATATATTTGAACAAGTAAGATATTGTGTGCTTTTGTTTTAGTAAATAGTGTTGTATCAACTTTTCCTCTTTTAAAGCCTTTCTCTAGGAGAAAATTGCTTAACCTCTCATACCAAGCTCTAGGAGCTTGCTTGAGTCCATAGAGGGCTTTAGTCAGTTTATAGACATGATTTGGGAACTCACTATCAACAAAGTCAGGGGGTTGGCTTACATATACTTCCTCTTGTATTATTCCATTTAAAAAGGCACTTTTCACATCCATTTGGTACAGTTTAAAGTTCATTATACACGTATAGGCTAAGAGCATTCTTATGGCTTCTAATCTAGCTACGGGAGCATATGTTTCATCATAATCAATTCCTTCTTCTTGATTATATCCCTTAGCTACTAGTCTAGCCTTGTTTCTTACTATTATTCCATTCTCATCCATTTTGTTTCTAAATAACCATTTAGTTCCGATTATTTGGATACTTTTGGGTTTTGGAACTAAATCCCAAACTTTGTTCCTTTTAAATTGCTTTAACTCCTCTTGCATTGCAATCATCCAATGTTCATCATTAATAGCATCATCAACACATTTTGGTTCTATTTGAGATACAAACGCCATGGTATTGCAAATATTCCTTAAAGAGTTTCTAGTGGTTACCCCTTTGGTGATCTCACCAATGATATTGTCTAGGGGATGATTCTTTGAAGCTTACCACTCCTTAGGAAGATTTTCTCGTTGAAGTTCTGCTTGAGGTTCTTTATTGCTCTCTTCATCTTCCTTTTCCTTGTTGCTCTCTTTTCCTTCATCAGATTTCACTTCATCCTCAAGAGTTTCTGCATCATCAAAAATGTCCTTTTCCAACCTTGTAGCCTTTATCACATAATTGGCTTATACTTAGTAGATTGTGTTTGAGACCTTCCACATAGAGAACATTCTCAATCTTGATTGCTGGACTTTTTCCTATTGTTCCAACACCAAGAATTTTTTCTTTGTTGTTGTCTCCATAGGTGACATTTCCACCTTCCTTGGGAGTGAAAGATGTAAATTTTGTGATGTCTGCGGTCATGTGTTTGGAGCAGCCGCTGTCCAAAAACCAGCTTGAGGTTTTGGCCTTCAAACACACCTACAAAACAGATTTTTTTTTATACTTTTCTTTTAGGCACCCAAATCTGGTTGGGTCCTTTGGTGTTAGTAGCAACACCTTTTGGAACCCAAATTTGTTTAATGCCAACATGAATGTTCTTTATAAGTCTACAAGTAGCAGCTGTATGACCTTTCTTTAGACAATAATAGCATTTAACAAAAGGACTAGTTGAGGAAATAGGTGCAACAAAAAGCTTCTTAAAAGATTTTTTATGTACCATTGGCTTATATCCAATTCCAGCTTTGTCATACACACCCTTTTGTTGTCCTAATATGGCATTAAAGTTATCTCTACCCAAAGTAAACTTAGATAGAGTTGTATTCAGTTTTTCAACTTCCTTTTCTAGTGTAGTGCATTTGGTGCAAATTGAACTAGATGTAAGTAATTTTGAATTTTCAGCTTCTAGTTCTTTAAGCTTTATCTGTAAAGATACAGAGTCACTACATTGTTTTGCGAATATCTTCCTAGAAGATATAAGTTGTTTTCCAATTTTAACATATTCTTCATGCAATTCATCAAAAGCATCTTGTAACTCATCATAGGTAGGAGAAGAATCATTTACCTCGGTTTCACTATCACTTTGTTGATTTGCCATGAGACATAGGTTGGCTTCTTCATTTTCAGATTCACTACTAGTGGAATCCATATCATTTTCTTCCCATGCTATGTATGTTCTTCTAGGCTTTCTTCCTTTCTTCTCTTTGTTGTCATTCTTCTCATATTTTTCTTTCTTTTGTAGCTTTGGACATTCATTTTTGTAGTGTCCAAGCTTTCCACACTCAAAGCATTTGATTGTTGAGGAAGAGCTTTCACCTTTGTTCGTGTTCTTTTTGGAAGGAAAACTGAATTGCTTCCTGTTTCTATTCTTTTTTATGAATCTTCTAAATTTCCTCACAAGCAATCCCATGTCTTCTTCTTCGGATTCTTCACTTTCATCAAGGTGTTCATCTTCATCACTTTCTATTGATTCTTTGGAGATATGAGCCTTGAGTGAGAGTCCTTTCTTCTTTTTCTCCTTATCTTCATGACTTCTCTATCTATTGAGCTCCAATTCGTGTTCTTTCAACTTGCCAAATAAAGTAGCAATCTGCATGGTGTCTAGATCCTTTGCTTCAGCAAATGCAGTAATTTTTGGCTGCCATTCACGACTCAAACATCTCATTATCTTGTTAATCTTTTTCTCATCTATGATTGTATGTCCGAGTCCTTCTAGGTGGTTCACAATGTGTGTAAACCTCTTTTGGAGTTCATCTATCTCCTCACTATTCTTCATGTGAAAGAGTTCATATTCATGGACTAGTGCATTCATTCTTGCTCTTTTCACATCGTTGGTTCCTTCATGAGTGAGTTGAAGAGTATCCCACATTTACTTTGCCGTTTTGCAATTGGAGACCCTGAAAAACTCATCATAATTCAAAGCAGCTGTTATAATATTTTTTGCCTTAGCATTATAACCAACTCTTCTTTTATCATCATCATTCCAGTCATCTTTTGGTTTAGTTTGTTTATTTCCCTTAGCATCAAGAATAAATTGAACAAATGGACCATTTTCAACAGCAACTAATACATCTAAACCTGCAGCCTCAAGAAAGATAACCATTCTTTATTTCCAATACATGTATTTGGAGCCATTAAAGGCAGGGGATCTAGTGAGTGAAGCCCCATCACCCAGGATATCATTTGTAGCCATCTCTTGAAGCTGTTAAGCTTTATAACAAGAGTTTTAGCCCTAATGCCAATTGTTGGTAGTGGCTACGGTCTCAAGAGGGGGGGTGAATTGAGATATTGAAAACTTCTTCAACAATTTAAAACAAAACGGTGTTTCTTTAAAAAAAAAATTGGTTTTCACTCAATTTTAATTCCCAAGAATCGGGTTATGGAACAAGTAATGATGACAAGAAGAATTATAAGTAGTAACAACAGAATTTAACACAGATTGTAGATTAAAGATTCAAGTTAACAAGTATATGGAGTTTAGAGATGAGAAGAACACACAAACCGATTTATCCTGGTTCAGCTACCTCCTCTGGTAAGCCTACATCCAGTCTCACACCTCTGTGGTTTTCTCCACTATAATCAGCAATTACACAATTCCAATTACAGCAACACAAGGATAACCTCCTTGCTCAAAAAATCACTAGAAAGCACACTAGCTTTTCTATACCCAAGGATCCCTTCTATCCTTGTTCAAGCCTAAGAGATACCCTCTCTTAATCACACTAATTCACAAAAAGAATTGAGTAGAAGAAAGACTCTAAAAGTCTGATTATACAAATTGAAATTCTAACTAATATCATACTTTTCTCAGAGATGAAGTACTTTTTGGATCTTTCGTAGTTTCACAATCAGAATGAGTTGTGTTGTTGTTATCGTGTTGTGTTGTTGTTGTTATCGTGTTGTTTATACTGTCAAAAGTGTTCCTTTGATCCCTCTTTATATAGAAGGCAAATTATAGCCGTTGGGATCATTTAAAACAGATTTGGATCTGATTTAACAAAATATGTTTTCTTGATTCTTGATCTTGAAATGAGATTCTGTTGATTCTTGTAGAGTTTACGTCCTTCTCGAAAAATAACCTTTTCCATCGGAAAGGATAGCCAAGTCTAATTTGAAGAGTCAAATAACCGTGTTTATTTGAAGAGAAAAATAGCCACGTCCATTTGTCACGTCAGCAGACGGGAGTACTAGCTCAAGGTAATTGGACGTGCTCCAACTGTTAGACGAGTTTTATATGCCATGTTTGTGGACAGAGCTTCTCATTAAGATCTTATCAAGTCCAAAGCACGTACCATTAGTAGACGAACTCCTTTTGCCACTATTAGTAGATGAGCTCTCCTTTTTACATCAGCAGACGCGCGCTTCTGTTACTTTCTGTAGATGAGCTTCAAGTGCCACGTCAGCAGACGAGCTCTTTTGTTTCTTCAATAGACAAGCTTCAAGTATCACGTCAGCAGACGAGCTCTTCTGTTTCTTTTATTGGGCGTGCTCTATGTGCCACATCAACAGACGAGCTCTTCTGTTTCTTTTAGTGGACGCACGAGCTCCAAGTGTCACATCAACAGACGAGCTCTTCTATTTCTTTTATTGGACGCGCTCTATATGCCACGTCAGCAGACGAGCTCTTCTGTTTCTTTTAGTGGACGCGCTCTTCTTGTTAGACGAGCTCTCATGTTTCTTTTAGTGGACGCGCTCTTCTTGTTGTACTTTAGTGGACGTGCTCCAAATGGTACTTTAGTGGACAAGCTCTTTAGTGGTTCATTGGACGTTAGCTTTTTACTTTTTTGGACGTCATTCTTGGTTCACTTCATTGGATGAGCGCTTATATTTTCCCTGTGTTGGACGAGAGCTAGTTTTGCTTTGTTGGACGAGTGATCTTGCATGCAACTTAACACGAAATGAGTACGTAGTAAAAATTAAAGATCTTATGCAAAATACACTTTGTTTGTCATACATCAAAACATGAATAAGGGCTTTGTCTTACAGCTAACTCTAAGAGATTGGAAAGTTTAAAGATTTCTAACCTATAAATCCTATGAAGGCCGAACCTAGAAGGTTATGGACCTAGGATACTTTGTTCTTATTTTTCCAAAATAATCATGGTTTTGAGCTCCTTAATACATATGGATGCTAAACCTAAGATATTGGAAAGTTTAGTGAATGCTAGACTATTTTACTAGCCTTGGCCGAATACCCTAAGTTTATAACTTAGTGGGATTTTAATTCAACTTTGTTAAGTGATCATTGTTTATGAACTCCTAACACTTAAGGATCATAAATCCATGAGTTGTATAATTTTTGGGAATCTCTAACCCTAAGAACTAGTCTTGGCCGAACCTATACCTTGTGGTTTATTGTTCTTGTTTGATTTTAACTTGTGATTTTGTGATCATAACTTTAGACTTCCATCGTGGAGGAAACGAGGATGTTCGTGGTATACCTCTTCGAGCATCTAATCTCCTTACCTTCACAGAAGGTGGAGTTAGTACTTAGTGGTGTGACAACGAGGAGCTTCGAGTTCGGGAGTCCGGTGATAACCCAGGTGGGGGAAAGAACCAACCTATCGTCGGAGTGGATAAGTAGTAGATTATATAATAATTGTGTAGGGCGACTTAAACCCTACTAGTATTCGAGTAATCGAAAAAACCAAAATCACATTGGAAACCTTTTCTGAAAAACCAATGGCGATTCGGGGATTGTAGGTTTATCGATATTAGGTTGATTTTATATTCTTGATGGTTTATTTGATTTTATTACCTTTATTGAATTGATTTTGTGCTATGTTTGTGATATGGGAATATTTTGATTGATATTGTGTTATGCATGATCTGCCTGGTTTGTATTATTATGCTTAGTGGTTTTTAATCAAAGATATATATGTTGTCTAAGAGATGATTGTTTTGGGTGTGAGGATAATGATGATTTAGAAGTACCTAACCTAGATGATGTATGTTAAAGAGTTTTTATGGCATAGAATAGGTGTCAAGTTCTAATGGAAGGTTAAGGCACTAGGATGTTGTTAAAACGGGTTGGTGAGATTCAAGTATAGGTGTTGTTGTCCACAACCGTGTATTGGTAATATAATGCACAAGGACAAAAGTGTATTGGTAATATAATACACAAAGACAAACGTGTTTTGGTAATATAATATGCAAGGAAATCTGTGTATTGGTAATATAATACACCGTGTATTGGTAATATAATACACCGTGTATTGGTAATATAATACACGTAAAATACTTCTGTGTATTAGTAATATAATACACCGTGTATTGGTAATATAATACACGTAAAACATTTCTATGTATTGGTAATATAATACACATAAAACACTTCTGTGTATTGGTAATATAATACACCGTGTATTGGTAATATAATACACGTAAAATCAAAAGTTCTCGCGAGACCACTTCCACCTTAGGAAATAGGTGTGCAACTATGGTGTCTTTGAGTAGCATGAATTTGGGGGTAGAGGATGATATATTAACTTGAGGGTGATCTGTTAGTTATGTGCGTTGTTTGTCTGTGACAATTACTGTATGATTTACTATGACTCTTTTCCGCTTTTTGATGATAGAACTGTTTCTTATTCCCTATGTTTCTGTATTTTTGTGGGTTACTTTGGTTTACGTTATAAGACCCGATGGAGGGTTATGTTGCTGAGGAGCTGGACGGAACTCTGTATGAAACGGAGATTTATGAGGAGTTGGATGGAACTCCTTACGAACCCGACACTGGGGGTCGAGCTGTGATCCATGGCGATTAGAGTATAGACATTATGGCCAGTGTGTCTAAGGAGCATTTTTATATTTCCGCTAAATATGTTTGTTATTAAGTTTATGCCTGTGAGGGATCCTACTGAGTGGATACCCTCAACAATGTTTTGGTATTGTAATGAACAACTAAGTGTGTATTTACATATGTTAAAGTTATTGTGTTTTAAATTTGTAGAAGTTATATGATAATTAAATAAGTTTTTAATTTTTACGTATTTTCACGATAAGCATGCGATTAAGAATTGATTTAAGAAGGTAATTAATCTAATAAAACATCGGGGCACAATGGGGTGTCTCAATGTTAGCGAGAACATTACAGCTGCTGGTTGGGGAGGACTCTTTGTGGAGAAGGTTTCTATCTACCCAAACCTAATTGGGGCATTCTGGAGAAACCCTCAGGTGACAAACATAGATATATGTTGATATGTTGGGTAAAAGAGTGGTGAAGCTATTCACTGTGCCCAAGAATGGGTTTTCATCACTGAAAGTTGGGAAAAGGACCTAGGGGGTTCTGAGGTCGTTACTGCCTTTCTAATGAGGCCATATACTGTTAGGAATCATTCTTGGAAGGCTGTGGAAATGAAGGCTGTGCTTCACAAATTGGGATCAAAAGACAATCTTTCGGCTCTGCACAAGTTTTGTTTGTGTCACCTTGTCACGGAGACCAAGATTAACTTGCCAATGATTTTATATGGAAGATTCAGAGACTACATTATCAACAGGGAGAAGGCTGCTGCCATTCCCTTCTGCCATATGCTTTCAAAGATTATCAAGGCACAACAAGTGTATGATATTCTAGCTGCTAAGTCCCCTGAAGAGCAAGCTAGAATTCTCACAGAGAAGGGCATCTCTGTCGTGGTCTTTGGCAAGATGAATTCGACAAATATGAGGCTTAGCACAGTTGCTCAGGCTGAAATGGCTAAGGAAGAAGAAATGATGAAGGTGAAATAAGAATAGGTTGAGAACAATAATGCTGAAGTTCTAGGGCTAAAAAGGAAAACGGTTGGAAGAAAAACCACCACGACAAAGAAACATGTTGTAAAAAAGCCCACCAATGCTGGAATTGTGAATAGAGAATAAGCTGCTAATGTACCTCATCCTGCCTCAACACAGAAAAGAACAAGGAAGATTGTTCTGTCTCACAATAAGGATGATGAAGATGATGATGTCCCCATTGGAACTGTGTTGAAGAATCAGAAGTTGTCTACTACTATTGCTACTGCCTCAACTCAAACTACAAAGCAACCCTCAAGGAAGGCCAAGTCTACTGTGGCTACTGAGGTAAGCATCCCTCCTAACGACCCTGTTAAAATAGCAGTAGATTCTCGTGTTGAAAGTTTTGAGAAGAATAGGAATGATAGTGCACCTGTATAGTCTATCTTACAACCAATACTTTCACCACCTCACACTGATATGTATGTACCAACACTGCCACCACAACTCTTGATTGAATCCCAAACCACACCACAAACAACCTCACCTGACCACTCACATGTTCACTCACAAATCCAAACATCCTCAACTAGACCTCAATTTCAACCAATCATACATGCAAATGATCCCTGGTTTAATCAACCAGATGATCTGGGGATCAATCCTGGTGCTCCCTTTCCTAAAATCCCCAGGACCATTTTCCCTTACACCGACCCTTCTATTCTCTTTGAGGGCAAAGCTGTGAGCTGGGCCAAGGTCAAATGAGATTGGAGAATACTCTACCACACTCACCAACCTGAACCAGACCTTTCTACCCTTTACCTGAGTATGAGTATAAACCATAACCCACTTACTATCCCTGGCATCAACCTATACCATATGAACAAACTGGCCCACTTCCATCTAACCTATACAATGAAATTGGACCTGCCCTCACTCACCTTCCACAGCAGAAATTTCCACCCAAAAAGATTTATCCAAACCTGATCAAATTCCCACCTTTCAAACCCCACACAAAAGGTGTAAATCAACAAATTATTCCTGATTGGACTACAGTTCTTCTCAAAGCTGCAGCAGAACAAGTTGAGTACAGAAGGTCCAGGACTTATGATAGAGAAGAGTTCATCATGGACAGAAACACAAAATGGAAGAAATATGTGCATCCTAGGGAATATGGGAGTGCTGCAGATATGTGTGACAACATAATGTATGCACATCTCAAAGCTGAATTTGAATTGCCAAGATTCTACAAAGCTGCCAACTTTGTGCTTCCTACATGGCTATACCATACTTTGAAAGACACAAGTATATGCATTCAACCTCCCTGGATCTGTCCAAGGCTGCCTATGATTGACATGAATAAGGACAAGGATCTCAAGAAGCAAAGAAGCACACACAAAAGACCAGCTGACAATTATTGCATACTTGAGCTGGACTTTGATCCTTCAGTTGATCAAGAAATGGTGGATTACTGGATGTCTCTACCTGAATAAAATCTGCATGATTAGGATGTTGTTGGTTTCAGGGAGTGCCATATGAAGGCTTTCACAAAAGAAGCATCTTCTTCTGGATTGAATGATGAAGACAGAAGAACCACTCCCACTATCCAAGGAAAGTTTGGTTTCTCCTACTTCAGGTATTTCATTCATGCTGATACACTAGTAGTGCCTCTTATCATCTTTGTTTATGATGAAGATCTTGTACATTAGGCTCCAGATTTACCTACCCCTGCAACTCCACAAGCATCTGAAGATTCTTCTAAGAAAATTGAGGAGATAATTGTTGAAGGTCCAATATGAACACGGAAGCTGTCCAGACTGAACCTTTGGGTGAAGAAGTTGTTGAGTCTGCAAGCAGATAAGAAACTACTGGGAAGCACTCTTCACAACCATTGGCTATGGCAGTTGTGCAACCACATGACCAGCCTCATCAATCTCAAGCTTTAAGCACTTTGCAAGGTCAAATAAATTTGAATGATACTGCTGAAAGCTCAAGACCTTCACTGCCACCAAATTTAGAAGATCATATAGGCAAGATAGTAAAGGAACAAGTAAAAATAGAGGTAAAGGAGCAAGTAAAGGAACAAGTAGAAGAATCCTTGGCTCCAACCCTTGTTCTCATCAACCAAATGCTAAACCCCTTCATCAGTTTTCAGCAAAGTCAAAACCTCTCTGTTCAACCTCCTCCATCTCCTCCAAATCAGAACCCTCCTTCACCCCCTCCACCCTCTTCTTAGTTTTCTTTTATCCTTAACTGACAATGATGGTCCACTCTATTTCCTTTTTGTCTAATGACAAAAAAGGGAGTGAAAGGATGAGAATTAATTTTTCTTTAATATATACAAAAGTCAGTTTTTGGGTTATAAGTATCTGTCTGCATATGCATGTTCTTAAGTTGCTTTGTTGCATACTTCTGTTTTATATAATCTGATACTATGTTTGCTGCTTTTGATATGATTGATCTGTCTCTATGTTTTAGTAGCTATTTGTTTTAACGTTTCTTTTAAAAGCTATGATACTATGTTTTGAATATGGATAGTTTTGAGTTTATGCATACTGCTCTGATAAGATATATATGATATGTGATGCTGCTTATCTGTGTTAAATAATTAAGTTTGTATGTTTTGTCTTAGGGGGAGCTCTATAGCTCTCTTAGACTTTGCTCACTAAAATTTAATTGGTTTTTGTCATCATCAAAAAAGGGGAGATTGTTAGAACCAAAGTGATTTTGGCTTAAATAATCTCTTAAGTTTTGATGTTAACAAAAAGGTTAAATTTGTATGGCAAAGTATTGTCAAAGATCTAACTTGTTTACTCTAGATTGTAGGACTGCTTTAAGTAATACTAGACAGGGAAACTTAGAAAAAGTTTCTTCATTTTGTTATGGAATCAAATCGGATTCTATATTAGATCCTCTAGACAAGTCTTCAAACTTTGGTAAAAATTCTAAGTCTATTAAGTTATCGCTAGACGAGGCCTTAAAAATTGGCTAAGGTAATAGATGCTAGACGAGTATCTAAGTCTAAGAAAATATTAGTAAACGAGCCAATAAGTAACTCAGAAAAACACCAAGTCCAAACACTTGATAATAGACGAGAAGTCTCACTAGACGTCACGTCAGTAGACAAGCTATTGAGAATATATAGCAAGTCCAATATCTTGGAACTAGAAAAGAGTCTATAGACGCAATAACAATAGACGAGCTCGCTTTACTGATAAGTTAATCTTGTACGTCCAAAGACTCGCGCGTCTACTAGCTTGTAAAAGTGAACCCGTCTAAGAATAAGCGTATTCATTTCAAATGATTGTATATTTAATTCAAAGGAATATATGTCTTTTTCCCTTGCTGCTTCATTCGTTAACTCTTTGTTTCTTGAGAATAGAAACACAGTACCATCGAGAACATAAACTTTTGTACTCTGTCATCTATATTGCTGTAAAGTTTAAACCAAGTACAAAGAAGGAAAGTCAGAAAGCAACCTTCGGTACAACAGAGAAGTGACAATTCTACTTTGAACATTCCTCCGATAAACAAGAGCACTTCTCCATAAAGCATATCAAGTTATCAGTCTCAACAGATCCTAGCATTTAATCCTATGTCTAAACGGATACAATTTGAAAACCATTGAAGAAGTTCAAGACAGCAAAGCACTCCTTCTATAAATAGTGGAAGAACCCCAGTAAAGGAGATAGAAGCTCTTATATCAAACTTGCAAAAACTCTGCTGAAAACTATTGAACAAGTTTACTTGTAATCTTAACTGATCTCAAACTTTCACACTCTCACACTTAGTGAGTTCTTAGATTAATTCTGTAAATTTTGCTGTTAGAGTTAGAGCCTGAAGAGACTTGGTAGAGAAAGAATACTTGTAGTCTGAAGAGGTGTTGAATACTTGTAATCTATTTGGAGAATAGTGGAGAAAACCTTCAGGTAGAAGGGACTGGACGTAGCTCTTGGTTGGTAAAGAGTGAACCATGATAAATCACTTGTGTGAATCTTCTAACCCTTATCCTTTACAGTATTTGGTTATACTAACTGTGGGGTTTTGGATCTGAGTTTGTTAACTCTTGAAAAAGGTTTTCCTTTTTGTGTGTTGCTTATATTGTTTTACTTGCTAAAAGGTTTGAGAAAAGACTTTTTCGAAAAACTGTTAAGAAACACAATCAACCCCCCTTCTTGTGTTTTCCTGTGTCAACTTCAAGTTTTGGGTAACGTCAACGGTGGTAGGGATCGTGAACTACCGCAGGGACGAGACGATGAACTGTGACAATCAGATTTGGGTCACACTACTAAGCTTTAGGTCGACGGTGGTCGAGATCGGGGGTGAAAACAACAATCTTAGGATGCAATTTGGAGATCGTTGGACGAACTGTGGAGATGGAGAATTCCTAATGGAGGTGCACCAGATTTGAAGGTTGGGGATTTCACAAAGGACTGGGATAAGGGGATTAAGGTTTACAATGGACATATGTGCATTTGTGCATAATGACAATGAAAATAGTAGAGTTTTTAAAAAATAAACATTATAATTAATCAGAAATTGATAAAAGATTTATTTACATTTTTTAATTTCAAAAGTAAAAGAGTTAATAGTTACTAGGGACAAAACAGTAAAATGAAATATTTTTAGGTTGAACAGAAAAAAGTTTGACTAAATCTCATTAAAGCACAATGGTTAGTTATTGGTCAGAATAAAACTACGTTGGTGCAGCTAAATCTTCAAAGGCACCATATAATTTTCCTTGATCCAAATGCAAATTCCAATTTATCTAAATCAAATTCACTCACGGATCATAAGGTCTTTGGAACTATAGTTTGTACATCAGGAGGTGTGAAACCATTTGGATATAAATGGGTATTTGTGTGAAAAAGAAATGTAAAAACTTGGTATTGATTACAAAGAGACATAATCATTTCTCAATTACATTTTGATATCTTGTGTGTATAATAATAACTGAAAAGAATGAGATTCGTCCACTAATGGAAGATGTTGCAGGTTACTTATATATAGCACACTTGATAATGATATTTTTATGAAAATCTCAAAAGGATAAAAATGCCTAAAGCTAGTGCGAGGTCCTCATGATGCCTTTTCTCTATCAACTTGTAAAAATCTTTATATGGAGTTATGGACTTAAATAATCTAGACACATGTGGTATAGTTGTTTCAGTGAATACTTGTACTATAAATAATCCAATCTGCTCATGTGTTTGTATAAAGAAATCAGGATTTGTATTTGTTATAATTGTTGTACTTGTATATGTTGATGAGCGCTAGAGTACTTAAAGAAAGAATTTGAGATTAATATCAAAAAAAAAAAAATTGAGATTAAAGATTTTGAGAAAACAAAATTTTGCCTTGGTTTGCAAATTGAGCCTTTGAAAAATGGAATTTTCATTCAGCAATCAAATTACACAAAGAAGGTCTTGAAACAATTCTTTATGAATAAAGTTCTTTAGTCTTTAATATTAATTTTTTCATTCTTTTATTTAGTTCTATCAAAGAGATATTAAAAATAATAATCAAAAGTGCCACAGAAGAGAAAGAGCTTATGAAATACTTAATTAAAATAATCAAATATCAAGGTTAAAAAAATTAGTCTTTATTATTAATTTTTTTATTCTATTATTTAGGCTTTTTTAACTAATATAGTTATGCAAACTGACTTTGCCAGATTCGGGGGACGAGAATCAAATCATAAGCTTTCACCTTTTCTAAGACTGAGAAAGCTTCTTCTTGTTTATTTTTGTCCATTTAGATTTGAAGTATACAGATTGGAGGTATAACATCCAAACTATTCTCACAATTTTTTGTTTTCAATATATATGCGTCAATCTGAATCCGTCGAAATGATTCACATCGACAAATAATTGTAAAATGATTGTGACGCAGACGATGATAAATTCAAACTCTTACAAGTAAAAATGTTGAATTGATAAAGAAGAGAAGGTTGATAATTTCAACCTTTTGCATAGTGGTCAATATATTAGACTAGTCATGTAACTCTCTCCAGGCTTACCTTTAAAATTATGGATTATACAAATTTCTTATATATATATATATATATATATATATATATATATATTGCATATTTCGAAAGTAATTAAGAGGCAATTGAGGTTTAGCAACATCTGATTGGTCCAAGTGATGACGAATTTGGGCCCCTTAAGCTAGTGGTTAGGGATTCGATCCCTAGCTCTTGCGTATGAAAAAAACATGGTTAGAAGAGGTCAATCCTTCAATGTCGTCCAGTACCTCGAGGGATTAGTCTCCGCAGTTACACGCGGAGGATACTTGATAAGCCTCTGGCTTATCTAGTTTTATAACTAGTAAGACTGTGGTTTATGTGCTAATTATTCGAGTTCAATCTCGATTTCGCCCAAATTGGCCTTGTTTTGTTCTTAAGTTAGACTTTGACTCATTTTAGGCATTTTTAGTAGTTTTTAGTCTATTTTGAATAGAATTACGCTTTTTGTTTCTTTTTATTGTTTCAGGTTAAAAGGGGAAGCACTTCGAGTCAAGGGAATGAAGAACACAGTGGAAATTTCCATTCTGGAGATACTCGCCCCGCGAGATGATTCTCGCCTCGCGATCCTGAAGACCAGCTGAAGCAGCAACAGTCATCCTTTTTGTCTCACCCCGCGAAGATAACACTCGCCTCGCGATCCTGAAGGCCTGACTGTGCCAGAATTGTCATCCTCTCTGTGTCGCCTCGCGAGAGGATACTAGCCTCGCGAGAGTCCAATTTGAAAGCGCGCCAATTTTAATATTCGCCTCGCGAGAGCTTGCTCGCCTCGCGAGTTCGCGCAGATCCTGAATCCTATATATTGCTGTTTTAGGGCAGAATTGAGGAGCTTTTGATTCACCACTGTTTTGTAGCGTTTAGGGACGAATCCTTGTGTTTCTGGAGCTGCGTCTCCTCTTTTCTTTTTCTTATTTTACTATGGTGGTTATGTCCGATTGCTTGTCTGTCTTTACGAGCATGAGGAACTAATCCCCTCGTCTGAGGGATCAATGAAACCACCCATGGCGGTGTAGAATTTGATGTGATGTATGTTTCAATTAATGTTTTCCAATTCTGATTTGATTGCGTTGATCATATGCATGCGTGATTGACTAGTTAAACGTGATGAGGCTTAGGAGGCAATTCGCGTTTTAGAACTTGAATTGGGATCATCAATCGAATATTGCACGAGAGTGAGTAGGAGATCGGTGCAACCTTATAGGAACCAGGTTTAATAGAGTTTGATGATTAGGGTTATGAGACCTAGTAAGTAATTAATCCAATTGTTGAATACGTCCTATTGAGCACGACAGTTGATATAGGAGAATTTGGGGGTCCTGGTTGACATTGTAATTGAACTTAGGAAAGAATCATCATCACTGGTACTATGCATGATTGGGTAGGTGGATTTGAGACCTTAGATATTTTAATTTCTGATTTTAATACCTTAGCTTAATTGATTTGTTAATTTGATTGCGATCCTATTTTCTCTCCAATCTCAACCATTTTCTGTTACTTGACCAAATGTATCGAACTTCTCGCGAATTAGTTGAATTGGTAGCCCAATCCTTGTGTTCGACCTCGGTAATTACTTACCGTGTTTATTTTATTACTTGCGACGACCCGGTATTACTTTCGACTTTTTTTAATTAGTAAAATAAATATTTAAAAAAATTAGAAAAAAATAAATTATAAAAAAATTTAAAAGGAAAAAGTAAATTATAAAAAAAACTAATTCGAAAAAAAAATTAAAAAAAAAATAGGAAAAAATTGATTTAAAAATAGTTAGAAAAATAAAATTAATTATACAAGAACATTTAAAATAATTTAAAAATATATATATATTTAAAACAATTAGGAAAAATATATTTTAAAAAATTAGAAAAATAAAATAAATTTAAAAAAGGAAAAAGTAAATTAGAAAAAAATAATAATAATTAGAAAAATAAAATAAACAATTTAGAAAAAAATAATTAGGAAAAAAAGTATTTAAAAAATTTTGAAAAAAAAAATTATTTAGAAAACAAAAATATTTTTAAAAAATCAATTATAAAAATAAATATTTTTAAAAGTGGTAAATTAGAAAAAAAAAACTAATTCGGGAAAAAATTAAATTTTTTAAAAAATATTATAAAAAATAGTGTTTCAAAAAAAAAGGAAAAAGGAGGTGCCGACACGTGTAATGTACAGTAAAAAAAAAGGGCTCAGTCTTCATATTAGTATGTTTTCTTCATCTTTCTTCTTCTTCATTCATGAACCTCATCTTCTACTTCCCTCCAACTTCATTTCTCCTCCTCCATCTCCTTTTGGACTCAGCCGTCGTTCAGCCTTCCTCCGGCCACGGTTCGGTCGTGCCCGCGCCGCCCCTGGAACGCCACCGCTCGCGCTGGACTGGAAAAGACAGCAGTGCACCATCACTTGAGAAGCACCACGCCGCCACCTTGGGAGGATCTCCACCGCCGCTCACCGCCTGAAGAGAAGAGGATGAAGGTCGAGCATCCTGTTCCAGTTGCTCTGCCCTTCGTCATGATCTCCGTCGCGGAAACGTTCATCCGTCGTGTCAACGCCGTCTCCACCGCCCCTCTATTTGGTCGCTACATCTATTTCCTCTTCATCTTGGATGAGTGTTTCACCATAATCTCTTCTAGTTGTAAAATCCACAAATTGATTTTGAAACCCTAACCCTGGCTTTTGATTTCTGTTTTGGATTTTGAAATTAAAGCTTGTTTTGTGCAATTGGGACTATGAATTAGTGTTTCCCTAAACTAATTTCATTGTTCTTTGATTATAATGAGTTTTCCCCAAATTATGTTATGAACCCTAAAGACCCAAATTTGTTTCTCTTGAAATTAGTTTATAATTATGAAATTAATTATGTCTTTATGCAATTGAGATTGTTAATTAACGAATTCTAAGCTTAATTTCATGTTCCTATTATCAAAGCTCATTTTCCTCAATTTTGATGATGAATCTTAATTTTCCCAAATCTGAATTTTATTGAAATTGGTTCTATTTTGTGAAATTAAGTATTTAAAACAACTTAGAGTGCGCGTTTGATGATGAGTAGCAAATTATTTGAATTGTCTGGTTGTTCAAAATGCTTGGACTCCCTCTCTGAGATGTTAAAGTGGTTGTGTTTGCTTGGGGAAGTAGGTTTTACATGTTTTGGGAGCTGACAGGAGTTGTCTGCACCTGTCGCAAGGTGTCAGAAAATTGGAGTTTGCAGTCGGGTTATTATGACTCGTAGAGCGAGACCATATGTCGTAAAGTAAGGAAGATTCACTCATCCTTACATCCATAATACTTAATGACAAAGAGTATTTTAAGGTTACTTGCTTGACAAGTAATCCTGTTCGGGAATGGACTTAAAGAGGCTTAATTGAGTTGGTGACAAATGACCAACCTCCATAATGTACTAAAGCATGGAAACATGGATAGTCCAACGAGGGGTGATTCCCAACAGGTTGGTACTGTTTGCTTTGCCTCTAGAATGGATTTTGGTTTCCGTAAGGAACCCCAAAATTTATCCGGTGGATAAATCTGAACACACGCCATTATCGGCTTGATCCAAATGAAATTGTCAGTAAGGTCTTTGTGCCTAGGAAGCGGGCTTACATGTCTGTGCACATGCGGACGTGTTAGCGATGATCTTCAGTGGTCTCGGGGATGGTCAGGGTAGGAAGGTCACGGATGGCCAATCGGTGATTCTGTTGGTCGTGGCGTTCCATGCAATACACTAACATCTACTACTAGACTCTAGCCGGTCCAGGTTATGGAGAGCGTTTCACAATCAGTTCTAATTCCACAAGTGGCTGTTATTATTGATTCGCACAAGATGCCGAATATTGACAGTTGCGATACATGTTCTCTAACCACTCCTTCCGAACGTTCTTTTAGCTCCGGAGTTAGGGTCAGATCTTACTTGAGGCTGTGTAGGTATAGGACTATGCAGTTTCAATCAACTAACAGTGCCCAATCATGCTTGATGAGATTATGGTTACATTGATATTGTGTACTGTTGGCTATACGTGCACGTGTTATCTGTTACTTGTATATATTGGATTGTTTGACTGAGATATATGTTTACATGGATATGAATGTATGTTATGTGGTGTCGTGCTATTTTTATATCTACCATATGTTGTGATGTTTGGGAATCTCACCTCCTTATTTTATATTGCCTATGTCGTCTGGCTATGTGCCTTTTGTTTGTGTTAATTTGAGAAGACTGAGATGTCAAGATGTCGCTTGGCTGATTCATCATAGAGATTGAGGTTCGAGCTTGCAGACGATATGTTGGAGTTCTAGTGGATGTCTTCCACCTTTAAGATGGTCCAAGACGAAGGCGTTGTGTTTCTGTCATGCCTGATCTTCCTTTTCTTGAGACAGGCATGATTGTCGTTTGTCTGTAGGCTATGACTTTCTCCTTGGTAAGGAAAAGGGCTCGGTCAGAGAGCTACTTAGGTAATGGCTCTAGTGATGTCTTTTGTGACGGCATCGGTAGTGGACTCAAATAGAGTTTCCATTAGATCTCCTTAGTTGGGTTTTTCCTTCTCACGATGTACAATAGAGGATGGTCTTTTATATTTTAGTTTGGCCAACTTGGGATGTATGGGAGTTAATGTTATTGTTTATGAAGCTGCGACTTCAAGTATCTTATATTTTAGGAGCTGCGTCTCCATAGCTTTATGTTGGGTCTATGTAACTTTATGATTTCTGTTTATGAGTCGGGTTGGGTTTTTATGTAAATGATTTTTGAACTTATAACCTTAATTATGATTATGAAAGATTTTACTGCACATTCACTTGATTCCAAGTATTTATAGTTATGCCTTGTGAAAAAGAAAAAGATTACCCCATTTTATTACAACAAAATTTAATTAAACTACTTTTCGGCCCTAAAATGTAACGGACAATGTAGTGCTCGAGAAGGACATTACATACCCTGGGAAATAAAAAAGGCAATTGAGGTTTGGTTTAATGAATACCGTCTATTAGCTTCAATAAAAAATTCTTGACCCATTCTTGGTAGGTCATTTAATCTATTATCTAATCTAAACTTTTTTTTTATAACAAAAATATCTAATCTAATCTGATTTCTAAAGGTTTGTCTGGTTTATGGCTCTGTTTAGTAAAAACTAGCAAATAACAGATAAACTAGTTTATAGCGGGTGACCATATAGTGGATAGAGGATGAACTAGCTGATAGAGGATAACTAATATGCTAGCAATTAAATTTAAGTGTTTGATAAAATTAGTGGTTTAACTAGCTAATAAATTTAAAATGACATAAAAGGACTTTTATATATATATATATATATATATATATATATATATATATATATATATATATATATATATATATTATAAATTCTATTTATATATATTATTTATTTTACAATAATTATCATTTTAATATTTTAATTCATTTTAAATTATTTATCATTTCAAAATTTAAATATTAATTTTTAATTAGGGATTGGAAAACATTAGATTAGTAGTTTCTATTTTATTTAGCTTATAAATTATAAGCTCAAACGTTATTTCAATCAGGGTCTGAAAAAAGGGTATAAACTAGTGAAAAATGTTATAAGCTAATTAGAAAAACAGTTATCGAACAAAGTTAATAAAAAACAGGTTTAATTATATAGTTGGTCCCTGAACTATTTGAGAATTTTCAATTAGGTCCCTAAACTAAAAATATTTCTAATTAGGTCCCTGAACTTGTATAATATTTTTAGTTGGGTCCCTGAACTAAAAATTTTCTAATTGGGTCCCTGAACTTATATAAAATTTTAAATTAAGTCCCTAAAGTAAAATGGTGAATATATAAATTATAAAATTATAAATGATGAAATTTAAAAAATAAATATTGGTTGGCATAATAATAAAATGAAAAAGGTGAATATGAGAGAAAAACTCACTATTTAAAAAAAAAACTTAGTCAGAAAAACTATTGTTTAGCATAATAGTTAAATAAAAATAAATAAATATGAGAGCCACAATTTAGTTCTTGAAATGATAATAAAAAAATAATGAAATATGAAATTGTGCTAGAAAATTCATATTTTATAACAAAATATTAAGTTATTAACCTGAGTCAAATATTTAGTATTTGAAATAACATTAAAATAATAACAATACACGTAATAAGCAAAAATATTATTTAAAAATATTAAAATAATTTAATAAAATTCTCAATTAAAATATAAAATAACATAATAAATAATAAAACAAATTAAATAACTCAAAATAAAATTGACAATCAAACTAAGATGTTATATTTACTTAACTAGATTCTTTATTTTATTTATTATTGTTAGAACCAAAGTGGTTTTGGCTTAAATAATATCTTGATGGTAACAAAAAAGTTAAATTTGTATGGTAAAGTACTGTCAAAGATCTAACTTGTCTGATTGAAAGCTTGCAGGATTACTAAGTTTTGCTAAGATGAGGAAATATATATACAGTTGTTGTATCGGGTCATATTTCTCCACCTCTAGATGAGTCTTCAAAACCTAGGTAATATTATGAGTCTATAAAGCTATCGCTAGACGAGGCCTTAAAAAATTGGCTAAGGTAATAGACGTTAGACGAGCATCTAAGTCTAAGTAAAGAGTAGTAGACGAGCCAATAAATAACTTTGTCTAAGTAAAGAGTAGCAGACGAGCCAATAAATAACTTTCAGAAAAAAACCAAGTCCAAAGACTTAATAATAGATGAGAAGTCATACTAGACACCACGTCAGTAGACGAGCTATTAAGAATCAGTCAAGAGAATAGTTGTAACACCCCGTTTTTCGTAAATAAGCTTAATGCATTTATATATGTTTGATCTTTATGCATATGAGTATGTTGGTGGTAGTTTAGCCTTTGAGAGGGTCATAATAGTGAATTCTGGTTTTCTGGGATCCGCCCGGCCTAAGTTTTCTGAGCCCGGCCTAAAGTGCAGGAAAATCCACGTTTTGGTTTTCTGCATAATCCGCTTGGCCTACGTTTTCTGAGCCCAGCCTAAGTTTTCTGAGCCTGACCAAACGACGCTAACAGCAATTCATTTTGGGACTTCTATTTCGGCCCAGTTGCATCATAATTCGTTTTAAACCTCTAAATCACGTCCTAAACCCTAGTCTATCACATCCCAACACTCAGAGCTTCCTCCCTTCTCTTTTTCCCTCAATTTCCATCGACCGTCTCTAGAAAACTCTCTCAAGGTAATTCGTTCTTGCACTGTTCTTCACTATTCTTTGATAGGAGAACATCGCTGCGAAGACGTAATCATCGTATTTGTTGTTTAAACCTTCAAACTAGGTAAGATTCGTACACCTCGTCCCTCTCGTTCTTTCCCCTTTTGATTTCTTGGCCTAAGAGTCTAATTAAGGTGTTTCCTTTTTGTTCTTGAGGTCGTAGATAAGTGCTCGTGAGACGAGACCCTAGAGGACCCTCTTTCTTCTTTTGAAACGCGAACTGCATACCAGGTATGGGGAGAAGGAATAGTATGAGTATATAGGCTTGGGGGTAGCGTAAGACGAAGGGTTACCCATGACCCTTTCCTTTGATAACATGTCTATATGCATTATGCCTATTTGTTATACGATGCTTAACTGTTATGATGTTGATGACTAGCATGACTGTTATTATTGATTGATGTTGTTTGTTATAAATATGTTGATGTTGTGATGCCACGATTATGATGAGTATGATGTTATTGTTTGTTGCTGTGTTGTGCTCTTTATGAGTGTTGATTGTTGAGGATGTCAATGCCAACAATGATGTTAAGACGTTAAAATACGTTAGTGATAATAATGATAATTAAGGGATGTTTCTCCAGTTGTTCATAATACATGAATATAGTGTGAGAGGTAAGGTTATGTTCATAGGGCTTAGTTAAAGACCTTAGGATTGATTTGTGAGTGTTCTAGGAACATTAATAACGAAACTATGATTAAATGATTAATTCACCATGATGATAAGACGTGAATATTAATGAAGAACAGTTAATATTAATGAAGTTGTCGATCAATGGATTAGTAAAAGTCAATAGCTTGAATCTGTGAACTATCCCAAGGATTTGGGAAAGGGTTTCTGACCCTTTCTGCCCAGATTAGTACGGCCACGCTCCGTTGAGCACGGCCGTGCTTAACAAGGAGCACGTGTAACACCCTAGCTTTTACACATATGATTAATTATTTTATTTGGATGTTTGTGTCTTTTTTTTTATGTGGTTTAGTTTGAGTAATTAAATTACTCTCTTCAAATTATTTTATCGGGTGCGTTAGCACTGACTTATTTCAGTGAATGCATGCTTACTAGACAATAATTTACGTTATTGTCACTATTATTACAAGTACGGAAAAATGTTTTAAATAATATGATTAAGAGAAAAGCATTTCCATATTTTCATTATATTTAATTTTAGATTTGGAAATAAACTGGTTTGACATTAATCGGAGATTAAATTTTGGACCGAGTATTTTCTTAGTTGATCAGTTCAACTATTAATCTTTACTCTAATTTGAATTTCGAAATCATATATTTATCAATCTTTATTTTTAGATTCAAAAACTAAAAACATGTTTATTTTTAGGCTTAACATTTATCACTCATTTTATACCCATTAATACACAAAATCAGATTTTCTCTCTCCTATTATATCTAAAAACCCGTAACCCCCCCCCCCTCTCACTCCTTTCTTTTCTTTTTCCTCTTCTTTCTTCTTCAACAACAAACAACTCCTTCCTCTCATCTCTCTCAAAGAAAACTCCATTCATCTCTTCCCCTCTTTCTTGCCGGACCCGATCGCACGCTGCCCCTGCACCGCCGCTCGGAACCGCACGACCACCATTGGACAGCGTCGCACGAGGAGAAGACAGTCGCGACCCAGCCGTCGTCCCACGCACGCCTGGCAGCTGCTCCGCCATTCACCGCCAGATCTCCGCCACAGGACCGCCAGTTTCGACCACCGTAGTGCTCCCATGATATCTCTGTTCGCGTTCTCCTTCTTCGTCGTTCAAAGCCGCTCGTCGGAGCTGTTATGTTGCCGTCACCGCTATACCCCAAGAAAGCCATCGTGTCCCTCACCTTCTTCCACCTTGGGTGAGTTGTTTTCCCTATGTTTCATGTAACATCCCTGGCTGCTTTATGGATTACGGACTGTCCCCACAAACCAACACTGGTCTTTTCAGCGTGCTTTGTCCTCACTCACACGCTTCCCGGGAAAACTTCCCAGGAGGTCACCCATCCTAGAATTGCTCAAAGTCAAGAACGCTTAACTGTGGAGTTCTTAAGTGATGGGCTACCGAAAAGAAGATGCATCTTGTTAGAATAGGTAGTACCAATCAATTCATATAAGCCTTCCTCAACTGTATAGTCCCATACCTACATAGTCTCACGATCTCTCTCATTCGGGTGTGTTATCGGTTCATTCATGTGTCCCTCCGCCTAGAAGTCTGCCAGGAGCCGCTCTTTGTCCATGCCTTCTTGCACCGGCGACCACTTCCCGCCCTCGTCGGCACCCAAGTGTTACATTTCACTCTTTCTTTCATTTTCCCCCAAATTGATTTGAAACCCTAACCCTAGTCTTTTTAATTCAGCTTCCAATCTTGAAATTGAAGCTTGTTTTATGCTATTGGGACTAGAATTTGTGTTTCCCTAAACCAATTTCATTATTCTTTAGTTAAAATGAGTTTTCCCCAAATTGTATTCAGGAACCCTAAACCCCAATTTGATTTTATTTGAAATCGACTGTGTTTCTATAAAATTAAATATGTTTTATTCAAATTAGGACCTTTAAATTGAGATTTCTAAGTTCAATTTCATGTTTCTCAAACCGAATCAAAAGTTCCCCAATTTTAATTATGGATCCTTTTTACCCAAATCGATGTTATTGAGAAATCGATTCTATTTACTAAATTAAATGTATGGTTTCTTTTGATTATATGTTTTGAGAATGAAAATTGGACTGGTGAGTTTATTTGTTTGTTATCATGCTTGGTTTGTGTCTCTGTGATGTTGAACACGGCTATGCTTGCTTGATAGAGTAGAGTTTGCACTCTTGGAGCTAACGTGAGCATTAAGACGGGGACCCTTTACTTGTCCTCAAAGGCAAGGGGAGCTTGCCTAGGGATATTCAATAACTATATGCATGTGTGTATATGTGTAATTGAGTGTTGTGAATATTATTGTGATATTGAGCCAATACTTGAATAACTTGTTTACTTGAACTATTGTGGTTATTACTTGAAGTTGAACATTTCTTGCTTTAAAGTGTTATGAATTATATATATGTGATGAACTGTCATTAACTGCGATATTATTATTGTTGTGAATATATTACTGTTGATTGAAGTTTGAGAAGCCGGACTTGATTATGTGCCCAATGACTATAAGGATTAAAAGCTTTAATAAGCCTTGAATAGAACTTTGAAAGTTTTGAGTTCACTTATAAAAGTTCCTTATTTAAAGTGCTTACTTCAGAAGAATAAGATCTTTGTTTTTAGGAAAATGTTGAAGTGATTTTAAGTTGAAGGAAACTACCTTTTTATGATCAAGAGTTTTGTACGAGAGAAAACTCCTTTTGAACTGCAGGTTTTATGAAGGAAAAACCCTTTTGAAAATATTTGACTTTATTCCATCAAGGTTTTCAAAAGCAAACGAATTTCCTAAATGTTTTAGAAAAGATTTTGCAAAGGAAAAGGATTTTCTCCTAAATGATTTAGAAACGTTCCGGTTACTTGGATAAGTGACCGAGGTTTAGTTTTGGTTTTGATTTTCACTGAGCGAAAAGTAAGCACATGTGAAAGAGAATACTAGTTCGCGAGACGTCGCCTCTAGTATTTAGTTGTATGCACGCGATCTGGGATCCGTGTCAAGAATTATGGACCAAGGGTCCTAATCGTGATATTATGGGCTAGGAGTCCTAATTTTGGAATTGAGGACTGTGTGTCCTAATTTCGTTGTTATGGGCTAGGAGTCCTTATCATGTTGAAATGAAACATGGGTAAAAGTATAATTGTTTCTACGACCACAACCTTGGACTACGGCATCGGTCTAAGATGTTGTGATTGAGCACTCGAACTGCGCGTCCTGTGTTATTGATTTTCAAGTGATGAAAATTGTGAATAGTCGTTAGCCTTGGGCTTCGACAACGACAAAGAGTGAACACAAAGAAAAGTCTCGATAATGAAAAGTCTTTTATTCACATGCATTTCCCCTTGGCAGACGCGCTTGAGTTACCGAATACCTGCTTAAGATGTGGTATTTGATGATGTATACATCCGAATGGCCGTTATAAGGGATTCGTGATGGTGTTGATCAGAGTACATGAGGTGACGGAGACAACTTGTCAAATGTTGCGTATGAGCCTGATCAACTCTTTATTTCTTAATGATAAAACGGTGATGATATCCCATGAGATTAAGTTTAGAGCCTGATGATTGAAGTGTCATGCATTCTCTTTATAAAACTGATTGATTCGGGTATGAGACCCACTGATATAACACTTGTTGTTTTATCTATGAATAATGCTTAAATGCTAATATGCCAACGTGTTGTACATATCATGTATATGGTTGTGTGATATATCCATTTGTCGGTATCTCACCCTTACAGATATATCAGGTTTCTTCTGGTTTGTTATTGTACCCTGGGTACTTTAGTACATATGGTGCAGAGGAGTCTTCCTAAGTCACTCAGAGACTTAGATCTGCTTGTTTGATGAAGTATTTGATTGTGGAATGACCACGTGAGTTTTCCTCAGGAATAACTTTTAGAATGACCAGCTTAGGGTTTGAGACTTAGATTTTTTATAGTATGTATGAGTATGGCTCAGAGAGCCTTTAATTTAAAATGGAATGTTTATGGCTCGGAGAGCATCTCTTTTGAATGAAAACTTAAATTTTTCCTTTTGGTCATGTATAGATAATTGATATAACTATTTTTAGCATATTACTGCCTGGTTGTATTTGGTGTAACTGGAATTCTGTAATGAAAATGTAATTATTTTAGCAGGTGTTCTTTTACCTGGGATGTTCGAATTACAGAGGAAACTCTGTCGAATTTTTTTAAAAAATACTAGCTTTTATTCAGGTATATCTCTAAATTAAATAGGCTTGCCAAGCTAGGATTGTAAGCCTATGTGCCGATCAAGGCTTAGGTTTGGAGTCGTGACAAATTTTTATACCCAATTTCAGATGTTTGTGTACTTATATAAATTATTTTCCGAAAGCAACCAGCAAATTATCCTTTTAATTTTGTTTCCGCACGTGTTTACAATGTAATGCCCAAGGGGGGTGTTACAGCACGCATGTGTTCCAGTTTGAAACCCAGAGTAGAACGCGCATTTAAGCACGCCCGTGCTCAACAGGCAGCACGCCCGTGCTTACCTGCAGGTCTAGCACACCCGTGCTGAGGGTGAGCACACCCATGCTCACTTGACCAGAAAAGAAGCCAGAATGTTGAAATAGGGGTTTTCACCCCAAACACTTAAAATACTTAATAAGATACCAACGGAACATGAAGACCAAAGACAAGTGATAAGATGTTATATCTTGGTAGCCTAGTGTTCGCTCCAAGTGATAAGATGTTGTACCTTGGTAGCCCAGTGTTCGCTTCAAGGGGGCCGTGATGCTTGATGGTCAAGGTGTTGAGCTTTGGTGCTTAATGGCAAGAGTGTTGTTAATGCTTAAAAGACTAAACGATGAACGTTTAACAATAATCCTCGATAGCCTAGCGGTCGAGGTGTTGATGATGATAAAACTTGGGTAGCCTATGGGCCCAAGCGTAGGTGGTGGTTGTGGTTGTGTGTTGTTTGACATGCATTCACGCATCGAAGATGTTAATTGGAGGTTGTGCAACGTAGGGGAGGTTGTCCGAGCGTAAGACGATCTGGCCGTCCGCGGGATTCGTCCAAAAGGGAATCAAGTATACATCGTGGTGGCGCATCCGTGAATAAGATGTGTCGGCTGTCCTAGGGGTCTACCCAAGGTTTGGTGGATTGCCCCGACGTTGGTGATTTTTGGCCAATGTGGAAATGTAACCCCAAAGTTGGCATCCTGAGTTAGTTTAGATCGAAATGCATAGTAGAGGAGTGGAGTAGAACTGCATTGTATAGCATACACGTTATATGATGATGATTTTTTTGATATTGATGTTTGATATAACATGCTTGCTTGATGTATGCTCGTCTTGCTAACTGCTTCCTTGCCGTTATATTCATATATATGTTTCTTACTCCCTATCTTTATGTTTCCTGTTTGTGGCATGTATTGTTTATGCAGGGGTCGATGTGCAGCAAGTTGAGGAATGACTCTGAGGAGCCACTCGTAGATAAGATTTCCCGTTTTAAGTAGTTGTTTAGTTGTTTCCAGTTGTATCCGAATTGTTTTATCGGATTGGTTATACCAGCTCTGTAGTGTGACATCGGGGTTGGGTTTGTTTATAGTTTTGTTTTATGTTACGTTTTCTTTATAAACATGTTTTGGTTATTTCCGCGTTATGTTACAATGCGGTAGTCTCTGCCCGGTTTTGATAATTATATATTTTTGCATGTGTTCTCCCTCTTTTATATATGTGTTATCGCTTTTGAATGCACGCGGGATAGATGGTGTCACAATAGCAAGTCCAAAGACTTGGAACTAGACGAGCCCACTTTACTGATAAGTTAAACTTGCGCGTCCAAAGACCCGCGCATCTACTAGCTATTGAAAATGAACCCGTCTAGTATAAAGCGAATTTATTTCAAATGATTGAATATTTAATTCAAATGAATATATGTCTCTTTCCCTTACTGTTTCATTTGTTAACACTTTGTTTCTTGAGAATAGAAACATAGTACCATCGAGAACATAAACCTTTGTACTCTGTCACCAATATTGTTGTAAAGTTTAAACCAAGTACAAAGAAGGGAAGTCAGAAAGTAACCTTCCATACAACAGGGAAGTGACAGCTCTACTTTGAGCATTCCTCTGATAAAAAAGAGCACTTCTCATTGAAGCATATCAAGTTATCAGTCTCAACGGATCCTAGCATTTAATGCTATGTCTAAACGGATACAATTTGAAGACCTTTGAAGAAGTTCAAGACAGCAAAGCACTCCATCGATAAATACCAGAGGAACCCCAGTAAAGAAGATATAGAAGCTCTGATATTAAAAGTGTCAAAACTCTACTGAAATCTCTCGAACAAATTTACGTGTAATCTTAACTGATCTCCAACTTTCATACTCTCACACTTAGTGAGTTCTTAGATCAAGATCTGTAAATCTCTTTGTTAGAGTTAGAGCCTGAAGAAGCTTGGTTGAGAAAGAATACTTGTAGCTTGAAGAGGTGTTGAATACTTGTAATCTAATTGGAAAATAGTGGAGAAAAACCTCCAGGTAGAAGGGACTGGACGCAGCTCTTGGTTGGAAGAGAGTGAACCATGATAAATCTCGTGTGAATCTTCTTTCCTTACCTTTTACATTATTTGTTTATGCTAACTACGGGGACTTGAATCTGAGTTTGTTATCTATTCAAAAATGTTTTCTTGTTTGTGTGTACTTATATTGTTTTACTTGTAAAAAGGTTTGAGAAAATGACTTTTTCGAAAAACTGTTAAGAAACACAATTCAACCCCTCTTCTTGTAGTTCCATGTGTCAACTTCAATTATTTCAAACAATAACTTTGTTGTTAATTGATGTTTATTTTATTTTATTTATATTTTTTAATTGAGGTTTATCAATTTAATGATTTAATATTTTTTTATAAAACATGGATTTTCTAGCACAATTTCATATTTCATTATTTTGTTATTATCATTTCAAGAACTAAGTTTTGTCTCTCAAAATTATCTATTTTTATTTAATTATTATGCTAAACATTAATTTTTCTCACTAAGTTTTAAATTTCATTTTATTATTGTTTTAAATAGTGAGTTTTTTCTCTCATATTCATCTTTTGTCATTTTATTATTATGTCAAATAATATTTTTTTCCCTAAATTTCATCATCTATTATTTTATTACTTTTTATTTTATATAGTCACAATTTTACTTTTGGGACCTAATTAAAATTTTTATATATGTTCAAAGACCCAATTAGAAACTTTTTATTTTAATGACCCAATTAAAGTTTTTACATAAGTTCTGAGACCTAATTAAAAAAAATTTAGTTCAAGGACCTAATTAAAAATTCATAATTAATTCAGGAACCAACTCAATAATTAAACATAAATTAAAGAATATTGCGATGTGAGTAATGCGATGTTACATTAGTATTGCCACATGAGTAATTGGATGTGAGTCATGATGGTTTATGCAATTAGATTACTAATGTTAATTAATGATATGAGTAATGTGATGTCACGTTAATATTGTCATGCGTGAATAAAAAATATTCTTTTTTTTAACAAAAAAAAATTATTATTATATTCAAAGTGATAGGAATATCTCGTAAAAAAAGTGATAGGAATAAAAATGTTTTAATTTTATTATATTTTATTTTTGGTTCAAATCTTTTGATGACAAGTAACTCTAGTCTCGTTCATTTTTATTCCTATCACTTTAGATTTACATAATTTTATGATTTAATTAAAGAATTTAATTGGTATACACTGTTAGTGTAAATGTTTTTTACATTGTCAACCAATAATAAATCACCATATCATTGAAAATCTTTTATTCTTATCCAAATCACCTTAAAAATCATTCATACCATGATTTGTGATTGGTTGACTATAACACCCCGGTTTTTACTGTTATTGAATAACAGTAAATATATATGTTTATATTATTTAATTTGGATTGATCAATTATCTTAATAATTATTTTTAATTTATTTACGTGGTTTAGTTTGAGAAATTTTAATTACTCATTTAAAATCATTTTATTAAGTGCGTCAGCACTGCCTTATTCCAGTATAAGTACTTTTACTAGACAATAATGTTATGTTATTGTTACTATTAGTTTTTATTTAGAAAATATTTTAAAATGATATGATTTTGAAAGAAAAGTATTTTCATATTTTATCATATTTAATTTTAGACTTGAAAATGAATTGGTTTGACATTAATCGGAGATTAATTTTGGATCACTGATTTTCTTAGTTGATCAATTCAACTATCAATCTTTACTCTATTTTAAATTTTGAAAATATATATTTATCACTTATTATTTTTAGATTCAGAGGACAATAACTTTTTTTTTTCTAAACTCAGTTTTAACCACTTATTTTTATACCTACCCAATAAGTAAATGATAAATAAATAATAGAAAAGCTAAAAACCCCTCCCTTCCCTATTTCTGTACGTGTTTTCCCCATCCCTCATCAGCATTTTCTTTTCTTTCTTCTTCATCACAAACCAAACTCCTTCACTCTTGGTCTTCACCTCCTCTCCCTTGGATTCAAATCTTCTCCTCCTTCTCCCTAACTCAGCCACGCCACCAGCCACCATGGAGCGCCGTCGGACCGTCACCTAGAGCGAGAGGATGACATGTGTTCAGCTCTTCTTCGTGTCGCGCCAGCCGCCGCAAGCACCGCCTACAACCCGCCGTCCGTCGCCGTCCGACCACCGCACAGTAGGAGGAAGACGACCACACATGCCGCCCTGCATATACTGGCCTGCTTGGCTTTGTGTTTGGTCGCTGTCTCCGCCGCAGGGAGCGCTGCTGTCGTGTCCTTGCCGGAGCCGCCGTGATGCCTCCACTGCTACACCCCAAGACAGCCACCATGTCATCTTTCCTCTTCACCTTGGGTGAGTTTCTTACCCGTAATCCCTTGTGATTGTGAAAACCCCAAATCAATTTGCAAAACCCTAACCCTAGCTCTTTGAATTCATACTGTAATCTGAAATTAAAAGTTGTTTCCATGTAATTGGGACTATGAAATTGTGTTTCCATAATCCAATTTCATTGTTCTTTGGCTAGATTGGATTTCCCCAATTTAGGTTATGAACCATATAGCCCCAATTCGTTTTTAATTGGAATTGGTTATGTTTTGTAAAATTTACTATGTATCTATAAAATTGAGACTGCTAATTGATGTTCTGATCAACCAATTTCGTCTTTCTGTGAGCAAAGCTCATTTCCCCTAATTTCACTCAAAAACCCCAATTTTTGCATCTTTCTCTAATTATGAAATGAATTAGGTTTTGTTAAATTAAATAAATAGTTTCCTCTGATTTTACGTTTTGAGGATTATTAATTTGTGGTTATGTCGTTTGACTGATTGAATGTGCTTGGACGCTCTCTTGGATGTGATCGTGATTTCACTTGTTTAGAGAAAACATGAATTTCATGTTGTGAAGTTGTAGCTAAGTTATATGCATGTGTTGCAAGGTTCAAGTTGTTAGTGGGTATCCAGTCTTGAGAAGTTTCGTTGAACAGTGAGTACACTGGAACTCGGGATAAAGGATCTTTTTCTAGTCTAGAAAGGTAAAGGGAGTAAGCTTGAGGTGTTCCTAGTCGTTATATATTTAATGTTATAGACTGCTTGTGATAATTTATAATATATTGATTGACTGCGAATCTATATATATACGTGTTATGTGAAACTGAGATTTGGAACTGTCTGTTTATCTGAGGAATATATGTGTGTGTGTGTGAGAGAGAGAGAGAGACTTGTCCACGTTGTTAAATTATGAAGTTGATTGAAGCGTGACTATATATGTGTGTGTGCGTGTGTGTGTGTGTGTGTGTGTGTGTGTGTGTGTGTGTGTGTGTGTGTGTGTGTGTGACTTGTCCATGTTGTTAAATTATGAAGTTGATTGAAGTGTAACGTTGGTCATGGCTTGTAATGAGGAACCTTATTTTTATCAAAATATACGAATACAGAAAAGTGGAAACATGAGTTATGGCTTTCATTGGAAAATGAAAAGGAAACAGAAAATGACTGGATTTCCGTGCCGAGATTTCAGACTGGATTTTGATTACGGTGAAGCCGAACTAGCCTTCCTACTGTAAGGACCTAGAGTTTCGAGACGTCGGACTAGAGCTTGTTGATAAAAAAATTTGAAAAATATTTAGTGAGAGTTTAAAACTCAATTGATATTAAAAGTTTATTTAATATCTGAAAGATGTTTTGGCAGACGTGCTGTTAATTATCGAGCCACACTGTCACTCAGAGTGAATTGACAAACTGAATAGTTTGGACCAAAGGCGGGTTCTTGGGTCTTTGGGTCTTAAGGGACATTCGGGTTCGAAAACCTACATGGATATTCGGGTCATAGCACTCTCAGATGTAGAAATCGACAACCCTGCTCGAAATGTACTCTATCAGAAACTATTATGTATTATTTAGGTGATACGTGAAATCCTAGAACAATTGGGGAAGGACCCAGTGGAGAAGCCACCCGTTGGTTGTAAAAATGTGTGCAAGTATACATAGTCAAACAAGTAATAAAGTGTGAATAAAGATCGTTCCCACGAGGATTTAAATGAATTGAATATAAATTCTAGTTTTAACCTTTTCTACTTAGCTTAATAAAAGTGAAGAGTGATTTTAAGCATGAAATGTAAATGGAGTAATTGAGTTTCAAAACAGTGATTTTATAGTGCATGAAAGTAATAAGAGCAATAAATGAGGGTTTTAAAACAGAGAGGGAAACAGCTAGGATTCTAATCCTTTGTAATCTTAACTTTAGGGTAATTTATGCTTCAGGATGCTACAGCATTTAGTCCAGGAAATGAAATTTGCTTTTCAGCAGTAAGAACCGAGTTCATTAAAAGCATATTATTCCTAAGTTCAAATTAATTCCCTCAATTGTCAAATAAGCACGTCCAACTACTTAAAGACTTGAAGGCTATTCCTAGCTCATTCAACACAATTAATTTTCCAATTAATTGTTCTATCTTTATCTTCTAGTCAAGTCCACTAACTTGGTTTTTCCAAACTTAGTTAGCTGATACTTCAGATTAGTTTATCAGTCTAAACCGAAATTCAAAATTCAAGCAAAAGAGAAGAAATACTAAGCATGAAACGTAAAGAATTTAGAGAGAGGACAAAGGTGAGCTGACAGCTGCTATGCACAGTACAAGGGTGACCTAAAAGCAAGACTTACACACTATTTGTACTAGCTCCCTCAAAATAGGGTTACATTCTCTCTCTCATGCCTCACCTTTTGGGCTTTACAAAAATTCAAATGATAAAATAATCCTTGGCCCAATTCCCAAGTACACATAGCTGCTGCATTGTATCTCTCTCTTCCTTTTTGAACAGCGCAGCGGTTATTTTGTCCTCTAGTGGGTATTGACTGAGCTGGAAATGTTTTTGTCTTGTAGTGAATTGCTCCCCAGAAGCTGCAGTATTCCATAACATTCCATAGCAACTCCTTCAGCAATTTAACCTCTAAAACCTGCTCAAAACTCAAACAACCTTTAGCAATACCAATTCAGTATTCATAGCTTTTTCAGCATTTTAACAGATCAACACAACTATTTACTAAACCAATCAAAACTTGAATTTATTTTCTAAAAAATGATCAAACAAAAACAATGATTAAGATAAAAGGATAGTAACAACTCTTATTTCTAAGAGTTATCACACCCCAAACTTGAACCATTGCTTGTCCTTAAGTAATGACATTCAAAAAGCATTATTAAACTAAGAACAAAATCAAAACAGCTTAAGCAAAATCCATGGCAGTCCTTAGATGCATTTTTCAGAAACATGCTCAACACAAAATACCCCTTTCTCAATCACTTTCCAAAGTGTGTGTGTGCTCCTTAAGCTCTCAACTTAGTTTTAACAAGGAAACTCTAACCAAACCACCTCTCAACAGAGTCTTAGGTGCATTTTCCAATTATCCTTTGGATACAAGGGTGAAGGCTCACCAGATTACCTTCCTAAGAACAGGGGCTTAACACATTATTGGATTTGTCATATCACTCTATTCACTCTACTTTGTGTTCTTTCTTGGTGTTTCACTCAATCATCATTCACATGCAACTCTATCATAGGCTTGACAAATTTCTATCAATCAAAAGCACAAACACAAATTCCACATAGCAAGAGGACTTTAATGGGTTGTAATGGGGCTAAGGTTCAGGTGTGGAAATTTTTGGGACAGTAGCTAACTTAGGTGGAGTTCAAGATCTCTTGTCCAAATCACCCACCCCAAACTTAGACATTTATGTATTCTTGCCCATATTTCTGGTGACAAGGGGGGAAACTTTATTACTTTTAAATCTTTTTTTTTTTTGAATAACAGACAAACATTGGGAGGAAAGGCAGCAGCTTCAGTGTAACATACTCTGTTGCAGTTTTTCTGCAGCTTTTCACTTTTTCACATTGTTCCTTTGATGATTTGCTCTTTCCTCCCTTTTTATTGCATAGGCAGCCCCCAAACCTTATAATGATGGTTGTCCTAAACCATTGTGGTCAGGACCCATAGTTAGATGACTATTTGACACAGTCCCAAACTCCACCTAAACAGGGTAGTACATTGCTTTTCAGGGAATTTGAGCTTGTAATATGGCTTAACACCAACAAGAAAGTCTTAGGCTCAAAGGGGTTCACATAGGGTAATACTTGAGGGTTGGCCTTTTAAGTCTCAATAGTTAAAACAAGAACAATACCTCAAGCCAGTTTGTGTTCAACAATGAAATATGCAATCAATCACAGAAATAAGTCAAGTCCTACAGAGAAAACACATGAATGGAATGCATGATGAGCAAAATCTGTTGAAGACCAAAAGCTTACAGGATTGATGCTGTAGAGTGCTACAATACCACATTCAGCCTCACTCACCCCCAAACTTAGGTTGAAATCTAATTCAGACCTTACCCTCTCTTCCTTGGACAAGGGTCTTTGCAACCCAATTCCCCCAAGTGATTAGTGACTTTGAATGAAGTCCTTCTTTTAAGTCCATTTTGAGCTAGGGATTTTGTGGTGAGAAATGATTAATTCAGGGTATTACTGTATTAATGATTAAAACTAAAGAGAGATTAAAAGGGGGGTCCTGGTCATCTGATGCTGCAGCATGCTGCAACACCTTGGGTGGAACTTCTGCTCAAGGCTGAGCCAATCTTGCAATGCTCCTGGTATTGCCTCCTCTGGCCAGCTGCTTCATTGTGGGCTTGCTAGTTGCTGGATTTTCCTTTGGAATGGCCACTTCATCATTGGGCTCTTGACCAGCTTCCACAGCAGCCCCTCCACTCTTGGCTTGAGTCTTGGCAGTTTTGATGTTTTCCATTTTCTTCCTCAGAGGCATATCATCTTGAGTCCTCACTGCTTTCAGCAGCAGCCCTTTCAGCTTCTCTTTTTGCTCTAGTTTTCCTCACCATAGGAGGAGCTGTATGCTTGATTATTCCTTTCTTGAGTGGAGGAGGGGATGTAGTCTCAGGTTCAACCATCTTCTTTTTGCGTTTGTCAATGCTACTAGGTTGTGCAGGAGCTGGAGTGGGGTCTCTCGGAGGTGCCGGGGTTAGGGCAGAGAGGGCAGTGACTTTAATAGAGAAACATGAGGTTGAGGTGAAAGGTTGGGGATGGATGTGAGTGGTGGAGAGAATGGTGGCATTAAGTGGGTGGTTATAGACAAGTTACATTCCCCACGATTTCTGTAACTCCTCCCCTCCCAAAAACTCTCCAATTTTTGAATTTGGAAATTCAAAATTCTTGCATTCCACATGGGCTTTTGCGTTGTCCAAATTGCTACCACCCCTATCACCTGAACAATGGGCTTGACTTGACTTGACCCACTTTCCAGCACAACCCAATGACATGAGACTGCTACAGCCTGCTCTTACAGAGGTTAACAGCATGTATTTATTTAAAATAAATTAAAACAAAATGAAATTAAAACTAAAATTAACTAACTAAGCAAAAGGATATAAAGTTGGGCTGCCTCCCAGTAGCGCTTGGTTTAATGTCCTTCAGCCTGAATCCACACTTGTGGCTAAGGGTCTGTGAGATGAATGGTGGGCTTCATTCTTGCAAAAGGCTCACCCCATTATTGCTTCACCCTTTGGACATTGACTTTGAACTCTCTTCCAGAGCTTTAATCTAACGAATCCACAGCTCCATGAGGGTACACCTTGACCAGTTTGAAAGGTCTAGACCACCTTGACTTCAGCTTCCCAGGGAACAGTTTCGATCTGGAATTGAACAAGAGCACTTACATGCCTTCAACTAGTTCCCCGGGCTGGATTTTCTTATTATGCCAGGCCTTGATCTTGCTCTTGTATGCTTCAGCATTTTCATAAGCAAAGAACCTAAACTCTTTAAGTTCATTCAGCTACAACATTCTTGCTTCTCCAGCTGCTTGTGCATCAAAATTCGGTTTCTTTATGGCCCATAATGCCTTGTGTTTCAGCTCTATTGGTAAATGAAATGCTTTGACATAAACCAATCTGTAAGGGGACATGCCAATCGGGGTCTTGAATGCAGTCCAGTAGACCCAGAGAGTATCATCCAAGTGTAAGGATCAGTCCTTCCTAGAAGGATTCACCAACTTCTCAAGGATTCTTTTGATCTCTCTATTGGACACTTCATCTTGCCAACTGGTCTGAGGGTAATATGCAGTAGCCACTTTGTGTTTTAATGCATATTTTGCAAGCAAGTTAGCGAACAGCTTGTTGCAAAAATGAGAGCCTTCATCACTGATTATAGCTCTGGGAGTGCCAAACCTGGTGAAAATATTCTTGTGCGGGAACTTTGTGACTACTCTGGCATCATTGGAGGGTAAGGCTACTGCTTCCACTCATTTGGAGACATAGTCTACTACAACCAAGATGTAAGCATTTCCATAGGACACAGGGAAGGGTCCCATGAAGTCTATTCCCCACACATCAAACAATTCAATCTCCAAAATAGTGTTGAGTGACATTTCTTGTCTATTGGAAATATTTCCTACCCTCTGACATCTATCACAGTTCTTGGAATATTCTTGTGCATCTCTGAACAAAGTGGGCTAGAAATACCCTGATTGCAGGACCTTTGCAGCAGTTCTGTTCCCTCCAAAGTGACCACCATAAGGAGCAGCATGGCAATCACTAAGGATATCTTTCATTTCTTCTTCAGCATCACATCTCCTCATGATCTGATCTTGGCATCTTTTATACAAGAAAGGTTCATCCCAGTAAAAATGTTTAGCTTGATGCAAAAACCTCCTTCTCTGTTGAGAGTTCATTTCCACTGGAATTATCCCACTGACCAGAAAATTCACCATGTCTGCTTACCAGGGTGCTGCAGCATCCTCTATCAGCAGAAGGTGCTCATCAGGGAAATTCTCCTTGATTTCTCTTTGAGGCTTGGCTTCTTCTCCTTCAACAATTCTGGAGAGATGATCAGCTACCTGGTTTTCAATACTTTTCTTGTTCTTGATTTCCAAATCAAATTCTTGGAAGTAGTAGGACCCACTTGATAAGCCTTGGCTTTGCATCCTTTTTTTCAATAAGATATTTGATGGCTGGATGATCTGTGTATACCACCACCTTGATTCCCACCAAATAAGGTCTGAACTTATCAAAAGGAAACACAACTGCCAGCAACTCTTTTTTTGTATTAGTGTAGTTGATCTGAGCATCAATGAGGGTCTTGCTAGCATAATAGATAGTGTGAAAAATCTTGTTATGCCTTTGACCTAGTACAGCTCCCACTGCAAAATCACTTGCATCACACATCAACTCAAATGGCCTCTCCCAATTTGGAGCTACTATCATAGGGGCAGTAATCAAAGCCTTCTTCAAAGTTTCAAAAGCTGATAGGCACTCGTCTGTGAAGTCAAATGCACTATCATGCTCCAGCAATTTGCACAGTGGCATCGATATTTTGGAAAAATCTTTGATGAATCTCCTATAAAATCTAGCATGGCCTAGAAAACTTCTGATGCCCTTGACAGATTTAGGTGGGGGAAGTTTTTCAATCACCGCAATCTTAGCTTTGTCCACCTCTAGACCCTTCTTTGACGCTTTGTTGCCCAAGACAATGCCTTCCTTGACCATAAAATGACATTTTTCCCAATTCAAGACTAAATTGGTTTCTTCACATCTGTCCAGCACCTGCTCTAAGTTGTTCAAGCATCCCATGAATGAACCCCCAAATACTGAAAAATCATCCATGAAAATCTCCATAGTTTACTCAATGAAATTTGAAAAGATAGCCATCATGCATCTCTGAAAAGTTGTTAGAGCATTGCAGAGCCCAAAAGGCATTCTTCTAAAGGTAAATGTACCATATGGACAAGTAAAAGTGGTCTTTTGCTGATCTTATGGTGCCACTGCTATCTGATTATAACCCGAATAACCATCTAGGAAGAAATAAAATTCTCTCTCAGACAACCTATCAAGCATCTGATCAATGAATGGTAGTGGAAAGTGACCCTTCCTTGTGGCCTTGTTCAGCTTTCTATAATCCATACATATCCTCTACCCCGTGACTGTCCTTGTGGGAATAGGTTCATTCTTTTCATTCATCACCACAGTGACTCCTCCCTTCTTTGGAACACATTGCACAGGGCTAACCCACACACTATCTAAGATGGGGTAAATGATTCCTGCATCAAGCCATTTGATGATTTCCTTCTTCACTAATTCTTTCATTATTGGATTTAATATTCTCTGGCCTTCAATGCAATTCTTGGCATTTTCTTCCAACAGGATTCTGTGCACACAAAGACTAGGACTGATTCCTCTAATGTCTGCCATTTGCCATCCAATAGTTTTCTTGTGCCTCTTCAAAACTGAAAGGAGATTATCTTCTCGCTCAAAATTTAAGAAGGAAGAAATGATGATCGGAAGAGTTTCCTATTCTCCAAGATTGGCATATTTCAGATGAGAAGGTAGTTGTTTTAGTTCAAGGGTAGGAGGTCTTTCAATGGAAGGAACATTCTCTTTCAAGGTGTCTGCAGTTAATTCCAGAGGTTCATATTCTCTGACCCAAGATCTTTGTGCTAACTTCTCTTCAACTAGCAGCTTCAACTATTCATTTCCAGAATCGGTTTCCTCATTCAATTCAAACTCCTGCTCTAAGCCTTGCTCTGATGCTTGAAATTGCTCTTTCACCAGAGATTCAATACCAGTAATAACAGAGCAGCTTTGCATTTCCTCATCAGGGTATTGCAAGGCATTAAAGACATTGAAAGTTACTTGCTGGCCATTCACACTCATAGTGAGCTCTCCTTTTTGCACATCTATCAATGTTCTTCCAGTTACCAGAAAAGGGTCTTCCAAGGATGATTGGGACTTCCTTATCAGCCTCAAAGTCAAGGATAATAAAGTCCACTGGAAACACAAACTTGTCCACCCTGATTAAAACATCTTCAATCTTTCCTTTTGGGTAAGCAATGGATCTATCAGCAAGTTGCAAGGTCACAGTGGTCGGTCTGGCTTCACCAATTCTCAGTTGCTTGAAAATGGACATAGGCATCAGATTAATACTTGCTCCAAGATCACACAAAGCTTTCCCACAATAAGTATTTCCTATAGAACAAGGGATTGTAAAACTGCCTGGATCTTTCATTTTCTGAGGAACCTTGTTTTGTAACAGCTGGCTGCACTCCTTTTTCATTGCCACTGTTTTAAATTCTCCCAATCTCTTTCTCTTGGTAAGGATATCTTTCATGAATTTGGTGTAGTTAGGCATCTGTTGTAGAGCTTCAGCCAAAGGTATGTTGATGTGCAACTGCTTCAGAATTTCCAGGAATTTGTTAAACTGTTTCTCGAGCTGCTTTCTTCAACCTCTGTGGAAATGGAGGAGGTGGCCTCTCTGGAATCAGCTTGGGCTCAGTCCACTTAGGAATGACTTGCTCTGTATCTTCAGGCAGTGGAACCAAGTCATGCTTAGACTTCTCTGTTTCAGCTGGTTCAGTTGTCTTTGTTCCCTGCTGCTTAGGTGCTACAGCATCTTGTAGCTCTTTACCACTTCTTAAGTTTATGGCTTTAACTTGCTCCTTCCCTTTATCATTTGAGGATGATGGAGACTCTGTGGAAGCAGGTAAGGTACCAGCAGGTCTGTTAGCTAATGCAGTGGCCAACTAACCTACTTGGTTCTCCAAATTTCTTACAGCAACTCCTTGATTCTGGATCTGAACCTTAGTTTCAGTCATGAAAGCTTTCAACATAGCTTCCAAGGATGATTCCCTTGTAGGGGATTGATTCTGCTGCTGCTGGCTGTTCTGTCCCTGTTGTTGGTATTGTTGTGAAGCATTTCCAGCTAAGGAATTCAATGTGTTGTTGTAATTCCCATAATTGAAATTTGGGTGTTGTTTCAAACCAGGATTGTAGGTATTGGAGTATACATTGTTCCCTCTATTTCCCACATAATTCACTGATATGGGGTTGTTGGTACACTCTTTAAATAGATGCTCCCCTCCACAAAAAACACATGAAGTAGAACTCAGTTGAGCCACCACAGGTTCAGCCATAGCAGGTTCCTTACTTGCGTTAGTAGCAGTCAGATTTTCATCATATTAGTGATGGAGGCAAACTGAATGATGTCGCTCGAATCCTCAAGTGAACGGCTTCGTCGTCAAGTAATAAAAAGATCGAATCCACAGGGACCGTGATCTTAAATAACTATCAATTATTAAATCAATTAAACTGGACTAGAAAAAGAAGATTTGGAAAAGATTTGGTTTTTTAAAAGATTAACTAACAAATCAAATATCTAAAATGAAATCAAGAGTAAAATAAGAAAGTAAATCAAATCTGAGATTTTTTCAATATCAAAAGAGATTCCCAGGAATTGGGTTACCAACAAGACTGCTCATGTTACTAAATTGACTACCCCTCTTGTTAATTATCAAAATTGCTTTGAAGGTGAATTTATCCTAAATAAGTTAATGTTCCCTATCGGGATACAAGAACCGTGCCCAATTAAACCAACCCATACTCTCGTGGTAATTGAATTTAAATTGAACCCTTTAAGCTTTGTGACAATTCGTGAACCCTCGAAGTACCGTTTCTAACTCTAGTGATTTAAGTCCTAAGTTTGATTCATATAGATCCGATACCTAAGTTCACCGCTAGGTTCCTCCTTAGAGTATCTATGACATGCAAATAAGTGCGCACCAAATTCACAAGTAATTCATGCAATAGGAATCAAATCGAAAGCAAATTGAAATTAACAAGAAGTAAAACGTCGATTCATAACATAAAACAAATCTTGGGCATAGCCCCAATCCCTAGAAATAAAAATACTACTCAAGCATTGCCATGTTCATAGCAAGCTTGATTAACAAAAGCATAAAATAAAACCTAAGAGAAGAGAAGAAATTGGAGAAGAAGAGAAATCCTAGTTTTTGCCTTAGGTAGCAGCCCAAGGGATCCTATTTTTGAGCCTAATTGCTCTATTTATAGAGTAGGGTAACTTGATTCCCAAGTAATTACAAAATCAGATCAAATCAGGTTTTAAAATTCCAGATATTGCGCGTCACGGCCGTGATGCCTGTCACGGCCAGGACGTAACAGATTCTGTCTTGGAAAACTTGGCACTGATGGCCTGTCACGGCCGTGATGGTCATCACGGCCTGGTCGTGATAGGTTCTGACATTTTCGTTCTTTTCTTTTCAGCCTTGTTCGATCATGGCCGTGATGGTTGTCACGACTAGGCCGTGATGGGCTCTGTTTGGCTCATTTTTCTCACTTTTCAAGCTCCATATTCATGCAAGCTTCATCATGGTTGATCTTGAACATTTTAATCTTCAATTCCTACACAACAACGCCACAAAACCGCCCTACTCATTCCAAGGTAAAAACTAACAAAAAAATCAAATTAAAAATGCCTAAACTACATGAAAATACATGCAATATGATAAAGAAATATGAGGTGTAATCACACTCATCAAACTACCCCAAGCTTAAGATTTTGCTTGTCCTCAAGTAATAACCAATGCCAGACAAGATAAACAATCAGAGCATGGACAGTGAACCAAGAACCCGAGTAACAAATCCAAGTAACAGGAACATCCAATAAGAAGCCAAGAGACAATCAATTTCAAGTTCAAATAGAAGCTTAGGTTCCCTAAATTCATATCTCTCACTAATTCGGGCACTCTTCTCACCTCACTCAAGTGTTTAAGTGTATATGACAATTCGCTCAATTTCCTCAAGGAAGGTATTCTACCATAAGCTTGACTATTAACCAAATCTCTACTTTATTAATGAAAACACATAAGAATCAAGAGGTCTTTTATTTTGGTTGTAATGAGGCCATGGGATTAATCGTTAGGTGGGGAAATCAAGAAAGGGAAAATTCAAGAAGGTTAAACAAAATATCAAACAATGCAAAGCACGACAACCTTCTTAAATACCTTTTTGGGCTTTAATTCACTTTTCCACCTTTCTTTCTTTCTTACCCTTTTTTTTTTCCTTTTTTGTTATTTCTCACTTTCTTTTTCTCATCCCATTCTCCATTTTTTTTTCATTTTTTTTTAATTTGGAGAAGGGGAGATCTTCAACTTAAGAGAAATATTTTTCTAACTTTTTCATCCCACAATTTATTTTTCAAACCACCTTTTTGCCCTTTTTGCAAACTTTAAAAGGTGTCATACCAAGCATCATTAATCAAAATAAATCAAGGTACCAAGAAAAGTATTTTATTCTTTTAGGCTCAAAATTGGGCAACTAAGGGGTAGCATTTAATCAGTCAAAGCTCAGAAGGCCGGAAAAATACGTATTGCCTCAATCATTTTCAAATATGTTTTCAAAAATTTTTAAGTTTCAAAACGGTTTCAAGTCAAGTTCTAGAGAACACAATCCAAGAGGAATAAAACACTCAATTACAAGGAATGGGGTGGATTTAGTGAGTACCCCTTTTAGGCTCAAAAAATCTCACATTTAGTAGTTTAAAATCAATGAGAAACACAAATCTAAGGAACCACATGCTAATTATCAACTATCAAAAGATAATCTCAAGCATTTTTATTTTTAGCGTATCACAAGAATACAAAAATTGGGTTCAAAAATTCATTGTCTCAATTCATTTGGCATAAAGTTCTCACAATTGGATGCATACTCTAAGCAAGGGGCAATCTAATCATGTGATTATGCAAAACTATGCCTATATGAATGCAACATGAAAAATACACAAAAAAAAAAGAAGCAAAAATACCCTACCCCAAGCTTAAAAACTTACATTGTCCCCAATGCAAATAATCAAGTCAGAGAGAGGAGAAAAATGGAACAACTCACCGAGGTGGTGGAGGGTGCTGGCTCACATGCCAGTCATAGAGCTGCTGGAAGACGTGTCACGGCCGTGACATTCATCACGGGCAGGCCGTGACCAGTTCTGGTGTCAAGCGAGTCCCCATCACGGGCGTGATATACATCACGACTGGGCCGTGATCAATTCGGGTCTATAGGAGCTGGCCTCTCATGGCCGTGACTTCCATCACGGCCAGGTCGTGATACATTCTGATCTTCTGGGTCCTTCTCATCACGTCCATGAGGACTATCACGGCTGGCTCGTGTTCCTTCCTGATCTTCAGCTGTTGGCTAATCACGGTCGTGACCCCCGTCACGGCCTGGGCGTGATCAATTCTGGTCTCACATAACCTGAAAATACTTAGCAAAACCATCAATTAGTGATATTTCTTCTCTTAATCTTCTCAAATTATTCAAAGACAAAATTCAAAAACAAATTGAAAAGGGAAAGAAAACTTGGGTTGCCTCCCAAGAAAAGCTTATTTACGGTCTTAAGCTTGACCATACTCCCTTGGATCAACCGAGATCAGCTAGGCTTGGAAGTGCAAGAACACCTCTCTCCCAAGGAAGTCCATCAAAGAGCCTATTTTGTTCGTATGGCCTCATGCACTTTCGCTTTGCGCTTTTCACTCTGAGTTTCATGGCCTTACTTCCTTCCGGCGGAAGTTTTAACTCCACATGTTGAGCAACTCCAACTTCATCATTATTTGGTGCATCATTTGTCATGCAAAGTTTCGGAGTTGCTTCCATGTTAAGCTCTTCCTTCACCTTTGGAGGCATTATCTCAATCCTGCACACATGACTCTCAAAAGGAGGGTTGTTATATGAGTTAGTCAAATCAAAATCCACCCTACCTTCCTCTACATTCAAGGAGAGCTTATCATTTTTTACATCTATTATTGCTCTAGCTGTGGCCAAGAATGGCCTTCCAAGAATGATAGGGAATTTAGAATTCCCGTTCATATCCAACACCATGAAATCGATAGGAATGAAAATTTTCCCTACCTTTATGGGAACATTCTCTAGTATGCCTAGAGGAGTTTTAGTTGAGCCATCCGTAAATTGTAAAGAGAACTTGGATGGACTCAATTCCTTTGTTCCTAACCTCTCAAAGATGGTATGTGGCATCAAACTCGCACTAGCCCATAAGTCACATGAGGCTTGGTCTATTTTTAATTCTCCAATTGAGCGAGCAATAGAGAAACTTCCTGGATCTTTTAGTTTATGAGGCATATTAGTTTTTATCATGGCATCATGCTCCTTAATTAAGCTTAGTTTCTTTTTATACTTGCTTTTTCTTGACCAACCTTTGTGGGAAAGGTATTGGGGGTTGGTAACGTGGTGGAGGGACATACTTTGGCTCTACCTCTTCATGTTCACTCATGTCCTCCTCACATTCCACATCCTTTTCAACTACCCCAAGCTTATCATCGCTCAAGTATATAGCATTACAGTGCTCATTGGGATTAACTTCGGGTTGTCCTGGAAATGTACCCTTAGTTCTAGAATATGTACTAACTTGTTGGGCAATGAGAATTTCTAACATCTTATTATGGATGGTTAAGTTATCTACCTTAGATTCTAACTTTTTTGTTGCCTTATTGACTGCTCTACCTTGTTGCCTAAACTCTTCATTTTTCTTTGTTTGAGTTTCAACAAAATTTTTCAAAAGAGAATCAAGTTTAGACTTTTGTACCTGAGGATACCCCGATGCGGGTTTCCTATTACCTTGGCCTTCCTGGAATTCGTGGTTCAACGTGTTGTTGTAGTTCTCGTAGGAGAGATAAGGATTATTCTTCGTCACTTGGTTGTAAGGATTTGGGAGAGCATAATTTGGCAACTTCGGGTTCGTGTCATAAAAGTTGTGACAAGAGTTCACTTGTTCCCTGGAAGCACCGGATCCAGGAGCAATACCGAGCTGGCACTCCATTATGTCATGTCCCTGCATTTCACAAATCTCACAAACAACATCAGTAGCACCTATTGAACTCAAATTAGCCTTTTCAAGCTTATCAAAGCGTTTATTCAATGAGTCAATTTTAGACATAATTAGATCAGTGCTATTCATTTCAAACTTACCCCCCGAAAGCTTTTTCGGGTTATTACCTCTTTCCGAACCCCATTGGTGATAGTTGGTGGCTACGTTTTCAATGATATTGAATGCTTCAGTCAGAGGTCTATTCATAAAGGCTCCACCTGCTGCAGAGTCAAGTGACACCTTCAAAGAGTAATCCAATCCGTTGTAGAAGGTATGCACTAACAACCGCCTCTCGTGCCCATGATGTGGGCGAGACTCTAGCAATCCTTTGTAACGATCCCAAGCTTCGGATAAGCATTCTTCGTCCTTTTGGAAGAAGCCAGTGATCTGAGTTCGTAGGTAGGCAGTCTTGGATGGAGGGAAGAATTTTTCCAAGAATGCCTACTCCAGTTGGTCCCAAGTTGACAAGGTATTAGCGGGCACTTGCTTCAACCAAGCTTTTGCCTTTCCAGTCAGAGAGGAGGGGAATAACCTCAAGCGTATAGCATCAATCGGGGCACCTTGAATTCTTATTGCATCAGTGAACTCCAAGAATGTCTCCACATGATCGGTCGGGTCCTCCGAGGGTAATCCTATAAATTGATGTTGCCTAATCATGCCAATTAACATAGGCGGTATAGTGTAGTTCTCCGCCTCAATTTCTGGCCTAGCAATCCCAGTTCGCAAACCCCTAGCATTTGGGACTACGTAGTCCTTCAGTGGTTTGGTATCTGGTAGATTCGCCATGAGTGGAATGGGAATCGACCTCTCTTTCTCTTTGTCTTTGTAGTCTCTCACGTCTACGAAAGGTCCTTTCGATCTCAGGGTCAACTTCAACAAGATTTCCAAAACTTTGGGATCTTCGCATAAAAGAGAAAAATACTTGCAAAGAGAGATAGATACTCTAGGAAAAGAAAAAGAGATAAATGAAAAAAAAAGATAAATTTTTAATATATATATATATATATAAAAAAGGTCCAGAAAAATCAATTTAAAAATTAAATTGAAATTCAAGAAAGCACAATCCCCGGCAACGGTGCCAAAAACTTGATGTCGCTTGAATCCGCAAGTGAACGGCTTCGTCGTCAAGTAAAAAAAAGATCGAATCCATAGGGACCATGAACTTAAATAACTATCAATTATTAAATCAATTAAACTAGACTAGAAAAAGAAGATTTGGAAAAGATTTGGTTTTTTAAAAGATTAACTAACAAATCAAATATCTAAAACGAAATCAAGAACAAAATAGGAAAGTAAATCAAATCTGAGATTTTTTCCAATATCAAAAGAGATTCCCAAGAATTGTGTTACCAACAAGACTGCTCGTGTTACTAAATTGACCACCCCTCTTGTTAATTATCGAAATTGCTTTGAAGGCGAATTTATCCTAAATAAGTTAATGTTCCCTCTCTGGATACAAAAACCGTGCTCAATTAAACCAACCCCTACTCTCATGGTAATTAAATTTAAATTGAACCCTTTAAGCTTTGTGACAATTCGTGAACCCTCGAAGGACCGCTTCTAACTCTCATGATTTAAGTCCTGATTTTGATTCCTATAGATCCGATACCTAAGTTCACCGCTAGGTTCCTCCTTAGAGTATCTATGACATGCAAATAAATGCGCACCAAATTCACAAGTAATTCATGCAATAGGAATCAAATCGAAAGCAAATTGAAATTAACAAGAAGTAAAACGTCAATTCATAACATAAAACAAATCTTGGGCATAGCCCCAATCCCTAGAAATAAAAAGACTACTCAAGCATTGCCATGTTCATAACAAGCTTTATTAACAAAAGCATAAAAGAAAACCTAAGAAGAGAAGAAATTGGAGAAGAAGAGAAATCCTAGTTTTAGCCTAAGGTAGCAGCCCAAGGGATCCTATTTTCGAGCCTAATTGCTCTATTTATAAAGTAGGGTAACTTGAATCCCAAGCAATTACAAAATCAGATCAAATCAGGTTTTAAAATTCCAGATATTGCGCGTCACGACCGCGATGCCTGTCACGGCCAAGCCGTGACAGATTCTGTCTTGGAAAACTTGGCACTAATGGCCTGTCACGGCCGTGATGGTCATCACGGCCTGGCCGTGACAGGTTCTGACATTTTCGTTCTTTTCTTTTCAGTCTTGCTCGATCATAGCCGTAATGGCTGTCACGGCTAGGCCGTGATGGGCTCTGTTTGACTCATTTTTCTTACTTTTCAAGCTCCATCTTCATGCAAGCTCCATCATGGTTGATCTTGAACATTTTAATCTTCAATTCCCTCACAACAACACCACAAAACCGCCTTACTCGTTCCAAGGTAAAAACTAACAAAAAAATCAAATTAAAAATGCTTAAACTACATGAAAATGCATGCAATATGATAAAGAAATATGAGGTGTAATCACACTCATTACTGAACAGATAGGGCATTTGCTTCCCTCACAGTTGGTCATTGGTAGCTATTAGCAGCTATGCTCTCAATCAATGCATAAGCTTCATTGTATGATTTTGTCAAGAATGTACCTTCAGATGAAGCATCTAACATCAATCTTGAAGGAGGCAACAGTCCATTGTAGAAGGTCTCCATTTGGATGCATACAGGAATACAATGATAAGGACATCTTCTCAAAAGCTCATTGAACCTCTCCCATGATTCATATAGTGATTCATCATCATTTTGCCTGAATGAAGTTATCACTCCTCATTCTTGTATTTTTAGTAGGAGGGAAGTACTTAGTCAAGAACTTTTCAGCTAGGCCATTCCACGAAGTAATGGAGTTGGATTCCAAAGAGTTCAGTCAAGTCTTGGCCCTGTCCCTCAGAGAGTAAGGAAAGAGCCTTAACCTGAAAGCATCATCACTTACTCCAGGAATCTTGAAATTGATGGCCACTTCCAAAAATTGCCTTAGATTCAAGTGTGGATCTTCAGTAGGGGCACCACTGAACTGCCAAACAGTTTGAAGCATTTGGGACATCATTGGGTTGAACTCAAACTCCTGGGTGGTTATTTCTGGTCTCACAATCCCAATGCTCATGGTTTGGGGATCGAAGACAGCATAGTCCCTGATGGATCTCTCCCTATCATTTGCCATTTCAATCATACCAGGATGATCTTCATCCTCATTTCCCAGAATATGAGCCATGAAGCCTAAGTCAGAGTGTTGATCTCTAGCTCTTTGCTCTTTAGTTCTCTTCCTTAACCTGTTTGCTGTTTTCTCTATCTCCAAGTCTATTTGAAACTCGGGTGTACCCTTGTTGTGCATGCAGCTATAAAACCTGTTGCTAAGCAAAGTGCACACAATTTTCAGTAATAGCCAAATAGAAGAAGTTAACAAAAGAATTTAAATATTCAACACCATTGTCAATCCCCGGCAACGGCGCCAAAAACTTGTTGGTTGTAAAATTGTGTGCAAGTATACACAGTCAAACAAGTAATAAAGTGTGAATAAAGATCGTTCCCACGAGGATTTAAATGAATTGAATATAAATCCTAGTTTTAACCTTTTCTACTTGGCTTAATAAAAATAAATAGTGATTTTAAGCATGAAAAGTAAATGGAGTAATTGAGTTTCAGAACAGTGATTATAAAGTGCATGAAAGTAATAAGAGCAATAAATGAGGGTTTTAAAATAGAGAGGGAAACAGCTAGGATTCTAATCCTTTGTAATCTTAACTTCAGGGTAATTTATGCTTCAGGATGCTGCAACATTTAGTCCAAGAAATGAAATTTGGTTTCCAGCAGTAAGAACTAAGTTCATTAAAAGCTTCTTATTCATAAGTTCAAATTAATTTCCCCCAGTTGTCAGATAAGCACGTCCAGCTACTTAAAGACTTGAAGGTTATTCCTAGCTCATTCAACACAATTAATTTTCCAATTAATTGTTCTATCTTTATCTTCTAGTCAAGTCCACTAACTTGGTTTTTCCAAACTTAGTTAGGTAATACTTCAGATTAGTTGATCAATCTAAACCGAAATTAAACATTCAAGCAGAAGAGAAGAAAATGAATAACATCCATTGCATTGAATTACCCATCAGTGTTAATTACAAAATCATAGAATCCTAACTAAGAGAATTTAGCTCATAATGAGCTTGAAGACAAAAATAGACATAAAAGAAATACTAAGCATGAAACGTAAAGAATTTACAGAGAGGACAAAGGTGAGCTGACGGCTGCTATGCACAATACAGGGCTGACCTAAAAGCAAGGCTTACACACTATTTGTACTAGCTCCCCCAAAATAGCCTCACTTTTTGGGCTATACAAAAATTCAAATAATAAAGTAATCCTTGGCCTAATTACCAAGTACACATAGCTGCTGCATTGTATTCTTTCTCTTCCTTTTTGCACAGCGCATCGAACATTTTGTCCTCTAGTGGGTATTGATTGAGCTGGAAATGTTTTTGTCTCGTAGTGAATTGCTCCCCAGAAGCTGCATCATTCCATAACATTCCATAGCAACTCCTTCAGTAATTTCATCTCTAAAACCTGCTCAAAACTCAAACAACCTTTAGCAATAACAATTCAGTATTCATAGCTTTTTCAGCATTTTAACATATCAACACAGCTATTTACTAAACCAATCAAAACTTGAATTTCTTTTCCAAAAAATGATCAAACAAGAACAATGATTAAGCTAAAAGGATACTAATAACTCTTATTTCTAAGAGTTATCACCATCCAACGCGAAACAATTGTTATAGGAATTATCGCGACCTATCATGATCGAGGAAGGGAAGTTAGGATCTCCGGATATTTGTGTTAGAAAGTGGATATTTGAAGTGTTAACAGAAAATTTGCGAATAAAATCCTTAATCTGAACAATCTTATTAGCTTAATTTATTTTATTTATATGAGTTGTTACTTTGGTATTGTGATGTTGTTTATATGTTGAATATATGACTGCTATGTCTATACTCATATATTGGTAACTCACCTTTGCAATATATCTGTGTGGTTTTGTGTTGTTCTTTGGTACATGACTGCAGGTGATGTCGAGGTGTTCTCTGCCCCAAAATCGGAGGGATTGGTCTCGACTTTTAAAAAGGTTGAGTAACTGGAATGACCATGGAGGTCTTTTCCAATAAGATTCTCATAGTACGACCAGCTTAGGTTTTTAAGACGTTGAGTAATGCTAGTGTGTATGTTTGTGGCTCGGAGAGCCTTTATTTTGGATAGAATGTTTATGGCTCAGAGAGCCTTTATTTTGGATGAAAATATAAATATATTAGCATGTGTTTTTGCTTGGGATGTTGAAATTACTCAAGAGACTATGTCGAATTTTTGTAAAAGTTATAGATCTATATTCAAGTATGTTTCTAAAGAAAATAGACTTGCCAGGCTAGGATTGTAAGCCTGTGCGCGGGTAACGACTTAGATTTTTGGGTTGTGACAATTTATATACATGACCAGAATCTATACAGGGATAGGTGAACATGTGGTGTTATTATCTTATAATATGTTTAAGTTCTTACCGCAACCGCAGGAAAATAAATTTTATACCCATTTTCTGACACTTAAGTACTTATATCAATTATTTTTCGAAAGCAAACCAGCAAAATTCTTTTTATTTAAGTTTCGTAATGAGTTAAGAGTTATCCATGTAATGCCCAAGGGGGTGTTATATTGAAAGTGTAAAAAAATTTACACTGACAGTGCATACCAATTAAACTCCTAATTAAATTAATAATTATTTTATTTAAAAAATTATTTTTTTAATGCAACATTATATTTAATAATATTTATCATATTTTGTATAATTATTATTATTACATATAAATATTAAATTTTTTTATCATAATAATATTATTTTTTAGGGTATTGCTAACGAGTGCCCTGAGGGCATTGGTTAAGGAACCCACAGTTGTTTTCAGTGTTTTATGTACAAATTTATGAAAACAGGAAACATAATGAAAACAAGGTGGCGGTTTTGTAACTATATCTCAAAACAGGAAATGAAAACAGGAAATCGGAAACAAAGCAAACAGACCTTAAGTGTTACACTTTTCGAAATGTTAAATATATCATTTTATATACAATTTTTTTTTATTCCTTAAATAATATTATAAGGATATTTATTAAATTTTATTTTTTTATAATATTAGAATTGAAAGTGGGTAATGGGCTAATGGCTTTTGGCACATTTTCTAACCTGTCCGGCCAACGTGTTTTGAATATTCTCCTTGAAATGGTTGTCTTATGTTTTGGGTTCAAATCTTTTGATGACAAGTAACTATAGACTCATTCATTTACATAATTTTATGATTTAATTAAATCAAATTTTATTTTATTTTCAGTACATGTTTATGTTTTTTTTATGAACCCATTGTAAATAAGTTTTTGGCTTTCTAGTGGATCTACAAAATATCCTCAGAAGTATAGTTTTTTGATTCGTTATGAGACCGGTCTTCATTCATATGCTTAATTATAGTTAAGGTTCTTTGTTCCTCCCTAAATAGGTGTTTTAGGATTCGAGCTCAGATCCTCTTTCATACGCTCAACTTTTACAACCAACTGAGTCAAACATATTGGATAATATATTTTTATTTTGATTTATATGATATTGATGTATATCTGTCTTCACTATATTTCTCTAAAATAAATTTATTTATATTACTGGAGTGTAAAGTGATAGTTTTCAAAATGAATTCTTTCCTTTCGTGCCGCAAGAAAAACAAGGAAAAATGGGGAAATGATGATATATGAGAGAGTAGATAGAGACGTTGAAGAGGAGATGAAAAGAAGTTTGATGGGGAGAAAATAGGAAAGTAATAAAATGAGAGTAATGAAAAAAATAAGAGAGAAATAAAGAGAACGAAGGTTTGACGGAGAGAATCAAATTGCAAGTATAAACTCAAAAAAGTATAACTTCAATAGTAAATTAAGTACAACCGCGACCATAGAAGATCACAACCCAGTCCACCTCTCTGCCGCCGCCATACTTCCCACGTGGCACAGATAATTGATCTCCGACACACAAATAAAAAATGTGTTTTTTCCACCTCTAGAAAATGCTTAAAAAAATTAAATAATTCAGGTTCCAATCAACATTCAACACAAAAGAATTATAAAAAAATACCATAAACCCACTAAAAAAAAGCCCCACCCCTCTCCCTGTTTCTCTTTGCTTTTCTCTGTGAGCCATCTTCTTCTTCTTCTTTCTCTTTCTCTCTTTCACGCCACCGACGTCTTCCAAACATAAGCTTCAGATTAAAACCATTACAGCATAACCCAAAAAAAGCAGAAGAGAAAACCATAATCCCACGTAATTATCCAATAACAGCAAGCTTAATCGTAATTAAGCTATGAATTTATCATAATCCGAATCCTTTCCGGTTTCTGCAAAAGCAAAAATTTCCACAAAGCCATAGAGAGAGAGAGAGAGAGATGCCAAGCGTGGGCGTGAAGCTCTACAGCGTGTTCTTCAAGTTCCTCTTGAAGCAACGTTTGCAGAACCGGATCCAAGCCCCGCACGATGAATCCGACCCGTTCGGCGTCACGACCCGACCCGACGAATCCGTCGCTAACGCCAACCCTTCCTTTAACGACGGCGTCGCCACCAAAGACATTCACATCGATCCCTTCACCTCTCTCTCTATCCGAATATTCCTCCCCGAATCCGCACTCGCCTCACCCGAACCCGATTCCAAACCTCACCCTCCCAAACCTAACCTCCATCCCGAACCTCGATCCACGCACGCCGATACGGCGTCGCATCACCACGGTTCTAATTTTCACCCTTCGCGGCGTAACAGTTATGCTCCTTCAGGTGCTGCGTCGCCGAGGGAAGAAGAATCTTCTAGAAGGAACAGCATCGAAGTGGAGGGTTCTAATTCGTACAGAGGCTACTCGCCGGCGTTGGATAATCGCCGGAAAAAGCTGCCGGTGATGATTCAGTTTCACGGCGGTGGTTGGGTGAGCGGGAGCAACGACTCGGTCGCGAACGATTTCTTCTGCCGGAGGATCGCGAAGCTCTGTGACGTGATCGTGGTTGCGGTCGGGTACAGGCTCGCACCGGAGAACCGGTATCCGGCGGCGTTCGAGGACGGGTTGAAGGTTTTGAATTGGTTGGCGAAACAGGCGAATTTGGCGGAGTGTAGTAAGTCCATGGGGATCAAGAAATTGGATGCTCACAATAGGCATATTGTTGATTCGTTTGGAGCTTCAATGGTGGAGCCTTGGTTGGCTGCTCATGGAAATCCATCAAGGTTGTTGTTACACTTTAATTTATATATATCCTGATGTTGTTATAGATTGATATGTGTAAGTGTAAGCATTTTACGATGGATTTAATTGGTATGCATTGTCACCGTAAAGATTTTTTTTATAATGCCAATCGGTCATAAATTGCCATATTATTAAAAATGATCGACTCTTATAATAAGTAACTTAAGTTACACATAAGATGATTTGTGACCAGTTGACAATAGAAAAAATTTTAAACTAATGGTGCATCAAAGTTGTTGACTGAACTGAATGCTGTGGTTTTTTCGCTTTTGTGTATGCATTCGTGTGTCTTTTAAGCATAGATAGTGATTAGAGACTGTAGAGTAAGTTAACCCTTGATTGGTCGAGGGTTTTGGGAGGAGGAGATTGGATAGGGAGTAGTGGCGTTTTCAAATGAAAGTGGGGGATGAGTGTTCCACATTATTTCAATTTGATGGAGGCAAGTGTTGAGTTGAAATTTTCAATTTAATGTTGATTACAATGAACTAGTTACTGACTTGTATGTGTGATCTGACAAAAAACTCGCACACTATCATAAGAGTTAATCTTGCTCATTGTTTTACATATTTGATTAATCACATCTTAAGGAAGTTTCAGGTATGGAGCAAAATTATGTACTGAATCGTCTTTTTATCAACTGATTTCACCCTAGAGTGTTCTCTGACAGAAACACATCTCTGTGCATTTTTCTGTTCCAAACATATAGGTCCAGTTCATATATTTGGTTTGGGATTCGCAGTTGTCACAATCTGGTTGTCAAATTCATTATATCTTGCTATTCTCCCTTCGTGTTTCATAAATTATTTAGGTTTTAATGAAAATAAATGTACTACTTGTCCATAGTTATTTTGCCTCTCTTTTTCTCGGTTGAAAAACACATTTGCCAATCTCATCTTGCTAACTTTATAGTTAAGCTTAACTCTTAGCCTTAGGCCTCAGCCTTTCTGATAAACTAGGAATTGATTGTTCATTTTGCAACTGTTTATAGAAGGAGTAGGCTTCATTTTTCATCTTATCTGAAGAGATTATATTGGATGATGTGTTCTCTTTCACTTTAGAATGTTGTCTTTAGCCCAGTTCTTAAAACTTAAGTTAGTAAAATAGATGTGCTGAAAAACAAGAAGGCACTGAACAGAGGTTGTAAAGTGATACGGCATGCTATATTCTTCTGATGGATGTTACTTGATGACTGGCACAGGTCATCCTCTACTACTGGATGAGGAAATTTGAGGGTTTTGATGATAAAAGAAAAAGACTTGTGGACCTAAGGTGCTTAAACGACACTTTATGCGAACCTTTTCCTCCTAGAGTTCAATCATTCTTGCTCTGGCTTTTTGCTTCCTGTGCCTTCAGAAGACCTACCTTTACGTGTACTATAATAGCACCCCTTTGGTACTTCTGTGACTCTGATTGAGTTTTTTCATTAAAAGACTTATTTGAAAAGTAAAGGAATTTTTTTCTCTCCTTTTTTTTTTATAGGCAGTGAAGGGATTTCTCTGAATCCTAAATGATACTAGTATAATCCAATTTATGGACAAGGGGCTAAATATGCCATTGGGGAACACTAATTGCAATCAGACACTACTAGATTGAGTAGGCTACATGGGCCTATAATGAAGGCTAATATAATGCTACATATGAAGCTACTACAATTTTCTCATTTAGAGTGGTCTACAATAATCATTTTGGAATGGTATCTTTCAAGGTCGCTTTTACTTGTGCTGTTGAAGTGCTCAGTTTGTTCTTCTTGGTTCTAACTAAGAATGTCATATCTTGTTTCATCTTTTTTTCCTTGTATGTCTGCTGTTGAATTGGAAGGTTTTAGATAGGGAAGGAGAAAAAGAGAGAAACAAACTAACAAGTAATAACACTGATATTGATTTGATATAGTGATGATATGATTACAAAAGACAACCCTAATAGTCCTATTTATACTAAAAGTAGAATCCTAGTCTTGATCAAATAGAGAATCAAATCATAAAATATAATTAAGAAATAAATCCTAAGAGATCATCTAGGATACTCTAAAGTATTCTAAGATATGAAAAGATATTATCAGATATTTCTCTGATTTTCTAACACCCCCTTAATAGAGTACAGTAGATCAATGTAAGCTAAACCCCATAACTGAATGTGCTGAGTAGTTGTAGCTTAGCTGGCAAGGTAGTTAACACAGTCTGTAAGAGACTGCACTGTAAGAGACTGCACAGGCTATAAATAGCCAAACTGTATTCAACTGAAACTAACAATTGAATGAATAGAATCTTCAAGATTCAGATTACTTCTCTCTCTCTCTCTCTTCTCTTTCTCTTCGTTTACCCCTTAAGCTAAAGCTTACTAAATTTTAAGCTTGTTACACGAAAAACAATGCATTCCCCCTCAAATTAAAATTTAAAATATAAAAACCATAAACTGAGCTCCACAAAAATAGTGGTTGGAAGACAACTCAAGGATGCTGGAGAGGCCGGAGAGAGTTGCTGGAAAGATAACTTAGCAAGATAGCTGGAATGATCATTAGCCTGATAGAAATTTCTTGGCAAGCAATCTACCAGCAAGGTCTAAACTTCTCAAAACGATATTTGGAAGCTTCAACAACAATATCGGAGGTCCAAATTATTTAAAATTGAAATTAAGTTAGACAACTACTTCAGGGACTGAGAAGAGGCCAGTGCATCTGGGACAAGGGCCAAGGCTAGTGCATCTGGGAGAAAGACAGGCTAGTGCATCTAGGAAAAAGAGTCGGGCCAGAGCATAAGGGACAATGAGTTGGGCTAGTGTGAGTCATAGCCAACATAAGTCAATCATCGATGGAAACAGAAGTCACGACTAATATGATTCATATATGGGAAAAGAGTCACCATCGGAATGATTGTCGGTGGGAACAAACATCACCACTAATATGACTCATCCGTGGGAAATGAGTCACCACCGGAATGATCGTCGGTGGGAAGAGAAGCCGCTGGTAGGATCCATTAGTGGATAAGAATTGCATGACAAACATTGAAGAAGCAAAACATAACCAAAGAGAGTCAAACACATCGAGGTGGTTACTAAAAAGTGGTCCATAGAGGGAGGTGAGAACAGATCCAGAAAGAGGAGGGGCCGACGAGGCAGGCACTGAAAACGGCAGTCGGAATGCTGCCCGGACGCGCCGTCACGCACCGGAGAAAGGTCCGCGCGTGCTGTTGCGGGCAGATTGAAAGAAACGCGCGTGGAGGCGCGTCGGGTGGCCGACGACAGCGCTGTTTGGACGGTCGGACAGATCGGACGACGGCGAGTCTGGTGGTGGGTTTGGCGGCCTGATACGACGGCGGACGGTGGCGGCTAATGGGACAAAAACTAGGGTCGGAATGAGCACACGACCTTGGAAGAGGCTGCAAAATCGGAGAGAGAACACGGTTTTACGGAAAAAAGACATTGGCCTAACCCGTTTGAAACAAAGGAGATGATAAGATGATTAGAGTTCCTTCATACTTAACGGAACTCCGCAGCGGAATAGTGACCAGACAGATCATGGAGGATGGTACCGCTCTGATACCATGTTGAATCGGAAGGTTTTAGATAGGGAAGGAGAAAAAGAGAGAAATAAACTAACAAGTAATAACACTGATATTGATTTGATATAGTGATGATATGATTACAAAAGACAACCCTAATAGTCCTATTTATATTAAAAGTAGAATCCTAGTCTTGATCAAATAGAGAATCAAATCATAAAATATAATTAAGAAATAAATCCTAAGAGATCATCTAGGATACTCTAAAATATTCTAAGATATGAAACGATATTATGAGATATTTATCTGATTTTCTAACATCTGCAAACCTACCTCAATGTTCTCTTTTATACCATACAGATTTCTTGGGCTTCTTCCTTTAACAACCCCAGTATTTATACCCCATAGCTTGTTTAGAGATTCGGTCTAATTCTGGTTCATTTCACCATTCTTAATATTCTATTTCTATCTAAATTTTGCTGGACAATAGCACTTTTAAAATAATAATCTTTTTTAGAGAATGTATTTAGCAATTGACATCTTAGTTATTTGGGTGAGTTAAGACTCAAAAGGATGATTGTTTTGCTTGATTATAGTAATGTCTGTGATTTTGCAATTTTTTTATCTTTAACCTCATTTGGACATGGTGGGATATATTGCGGAATGCTATGCCTCTTCAAAACAGGCCACATTTGAATGCCAACAAAAAAAATATATATATATCATGTTGACAGCTTAAGTTGAAGGGTAACATTTTTGTAGATAAGCTGTTGTATTGTCTGTAACCTTAATTTCTTCCTGTCATGGTTCCTATTGGAAGCTAGTCCTCGTTTAGTTATGTACTGGTCTAGTTTGGTGCTTAACATTTTATTGTGTCTTTGATATTGTATCAGGTGTGTTCTTCTTGGTGTGAGTTGTGGTGCAAATATTGCAGACTATGTAGCTCGAAAAGCTGTAGAAGCAGGCAAACTTCTGGACCCTGTCAAGGTGGTGGCGCAGGTCCTGATGTATCCATTTTTTGTTGGAAGTGTGCCCACTCGTTCTGAAATAAAGTTGGCAAACTCTTATTTTTACGACAAGGCTATGTGTATGCTAGCTTGGAAACTTTTCCTGCCAGAGGAAGATTTTAACCTGGACCATCCAGCCGCCAATCCCTTAGTCCCAGGCCAGGGTCCTCCATTAAAGTTGATGCCTCCAACAATGACAGTGGTGGCAGAACATGACTGGATGAGGGACCGTGCCATCGCATACTCAGAGGAGCTTAGGAAGGTGAATGTTGATGCACCTGTTCTTGAGTATAAGGATGCAGTTCATGAATTTGCAACACTTGACATACTTCTCAAAAGTCCTCAGGCCCAGGTCTGTGCTGAGGACATATCCATCTGGGTCAAGAAATATATTTCACTTCGAGGTCACGAATTCTCATATTGAGTAGGATTTACCAGATTAAGATGATGATCAGTGGGAGAATATTTTCCCCTTCTTTGAAGTTAGCATCAGATCACCATTCTAATACAAATTTCTTTGGGGATCTTTGATATATTCCTTCATTTGTTTTGATGCTTGATAAGGTCCTGGTTGTTGACCAGTTCCATGTTGGCTCGCATCACTGGTCGGTTCTTTTTGTAAGATAGAGTTGTTTTAGAAGGAGATAAGTTGAGCTGGTGAGATGCATTTACCTCGTGCACACCACGTTTTGAAGCCCCCTGCTCCATTTTTCCTGTGTATTATGATGTACTATTTAAGATATAAAATTTAGTGCAATATTCTTTTAGCTTAAGTGCCACTGTGCAATTCCCAATCCATTCTCTTATCTAATGCCCTTGGAGTAGTGGGAGGTCATAGTTACGAGATACGAGTTATTGTTTCTTCGATAATATTTAGATTTCAGATTAAACAAAGAGAGATACCAAATGTGAAAATCTAGGATGAAGTATGGAGTTATTTTAATGATATTAGCAAAAGCCTATTTTTGCTTTGTATGCTTTGTTGGGCACAATGTTTGTCTCCTATTAAAGACAATTGTTTCATCATTATCTTCTTGTTGATTCTTTTGTTTTAGTCGTACTGCCATTATAAATATGCCATGGTCTTAACAGGATTGCCTCGGGGCTGTTATCACAAATCTTTTTTGAGGTAATTGCCCACAATGATTCCTCCTGTGAGGGGAGAACCATATGGAGGTTGAATTCAGATAGAGAACCTCTCATGTTCTTTATCATGGTTATAACTTATAACCATCTTCACACCGAAGCCAAGCCAGTTTGGTCTCAATATTGGAAGCTCTTTGAGGGAATGGGGTGCCCTTTGACCCAGTGGAGTATTCTCAGGTTGATAGATCTGTCAGACTTTCTGGGCGTAATTGCAAAGTTGGCATCTCTGGGGAAAAGATCTTCCCATTATTATGGTTTTGGAGAAATAAATGAAATGAATATAATACACACTTAGTGGAGAATATCATTTATTTCTTTAAAACTATAGTGGAGATGATCTTTTCTTCTCTGCTGACAGTCCTGTAACCATGAGTTCATGGACTGGAACATTTCTTTTATTGTGGAAAGTTGATCTGTTACTTTCAAGCAATCTTACCAAACAATTAAGAAAAATTATAATGTGATGTTTTATGAAAAAGAAATCTTTGCAATGCTTTTCTTCTTTCTCAGTTCCAATGTGCAATGCCCTAGCTATTAACTCTTCTAAAACTCAAAATTTATCATGAAGCATATATTCTAAAATTTGGTTCATCGCTGTAAATGTAATATTTGACCACTCTTTATTGGGAGTTACACAGTGTAATGGCTACAAAAAATGATTTTAAAGAGATTAAGAGAAGAAATTCCATGACTAAAAATTGACGCCACGAGAGGGACCCTTTCATAGGCCATAAATCAACAACTATCATTCTCTGCTATAGACACTAAAATCAGTAATTTTCATTCTCTGCTATAGACACTAAAATAAGAGATGATTTTTGAACACAAATGGGACAACAATTTTCGACAGCAATTTGAATGGTTGGTTGTAGCTGGGGTAGTTATGTAAAATCACTTGGGTTATGGTTGGGGTAAAATTGTAAAATCACTTATGTTAATAAATTAATTTTTTGTTCCCTTGCCTGTGTCTCTTGGTTTTCTCTTCAGTTGAGAATAGATGTGAAAAGATGAGAGCATTAATCACCATGTATAGAGAAGTTTCCTTCTTCCTCCTTTTCACGGCCTTTGTCTTGGTCAGTTTTTGGTTTATGTATTTGGGAGAGGGATAGAGAGAAGGAGAAAGAGGCGCCCATGGCAGCAGAGGGGAAAGGATCAGTATTAGATGTATTATTGATATTTTTAGCTGATTTTCTGTTAAACTAAATCCTCCTCTTTTAGTGGATTATTGTTAAAAATGATCAGTTATTAGTTTCTCTTTCTTTAGGCTTTTCTTTTCCTTTCTTGGGTAAAACTATGCCTATATAAACCTATGTAATTTCCTCCATTGTATTGAATAAGATTGATGAATATTCAGTTTTACACTTCCCTTTAGTTCTATTATGGTATCAGTTTAATCTGAAAACCAAGCTTCCGCATTTTCATTCTTCAGCCATGACTGACGAAACTTCATCTCCAATCAAGAATACCAGTCACGATTCTTCCTCCAAAAATGGCAGTGAAACCATTTCATCTCAGCATTATGATCCTAGCCTCAATCCAAATAGCCCCTATTATTTGCATCCTGGTGAAAACCCAGGTTCTGTTTTGGTTTCCGCAGCACTTAATGGGGATAACTACTACCATTGGAGCCGAGCTATGCAGCGTGCTCTTTCTTCCAAGAACAAACTCAAATTCGTCAATGGAAGCATCTCTGCCCCTGATAACACTGACCCTCTTTTCGATTCATTGGATCGCTGCAACAATCTTGTGGTTTCTTGGATTACCAGAACCCTAACTCCCCAAATCTCTCTCAGCTCGAGTTCTTTTGATAACGCCAGGGAGCTCTGGCTTGATCTCTACAAAAGATTCACCAAAGGGAATCACTTTCGCATGTCCGATCTTCTTCAGGAATTACATTCTACACGCCAAGGTGATAGAACCCTAACCACTTTCTTTACCGATATCAAAATTCTTTGGGATGAATTAGAATACCTTCGCCCAACCCCCACATGTACCTGTGTTGTTGCTTGCACTTGTTCTCTTCGAAATTCTGTTCAACAATACAAGGACAAAGAACACGTTATTTGCTTTCTGAAGGGCCTCAACGATTCCTATCAACCCATTCGTACCCAGATTCTAATGATGAATCCCTTGCCATTGATTAATGAAGCCTTTTCTATGGTTATCCAGCAAGAACGCCAACCTTCCATCCCTCACCCTGTGGATTCCTCTGCTTGTCACATAAATTCCCCCAATTTTCCATCCCAAGGTTGTGGTTCAAAACCCCAGGGCAAAGGGCGTGGACGTTCTTCTACTGGCAAATCAATGATTTGTACTTACTGCAATCGCACAAACCACACGGTTGAGAATTGCTACTTCAAGCACAGATTTCCCCCTGGTTATCAGTCAAAGAATCAGAATCCTGTTTCTCAAATTGCTGCAACCATCACTGAACAGGTTCCTAAGGGTGATTCTGCCATTCACCATCCTCAACAACATTTTACAGATTTGTCTATGCCCATTACCAAAGAAGATTATCAATTTTTGGTTAAACTTCTTCAATCCTCCAAAATTGATCATGCCACTTCTGTTAATGTTGTGAGTAAGCCTACAACATCTGACCCCACACAACATCTGGTTTCGAGTATAAAAAAATTAGGTATTTCTAACTCACAGCATTCTATTTGGATTTTGGACACTGGTGCAAGTGATCACATCTGCACACATTTACCATCTTTTTCCTCATTTCACAAAATTTCTCCTATCTTTGTCCAACTTCCAAATGGAACTGTTTTCTTTGCATCTTATTCAGGAACCATTCATTTTTCCTCAACCTTTTATCTCACTGATGTACTTTTTATCCCTACTTTTACTTTCAATTTAATCTCTATTCATAAACTAACTTCATCTCTTCATTGTCGACTGATTTTCTCACCCAATATTTGTCATATTCAGGATCTCTCTACCCTGAAGACGATTGGGCATGCTGAGATCCTTCACAACCTCTACATTTACAAAGGAACACCACAAACTTTGTATAATACAGATGCTGCTCATATTCAACCCAATTCGGTTTCCTCTGTTCTTCACAATAATAAGTTGTCTCACAACATAGATTTGTGGCACTATAGGCTAGGCCACCCATCTTCTGCTATTTTACACAATTTATGTACTCAATTTCCTTACATTGTATCCAATAAAGAATTCATATGTGAATCTTGTCATTTGGCTAAACAAACTAAACTCCCTTTCCCTTCTAGTTCCACTAAATCTTTAAATGCATTTGATCTTTTACATATGGATATTTGGGGACCTCTTCATATTGCTTCTTTTCAAGGACATCACTACTTTCTAACAATTGTTAATGACTATACCAGGCACACCTGGATATATCTCATGAAGAGCAAAGCTGACACACGACTTTGCATCACCACTTTTCTCACTATGGTCTCTACACAATTTGCTAAAACAGTGAAAATTATCCTTACTGATGATGGCATGGAGTTTCAGATGCCTTCTTTTTACTCTTCATATGGCATCCTTCATCAAACATCTTGTGTAGAGACTCCCCAACAAAATTCCACTGTTGAAAGGAAGCATCGACATCTCTTGAATGTCACTCGGGCCTTATTGTTCCAATCTCATCTTCCAAGATGTTTTTGGTCCTATGCTCTTTGTCATGCTACTTATTTGATCAATAGATTGCCTAGTCCTGTTATTAATAACAAGACTCCTTATGAGTTACTTTACAACTCTCCTCCAACCTTTCTTGATATTAAAATTTTCGGTTGTTTAGCTTTTGCTTCAACATTACTGCAAAACAGAACTAAACTTGAACCTCGGGCTAGGAAATGCCTTTTCCTTGGATTTAAACCTGGTACTAAAGGGTATATCTTATATGATTTACATACTAGACAAATTTTCATATCTAGACATGCTATCTTTTATGAATACATATTTCCTTATGCACAAACTTCTTCCTCTCCATCTTCTACCTCAACTAACTCTTCTATTAATACTGATGCTTCTTTTCTGTTTGATGTTCCTACTCAATATGGCAAAGCTACTTCTTTTCCTATTACAGCTGCACAGAACATTCCAGCTGCTGACCTTCCTGTTCCAACCGATGCACAACATGTTCCAGCTGCTGATTTTCCTGCTCATACAGATTCTGATGTTCTTCAGCAGGACCATTTGGATTCTTCTCTATTCAATTCTGCATCTGACACTGTTTTTGATCATCCGGTTGAACATCATTCACCAAGGCAGTCCACCAGAATGAGGAAGCCACCCTCCTATCTCAAGGAATTCCACTGTAACACAATTTCTAAACCCTCACAAGCACACACTACCTATCCTCTATCTTCTGTTCTAGACTATTCTAATCTCTCCCATCAAGATAAACATTTTTGTATGTCTATCTCTGTTAACCAAGAACCAGAAACTTATAAACAAGCCATTCAACACCCCCAATGGATAAAGGCCATGGATGCTGAATTAGAAGCTCTCCACAATAACAACACTTGGACAATCACAGATTTGCCACCTAATACTACCCCAATTGGTTTTAAATGGGTATATAGGATTAAATATAGAGCTGATGGCTCTATCGAAAGGCACAAGGCTCGTCTTGTTGCCAGAGGATACAATCAAATAGAGGGCTTAGACTATTTTGATACTTTCTCTCCTGTAGCAAAAATTACAACAATTAGATTACTTTTAGCTACTGCATCAATCAATAATTGGCATCTATTTCAACTTTATGTGCATAATGCCTTTTTGCATGGTACACTAGATGAGGATGTTTATATGAAACTTCCCCCGGGTTTGCATTCTCCTAAACCACATCAAGTATGCAAACTCTTAAAATCTCTTTATGGGCTTAAGCAATCCAGCAGACAATGGTTTGCCAAGCTTTCTAGCTTTCTCTTATCCCAAGGTTATACTATTTCGTCTTCTGATCGTTCTCTCTTTATTAAACAGCAACATGATTCTATTACCATTCTTTTGATCTATGTGGATGACTTAATTCTTGCAGGGAACAATTTAGAAGAGATTCATTATCTAAAATCAACATTGCATACAACATTCAAAATTAAGGATTTAGGAACCTTAAAATACTTCCTTGGATTTGAGATAGCACAATCTCATAAAGGAATTCATATTTGCCAACGCAAATACACTTTGGATATTCTCTCTGAATGTGGCCTTTTAGCTTCTAAACCTGCCCCTACCCCTATGATTAAGGGAACCAGATTAACAGAAACAGGGGGTACACCCCTTGCTAACCCTGAATCCTATAGAAGGCTTGTGGGCAAATTACTATACTTAACTCATACACGTCCTGATATTTCTTTTTCTGTGCAGCAACTCAGCCAACACATGGCTCATCCCACATCTATTCATCATGCCGCTGCCATACGGGTTCTACGTTATCTCAAACAGTCACCTGCTCAAGGGCTATTCTACCCACAAAATTCCACTCTTCAGCTTAAAGCATTCAGCGATTCGGACTGGGCTACATGTCCCGACACTCGCAAATCCATCACCGGTTTTTGCATCTTTCTTGGAGACTCCTTGGTTTCATGGAAATCTAAGAAGCAGGCCACAGTTTCACGATCTTCTTCTGAAGCTGAATATCGCGCACTCGCTACAACAACCTGTGAACTTCAGAGGCTGACTTATCTTCTCACTGATTTACATGTTCCTTTCATATCTCCATCTTTGCTCTATTGCGACAATCAATCCGCCAGACACATTGCTGCCAACTCTTCATTCCATGAGAGGACTAAGGACATAGAGCTAGACTGCCATTTCGTTCGCGACAAGTTACATGCAAAACTATTCCATTTGCTGCCTATCATTAGTTGTAACTAGCTAGCTAATCTACTCACAAAAGCATTGGATCCTACTCAATTCCAGGCTAACTTAGCAAACTCGGTGTGGTGAATATACACACGCCAGTTTGAGGGGGGTATTAGATGTAGTAGTTAGATTTACAAAGATGAGGAATTGGAGTGAAGAAATAGATGCAAGAAACAGGGTCTTGCAAATGTTGAAAAACATGTCTGGCCTCGCTACTTTGTATGATTATACAAGGAAAGCTCCATATGAAGATCATTTGGTTGCTAAGTTCTTGAACTTTTTCTGATCGAGGCCAACAAAGTCCCGAGGGTGAATGAATGGTTTGTGTATGAGGTTTGTACTGATGTTGTGGAGGTTGCGTTACATGCTGGTGTGATAAGAAAGGGTAGGTGTTGTTGTACCAAGGTCAGCATTATTTGAGGGATGGTGTGGTTCAAGTTGAACATTGGGTGAAGACATTGAAATGGGAAGGGATTGATGACAACATGAGGAGAAGAGTATCATCCTCATCTTACTATAAGAACCCCACAATTTAATAGTTAGTAGGAGAGATTGAACCTTTATTTTAGTCTTTGAAATTGTAAGCAACAGTCATAATAGTCACAATTTCACATTAGTGTACTCATTCTATTATTATTGTTGTCTTCTATCCATTCCTTCTATGAATTGTATCCATCATTTTTTGGCAACATTTGACTGACCCAAGAAGGCAGAATTTTATGGTTTGATGTGGTAAATATTTAATAGGTTGTTATTTCATATTTCTAAACTAAGTTGCTTTGTGGGGTGTTATAGATGGGAATTTCTTTTCTAACATTTTCTTTCCTCATCTTTCTGAGCTTTTTGGGGGTGTTACTACTATTTTCTTTCTTTATTTATTTTTAATCGTTTATGGATCTAAAATTTATTGGTTGCACCAAATATTTGTATGTCCTATATAATTTGGTTTGAGATTATAGTTGCTTTAAATATATCTTGAGTGGCTAACTAGGTGAGATTGTTTATAAAGAAGTCTTTCAGAATTTATAACAGGTAAATACGTATGTATATTATCATTTTAATTTATTAAATCATACATTGAATAAATATTTATATTCTTTCCTCATTTTTTTACTGTAATTCATATGCGTTATTATTTTTGTAATTGTTATAGTGTTAGCTGCTAACTTTAATATTCTTACCATTCATTGGTTTTAACATCACCTGTAATATAAGGATTCCTACTTTTTAGTCATGTTTCTCAACATAAAATAAAATTATTTTTTTTGACAAGAACATAAAAACATTTAAGAAGTCCAAAACACAAAAAAGATATTTATTGATTTGTTCACTTCAAAAACTAAACAAAATTAAATTTAAATTTTTAACATTTAAAAACACCTATCCAAATAAAATAATATAAACATGTAAAATATGCTCATGTATCGTATGGGTATAATATCTAGTATATATATATATATATATATATATATATATATATATATATATATATATATATATAGTTGTGTACGGTGCCTGGATTGATTGATTGTTATACCTATTATTAGCTAGGAATGAGTATGCCACTACCATGTTTCATATAGAGCTGTGTTATTTGGACACAATCTTTTGACAACAATACGACACCTGCTACAGTGGCGTACATGTTGCGAGCCGTTGGATCTATGATTCGTATTGATCTGTCCATGAATTTAATTTATTAATTATGATTTTTATTAAATCTATTTTTCTCTCATATTCTCTGCAATCACAATATTCACAATGATATTCCATGTGTTTATTACATGTATTAATGACTTCTTCTTTTAATTCTTGTACTAGTCTTTTTAGTACATCTTGATTTGTCAAATCAAGCATACTTAATTTGTGAACAGATTTTTCTATGGTTTGAGGATTCACTAGTACTTAGCTCTGATACCAAAATGGTATCACCCTATTAATTTTTCTATTAATTTTCTTTATTGTTTTATTTTTATATTCAGGGTAGTATTTATACATAATTTGGGTAGTTTTCATGCATAATTTGGGTTACTAATAATTCATACCCATATTCACTTATAGATTCATCTACTTCTATTAATTCTTTGATTATTTGTTTTCGTTCTTCTTTGCAAAATGCTAATTGTACTCATTGTTGTATCTGTTTTAGATAAAGTTCTTCTTGCCAGTATTGGTGCTTTAATTTGTTAATTATTATTTGCTTACAATCTTTAGGTATTTTCATAACTAAAATACTTAATATTTCTTGATCCATTTAATCATCTAATAAATCTCAATCTTCATATATATTGGAATCAGATAATACATCATATTCAAAAGCTAGTCCTATTTCTTCCATATAATTCCATTCTATGTCTAAAGAAATGATTGTTAGATAATAATCTTCTTGTCTAAATTGAGGTTTTATTTTTTCAATTATTAATTGTTTACAATCAGTAGGTAAATCCATTACTAGTACACTTATTATTTCTTTTTCAGTTTGATCATCAAATTCAGAGTATATTTCCATTGATTATTCGATGTCACTATTCTCAAAGGATGGTGCGGTTAACTTAAAATAATTAGATGAGGGTTGATTCATTTTTTCTATCTTTTCTATTTTTCTATTATTTGTTTTTTATATTTTTCTCTTTTATTTCTTAGATTAATGAATTCTTTTTCTTTTTCCATAATATGTTTTTCCATCTGTTTTCGATTTTTATCTTCTAAATCCTTTTTAAGATAATAATCATAGATGTTCATAAAATTTTTTATATTTCTTTTATCTTGTTTTATTTTACTATAAGATTCTTCGTAAATCTTTCTTAATTCTTTTCCTTTATTCATATTCTATTTCTTAAATATTGAGCTAAGTCTCTTACTTGGTTTGATAATTTATTTATGTTTTCATCTTCATTTGTTCTTTCTATCTCAGGAAAAGTAATTGGTTTAGGAATTTGTCTAAAACTTAGTGATCTTGGATTTCTTATAGATATTCCTAGTTCAGTTAATTCATTTCTTTTGGGGTAATAAATCTTTCCTATTTCTTCAAAAAGTTTTGGTATATCGATTCTATCATTATTTCTAAAAGTAATACTATGATGAGAATTTGTTAGTGCATAATTGACACCGTAAGTAATTGAGAAGATTTTATCTCCTGGTCTCATTATTCCAATATTTGGGTGTATTTCAAATTTTAACTTAACATAGGCTAAGTTTCCTTCGATTACTCCTAATATTTTGTCTTTTGGATCTGTTATTCTATCATCCTTTAATACTAATTCTATAGGTGAATTTATTCCTTCCTGAAAAGTTGCTTTAATTAGAACTTGTATAGCTCCTATATGAATATAACCAATCTTCTTTCTATGTGCTTCTTTCTTTAAATTTCTTTTTAGATCTATTAATTTCTTTTTGTTCAATAATTGGATAGGAGTATTTCCATTTGTTTCTGATATATCTATTGGAGTTTCATTAATTATCTTTCCATAGTATATTATACTCTCTTTCTGATTAAATCGTTTCATTATTCCTCCTAATTTCTTCATGTTTGCATCTTTAGCCAGATTTAAGTCTTCTTTTTGTATATTTTGAAATAATTTTGGATCTATTAAAATACTTTCTTCATAATTTCCATCTTCTTCAGTAATTTGTATATGTTCAACATCAGTGTTATCAATCTTTTCTCTTTCTATTTCAGACATGATTAATTTCTAGTATAAACTGAATGAAATTGAATAGGTGATGAGTCATACCTGATTTGGGTTTTTCGAAATTATATCTGAGTTCTTTGGTCCACCGCTGCTTCCGTTTAGTCAAGTTGAGATTCGATTACAACGAGTAGTTGAAAGTAACGAAAGTATTGAGAAGTAGAGAAATATATGAAAGTAGTGTTTATTTATAATCAGTGGTTGAAGTACATAGAACTATTTTGAATCCACTCTCAAGGATTCGAGCTAGCAGGGCTAGAGAACTTCTCAAAGAGAAGAAGGGTGAGAATTGAAATTCTCTGAGAAACTTGAGTTCTACTCTCGTTCTGCTTTGCCTCAGTATAAGAGGGCTTATTTATACACGTAAGAGGGTTAAGTAATTTACAAGAAAGTCCCTACATTATTACAATCTATCATACTTTTAATAATTCATGATGACGTCAGTGCTTACGTCATTCCTCTATTATTGCTTCATCTGAATCCTTATCTTCTTGCCGGCAGTCCTTTTTTGCTACGCATCTTTCACATGCGTGGTTCCCATTCTCTTTAATCATTGAACATAATAAGTCGAGTACAGCTGGATGATAGTTCATAGAAAGTCCTTGGAGCGTGTAGAAGGGTAATTCAAAGTTTGTCAGTATTGTCAAGTCCTTTTCTCTTATCAGTTTTCCACTAGTCTTAGAAACAAAGTATGTGGTCCTTTGTATAGTGCTTTGATGAAGGAATCTTTCCCAATAATTTGACATTGAGTAAAAATACTTGCTAATTGATTAGCTAGTATTGCAGTAAATTTTTCTTCATTATAGTCTTCGCCAGTTGGTTCATCTCTCATGGAAAAGCTGTTATTGCTTACTCCAATAAAGATTAAATTCTTCGGTGGTTGTTTAGTAGTGAAATCTAGATAAGTTGAATAGAACTTCAAGAAGATAGTTCTATCCTTCGCAACATTTCTTCTATAATTCTGGACGGCTTCTTTGAGATTATATGGAAACAGGCTGATTTCTTCTAAGTCTTTGCTTAAGTAGAGACATTCAATAAGTCCAAATTGGAACATATTAAATGTAGGAATCGATGATGCTCCTGGAGTAATTATGGCTCTAGCACCGAAAATGTTTCGGTTAACAATGTAAAAACAATTAATTTTTTCTTTTTCAGACCAGTTGGTCAGTCTTTTCAAGTTTTCATGAAATTTTTCTTTGGAAAATTGGATCTGCAGTTCATGGTCTTTTCTGGAAGTAATTGGGTAGTCATCAATGGAAGAAGAAGGAATTCTTCCAAGTATTTTTAATGAAGTTTTTGGTTCTGGTGGAATTCTTATTGTTTCGGAGAAAGTTCTTGGGCCAAGATAAACTTCTTTGCCCTTGTCATGTTCTTTTTGATAGTCTATCAAAGATTTTTCAGCTTCTTCCTCGGTGCGAAATCCTTTGTGATGAACTCCTGAGAGTCCAATGCAACGAGGGGCTGCTTTGTGCCATTCATCATAAACACCTGGGTGTGGTCCATTAAAAATGGCGTACCACTTGTCTTTAGTATTCTCCTGTATTTGTTGTTTTATATTCTTCATAGGATCTTCTTTCACAGATTCTCCTTTTGCTTGTAGTTGGAATTCCAGTACTTCAATGTTTGCTTTGATTAGGTCGAGCTCCATTATTTTTTGTTTCTCCAGCATCCTTTGTAGTTGAATCTGCTTCTTTATATCTTCAATTGTTTGCTGCTCCATTCTCTCAATAATATATCTGCAAGAACATTTTTATCTCCCTTAATGTGAGAGATTGAGTAATTGTATTCGGTAAGTTTCATTTGCCATCTAATCAATCGTCCTTGTTTGTAAGTGCCTTTATGATTTAAGTTCTTAAAACCTGCAACGTAAGTAGAATCGGTTCGGACAATAAAGTCCTTATCCAGTATATAAATCCGATGTTTTTCTAACATACGGATCAATGCCAGTGTTTCCTTTTCATGAGTAGAATAATTAATTTCACTGTCTGAAAAAGTTCCAGACATGTATCGACACGGTAATTCATTTTTGTATCCGGGGGGTTTTGCTTTCATAACACCTCCCCAACAGTCATTTGAGGCATCAGTCTCAATAATTATTATATCATCATCCGATGGATGATAAAGCTCAGGAAGATCCTGGCATAAGTCTTTCATTTTTATAATAAGTCTATCGTCTTCATCAGTCCATGTCCAAGGGACATCTTTCTTCAACTTTTGTTGGAGTATTCTTCTCTCTGCTGCAAGATTCCTGATGAAACCTTCATTTGAAATATATGTTAATAGTCCAAGAAATCTTTGTAAATCCTTTTTATCCTTTAATTTCGTTGGAAAGTTCTGAAGTTTTTCTAATACATGTCACTGTATTATTATTTTTCCTTTTTCAATTTCTAGTCCTAAATAATTGATTCTATTTTGGGCTAAAACAACCTTTTTCTTACTTAAGACTATTCCATGTTCATAACATTTATTAAGAACTAATTCTATTTTTTCGAAATGATCCTTTAATCCTTTATTAGAAAAGATTAGTATATCATCAATATAAATAAGACAAAAATCTTTGAATTCTTTGATAATTGAATCTATCCTTCGTTGGAAGATTCCTGGTGATTGTTTTAATCCCATTGGAAGTACATTCCATTCATATTGTCCTTGAGGACAACTAAATGCTGTTAAAGCTTTTGATTCTTCAGTCAATCTAATTTGATAAAATCTTGATTTACAATCAAAAGTGCTAAACCAATCCATATTTCTAATTCTTTCAATAATTAAGTCTTTTCTTGGGAGAAAATAGGCATCTCCTTCTATGGCATCATCGATTTGTTTATAATTAATTACCATTATTCTTTTACCTCTTTTAATTTCATTATGATTCTCTACATAAAAAGCTAGTGCTGAGTGCTTGCTATTTGATGGTCTAATCAATCCCTTTTGACACATTTCTTCAATATCTTTTGTGAATTCATCTCTATCTATTTTTGTATAAATCATTGGTTTACATTTTACTTCTTTCGTTGGATCTTTTAATTTTAATTCAACTAGTTCAGTGTTTTTGTTAATCTTTGGGTCTAAAGGATTCTCACTACAAACATTGTCCAAAAGTTCTTCTATATGAGCTAGAATTATTCTATTTGGTTCTAAGTTTATTAGTACATGACGAATTTTTGTACAGATTAAACTAATAATCTCACCACGTTTCAGCTGTTGAAACTTTGATGAATAAGTACATGCAGAAAAATGGATAATTGGTATTTTGATAATTTCTCATTTTTGCTTCTGATAAATATATGGTGTTTTTAGATTAATATATTTCAGATTTTGGCAAAATGGTGCATAAAGTCTTAAGAAATTGATTCCAATAATTATATCTATTCCAGTTTCTTGTTTATATATCGTAGGTATTATAAATATTTTTCCTTCTATTATTAGAGTAACTCTTTTTGCAATCCAATACAGAGGATGTATTGATCCATCTGCAATCTGTATTTTTAATGGCTTTTCCAATCTTTCCCATTTATCAAAAAGTGCTTCTGTTGCAAGGCAAATACTTGCTCCAATATCTATGTATGCTTCTGTTTCCTTATTACTATTTTGTATTATTATTTTTATATAAGTATTATTCGGATTCTCTTTTTTCTGAAGATAATTCATCTTCTGTATATTCATATATACTTATTTCTGAATCACTTAACTCTTCTTCTAGGGGTTCAAGTTCATATATCTGGAAAACTTGTTTTATTAATTTTGATTTCTCCTTAAAATCTTTTTCCTTTCTTTGAGGGCATTCATTGGCATAATGTCCTTCAACATTACATATCCAACAAACACATTTCTTTTTCCCCTTTGGGAAGTATTTTCTTGGTGTTGATTTTTTTCTTCTAAAATATTTTCTCTTATTATTTTTATAATAAGTTTCTTTCTCGGGTAAGTTTTTCTTAAGTTTGGTTTTTTATAGTATTTTATTTTTCTTCTTATTATTTTGTCACATCCATATTTTCCTGGTTTTTCTATTTCTGGAATGTCACAACAAATGACAGTACTTCCTCTATTCAATTGTCTTATTGTTTCCCTATTCAAACATTGTTCTCTTAATTCTTGGTATAAGAGTTTAATAATTCCTCCCAAAGTATTTGCAGTTTCCTCTGGTCTTAATTCCCATAATCTATTAATCTTTGAATTAAGTGGATATGGTAATTTATCTATAAAAATATATTTGTATATTTCTTTGGTTTCTTCATCTAATTGATAATAGTATTTTTGATATTCGCGGATGAAACTTTCAATCTGGCACATATCACATATTTGCATTCTATTTAGGTGTGACTTAGCATTTTCGATTAGAGTTTTGTTTGTTTTTTCTCTTTGTTCCATCAGATTATATCCTAAGAATTCTTGATGTATTAGTGTCATTATTATTTTAACATAATCCGAGCTATTATCTACCATTTTTCCATACTAAATCCAGTCTTCATCCTTAATTCCTACTAAAAACTTTTGTACATTCCCTGACGTTTTAAATGTTACAAAGTTCTTGGTTTCTATAAAGTTTAGCTGTTTAAATCTTTCATCAGTTAAGATCATTAATATTATTTCATTAGTCCATCTTAATAAGACATCTTCTTTATTTCTCATACAATCAAGGTCAAGTATAATTCCTATATTATGGTATCGAGGTTTAAATTCTTCTTGAACTTTCGTCCATTTATTATTATTTTTTCTTGTGTATCCTTTATTATACATAGTTTCTTCTTCGTATTTATCCCAGGCTCCATTGGGTGTATATTTATATTCTTCTCATTTCCTTTTAGGGCTTTTTCCACTATATTCACCTTTTTTTCCATTCTTATATGATTTTCTTCAGATTCTGAAGATGAACTATAATTTAAAATTATTTCTTCATTTTCATCATTTTCTATATCTTTTTTATCGATCTTTTCAATTTTGTGTATTTGATTATTTTCTTCTTCAACTATTTTAAGTTGTTCTAATAATTGTTGAATTTCTTCTAAATCATTTTATTTTCTTAATGTTTCCATATATTCATCTTTTATCCTCTCCATGCGGATACTGGTGTAGGTATTTTTGATGGTTCTTGGTCTATTTCTTATTTAATTATTATTTTATTTAAATTCTTTGTTTCCAGAATTTCTTCTAATTCATTTTTTGTTATACATCTATTATTTTCTTCATGCCTTAAAAGGTCTTCTAATTGTTATAGAATAATTTTTATTCTATCAATATCTTCATTTTTATTTGTTTCTTTTCCTTTGCCTATATTATATAAGGTGTCTTTTATTTCATTTTGTCATTTTTGTATTCTATTGCAAGTATAATTTGCGATTTTTTCTGTATTTTCAATTAGTTGAATAATATTTCTGTTTATTTCTTTCATAAGTTTTTCTAATTCTTTAAACCCTGATTCTATTTCTTCGGATAGTCCCATTATCCTATGTAATTTTCTAATTCTTGTTTTAATCTTTTTATTCTTTTTCTAACCAATTCTTGTTGGTAAATAATATAGTTGTTTTGTTCTAATTTTTCTAATATTTCTAGATATTGTCTTAGCTCGTAAATAGCTTGTTTTATTATTAATATTCTATTTATCATTAAAATAGTATTTTACTACAGTAGTATACGATATAAGTATTAAATTTTTATGTTCATTTAGCATTTCTCTTTCATATACACCATGTGTACGGCGCTGTTCAGTGGCCTTTAACCTATTCATGTAATAATTTTTTTGTTTTTTACAAATTTAACATAGAGAATATGATAATATATTACCTATTAATACGTCATATGGTGAGCATCATACTGCACTGTGGTTATATGGTTTCTATGCAAACATCGATGCAGAGCAAAACAAAAAAATTAAGAAAAGAGTTGCCCAGAACACAAATTGCAAGATTGCAAGATGAGTCATACGTACGTTCCGTCAAAGAACAGAGAACTAGGGGTGGACAAAATTTCAAGCCCGACCGAAACCCGAGATATCCGATGTAAATATTTGTCTTGCGGGCGGTTTCGGACGGGTGTCGGATATCCAGGTGAAAGAAAATGGTTCAGAATGGGTTTATACAGGCGGGCTTGGTTCTTTAAAATCAAATCCAGCAGTAACCGAACCCGCCCGTTGCGTGAATGCCTGTACATGCCAGAATTTACTAGGGCTGGACAAAAATCCCCTACCGTCTACATTCAATCTCTCACAGTTCCTTGATCAGATAAAAACGTGTATTGGGAAGATAAAAACCAGTCTCTAGGTTCTCAATTCTTCTCTCTTCCTTTATTATCTCTCTGACTCTTTTCTCTTTCTCCATTTACTCCCTCTCTTTCTCCAATACTCTTATATGGTCTCTTTCACTTTTCCTCCATTTACTGTCTTTCTTTTCTCTTTCTCCATTACTCAGACTTTCACTCTTCCTCCATTTCTGTCTTCCTCTCTACTTAGACTCTCAAATCAAAGTGCTATGAAGATGTGATACAGAGGCCCCTATGTTGCTCTTTCTTCGCCATCATCGACAAAACCATGTGGCCATTGTCAAGAGTGCTAAGCACGCCGTGGCCATCGGTCAGAGCACCACCCGTGCGGCTATGACGGTGACGGATTTGTGTGTTTTCGATCTAGCTCTGCTTCAACAAAGAAAACAATCTTTTGTGTGTCTCAGATCTGGATTTACAGATCTCTTTTTTCTTGTTTAGTTTGTTCTTTTGATATTGTTCTTAATTTTTTTTTTGGATTTTGTTGAAATTGCATGTATTATTTTCTTCCCCTGGGTTTCTACATTCTCCTACTCTGTTTACCATTTTTTTAACAAAAACCGCTCGAACCCACCCGTTACCAGCTGAACCGGCTGAAACCGAGGCCACGAACGGACGGGAACGGGTCATATATTCTCTAGTTCGGTTTTGGTCGGTTTTGGATTTTTGGACCGAATCTGACCAAAACCGACCGATGTCCAGCCCTACAGAGAACGGCTTAGAGGAGAAAGTCTCGTAGAGAAGTAACCAGGGAATAAAAAGCCTTAGGATTTGGATGAGATTTTGGAATAGGTTTATTATTTATATTTCTCACTAAAAAGTCATTCAAAATTTATTATACAAAAGAATCATCGAAATTAATAAACTTTTGAATACCATAAGATTTTTAGTAACTTATAAAAAGTCTTGATTGAATACCAGTGGATTTGGAATCCTTAAAAAAAATCTTAAAAATCCTGATTGAATATCACATGACTTATTTATATTATATAAAAGTCTTGATTGAATACCACAAAACTCTTTTGTCATAAAAAAAGTCCTTAAAATTCTTTGAAATCTCAATCCAACACATCCCCTTAATTTAAAGGAACAAAGAGGAGAGTTATAAGTGGCATAACTTTGAATAGACTAATAGCTGGGTGGCTTCCAGCATGGAGTGTATGTTTTATGGGTATACCTGTGTGGACCATCTTTTAACTAGATTCACTAGGTTTTCAGGTTTTTAATTTTATTTTTTAATTTAATTTATTTTTGAAAATTCCATTTTACCCTTCCTTAACCACTATCAACATCCTCACCCTTCTACTCTCTTCCACCTACCGGAGGTCGGACCTCAACACCATTGTCGCTGCCTAGATCTGGGTTGCAGAGGTATGAGCTCACAGCCACCGTTCACCATGATCCATCATCGTTTTTCTCATCCTGGGTGACCCACTTGTCGTCACTACTGCATTCCTTCTCCTGGGTGAATTAATCGGAGACACCCTTCTCTATTCACCACCACCCTCGTTCATTTTCCTCAGGTTCCGGCCTCCGAGTCTCATGAACAACACTCAGGCTTTGGCGGCTCCGAAGGGTTGATGGCGGCAGCGGAGGAGAATCGTTGTTGCAGGAAAACACTCAAATCTGAATCAATAGCACCCAAACCCAAACGCCCCTGACCTTGGTAAACCCTCACTGCACAGATCGCAATCGTCGCCTTGGGCGTCGCTGTTGGCTGCATCACGTTTCCCACCACCACGCCTCTGTCCTCACTGTTGCCATCTCTAGCGACTATCCTACCTAGCAACATAGGTCGAGCTTCAGCCCATTTTGTCTTCCGTGTGCGGCCACTGACCAACGACCACAACCGCCGCATGCTATCCAGTTTCGTTGTGCCTCATCTCAGAGCCCATATCCAGTTTCGCCCGCTAATACCATTGCATCCTTTCTTTGTCATCGCATATGGGCAGCAAAGGAGGGATGATGATTCTGGGATGGTTTGAGTTTTTAGGATGGTTGGTGGTGAGAGAAAAGGTTTGGGGGCGGTGGTGGCAAAGGGTTGGCCGGAGAAGACTGGTTGGGAGACCCAATCTGCTTAGTTGAGAAGATAGGGATAATAATGTAATTTTGGTTTTTTTTCACTTTAATATCAAGTAGTAGGTAATGTTTTTTTGTTTGGAATGTAAAATTTGAACCATCTATTATAATAAGGATATATCTAACGGTTCAAAATCATTCACAATAAAAAAATTTGGGTCTACACTCATATACCCACAAAACATAGACTCCATGCAAGAAGCCACCTAATAGCTGGGGCAATGGGAATAAAGTTCTTTACATGTCCCAAGGTTTTTGGTCCAACATATAAGTAAAATTTGTTTTCCAATGATTCATTTAATGACATTATTTCCAAAATATCATTCATTTAATATAAATTCTAATGACTCATTTAATGAAGATTGAAGTTTTGGATGAAGGATAATTTAGGTAACAAACCTACTTTTTTATAAAATTTAATGAGATTAATTAATCACCTTAATACATGTGTTTCATTAATTTTTTTTTTGTTATAATATGAATCGAAGGGAGTATTTTTTTTTTTTTAAATGCAATTTCTTAAATTTGGTCTCCATAATAAAGCATCGGTCTTCTTTGACCTTCGGGGATGGTTAATAGCAGGGTTTACAAAACCGGACCGGACCGGTCGGTCCGACCGGTTTAACCGGGACCCGGGACCTAGACCGGTTCGGTTGACCCTCAGAACCGACCTTGCTTAAAACCGGTCTCAGAACCGTCGAACCGGTTCAAAACCGATAAAATCGGTCATAACCTGTTTCCTAAAAAAAATTTAAAAAAAATTAGTATAAAAGGATTTGGGTCATCCTAGCCAAAACTCATTTCTTTTATTTTCTAACATATGTGGGCTAGTTGTAGATTTTGGGTTGGTTTTTCCTATAAAGATGATTTTAACGTATATCTTTATATTTATTTAGTTTAATTTCAAAATAAATAAAAAATTACGCTTAATAATTTAAGTTGTTATGTTGTTTTTTTGTTTAATATTGTTATAAATATTATATTAAAAATTAAAATAATATTATTTAATTATAACCGGTTCAACCACAGTTCAACCATTGAACCTCGAAACGCTGCCTTCACCGGTTCAATGGTCGGTCCGATTTTGTAAATCTTGCACTAGTGTTTTGAAACTGTTGAGGAAAGACTAACACCCTAGTCCCTAGGAAAGGTTGCTTTGACTTTGACTTATCTTCTACTAATTTGACCTTCATGTTGTGGGTGTTAGATAAAAGGAAAGATTTCTGGAGGTTATCCTGAAAATGCTAGAGCCTCGAATTGTATGATGCATGAAATTTATCCTTTCTGTAATTGTTAGGAGTAAAATTGACTTCTCTGATAAGAACAATCATAAAAGAGGCATTAATACTCCAATTAATTGCATTATTAGAACCAAAAACAAATTTAGAAAAGAAAAAACAATTAGTCCTATTTGATCAGTCCAATTGGTTAAGTGCATGATATGAATTGTGATACAAGTTTCAAAATCTAGTAATGTGTTTCACTCTCGTTCTCTTCTCTCCATTCCCCCTCCCCTTATACGTCTAGTCTCTCGTGAGTTTTCCTTGAAACAAAAGAAAAAGAAAAATAAATTAAAATGAAAAATTATGAATGAGGAGTTCTTGGTAAACATATTTCTTGTTCACGATGTCCAACTCTTTTCTAGGACTGGACAAAATTCTAGGCCCAACCTGAAATCGAACAACCCGATAGATAATGCAAGCTCACGAGCGGGTTATTCCGGATCGCGGGTTAGTGGGTCAAGAGAATCAGTTTCATGCGATTCCTCTCAGGTGGGTTTGGATTTGGAAAAAAAAATCCACTTCCGCCCGTACCCGACCGCACATACATTTTCCTTACCCCATTTTACAACGTTGTATGAGAGGTAGATAGGGGTATCCAATAATTCAATTTCATTTGTTGCAAAATTTCATTTGAGGAGAACCCTAGCGTAGCCGCCTCTCTCACAATCTCCCAATCCCCTCTGCTAAACCAAGCTTTGTCCACCCACAACCTCTTCTCTTCCTCCACCTACAAACTCCATGACACCATAGCTTCAGCTTCCCTCTGTTATATACGGTGCACTCGACCTCTGCATGTCACCCCTCAAGCACACGAATTCAATGAAGACGAAGAAGACGGCGACAACACCTTCTCTTCCTGCTGTCATCCACAAAGACCACTTCAAGCATACGAAGACGACGACGTCGACGAGGCCAAGATCTTTCGCTTCAGGATGATCGAGACGAAGTCAATGAAGAAGAAGAAGAAGACAAGGTCGAGATCTGCCCAAGTGACGACGACGAGCCCAAGATCTGTCCAAGGTGATGATGACGACGCGGATAGTTACACAAACATCCCAAGAAAATGGTGGTGCTGTCTTCAACATCTGTTCATTGTTTTTTTTATTACTTTATTTTTTTCAAACGCCACATCCTCCTCCTTCATGATCTGTTCGTTGTTAAACTTTTATATTTTTTTTTGGATTTTTGTTAAAAGTTTGATGTTTATCTCTTTGAAAGATTGGATTTTTATGGGTTCTTTCCGATTCTGGATTCATCATTTTTCTATTTTTTTATTCTGAGTTCTTTCTGATTCACCTGTTCCGATCCACCAGCACAACCGTCAACCCGCCGAAACCAAAGGCGAAAACGGGTGATGTTTTCTGGTACTCGGTTTCTATTGGGTTGGGGTTTTGGGGCCCGAATCCGCCCGAATCCGCCTGTTGTTCACCCCTACTCTTTTCAAACATTTGCTTTTCTGAGGCACAATGTAATTATATGTGTTAGTGTATGCAATGTCTCCTTTGACAATTGGTCAGAGTTATTTGTGATATGCATTCAATTTGTGAAAGTAATGGCTCATATATACATGGTGTATCTGTGTTACACATATATGTGTATATCCCAAAAATGGCTAGACATGAAATATTTAAGACTGCATCTAAACAAGAGTCAATACCTTTGATAGAGAGATTGTCAAGGAAGATAATAGAAATAATGATTGAGAGGCCATCTGTTATGGCCCGTCAATATCCATGGATATTTATGCAGGTAGCGGGTATCTATGAATATCCGTGGGTATCCAAGAGTCTAAAATAAAAGGAAAGAAAATAAAATTATATAATATTATATAGCAATATATTATATTAACATTATATAACATACTATGTATTTAAAATATATATATAACTAAGGGTTTATCAACTAAAATGTATCAAATAATAAAGAAAATAAAGTTTATTTAATCTCAAAGTGATAGAAATTGTCACAATATGTTATATGCTTCATAAAAAAAGATTTATTATGAATATGCGGGCATCCGTGGGGCGGGTATTATGATCCCCATCCTCATTTAGTAGGTATCTATTTACAACCCATTGTGGATATCCGCGAGTGCAGGTAATTTTGCCATCCCTATGATTGACTCTTAATGGTTCTGTATGGCTGATGACAAATTTTCACCTTTAAAAAAAGAACAAAAGTGAAAACGAGTGCAAAACTTTAAGATCTTGATAACGGAAAATTGTGTCTGTTTTTTCACTTTTTATTTGTGTTTCACTATGGAAATTTGTTATAGCCTATACAAGACTACTAAAGACTCGGTAATAATGGTTAACATGACATATAGGCAATTAAATGAACATTGGAAGTGGAAGGAATGACTAATGTGTCCACGTTTGTAAACTTAATGGATTAAGTGGGTAATTTATTTTTTTTAGGGACCAAGTGAGTCCACAAAATTTGTTGAGGATCATTTTTGGCCTTTATTTAACATACATATATTAACATATATATTAATATATATATATATATATATATATATATATATAATAAGTAACAAATAAATATTTATAGGGTTTAGGTCGAATTGAATTTGTAGGATGCGAAACACGAACCGACCACTAGTCGGATATAGTTTTTGGATCCGACCCGAACCAATCTACTAAAAATCGATTCAAATCGGTTTAGATCGATTCATCATATTCACGGATCGGATCCACCTACACCAATAAAATCATTAATTGTGGAATAGGCTTTGCATTTAATCTGCCAAACCTCAATGCTCTAGTCATGCGGATCATTGGTCCCAAATATTAAAGATGACTATCGTGAACAGCACAGATCATTATAGGGAATATTTGGGTGCATGAACCAAACTAGTCATCGAGGTTTCTTTTCCCTTAAATTTTATTCGGTTCTTGTATTATAGCAGGATGCATGTACGTACATATGAACGAAGTGAAGTCTTATCTTAGATAGCAATGTTATTTTCAAATCATTTTTATTATATTATCCTTTGTAATAAGAAAAACACATTTCTCAAAACAGGACGTACGTAGGCACCACTTCAGCCATTCAAACTGTCGGAAGATGTAGTTGTACTTTGAACTTTGGAAAGTCAATCAATAAAATTAACCTTAAATACTCTAATTTGAACCTCATAATGTGATGATCCTTTCATGTCATCTAAAGCCACAGAATTTTATAAAAGAATTATAAGAACTCTCACAAAACAAGAGGTCCTGCATACCGTGTAGAAAATAATAAAAGTGAATTTTCACCGTGGAAGCATCTCCAAACATGTACTTTTAAATTTTATATATTATGATAAAGTTTTGAAAAGAAAGAAAAATAAACACAAACAGTCTAATACATGATGGTGTCACACATTTTAAGAGGGTCCGGCGAAGTTTACAGAGATCAGCCTCCCCTTGATTTTAAGAAGAAAAACTAATATTTTGAAAAATTATTTTGAGAGCATAAGAATCAACTAACATGAGATTAAGATCCTCTTTGGGTAGCATAATTTACTGTCTATTAGAGTTTATCAACTGGTGTATATAAGTGTGTTATGTAAAAAAAAAATGTTTATATGAACTTAAATAAGTAACTTATTAACATAAAGTTATTTTTAACTTATTCTGCGAAATCAATTTTTTAAGCTTCTTAGAAAAGCTTTATGTGAAAGCTACTTTGCAGTGTGACCGGGAAGCAGACCGGCCTCATTCTCTCCCCTTCAACTCTGTCGACTTTATAGATCTTAAAAGCACTTCTTCAATTATGTATTCAAAGTTCAAACACTAAATAACTTACTTTAAGAAAGGCTTACGACTTAAAATGCTTTTTAAATAATATATATCTTCTTATATAATAATTTAAATAAGTTGTTTACTGAAAAAAGAAAAAGAATTTAAATAAGTTATTTATCCAAATGAGACCTAAAAATGTTAATTATCAGATATAATGATAATAATAAGGGAAAAATTAAAAATAAACAATAAATAGTTTCTTCATTCTTTAAAGTACTAAGTAATTTAGAATGAAATAAATTTTAAAAAGTGATTTTCGTTTAAGAACGGATGAAGTAATTAAAGAAGGCATACACATTGGATAACAAAAATTTTGTTATTAGGCCTGGTGAAATAACAAAATATATTAACAAGAAAAAAAAAGTTTGTACATGTCTATCACCAGTGTAAGATTACAGTCACTGAGTATGCATCTTATATATACAGCTCCATTCAAAGCTGTTGATGCACTCTTTTTTTTTTTGTGTCAACAAGGTAAAAGTAGATGCCAAGAGCTTTAGTTTAAGTGCACAAGCCTCTTTAGGACTACTTGATCCAATGATCGAAACCCACTGTGGCAACAATGCCTCTGTTTTGCCACAGACAAAATGTTTTATAATTTTGTATAAACACTCATTTGAATTTAATAATGTAGTGAAATATTTTCTAAATGTTAGTGGCACTAATGTCTCCTACTCAGGAGAATTGTGGGTTCTGAATTAATTCATTCTGCCCAGTTTTTAAAGGGCCCCTGTGTTGCTTTATTTGCTCATTTTAGGGTCTGTGATCCCATTAATTCATACCAAATCATTGGTCAAAAGCTCACCTTATAGCAATGCAAATTAACTATTCAGCACTTTGGTTAAATCAAACGCTGTAGTTTTGACATTTTACACCCTTGTCAAATGTCGTGTGTAGAAAATGGTACGGCAAGTAACTTATATATCAGTCTCACACACTCACCATTATTGATGATATATTTATAGTTTTTAAACTTGTGGAGAAACCAAAACACATGGTACAACATTAAAAACACACCATATAGATGATTAATACGGTTGGGTTAAGGTGGATCATCCATATTTTGTATCACCCACTACATCATTCACATGTGGCAAATTTTGGATCAATCAAATTGTCACATGGGTTTGGTCAAAATTTCAAACTTTCTAGTTGTATTATACTGTAGTCAAACTATATGAATACAGTATATTATAGTATAGTATATGTACTCTTTGTATTCGTAAATTTAACTCATATTAAAATAATATTTTTTGATTAAAAAATTTGATTATATTGTAAAATAATATTTTAATATGAATTAAAATAATGTTCGTTATCAATAATATTTTGCAATATAGTCAATTTTTTTTAATCAAAAAACATTATTTTAATATGGGTTAAATTTGGAAATACAAAAAGCACATATATTATACTACAATATACTGTATTCATATAGTTTGACTACAGTATAATACAACTAGAAAGTTTAAAATTTTGACCAACTTATGTGACAATTTGATTGGCCCAAAATTTACCACATGGGGTATAAAATATGGGTGATGCACCATAGCCCAACCCTAATTAATATCCACTTCCTTTTTAATGATTAAAATCAACATCAATGTCATTTAAATTCATAATCATGTCTCTTTCCAACTTTAAATATATAAATTTTGGGATAAGACTCCTTTAAAAGTAAGCTTGTTTCTTAAGTGAGCAAGTAATTATTTATTTACCTTGATTTGATAAAATGAATTGAGATCTTAAGTCACTTTATCAAATCATAGCATGTTTGGATGCACGTTAAAAATGGTCATAATCATATTTAACTACAAGCTACTTACAATAGCTTCAAGAAAAAGCAATTCCAAGACCAAATCATCATACATTCAAACATGCCTTCAATGATGATATATCCTTAATTGCTCACTTTAGAAACACACTTGCGACCTTTTTCCAAAATTTGAATTACCTAGTTTACTTTTGCTGTGTCTTATTTATTACCAATTTACTTGTTGCATCAAGATTCCAGTTCCCAAGTGAATCCATGGGTGGAATTTCAGGACATCAGAACATAATGGTGAAGGCATCTATGTACTGAAATATGAAATGAGGCTCTTCTACAAAGACAAAGCTTGACAGCCTTTAAGGGACCAGGGAATCCCATAAAACTTAATATTTTTATGGTCCTTACATGGAAAGCTACCAATAAGAGAAGATTTTGGCACCAAAATAATGAAGTTTGTCAACAAGGTGGAACTCACTTCTAGTTCTTTCTTCCCCTGAAAAATCTTCTTGTTGAACACAAACTCTTTCTATTATCTCAACACCATTTTATAATGACAATCCCTCCATTCTTTTCTAGCTTTCAACTCAAAAGTGCTTTTTCATCCAATCATTTATCACCCCCCTCAAAGGACATTCTGATTTTATTTAATTGTCTAAATGAACTGGCAGCATCTTTACTTGAACCTTAAGCTCCTATTTTAAGTGCCTTCCTTTTATGTGTTACATTTGTTAACTCTCAAGGGTGATATCTTGATTTGGCAAAGGTAAAGAGCTTCCAAAATGGGAAGACAGCCTTGTTGTGATAAGGTTGGTGTAAAGAGAGGTCCATGGACAATTGAAGAAGATCACAAGCTTATAAATTTCATCCTCAACAATGGTATCCATTGCTGGAGAAATGTTCCCAAGCTTGCAGGTTTTTTTTTGAAAGTTTTTATTCACATTCTCTTGAGTTGATTGCTTTGCCTTTAAGGGGTATCTCACATCTGACTTGGTACATTTTTTTGCTTGCTGGTGAAGGTCTGCTAAGATGTGGAAAGAGCTGCAGATTGAGATGGATTAATTATCTTAGGCCAGACCTCAAGAGAGGTGGCTTTACAGATATGGAAGAGGATCAAATTATACAACTACACTCACTTCTTGGTAACAGGTATATTACACATTCTGAATTGTCAGTGAACCAGAAAAAGAAAAATGGTGTGATTTTTGGATACAACTTCATTGTTTTTACAATTAAAATCGACATTTAGGTGACACCCATGTTCACATTTGCATAGAAAAATGTTACTTGTACACGGTACACCCAGACACCAGAAAACATGATTAATGGGTATACAAATCATGGTTAATGATGTCTAGGTGTATGGATGACTGGATAGTTAATGTTATCATATTTGTGGTTAATGATGTACAAAGTTTGGTTAATGTTGTCTAAATCTTGTATATTCAAATATTATTGCTATTTACATATGATATATCTACCTCATCTCAAAATACGAGATACCTCAATAGATACTCACACTCATGTCAATTTACTTTGTCTATATGGCTGTCCTAAAACAATCTACTGTGTCTATATGGTGTCCTATTTTAGGTGTTAAAAAGAGTTTTCCTTTTGGATAGTATGCATGTGAAGAAGCCTTTGAAAATGTTCTGATGTGTAGTTCTAAAATGATGTCAGTGGATACTAATTCCCTCTAAGCTCTAACACAATAAATTGCATTTTCAGGTGGTCTAAGATTGCTGCACATTTTCCAGGGAGGACAGACAATGAAATCAAGAACCATTGGAACACAAGAATCAAGAAGAGGTTGAAGCTTCTTGGTCTGGACCCTGTGACCCAGAAGCCAATTGAGTTAAAGGAAGAGTTTGATGATGGCAAAACTAAAACAAACCTACAGCCAAATACTTCAAAAGGGTCAGAAGAAAATGTAGAGATTAAGTCATTGGACAATAATGACATAGAAGATATGCCAAAAACAGAAGGGAAAAGAGAAGAAAAAGAAAAAGAAAACAAGGTGATCACTTGGGATGCTGAACTTCACAACTATGAAATGCAAAGCTCCCAAGTTGACTTGGGATCATGGATAAGCCAAGAAAACAACACAAGTGCTAGTTCTTCTTTCTCTCTGGATGATTCTAGCTACCCTTCTTTGGGTGAATCCCCTTACCTTAAGGGGAACTCCTTGCAACAATGGGTTGATGGGATAGATTCCATTCTCTCATGGGATAGCTTCAATCCTCTTGAAGAAGATCTTCTCTTCATGGAAAATAGGCAATAAGCATAAGTGCATAACCACCCTTTGAAACTACCCCTTCTTTTACAATCTCTCAATAAATAAAACGTTTCAAAAAAAAAACTATTTAAAAAAGATTGCCACTTTCATCCTTGAATTTTCAATTTTTATTTCTACATTAATGTTTAATTTTGTTAATGTGATTATGAATGCATATTGTTGAATGTGAATTGAATTTTTAATATTGCTTGTTCCTTAACTACAGCTTGTATTGAACTCCTCAACAACACCCCACACTACCAACACGTTACACATATGGGACTGAAACGTTGAACACTGCAAGGTTGAATCATATTTTTTGTTGTCTCCTATGTAACTGTAACACTAGTAACGTTAGCAACACATTTTTCATATATTCCTTGTAATGTACTCTTTGACCATATCTTACACTTTTCTAAAAATATAAATTTAAGAGTAACGCTAATGTCTTATCAATATTCACTTCAATCCACTCTAATATTGTTGTTGGATTCATATAAAACTCGTTAGCTGCAGAGTAAACCTATATAATTTAAAAAATTTTACATAAAATTTACCAATCAATAAATACACTCTAAAGAAAGTATTGCAAAAAATATACTACTAACATTTCTATCAATTAAAAGTATACGACAAAACTTAGGTGCTATAGGTAATTTAGGTTATTTTTCAATGAGAAATTGAGAATAGAACATATGTAATAGTTGTTAGAAATGTCATAATTTTATTTGAGTTTAATTTTTATACAATCACCGTATAAATGAGTTTTACACAGATATTCAATAGTATTTGGTAAATTGATTTTTTTTCTCTCTTTTAATTATTAAATTAAAAGTACACATGTCAAAATATTAATGAATATTATTGTAAAACTTTTTATACTAACAATGTATACTACTTTAATTCATTTCATTAATGAATTGTTACACATATTCTATTTTTATTATAAAATATAGACCATAAAAAACCTATGAAATTGCATCTAAGATATTTCCAAAAATAAAATATAGTGCTAGAGTGGCCGCAAACATAAGTGTTCCCCCGGGGAATGGGTGCTTTGTGCTGTTTGTTATCATCAAATAGGTTTTCACATGCTCTTTTGGTTCCTTATTTATTGACTATGGAGGAGCAGGTAAACATGTATTATGTGCATTACGACGCAGCGAGATCAACGTGCTAGTACTTGTCTAACAAGCAACTCTTCGAATTTTTTTTAGTTAGGGCTTTTGTTTTCCCAAAGTCTGAGAAGTACTTCCACAAACTTATATCCTTTGAACCCCTATGAAATTAATCTCTATCCAGATACTTAGTTATAGTTAAGGTTCTTTGTCCCTCCTCAATAATATGTTCTATAGGATTCGAACTCAGATCCTCTCCTACAAGCTCAGTTTGCGCAACTAACTGAATCACACTCATTCGGATAAGCAACAGTGTGTTTGAAGAAAAATTATAATTTTATAACTTCTTAAACCAAAAAAAAAATTATCGAATAAAACATAATATAATTAATCCTAATAAAATAATATTTTATTATAAAATCACAGTGAAAACTAATAAAATAATCTGTTAAAGATAAATATTTTTAAAACTAAGAAAAAAACTTAAAAATCCCTACATAATGAATTAAAATATTCTAAGTATCCTAAATTATTTAAATAAAATTATAAACTTATTGCTATTAAAAATAACTTAATTATCCTATGTCAGAACAACGTTGCGAAATTTTTCAGCAATACATCGTTAAATAAAACTATGTTGGGAGTCGATGACCGGTGCAACTTCATAATATACGTGCGGCAGCTGGGTAAATAAATATATCTTTTATCCTGATAAAAAATATTATATATATATATATATCTTTTTATTTCATTGACATTTTGATTAATTTATTGAAAATGGTTGTGGGTCGTGGTTAGCACTACAAAATTATTGACGTGGAACGGTGGAAGGAACCTGAGAACTTTTCCTTTGACAAGGATCAAAATGTGTAAGCAATCAACATAACACACACACCCATTCGAATTTGAATAATAGATCTCATCCCCGTTCTTTATGGGGATCGGCCCGTGTCAATGAAAAACCAAATTTAAAAATTATTTATATTTAATTGAAATTAAAAACTCAAAAATTGTATTTAGTTTTCTTTAGATACAAATTAAAAAGAAACTAATATTTTAAAAACACTTCGTTATGCTTCAAAAAACACTGATGACATCAAAACACCATAGTAAAAGTACAATAAAATGTTCCGTAATTTTGTACAAAAAAAGTATCATTTTATATGGAATGAAACATTTCAATCAAAACAAATCCAATACGCTACATAGATATATGAGGATATTATCATAATTATATAAAAAAACAGGGCGGGTTCGGGGTCGGGTCGGGTCGGGTATCTGTATCCCCATCCTCGCCCCTACCCCCCATCAAAGCGGGTTTTCCCCATCAAAGTCAGGGCAGATTCAGGTGGGTACCCATGGGTTCGGGTGTCATTGCCATACCTAGCTAGTTATCAACATTAGGATGGAACAAGAACATGAAATCCACGATGGAATAATGCTTCAATTTGTCCTCACTTATGGCATTGGACCTATGGTTATAAGTTGCTCAAATTCCCAGTCTAGAAATGATGTGTGCCTTTGGAAACTAGCTTGTAGGGCACTAGGGTTGGATATTAAATCGTGACCAGACCCGAACTCGATGAACCCGGTAACAAAAACAAGTGGTTGGACGGGTCGGAACGGTGGGTTATGTAATCGGTTTAAATGAAGTTGTTTCAATCGGCATCAGTTTCATTACAAACTTTTTTTTCATCCAAAAGCTAGCCACCGCCTCTCCGATTTGCTTAGGAGATATCGTAATTTGGGTCGGCGTCCCACTGGATTTTCCCTACATTTTGGGAAACACCGTGTGCTTACTGGGCTTCGCCTAAATTCAAGAAAATATCAGCCCAGGCAAAGCTCAACAGGGCCTCGGAGACCGGTGGGAGCCTGCACATTGGTGGTTCCATGAATCAGATGGAGCATGCTTGTCGGCTTGTAACTTAAAAAATCATCATTTGTGTGAACTCATTTTTATATGTCTTTATTGTTATAATGTGAAATATTATTATCATTATTAATTATAGTAAGTGCTTATGTAGCATGCTAAGAAGCTCGACCGTAGCATCAAGTTGAACGAGCTGCATGCTCGAATCCATATAGGAAAGGTACCAACGAGTATGTAGATGAGTGCTCCAGACGCACTTAGGTGATTTATATCTCTCTTTGTCAGTAACTAATTTTTATTTTTGAATAAAGAATTATGTTAATATCATGTTATGATGTACGCTATTGTTAATAACAGGAGGAGTATGAGGCTAAGCTGTCTCTGGTAGCCTCCTCTTCCCCTACCACTGCACTGGACCCAGAGGTGGAGGCCCGAATGAAGTTGCAGACATGGGTGGAAGTTGTTGGCGAGAAGAAGAAGGATAACATTTGCAATATTGGAGACCTCGTCAACAACTATCGATGCGGGGCCTCCAGTATCTTCACTCAGCAGAGTCGAGCATCGTCCAGTAGGAGCTGCCATTCTCAAGAGTCTATAGAGATTGCCGAGATAAGGCAGTGATTGGCAACGGCGGAGGGTTAGCAACAGCTATTGGACGCCGTGACCGCGGGCGACAGATTATGCAGTCGTTGAAGATTATGGTGACTCAATAGAGAGAGTTCATGATGTGTTTTATAGCCGCTATGCCTCAGCCACGGTCGCAGCCTCTGTAGGACCAGCACCATCTGTAACGTCCCAGAATGCTTTACGGATTGACGACTGTCCCCACAAACCAATACGGGTCTTTTCAGCATGCTTTGTCCTCACTCACATGCTTCCTAGGAAAACTTCCCAAAAGGTCACCCATCCCAACTCCAAGTCAAGCATGCTTAACTATGGAGTTCTTAAGTGATGAACTCCCGAAAAGAAGACGCATCTTGTTGATATAGGTAATATCAATCAATTCTTATAAGGCATCCTTAACTGTATAGTCCCATACCTGCACGGTCTTAGGATCTCTCTTATTCCGGTGTGTTATCGGTTCGTTCATGTGTCCCTCTGCTTAAAAGCTTTCCTGGAGCTACTCCTTGACCATGTTTTCTCTTGCACCCGCTACCACTCTCCGCCCTCGTCAGCCCCGAGTGTCACATGCGGTAGGGAGTGATCGCCGGTGCAAGAAGGCACGGATAAGGAACAGCTCCTGGCAGGCTTCTAGGCGGAGGGACATATGAATAAACCGATTACACACCAGAATATGAGGGATCCTGAGACTCTGTAGGTATGAGACTATACAGTTGAGGATGACTTATATGAATTGATTGGTACTACCTATAGTAACAAGATGCATCTTCTTTTCGGGAGTCCATCGCTTAAGAACTCCACAGTTAAGCGTGCTTGACTGGGAGCAATTATGGGATGGTGACCGCCCAGGAAGTTTTTCGAGGAAGCGTGTGAGTGAGAACAAAGCATGCTGAAAAGACTCATGTTGGTTTATGGGGACAATCGTTAATTCATAGAGCAGCCAGGGATGTTACAAATGGTATCAGAATGACACATCTCCTAGTACGGTGTGGTCCGGGGACGAACCAAGCGGAAGCTAGTGGGCATGTAACACACGGGGCTGACGAGGGCGGCGAGTGGTCGGCGGTGCAAGAAGGCACGAACAAGGAATGACTCTTGGCAGCTTCTAGACGGAGGGGCATATAAATGAATTGATTACACACCAGACTAAGAGAGATCTTGAGACTCTGTAGGTATGTGATTATGTGATGACTATACAGTTGAGGATGACTTATATGAATTGATTGGTACTACCTATACTAACAAGATGATTCTTCTTTTTGGGAGCCCATCTCTTAAGAACTCCACAGTTAAGCGTGCTTGACTTGGAGCAATTGGGATGGGTAACCTCCTGGGGAGTGTTCCCAAGAAGCGTGAGAGTGAGGACAAAGCATGCTAAAAAGATTCGTGTTGATTTGTGGAGACAGTAGTCAATCCGTAGAGCAGTCACAAATGTTACACCATCACTGCACCCCTCGGTTGCAGCCGCCGCAACAACCATTGTCCCAGCCTGAGGGTAGTCAGCTTAATGGCAATGAGGGGGACCTATCCTTTTGATGTTTTGTTCTATAATTATAGAGAGGAATATTAGATTTTTTACATTTTTTAGGACTAGATTTCATTTTGTATTTAACACATTTGTAAAAGGGTTTTGTTTTATTTAGTTATAAATTTTATTTATCATTTGAAATTATTGTTAAAATTACTATTGATGTATGATATTATAATTATTAATAAAAATTACATTTAATGAATAAATATATAAAATTTATACTTTATATTAAACATTATTAATTATTTAAAATTTAATTAAGTTAATTATTATTTTAATTATCAATTATTAATTTAATCAATGTAAAAAATTAAAATTTTAAAAAATATGTATATAGTTACCGACGGCCTAGCTGCCAGTAAGTTTTTCATATTACCTACGGCTTAGACCGTCGGTATTCCTTTCCGACTAGCCACTTACCTATGGATACGAAGCCATCATTCAGGCGCCAATAATTTTGTTTTATTGACGGATTTTGGTAAGGATGATAATTTGTACCCTACCCATTGGATACCCGCAAAAATTACCTACCCAGAGTAGGGTAATTACCTGCACAATGGGTAAGGGTCGGGTAGGGTAATTACCCATAAATTTGAATGGGTATGAGTGCGGGGGTATATGTACTATGGTGCCCACCCCGCCCTGCCCCACACCCGCACATGCACATATATATAATTATTTATTTATATTACTAATATATTTAATTTTAACAATAATACAAATTTTAAAACCAAAATTAATTTAAAGATTCTTAACTTTCTAAACCTAGCGGCGTCTATACTTCCTTTTGGATGTTTTTATTTAGTTAAATATTTTGATTTGTAATGTTTTATGATTAGATTTAAAATACTTTTGAATCGTTTTTTAATTGTTATAACGTTTCTTTTTTATTTATTGTTTTTCACAATTAAAGTACGAGTACTTAGGTACCCAAAGGGTACGAGTAAGGGTACTAAAGTTGTTATCCACGCGGGTACGTGTAATTTTTTCAAACGCTGGTATGAGGATAATAATACCATACTGATAAGCCTCTAGCTTATCTAGTTTTATGGCTAGAAAGGCTAAGGTTTTTATGCTAATTGAGCGATTTAACCTCGCTCATCACCCGAATTTGGCTTCTTTTGTCCTTAAGCAACATTTTTAGTCTCTTAGAGAGTTTTTAGGAATTTTTGGGTTATTTTGAGTCAATAAAGAATTAAAATGCGATTTTATATTTCAGGTTAAAAGTGAAGCTCGAGGAAACTAGGAAATGGAAGAAAACAAGCAAAAAGACAAAAATGCAAGATTCACCTTGCGAAGGGCTGCTCGCCTCGCGAGCCTGAGAAGCAGATTAAGCAGGAACATGCATCATTCAGCCTTGCGACGCGAAGGAAGTGCTAGCCTCGCGAGCCAGAAGCAGTAGAATTGAAGGCTGCTCAGACTCGCCTCGCGAGCATCCAAATTTGAACTGGTGCCAAACATAAGTCTCGGTCGCGAGTCCCTACTCACTGAGACACCCTGTTGTGCCATTAATTATTTATTAAACTTACCCGCGTATAACTTCTGCAAATTTAAACACACCAACGTTATAATATATAAATACACACATGTTTATCCATTACATTACCAAAACACTGTTTAGGGTATACTATTAGTAGGATCCCTCACAGGTACTACACTATATCGTTAGAATCCGTAATTCGTCCTCCAGCATCCGGTTCATACGGAGTTTCATCCAACTCCTCAGCAACGTATTCTTCCATCGAGTCTTCTAACAGCATAAAGTAGACATGCACAAAAATATAGAAATAGGGAGATAAGAAGCAGTTCTATCATCATAAGTGGAAAAGAGTCATAGCATATAATATAATAGCGGTCACAGACAAACAACACTCATCATTAACAATCATCTTTAACTCACACTACTTTCCTCTACCCTCAATCTCATGCAACTAAACTTTTATGCTGACGTGGCTACCACCAATCCTATCACACATCCCTTTCCCGTTGAGGGATGTTAGTCAGCCGTCCAAGCGATGCATCCCCATTAACCAGTGCACACCCTCATCATGGTGAGAATGCTCATGCAAAGCAATGACACTATAGCTGCACAGCATAGTCGGTGCACACCCTGATTCTCTCTCAAGGATGCTCATGCAAAGCAATGACACTATAGCTGCACAGCCTAAATCTAAATTGGGACAGCCTGCGAGAACTTTGGACATCATGTGTTCCCAATACACGGTTGTGAAAAACAATACACACATATGAATCTCACTGACTCGCCTCAATAACAACCTTGTACCTCAAGCTTCCATCATAGCCTCAACTCGCATTCTATGTCACATCTTATCTATAAAATAATCACTTTAATCTAAACGCAGCTAAGTCATATTAAATCTCTCACTCAAATAAAGTATCTCCGAGTAACTCATATATTTCCTTAAAATCAACTATGCAATTTATCAAACTAGGCAGATCGTGCATAACACAATAATCAATAAAAAATTCAAACATCAAAATAAAACGTCACATGCAGTAGAATACCTCAACCAGCGTATCACAAATAGTCAATAATAAATTATTCAAACATCCTCAAATATTATAAAATTAACCTAAAGCGATAAACCTACAATTCCCAAATCATCATTGGTATTGCAGAAAATTTCTAATGCAATTTTGGTATTGTCGATTATTCGACCACTAGTAGGGTTTAGGTCGCCCTACACCATTATTATAAATTATATACTACTTATCCGTTCCAACGATGGAATGGTTCTTTCTCCCACCTGAACTTATCACCGAAGTCCCGAACTTTCTGATCCTTGTTACTCTACCACAATTAACAATTAACCTTCAACCAAATCAACATAAAATATATTAATCAAACAAAATCGACTTTAACCACAAATAACTAGGGTTCGGCCATCAATTCAAAATAGCAAGGTTTTTAAAACTGGACCGGTTATTGAACCGGTGAAGACACGGGTTCAAGGTTCAATGATTCAACCGTGGTTAAACCGATAATAATTAAATAATATTTTTTAAACTTTTTATATAATATATGAAATATATGAAATAATATTAACATAAATTTAAATACTGATATTATTTTAACCATCTCTATAAACCATAAAACATAATTTTAACTTCAACATAAGTTTTGTTATTATTATATAAATAATTATAACTAGCGGCAAGACAGGCACTCACGTGCCTATCTGACCGTATTTCTAATGCTTTTACTCGTCTTTATTATATAGATTTATCCAACTTTACAATGTGAGGTAATAATGTAAACACACATTATATACATATTTTAATAAAAAACAAATCCAATGTACCAAATATAATTTAGTTACAACTATTATTTGACCTCGAAATCTCAGCATTTAGATTTATAAGGAGATTAATTATGGATCGATTTTCAGGAGCTTTTTGCATTTCCCCGCATTACAAACAAAATAAATTTATAATGTTAATTTTTGTTAGATAAAAAGTAACAAAGCATATCAATTTTTTTAAAATAGACATAATTTACTTCTAATAGTTGCTTACCTTGTCACGATTCTCAAAAAATCTTCATAATTTTTATCATCTTTATTGTTTTTTTGTTTAATAAACTACAAATTAAATAAAAAATGTAAGACTAAAATTTGGAACATTCATTATTGTAAACATGCATAACAAATATAATGTATTATTAAAAGAAAATATTACATCCTCAAGTAAGACCATTTTTTGTTCCAAATGTATTGAGCTATCACGACTTCTTTTGCTTGGTAATGTAGCTTCAAGTTTCCTAATAATTTTTTTAAAAAAGTAGTATTTTAGTAAATTGTGGAAATAATACAACTTATTATATAGTAAATATGTATATTATCATATCTAATACAATACATAACACATTACCTTTCTAACATTTGAGCCCACAATTCTCTTTTTACCATATTCAATAGTTCAGTCTTATCTGCTGTTACTGTGGAACCCCACCCAAAAGAGTATAACTTTAGATGATGTACCTGATTATCAAAAGATTAGAATATCGGTTTTTTATACAACGACATAATATGAAGTATCTAATATAAATTTACAATTCACCTTGTTGTCAACTGGGTATATAGATGCGATTGATCGCTCAGCCTTCAATATTTTCCATTGTTTTTGATAGTCGTGATCCTATCATTTTTTTAGTCGAATTGTTAATAGATTGATATGGAAAATGTTTTAAAAAAAGTTGTTCATGTGAACCTACCTGCTTGATAAGCACATGCCCGAAATATTTGTCATCATCTCTTGCAATAAACGGTAATATATTTGAAACGGTAATTTAGTCGAATTGTTAATAGATTTAGGCATGTTAAAAAAGTCAGTCAGCTACAACAATTCTTTCTACATGCATAATCTATATATTAAGCAATTAGAGAAACCAATAGCTTGATACGGTAATATATTTGAAAACAATAATTCAACCACATGCTAATTAATATACATACATGTCTTGCATTTCTTCTTAGGATGACCAAAAGGTTTCACCATTTAAATGACACAGGGATATGATAAGATGAATAAGACATCGTCATCTGTTTGAAACTTTGATCCAACTTCCATATTAAATAAACCACCATAAACCCAGATTGTGATTTCTTTCAGTCATATATATACATGTATTCAACCTTAATCAGTGCTGCAAGTGTGTCAAGCATTGATACTTTCAAATGCTCATTCTACCCATCTCTCTTTACAAATCTTAGACCTTCATTTTTACATTAAAAAGCCATATCATCGTAACCCAAAAATCAAAAAGGGGAATGTCTAGGTAAAAGATTAGAACACACATACAAACACCCAACTGAATGTGATACTTCCAAGTAACTAACACAAACTCACACTATGCCCTAAGACTTTGGAAAGCATGAATAAAAAACCCAGAATCAGATACACCTAAATTTTCAAAAATAAAAATAATGGATCTATCTTCAGACTTAATTGAAGGAAATGAAAAAAAACCAACAAAAGCAGAGCAAATAAAAGAAGATACAAAGATCAAAGAAGGCATGTAGATTACATTTAAGTTGTTCAGTAATAGAAGGAAGATCAGGAAAAGTAGAAGCCATGAGTGAGTGGGGTGATTCTTGGAAATGAAAAGAAAAGTGGTGAAAACAGTCACCACCATCAACTGATAATTTCAAATGCTCATTCCTCCCATCTCTCTTTACAAATCTTAGACCTTCAGAATGCCAAAATGGTGCCATATTCACTGACAATTATCATGGATAGTTTGACAAAAAAAGTATTTAACACTCCAAAACCCACTGAGTCCAAGCCAAAAACAATTCAAACATCATTGTTCCATCCATCCTCAGTCAATGCAATATGTCATGTTTTAATAGGTTTTCTTGTTAATTCAGGCAAACAAATAGAACAATGAGCATCATCGTCTAGTACAAAAGTTTGGAGTTTTGAAAAAATTTCAAACTCATGTGAAAATAAATAAATGCAGAACATCAGGGTGCATACCCAATGCAGAAAAAACTTGCACATATGTCCTTTGTCTTCTCCTTTCAATCCTCTGCAAAAGTTTGATGTTTTCTTATAGGCAGAACTTCAAAAGAAAGACAATATTATATATTATTTAAACTTGCCCATCCTTTTAATCCTCTACAAACTATTTGCTTCTTTCATTCATTTGTTGTGCTCCCTCTTTGGTCATATTCATGCACCTTCCCTAACTGTTTCTAATACGATAGGATGTATCTGTAATATATAGCTATTTTTCATAGATAAAAACATTTGCTATTCTTTAAGACCTGAAGTAAATCCTAGTGGACTTGTATTTACGCCACATATATAATCCAGAATGTGTCAGTAACTATCATTTGAAAATGTGTCACCATAGGTGGCAATAGGCAATAAACCCAGAATGCAAGTGGTGATCAACACCAGCATCAACACTCGATCCTCCACCATCTATTTTTTTATAAAACAATCTTGGCTCACAAAAATTCGTCTTACCCAAAAACCAAGATGGATGTACACCAATTTCTTTAAACCTTCAAAGTGATCCATCCCAACCCCCAACCGTAGTCGTGGATGAAATATTATGTTCTATAGATAAAAATATGGGTCAACTCTAAAATGTGACATATTGGAAAAATCTTTAAATTATATAGTACTTCAAGGAACAAACCTTTTGTTCCAAAAATAAAGGATACTGATAAAAGAAAAGACAATGGGGATTTGCTTAATAGTAAGTTATGCTGAACATATAGGATAGTTAAAGTGAGAGATCACAGATAATGACTTAACATCCAATATGCTAAAGGAAGAAGCATGTTATAGTACCCAAATTTCTTAAATTCAGCCAACAAATTTTGATAAATTGTTACCTTCACAATGTATATTTTTATATTTTCTTCAATGGCATCCCCTGGTTAGATTCAGCCCGTTGAATACAATTGTTGAACTCACCGGATCAGAATGCCTTTATGCGCTTGGATTTATCCAAATTGTACCAATCCATGTGAAGACATAACTACAACTAAGAAAAATCAATAACTATTAAGAATTAAGAATAGTAACACATTTGTGCATTTCATATGCATTTCAATAATGAATATCTCAATTCTCAATAATGCATCTTCCGAGAATGATTTGGGAATATTTATTGTTTTGAAGGAAACCCTTGAAGGTTGTCGTTGGTGGAGTTTGAAGCTTCACTAAAACTTCCAGTTTCATCGCCTCCTTCAACATCTTCTCTCCCTTCAACATTGTTGCTCGCTGTGCACAATATGTAATCGCTGAACACGAACTCTTTCGATCTTTGTGAACCGAATCCTAGAAACAGAAGGAAGAGAGTGTGTTTGAGAGTGTTTGTGCGTGAGTATTCTTTTCTTTTCTTTTGTTGGTTCAGTTTTTGTGGCAAGTGCCGGCGAGAAGGGGTAGGAAGAAATAAAGAAAAAATGGGGAAAAGAGCGTTGGAAATTTACCAGATCCATTCCCTATTGCGCCCCGCCTCAGTCGCGACTCAGGCCAATTAAATTCATCGCCTCACCCTCCTCTGCTCCACCATCTTCCGTCTTCCTCTATGCGCGTCCATTCTCCATCGTTCACTATTGGTTTTACTGAGTATGGTTAATCAAAAAAAGGAGATGGGGTCATGGGGTTGGTTACGTGGGAGGAATTATACGGTTGGTGGGAAAATTAAAAAATAAGCTAAAGTATGAAGGTTAAATCTGTAGTATTAAAAAATCGATACCAAATAACTGTCCTTTTTTGAACTCTGCCATTATCTTTTAGTAAGTATAGATTATAATATCAGATTTGCTATCAAATAAGAAAATTAAATCCTGGAATGGGAAAAAATAGTAGATAAATAAATAAAGAAAATATTCTCATAAATGCTAATCGTTCTAAACTTGGATGTTAAAAATCATGGATTTTTCTGCCAGGTATAGTTAGTGTTTTTGTTTTAAATTTTTTAAGAAAAAAATTACGTGCCTAAAATGATGGAGATACACGTTATTTTTTTGTGGCATTTAACACACCTGGAGCAACTCACACTTACACTCTCGATCCTTACTTTATTTTGGTTTTTTGTTATTTTTACTCAATTTAGGACCAATAAAAGAGAAAAAAAGGTAGGAAAAGAAAATCAAAAATCAGTAACAATACACACTCATCTTGGTCTCAATCCCAAATAGAATGTTATTTTAAGATTGTTATTTTTAAAATATTTTTGTAACTTCAAGAATGTTAACAAAGTTATCACACTTTATGATAGAATATCTATATTTTTCTATTCTATTTTAACAACAGTAAATTTGAATGAATTGATTTAATTACGTAAAGTATATTGGTAAAATATGAATTGAATAAATGAATAAAATCTTAAAGAATGTTTTTAAATAACACCAAATTTGAAATAGAAGATAAAGAAAATGTGGAAATTTAAAACATATTAATAGTAAAAGAAATCTTGGTATTTTGTTGGATTGCTCCCTTCTCGTATAGTCAATATATTTTCATCTACAATACATAGGGTGATATGGCTGTGGCAGCATCTTTGATGGTGATGGATTTCCCTCCTATAAAAGGTCCATCAATTATTATCTTATAGCTCCAAATCTTCCAATGATGCAGTTGTTGGAATCTAGAGCTGATAATGAGAAAATAGTTGTAGCAGCATTGCATCTTGTTTGAATGGTTGCACCACTTCCGGATTTCAAGGAATAAATAAGAATAGAGATGACACTTTCATTCTCAGCACACACACTCTTTTTATCATCATGAATTGAGAGATTTTGAGCAGTTGTGTTCAAATCCTCATGGAGCTCGGGATCATAAGCTCTGCAGCATTAAGACATGAATTTAGGAATACAACACTGACTGAAACCCCTAAACTTTATCTTCTAAATCAATTTTGGTCTTTATTATTTTACTAAGAAAGTTTTTGTTGTTTTGGTGCTGATTGTTAGGCATATAATAATAGTCTAATATGGATCCTTAAGGTGTTCGTTCATAAAGTAATTTGAATCATGCAATGAACACATTCTGATGGTGCATCCTTAAAGTAATGAATTCCTTATGATTTTACTAAGAGTTTAAAGGGATAGTTTGTAAGAGAATGAATGGATCAACAGCATGCCAAAACAAATAGCTGAGTTAAAATCATGCCATACGAATGACTTTTGCTCAAATCTAGAAAAAGAGCCGACATATTAAAGTATTTATGTGATACTATTCTAAGCTATGTCATTTGCATATCCATCAGTAATTTGAAAAAATTGAACTATGTCTACATACCAACTCATTTTGTTCATTACATTTGTATCATGTTACAAAATATGGCCTTCAAAATAGTTCCAACCAAATATCCCAGTACATAACATCATCCACGATGCATTTTGTCAACACTTTGCAAACAAAACTTCTAGATTTTCACAATTGTTTATCACTCACTCACATAAGTCAATTCCAACAAAGAACCTTAGAATGAGACACAATGTAATTTTGCTATACCTGTCAGATCCATAAATTCAATGCAATTCAATTGAGATTCAATAATACTGGAAAAAAAAAGATTAGGGATAAACAGATTCAACACAATTCAATTTATATGTGGTTTCTATTTTTCCTTCTATGGGAAAAAAAGGTATTTCAAATAAAGGGAATGCAGAATTGGGGAAGCTAATAGACAATTAGAAGAAAAGAAACAAATAAAACACTAACAAAAGAAGATGGTTTTGCCAGTTCAAACCTAAAGTATATTTATTTTATTTTTCTAGTTCAAAAGAAACCATACAGCATGAATGTTCATTTTAATTATCAGTCAGTGAAACACAAATTTTCCAAAATAAGATTTAATGATGTCCCAACATGAAAATCCGAATCAGCAGAGTGGGTGCTATAGTTTACCAGACCAAATCTTAAAACACCATCACTTCACTTGTATATTAGAAAGATCACCATTTGAAAATCAAAATAAGCTTCTGAACAAAAGACTATTAAAAAATACAGTTATGTAACTAACTCCTACATCGTAGATTCCACATTACTCATACCATGATTAAAGGGTATGAATTAGTTAACTCACAGTAATTTATAGCATTGATAATGTCTAAATCTTGGAGAACGTATTAAAGTTTTAAGAATAGAGACCAAGTATAAAGGAAAAAGTGTAAAATACAGGACTTAAAAAATATATTTTAATCTCTAAAAATGTAACCAAAAGCAAGCATGCAATAACGGGAAGGAACAATGATACTTACTGCAACCACATGAGCAGGGGGTGTTCACCTGCCATTTCCAACATTTGCTTCAATCATTTCATGAGAAAGAATTAGAGGAAAAAAATAGTTAGAATTTCAAAAAATAAAAATGAGAAAGAATGTAATGAAAATTTGAAAAGGATGTGCAAGAGTGTGGACAACATAAGTGGCTTAGAAGGGATTTCGGTGCAGCCCCTCTTCAATGGCCTTATGTTCTCTTTGAAAGTTTCCCACTTATTCCCATTCTTTCTCTTAGATGCCAGAAACTCTGTCTATGGATACACCTTTTAAATCTCTCAGTCCGCCATTATTGTTGAAGGGAAACCATCTTTTTAAATAAAAAAGAGAGATCATAAGAAGAAGAAGGTTCTGACAGTCTGTATTTACAAACAATACAAAAAAATGCTAATTAATTCATCTGAAAAAATGAATAAAATATTTATGATAGAACAGAGTCAAGAAACAGAAAACTAAACAGTATCAATGCACTTGGATAAATCCTTCTTCATCTCCGCCGCTGAACAATGGCGGTTCTTCCATCTGTCCGCGCTCCAGCAGTCGCTACGCCTGCACCCAACCTCAAATATTCCTCTCACACACGAACTCTCTCTGTTATACAAATGGCATAGATGAAACAAAATCTTCCCTCTTTGTTTCCATTAAATTAGGGCAAATTTTGGATTATGATCTTAACCACTGTTCTTTTTTTTCAAGTGTTTACAACCATTTTCGGACCCTCGAATCCACGTTATTTTGCCTATCCATTCTCCATTGCAGTTCTGATATTGGGATTGAGTCAATTTTATCACTTTGGCAGTTTGGGTAAGATAAGGAACTGCCGCACTGCGTGTAAAAAAAATGGAACTACCACATATTCTAAAGTTTCCAGGGGCAAATTAGGCAATATCAAAAAGCTGACACCAAAAATTGATTTTTTTTCAACTCTGCCATTATCTATTAGTATAGATGAATTGAGAGATTTTGAGCAGTTGTGATCAAATCCTCATGGAGCTCGGGATTGTAAGCTCTACAGCATTAAGACATGAATTTAGGAATACAACACTGACTGAAACCCCCTAAACTTTATCTTCTAAATCAATTTTGGTCTTTATTATTTTACTAAGAAAGTTTTTGTTGTTTTGGTGCTAATTGTTAGGCATATAATAATAGTCTAATATGGATCCTTAAGGTGTTCATTCATAAAGTAATTTGAATCATGCAATGAACACATTCTGATGGTGCATCCTTAAAGTAATGAATTCCTTCTGATTTTACTAAGAGTTTAAAGGGATAGTTTGTAAGAGAATGAATGGATCAACAGCATGCCAAAACAAATAGCTGATGTTAAAATCATGCCATATGAATGACTTTTGCTCAAATCTGGAAAAAGAGCCGACATATTAAAGTATTTATGTGATACTATTCTAAGCTATGTCATTTGCATATCCATCAGTAATTTGAAAAAACTGAACTATGTCTACATACCAACTCATTTTGTTCATTACATTTGTATCAAGTTACAAAATATGGCCTTCAAAATAGTTCAAACCAAATATCCCAGTACATAACATCATCCACGATGCATTTTGTCAACACTTTGCAAACAAAACTTCTAGATTTTCACAATCGTTTATCACTCACCCACATAAGTCAATTCCAACAAAGAACCTTAGAATGAGACACAATGTAATGATGCTATACCTGTCAGATCCATAAATTCAATGCAATTCAATTGAGATTCAATAATACTGAAAATAAAAAGATTAGGGATAAACAGATTCAACACAATTCAATTTATATGTGGGTTCTGTTTTTCCTTCTATGGGAATAAAAAGGCATTTCAAATAAAGGGAATGCAGAATTGGGGAAGCTAATAGACAATTAGAAGAAAAGAAACAAATAAAACACTAACAAAAGAAGATGGTTTTGCCAGTTCAAACCTAAACTATATTTATTTTATTTTTCTAGTTCAGAAGAAACCATACAGCATGAATGTTCATTTAAATTATCAGTCAGTGAAACACAAATTTTCCAAAATAAGATTTAATGATGTCTCAACATGAAGATACGAATAAGCAGAGTGGGTGCTATAGTTTACCAGACCAAATCTTAAAACAACATCACTTCACTTGTATATTAGAAAGATCACCATTTGAAAATCAAAATAAGTTTCTGAACAAAAGACTATTTAAAAATACATTTATGTAACTAACTCCTACACCGTAGATTCCACATTACTCATACCATGATTAAAGGGTATGAATCAGTTAACTCACAATAATTTATAGCATTGATGATGTCTAAATCTTGGAGAACCTATTAAAGTTTTAAGAATAGAGACCAAGTATAAAGGAGAAAATATAAAATACAGACTTAAAAAAATATATTTTAATCTCTGAAAATGTAACCAAAAGCAAGCATGCAATAACGGGAAGGAACAATATGATACTTACTGCAACCACATGAGCAGGGGATGTTCACCTGCCATTTCCAACATTTGCTTCTTCAATCATTTCATGAGAAAGACTTGGAGGAAAAGAACAGTTAGAATTTTAAAAAATAAAAATGAGAAAGAATGTAATGAAAATTTGAAAAGGGTGTGCAAGAGTGTGGACAACATAAGTGGCTGAGAAGGGATTTCGGTATGGCCCCCGACCACTCAAAGTCCCACTCCCATTCTCTCTCGATCCTCATGGATACACCAAACCCACCACCAGTGAAGGAAACAACCAAAAAAAAAGACAAGACGATACAAACAAACAAAAATGCAAAACACAAAAAGAAAAAACTTAGATAGAACAGCAAGAGACAAAAACTAAAGATCAAGCACTTGGATAAATCCTCTTCATCTCCACGTGAACAATGGGGTTCTTCCATCCCCACGCCCACCACCTCACCCAACCCAAATATTCCTCTCACCACGAACCCATGCACAAATGCGAGACGAAACAAAACCCCCGTTTCCATTAAATTATGGCAAAGGATTATGCCAACCCCTCACAAGGTACAACCATCACCCAAACCACGATGCCACCATCCCATCAGCCGATAGGATGAGCTATCACGGCATGGGAAGATAAGGAAGCGCCACCGCTTAAAAAAATGGAACCCACAACAAAGTCAGGGCAAATAGGCAAACAAAAAGACACAAAAATGAGAACAAAACAAGAAGAAACCGACCAAATAAAGAAAAGATAAAGTTATCAGAATTCTAGTATAGGAGGAGACAAAACAAAGACACACAGCACGCCAATGTATATTCATTAATCATGTGATTTATTCGGTATTGCTTAACTTGGACAAGTTAATGCATGTGAAGGGTCAGTGCTGTGGGCTTTAGGCCCATCATGTAAAAACAAAGGAAAAGTTTAACAAGTTTAATACTTAAACCCTATTCCTATTAATTTACTCACAGCCGCCTGCCCCCCATCCCCCTCTCTCTCACACGCTCTTTCTTCCTGGTCGCAGATCTGCATCCCCTTCCTTTTCTTTTCATTCACAGCCGCATCCCCTCTCTCTCTCACACAAGCTTTCTTTCTTTCTGGTCACACATCTGCGTGCCACTCGGAGGAAAAGGAAGATTGCTGCCGCCGTCGGAGAAACGTCACTGGAGCACCTGACAGTGAACCGGTTCAGACCGAGTTGAAGCCGGTTATGACCGGTTTAACAGTTCTTGCAGCGGTTTCTTGTAAGTCCGGTTTTAGGAGTCAACCGAACCGGCCTCCGGTTCCCGATCACACCGGTTCGACCGGCCGGTCCGGTTTTGACTAGCTTGCAAAATAGAGATCGGGTTATTTTCTGAATTCCATCTTTTGGATTCTATTTCCTAGACTATTAACTAACATAAAATAAGTGTTACAATTCAAAAATATGAAACAAAATTCTCTAACCTCTGGGTTAGGAATTTCTTTGATTTCAAACTCTTAGATTTCGAACATAGAAATCCTAGATAGCTTATAAAAAACCTCATCTAAGTTAAAAATTGAACCAAATCTCTTTTGTTCATTCAAGCATCAATTCGGCCATGGAAAGATAAAATAGGAAGCAAAATTCTTTTGCTTACATACTCTTGGGTGATGAGAGTAGAAGTCATCTGAAGATCATAGAAATTGGTTTACATTAAATTGAGTTTTATACAATTTTCTAGAATTATTTGAAAATCTAGATCTGAGAATAGAAATTTGTGAAATACTTGATGGAAATGATTATTGATGGAAGATTAATGAAGTTAAGATGATGAGGAAGAGATTCCACACCTTGGAATGAATAAGTTTGATGAAGAACATGAGAAGAAATGAATAACTATGATGAACTTAGTGAGAACACTATGAAGTTCTTAATGTTTTGTGAGTAAAATGACTTACAAAAGAAAATGAAATGTCTAAGTGGGTGAATGGGGTGTGTGAGCCATGACATTGAGTGAGGGGGTGAGGGGAGGAATTGTTTATTGTTAAAATGGAACCATTGTTGAGTTTACTTGACCTAGATTAAGTTAGAAAACAATATAATAACTTAACTATAGTTAATAGTAATCATGATTAAGTTAAAAATATGTGGTCACAAATGAATGGAAGGTGTGGCTGATTTTGGACCACAAATGGGGAGGAAGAAGCCAAATTGGCCTTGACTTGCCTTAACCATGGTTAAAAATTAACCAAGATAGGTTAGGTTAAGATTAAAGACATTTTGGTTATTTCACCTAAAAACTCATGATTACTTGCATTAACTACTTCATAAATGCTTGGTGAGTCACCCCATAACTTCGCTCTTTCAGTGTCCGGTTCTATCTCTGCAGTTTCGTTTTCGATTCCATCGGTTTCCCGATTATAGTTTTACGCCTGAATAAAAACATAATATTTCATTTTCGATTGAAAATTTTCAAAATAACCAAACTGGTTGGAAATATGATTTATACACAAACCGTTTCGTTCACGAGTCAAAATTAGGTTTTCTTATCAGTAAAATCTTACTGTCAGTGAAAACGCAAACTGTTTTTCGTTCGAACTTTCACAAAAATTCACCTGAATAAACATAATATTTTATTTTTGATTAGAAATTTGGAAAGTAGAATTCCTCACGGATATAATATAAAAAAATCTACAATTTTTAAGTTTCGGGTCAAATTAGGGTTTTTTGATTGTATAAAATTACACTGTCAGTAAAAACACAGACTAGTTTCCGTCTGAGTTTTAAACCCAAAATTTCACCGTAACCTTCTATCATAAGATAGAGTATGAATATGATTTTATTTTATTCAAAATCATTTTCTTGGTCTCAGATAAAAATATAATTAAATATATTTTTATCGGTAACACAGCGTAATCAAAAACAGGCTGTTACATTACTACCCCACTTAGAAAAAAATTCCATCCTCGGAATTTACGTACCTCGGAAAAGATGTGGATATTGTTGTTGCATATTTGTTTCACGTTCCCAAGTAGCATCTTCAGTAATCATATCCCATATAACATTAACCAAAGGAATTTGTCTACCGCGAATCTCCTTAATCCTTCTATTTGCTATCTTTACAGGTAAAGCCTCATATTCTAAATTCTCTCGCAGTTGTATAGACTCGGACTCAATAACATGTGAAGAATCACGATAGTATTTTCTCAACTGAGAAACATGAAAGACGTCATGAAGGTTAGCAAGGTTAGGTGTACGGAGTGACTCTCAAAAACATGTGATCACCCTCCTGGAATTCTAAAGGTCCACTTCTCTTATTACCGTAACTCATTTGCCTATCCTGTGCTTCCTTCATCTTTTCCCTTATCTTCCTAATGATAGCGTGAATCCGCAAGTGTACGGTTTCGTCATCAAGTAATAAAAAGATCGAACCCACAGACACTGTGATCTCAAACAACAATTAATTATTAAATTAATTAAACTAAACAAGAAAAAGATTTAACTAACAAATCAAGTATTTAAAACATAATTAAACAGAATCACAAAGCAAATCAAATCTGGAGTTTTTCAAATTAAAAGAGATTTCCAGGAATTGGGTTATCGACAAGATTGCTTATGTTACTAAATTGACTATCCCTCTTGTTAATTAGCAAAATTGCTTTGAAGGTGAATTTATCCTAATAAAGTTAATGTTCCCTCTCGGGATACAAGAACCGTGCCCAATTAAACCAACCCATACTCTCGTGGTAATTGTATTTAAATTGAACCCATTGAGATTTGTGACAATTCAATGACCCCTCGAAGGACCGCTTCTAACTCTCGTGATTTAAGTCCTAAGTTCAACTCCTATAGATCTGATACCTAAGTTCACCGCTAAATTCGTCCTTAGAGTATCTACAACATGCAAACAAGTGACCACTGAATTTACAAGTAATTCAAGCAATAGGAATTAAATCGAAAGCAAATTGAAATTAACAAAAAAGGAAAAATGTCAATATATCACATAAAACGAGTCTTGGGCATAGCCCCAATTCCTAGAAATAAAAAGACTACTTGCGCATTGCCATGTTCATTGCAACCTTGAATAACAAAAGCATAAAAATCCCACGAGAAGAGAAGAATTTGAGAAGAAGAGAAATCCTATTTTTTGTCAACTGGTAGTAGCCTAAGATGTCTATTTTCGAGCCTAATTGCCTTATAGTGTAGGTTAACTTGGATTTGAAGCTATTACAAAATCATATCAGATCAGCAAATCATTTTTTCCAGATTTTGCGCGTCACGGTCGTGATGCCTGTCATGACCAGACCGTGACAGGTTCTGACTTTTGAAATCTTCATTTTCTTCAGCCTACGCGATCATGGCCATGATGCTTGTCACCCCAAGCCATGATGGGCTCTGTTTGGCTCAATTTTCTTATTTTTCAAGCAAGTCTTCATGCAAACTCCAACACAACTGGTCTTGGGCAATTTAATCATCAATTCCTGCACACACACACCACAAAATAACCTTACCCGTTCCAAGGTAAAAACTAACAAAAATCAAATTAAATATGCCTAAACTATATGAAAATGCATGCAAAACTACAAGGAAATATGAGGTGAAATCACACTCAACAAATTACCCCAAGCTTAAGATTTTGTTTGTCCTCAAGCAATAACTAAGGCCAGACAAGACAAACAATTTGAGCATGGACAGTGAACTAAGAACCCGAGTAACAAATTCAAGTAACAGGCATATCTAATAAGTTACCAAGAGACAATCAATTTCAAGTCCAATTAGAAGCTGAGGTTCCCTAAATTCATGTCTCTCGTTGGAAATATGATTTAAATATAAACCATTTCGTTCACGAGTCAAAATTAGGTTTTCTGATCATTAAAATCTTACTGTTAGTGAAAACATCGACAATTTTCCGTTCGAACTTTTCCCAAAATTTGTCCGAATAACATAATATTTAATTTCTGATCAGAAATTTGGAAAGTAGACTTCCTCACGGACAAAATATAAAAAATCTATAAATTTCGGTTTTCGGGTCAAATTAGGGTTTTCTGTCAGCTTAAAATTATACTGTCAGTTAAAAACGCAGACCGGGCTCCGTATGAATTTTCAACCAAAAATTTCACCGTAGCCTACTATCATAAGAGAGACTATGAATATGATTTTATTTTATTTTATTTAAAAATCACTTTCTAACTCTCAGATTAAAATATAATTAATTATATTTTAACTGGTTAAACAACCTAATTAAAAATCGGGCTGTTACACCTAACTTGTTCCGTAGTCTGTTGCACCACATCTGGACCCATGGCTTGGTTTTCACCAATCTCATACCAACATAATGGGGTCCTACACTTCCTACCATACAAAGCCTCGTATGGTGCCATTCCAATGCTACTATAGAAACTATTGTTATAAGTAATTTCAGTCAATGGCAAAAACTCATCCCAACTGCCACTATGTTCCAAAACACAAGCTCTCAAAAGATCCTCCAATGATTGAATCGTCCTTTCTGACTGTCCATCTGTTTGGGGATGATATGCAGAACCCATCCTCAACTTTGTCCCCAAGGCATTGTGCAACTGTCTCCAAAATCTAGATGTGAATCTAGGATCTCGGTCTGAGACAAAGCTTGGCGGCACGCCATGCAACCTAACAACTTCTTTGATATAAATCTGTGTCAACTTCAGCAAACTATAACTATCACCAATAGGTAAGAAGTAAGTACACTTCGTCAACCTATCAATGATAACCCAAATCGCTTCATGCCTCTTCGGAGTTCGTGGTAATCCAACCACAAAATCCATTACTATGCTATCCCATTTCCACTCTGGGATATCTAATGATTGTAATAAACCTGCTAGCTTTTGATGTTCAAACTTAGCCTTCTAACATACCAAGCAAGATAAAACATACTCTGCTACGTCCTTCTTCATCATTGTCCACCAAAACATTTTCCTCAAATCCTGATACATCTTTGTAGATCCAGGATGAAAAATCAACTTACTCTTATGTGCTTCTTCAAAAATCATCTTCCTGAGTTCTACATCCTCTGGCACACATATCCTGTCTCTAAACCTCAGCACACCATCTGTTCCTCTGCTAAACTCAGAAATTTTACCCTCATCTATGCCTCTACTTACCTCTTGCAAATATTGATCCTGAACTTGTTTATCCTTAAGATCTTTCATAAAATCACTACTAATAGTGATCATACCTAAGCAAATTTTATTATCAACCAACTCCATTCCTAAGTTCAAATCTCTGAACTGTTCCAATAATTCCAACTCCTTAACCATCATCGCATATACATGCAATGGTTTCCTGCTTAAGGCATCCGCTACAACATTCGCTTTCCCAAGATGGTATAGTAAATCAAACTCATAGTCTTTGATAAACTCCATCCATCTTCCTGTCTCATATTCAACAATTTTTGGTCGAACAGATACTTCATACTTTTATGGTCACTGTAAACATTAAACTTCGCTCCATACAAAAAGTGTTGCCATATCTTTAATGCGGACACTATGGCTGCCAACTCCAAATCATGATTCAGATAGTTCCTCTCATGAATTCTCAATTGTCGGGAAGCATAAGCCACAACTATTCCCTCTTGCATCAGAACACAACCTAAACCCTGGTATGACGCATCACAGTATACATCAAACTGTCATAACGGATCGGGTAAAGTCAACACAGGTGATGTAGTCAACCTGTCCTTCAGTTTTTGGAAACTCTGCTCACACTTGTCCATCCACACAAAAGCTGTATTTTTCCTCGTCAACTACGTCATAGGCAACGCAATCTTAGAGAATCCCTCTATAAACCTCTGATAATTTCCAGCTAACCCTAGAAAACTTCGTACTTCACTTACTGACTTAGGTCGTTCCCACTTATGAATTGCCTCAACCTTAACTGGATCTACTACTATACCTTCCTTGTTAATCACATGTCCAAGAAATTGGACTTCTTCCATCCAAAACTCACACTTGGAAAGTTTAGCATAAAGTTGCCGCTTGCCTATCCTTCAAAACATGCAGCACCACTCTCAAATGTTCCTCATGATCTTCCTATGTACGAGAATAGATAAGGATGTGGTCGATGAACACAACAGCAAACTTATCGAGGAACGGTCTAAAGATTCTGTTCATGTAATCCATGAACACTGCTGGAGCATTAGTTACACCGAAAGGCATAACTAAATACTCGTAATGCCCGTACCTCGTCCTAAAAGCTTTTAAGTATATCTTCCTTCCTTACTCTAATATGATGGTAACCAGACCTCAAATCAATCTTAGAAAATACTGCTGCTCCTTTCAATTGATCCATCAGATCATCTATCCTAGGCAATGGATACTTGTTCTTAATTGTTACCTTGTTCAACTGTTTGTAATCCGTGCACAACCTAGCACTTCCATCCTTTTTCTTCACAAATAACACCGGAGCTCCCCACGGTGAAACACTCGGTCTTATGAACTCTTTCCCCAACATGTCAACCAACTGTTTCTTTAACTCCACCAATTTTACAGGTGACATCCGATAGGACGCTATAGATATAGGTCCTGTTCCCGGTACAAGATCTATGGTGAATTCCACCTCTCGCTCTGGTGGCAAACCTGGAACATTGGGGGGGGAAAACTTCAGGAAACTCTCTCACGATAGGCATAGAATCTATACTAGGAGTATCATTAGCTTCCACCGCAAACAACATCACGTACTATCGAGAATAATCACTCCTCATGGATACTCCTTCATTGGCAGAGACTACACTAGAAGACTCAAGGAATGATAAGGTCTTACTAGAACAATCTAGCATTACATGGTTAGCCGAAAGACAATCCATGCCAAGGATCACATCTATCTGTTGCATAGGCAAACAGACAAGGTCTACAATAAATGTCGTATTCTCAACAACTATAGGACACTGTACACAAACATACATAGTAGTCAAAGAATCACTAGTCGGAGTAGATACGGTAAGGGTATAAGGTAATTTAGAAACAAGCAATTGTAATTGATCTACACATTCATGTGAAATAAAAGAATGTGTAGCACCTGATTCAAACAATACTGACGAGAGTCTACCTGATATCAAACACATACCTTGTATAAGATCCGTAGATTTAGAGGATTCAGCTCCCCTCATGGTAAATACTCTTCCAGTGGCCTGAGGTCTAGCAACTTGTTGTCCTGCTGTTGGGTCTCTTCTTCCAACTCCACCTCTATAGCCTCCAGCTCCTCTACCAGCAGCTACTGGTTGCTGCATAGTCCCCTGTCTACATTCTCGAGTCATATGACCTGGTTTCCCACAGTTGAAACAACTAGGCCATTCCATGCAATCCCTAATATGATACGATCCTAAGCATCTGAAACAAGCATAACTTTGTTGTTGCAGACCCGCTCTAACCACTGGTGCTGGTGCAGGTGTCTGCATTGGTCGGGCATATAGTCTATGTCTCCATTGAGAACTACTACCTCCTCGCCTCTGAAAACCCGATCGAGTAGGACCTCTAATCATCAGTTGTTTCTGCTCATTAGCCAACCTCTAATCTATACTTTCTATAGCACTACATCTCTCAACCAGTTCCGAAAACTCTGAATGTCAAGAGATACTATAGCCCTCTGGAGCTCATGTCGGAGTCCTTCCTCAAACCTTCAACATTGCCAATTTTCATATGGGAATCTCTGATAAAATTCTGAAAACTTAATCACAGCCTCCAATCGTGATGCATAATCACCTATAGTCATGTTGCCTTGTTTGAGACTCATGAATTCCCTCTCTTTCTCACGTCGAACTAGACGCGGAAAATACTTTTCAAAGAAATAGTCACTAAACAACTTCCAAGTGATAACTTTGCCTTCGGTCTCCAGCAATCTTCGCTTGCCTCTCCATCAAGATTCTGCTCCTCCTGTTAACATGAAGGCAACATACGTAACTATCATATCCTCTCTGCAGTGCATAGTATCAAATAACTTCTCTATCTCTTGGACCCACCATTCTGCCTTCTCTGGGTCATAATCTCCTCGAAATTGGGGTGGGTTCCCTTTCAGAAAACTAGCCATTCCGGCATCTTCAGCTGCTGCAGGTCTCCTTTGATTCTGTAGTTCCTGTTGCTCTTTGTTCATCTGTAGCATCTCAGCATTCTGCTGTGTTTGTAGTAACAAAGCAGCAACTATATTTTTCATGGTATCTTGAGTCACAGATGACTCTCCTCCATTTCTAGCATGATTAGCCTCACTATTTCTAGCTCCAACGATTCTCTCAGGAGTTCTGTCACTACTATTGATCGGACGTCCTCTTACGCGAGCCATGATTCTGCAAAAGAAATCATCCGCTCTCATCAGTATGACATATAATACTACTTAGACAAGTATATAAATACTATATGCCATACTAATGTTAGTCATCGTGTCAAGTTCGGACACACTACCCACTTCTAAGCATAGTCAAAATCCGATGTGGATTCAACTAGACACGGCCAATAACAACATCCTAGACCTCACAGTCCGATTAGAATCGAACTGCTCTGATACCACCAAATGAGACACTCTGTTGTGCCTCGTTGTAACATTAATTATTTATTTAACTTACCCACGTAATTAACGTTAAACATAATCCAAAAATACGAAGAAATTAGAACTTAATTATAAAACATATAACTTCTGCAAATTTAAACACACCAATGTTATAATATATAAATGCACACATGTTTATCCATTACATTACCAAAATACTGTTTAGGGTATCCTATCAGTAGGATCCCTCATAGGTACTTAATTATACAAACTGTTTATAACTAGCGGAAAATAAAACGTCTTTTAAGACTCACTAGCCCTAAACTTACTACACTATATCGTTAGAATCCGTAATTCGTCCTCCAGCATCTGGTTCATACGGATTTTCATCCAACTCCTCAGCAATGTATTCTTCCATCGAGTCTTCTAACAGAATAAAGTAGACATGCACAAAAATATAGAAATAGGGAGATAAGAAACAGTTCTATCATCATAAGCGGAAAAGAGTCATAGCATATAATATAATAGCGTTCACAGACAAACAACACTCATCATTAACAATCATCTTTAACTCACACTACTTTCCTCTACCCTCAATCTCATGCAACTAAACTTTTATGCTGACGTGGCCACCACCAATCCTATCACCCATCCCTTGCCCGCTGAGAGATGTTAGTCAGTCGTCCAAGCGATGCATCCCCATTAACCAGTGTACACCCTCATCCATGGTGAGAATGCTCATGCAAAGCAATGACACTATAACTGCACAACACAGTCGGTGCACACCCTGATTCTCTCTCAAGGATGCTCATGCAAAGCAATGACACTATAGCTGCACAGCCTAAATCTAAATTGGGACAGCCCGCGAGAACTTTGGACATCGTGTGTTCCCAATACACGGTTATGAACAACAATACACACATATGAATCTCACTGACTTGCCTCAATAACAATCTCGTACCTCAAACTTCCATCATAGCCTTAACTCGCATTCTATGTCACATCTTTCTATAAAATGATCACTTTAATCTAAATGCTGCTAAGTCGTATTCAATCTCTCTCTCAAGTAAAGTATCTCCGAGTAACTCGTATATTTCCTTAAAATCAACTAAGCAATTTATCAAACCAGGTAGATCATGCATAACACAATAATCAATAAAAAATTCAAACGTCAAAATAATATGCCACATGCAATAGAATACCTCAACCATCGTATCACAAATAGTCAATAATAAATAATTCAAACATCCTCAAATATTATAAAATTAACCTAAGGCGATAAACCTACAATTCCCAAATCATCATTGGTATTGCGTAAAAGTTTCAAATGCGATTTTGGTATTGTCGATTACTCGACCACTAGTAGGGTTTAGGTCGCCTTACACCATTATTATAAATTATATACTATTTATCCATTCCGACAATGGAATGGTTCTTTCTCCCACCTGAACTTATCACCGAAGTCCCGAACTTTCCGATCCTTGTTACTCTACCACGATTAACAATTAACCTTCAACCAAATCAACATAAAATATATTAATCAAACAAAATCCACTTTAACCACAAATAGCTAGGGTTCGGCCATCAATTCAAAAACAAGTGTTACAATTCAAAAATATGAAACAAAATCCTCTAACCTCTAGGGTCAGGGTTTCGACCATAAACAGTAAAATTGGATAGAAATTCATTTTGCTCATATGCTCTTGGATCTAAAACCTACACACCTTAGATAGTTCATATAAATCATGGTCTAATTAAAGATTGAAGAAAACTATTTTGTCCACATAAACACCAATTCAGCCAAGACTAGAAAATAGGATTAGTAATTTCTTTTGATTTCAAACTCTTAGATTTAGAATATAGAAACCCTAGATAGCTTATAAACAACCTCATCTAAGTTAAAAATTGAACCAAATCTCCTTTGCTCATTCAAGCATCAATTCGGTCATGTAAAGAAAAATAGGAAGGAAAATTCTTTTGCTTACATACTCTTAGATGATTAAAGTAGAAGTCATAGGAAGATCATAGAAATTGGTTTCACATTAAAATGATTTTTCTACATTTTTCTAGAATTATTTGAAAATATAGATCTAAGAATAGAAATTTGTGAAATAGTTGATGGAAATGATTATTGATGGAAGATTAATGAAGCTAAGATGATGCGGAAGAGATTCCCCACCTTGGAATGAAGAAGTTTGAATGAGAACTTGAGAAGAAACGAAGAACTATGATGAACTTAGTAAGAACACTATGAAGTTCTTAGTATTTTGTGAGTAAAATGACTTAGGAAAGAAAATGAAATGTCTAAGTGTGTGAATGGGGTGTGTGAGCCGTGACATTGAGTGAGGGGGTGAGGGGAGGAATTGTTTAATGTTAAAATGGAATCATGGTTGAGTTTACTTGACCTAGGTTAAGTTAGAAAACAGTATAATAACTTAACTATAGTTAATAGTAATCATGGTTAAGTTAAAAATATGTGGTCACAAATGAATGGATGGTGTAGCTGATTTTGGACCACAAATGAGGAGGAAGAAGCCAAATTGGCCTTGACTTGCTTTAACCATCGTTAAAAATTAACTAGGATAGGTTAGGTTAAGATTAAGGGTATTTTGGTCATTTCACCTAAAAACTCATGATTACTTGCATTAACTACTTCATAAATGCTTGGTGAGTCACCCCATAACTCCGCTCTTTCAGTGTCCGATTCTATCTCTGCAGTTTCGTTTTCGATTCCATCGGTTTCCCGATTATGGTTGTACGCCCGAATAAAAACATAATATTTCATTTTCGATTGAAAATTTTCAAAATAACCAAACTGGTTGGAAATATGATTTAAACATAAATCGTTTCGTTCACGAGTCAAAATTACGTTTTCTGATCAGTAAAATCTTACTGTCAGTGAAAACGCAAACTGTTTTTCGTTCGAACTTTCACAAAAATTCACCTGAATAAACATAATATTTTATTTTTGATTAGAAATTTGGAAAGTAGAATTCCTCACGGACATAATATAAAAAATCTATAATTTTTAAGTTTCGGGTCAAATAGGGTTTTCTATCGGTATAAAATTATACTGTCAGTAAAATCACTGACTAGTTTCCGTCTGAGTTTTAAACCCAAAATTTCACCGTAACCTTCTACCATAAGATAGAGTATGAATATGATTTTGTTTTATCCAAAATCATTTTCTCGGTCTTAGATAAAAATATAATTAAATATATTTTTACCGGTAACACAGCATAATTAAAAACAGGCTGTTAAACTCGCCCCGCGAGCGCGCGCAGACCCAGCCCATTATAAATAGCTTTTTTAGGTCAGTTTTAGAGAGATTTTGATAGAGATTAATCATTTTTCCTTGGAGCTGCGTCTCCCTCTGTTTTTCAGTAGTTTTCTTCTCTTCGGATAAATTCTATTATTACATTGATTGTTGATCTCGTCTCCATGAGGAATTAATCCCTATTCTAAGGGAACGATGAAGCTACCTTTGATGGCATAACGAATTTCAATGTGATGTATTCTTTTTATTAACTCAATTCTTGTTTCTTAATTCTGCGTTTGTTGTGTTAATCAAAAGGGCCCTTGGTTAACTAGTCAGTATGATGAGACTTGGTAGGTAATTCGTGCTTAGGATTTGAATTAGGAACACCGGTTGAATATTGCATTGGTAGTGGGTAGGAGATTGGTGAAACCACATAGGGAACAAAAACTTAATATAATCTAACTGTAAGTTATGAGACTTGGTAGGTAATTAATTTACAGTTTAGATACGTCCTTCAGAGCAATGGTAGTGTCTTTAGGAGAAATTGGGGGTCCCAGTTGCAATGAATTTGAACCTAGGAAACAGAAGATCTTCACTTGGGTAGCTTGCATGATTGGGTAGGTGGATTCGTGACCTTAGAAGCTTTAATCATCAATTTAAATCTCGTTGTTATTGCTAGCGATTTTAGATAATTATTTTAGATAAATTCTTGTTACTTGATCTCTCTCTTCTCAACCAACTGCTGTGGACTTGGTCAAACGATTTGAATTTCCTTTTCAAAGATTTAGTTAAATTGGTCTCCCAATCCTTGTGTTCGACCTCGATATTTCTTACTATGTTCTTATTACTTGCAACGAACCGATACACTTGCCGGATTCGCAATAAGTTTTTGGCGTCGTTGCCGAGGATTGGCTCAACCAACTTTCCTAAATTTTAGGAAAATTAAATATTTTGATTAAGCAAATTTTTCTTTTAAATGTCTGCATTTTTTATCTCTTCCGACTTCTTTGATCCACTTGGTCTTGGCTTGTTTTTGTGTATGCGAGGTACCGTTCCACCGGAAGACTTGTTATACGACCCAGAGATTGTTAGGACTGAGAAATAGTTGAGGAAGGAATTGAGAGAGAAAATGAAACTTGAAGCAATCCAACCCATCAATATTGAAGGGATGGCAAAAGGAGATCCTCTGGCTTACAAGCCTCTCTATGAGTATAATCGTCCTAACATGGATGATTGTGCTTCTACTTTTGTCAGACCGACCATCACGGCCAATTCTTTTGAGATCAAGTCATTTGTTCTGAACCAGGTGCAAAGGAGTCGGTTTGATGGGAGTGCAAGCCAAGATCCTCATCACATTACACATTTTTTGGAGATTTGTGATATGTTGAAGACTCCTGACGTACCAGATGACGCCTTCCGTTTGCGACTATTCCCTCTCTCTCTTCGGGATAGAGCACGTGTGATTGGCTAGATTTGAATTTGGAAAGAGGTAGCAATACGACTTGGGAGGATATGGTTCAGAAATTCCTCACAAGGTTCTTCCCACCTCAAAGAGCGACACAACTGAAGATAGCAGTTACTTCCTTCAGGAAACATGAGGGTGAGACTTACAATGAAGCTTGGGAGAGGTATAATGTGCTCTTGAGGAGATGTCCTTCTTCCTACTTTGATTTGGTGACTAAGGTCCAACATTTCTTCAATGGGTTGAGGGGTCGCTACCAGATGAACTGTGATGCCGCAGCTGGCGGTTCTTTCTCTTCCAAGTCAGTGGAGGATGCATGGGCATTGTTGGAGAAGATGTCTAGGAATGATTATAACCGTAATGGGAGTCACTCTTCTAGTACATCTAATCAAAATTCTTTCGGACTCAGTGCAACATCTATTGAGGCTATTCTTGAGAGAACGCGCTTCTAAAGAAGCAGAATGAGGCACTTAATAACAAATGAAGGTGAACGCGGTACGGAAATGATTGCCACCGGGTTGTGATTTTTGAAATGGTGATCAAGACAGTGAAAATTGTCCGGGTAACTTTTCTCAGGAGCATGTGAACTCGTGTCACAATTTCTACGACACAGTGCCACAACGAAATGACTATCAGAGGAACAGATAGAATGACTACCACAATGGGCGGAATTGGAACGTCAGGAGAGACCATCCGGGTCTCTCTTGGAGTAACACCAGTGGTGGATTGGCCGGGCAACAACAACAGAATCAGAGGCAGAACTGCGGGAGTCAACAGCACAATACTCAGCAAGCTCTCCCTAAGCCTAATCAGTTACAGATCACAGATGGTGGGAAGCAACCTTGGGAATTGGCTATTGAAAAGACTAGTGTGGCCATTGAGAAGTTGACAGTGCATACAGACACAGCCGTTGACAAGTTAGCAACTCACACAGGGGCAACAATTCAGAATCTTGTGACACAGGTAGCGCAACTTGCAAAGCAACTTAATGAGCGTCTTCCAGGCTCGTTCCCAGGTAATACAGAGAACAACCTCAAGAATCAATGCAATGTCGTGACCACTAGAAGCGGTAAGGTGTTGGAATCAAATGGGGGTACGACTAGTTCTCCTGAAGTTGAAACTCCGGAACAACCACAAGTGGAACCAGAGCAAGCAAAGGAAGATGAGGTAGCTAGTGAGAAGGTGCCAGAGCAAGGTGGGAAATTGAAATTAGTATATGAAGAATTCCGAAGAAAGAAGTGGGTTGAATCCCAAGATCTCCCTCCTTACATGAAGGTACCTTATCCTGAAAGGTTGAAGAAGCTTGTGCAAGATAAGCAATTCAATAAGTTCCTTGATGTATTCCGTAAGCTTCAAATCAATATTCCATTTGGGGAAGTCTTGGAACAAATGTCATCTTATGCTCGGTTCATGAAGGAACTTCTCTCCAAGAAGCGGAAGATAGTGGATGAGGAAATGGTTGCTTTGATCGAGGAGTGTAGTGAAATTCTTCAAAGGAAACTACCTCCTAAGTTGAAGGATCCGGGTTCTTTTAGCATACCATGCACCATTGGAGAGATGACTATTGGGAAGGCACTATGTGATTTAGGGGCAAGCATCAACTTAATGCCCCTATCTATGATGAGGAAGCTTGGCATTCAAAAGGCCAAAGGGACTATGATGTCCCTCCAACTAGCGGATCGCTCTATTAAATACCCCTATGGGGTGGTGGAGGACTTATTAGTAAAGGTGTTCAAGTTCATCTTTCCGACGGACTTTGTAATGCTAGATATGGATGAAGATGCTGAGATCCCTCTTATATTGGTAAGGCCTTTCTTGGCCACCGGACGTGCTTTGATAGATGTGCAACAAGGAAAGCTCACACTAAGGGTGCAAGATGAAATGTGGTCTTCAACGTTTTTGAAGCAATGAAGCACCCAGTTGAGAAATCTTGTGCATATTGTGTGGATGTGTTGGAACCAATTGTGGAAGCTAAGGCCACACATGAAGCTCATGGTTCTACACTTGCAAGAGTGTTGGTAAAGTCCCATGTTGAAGATGAAGATGGGGACTTTTTGGAAGATGATGATTATCTAGAGTGCTTGAAGAACATGGAAGCGTTGCCAAATCTCCCCAAGGATGAATGCCAAAAAGAAAAGTATGACAAGGAAGGAGCGGAAGAGGACAACAAAGCACCAGAGTTAAAGAAACTCCCAACTCACCTAAGGTATGTGTTTTTGAGTGAGGGTGGACATCACCCAGTTATCATTAGTAATGCCTTGGAAAAATATGAAGAAGACAAGCTCTTAAGGGTTCTTTGGGAACACAAATCTGCCATTGGGTGGAAGATTTCAGATTTAAAAGGAATAAGTCATTCTTTATGCATGCACAAAATTTTGATGGAGGATGATTACAAACCGTGGTTCAACCACAAAGACGGTTAAATCCCATCATGAAAGAAGCGGTGCGTAAGGAAGTGATTAAGCTTTTGGATGCCGGAATCATCTATCCAATCTCGGATAGTAATTGGGTTAGTCCAATTCATGTGGTCCTGAAGAAAGGTGGCACAACCGTGGTAGTCAATGAGAACAATAAGATGATTCCAACAAGGACCGTCACGAGGTGGAGAGTTTGTGTGGATTATAGAAAGCTAAATGATGCAACAAGGAAGGATCACTTCCCTTTTCCCTTCATTGATCAAATGATAGAGAGGTTGGCCGGATATGAGTATTATTGCCTTTTGGATGGTTACTCCTATTACAACCAAATTGTGGTAGATCCAAAGGACCAAGAGAAGATGGCCTTCACATATCCCTACGGAGTCTTTGCCTATAGGAGAATGCCTTTTGGATTGTGGAATGCTCCCGCTACTTTCCAAAGGTACATGCTTTCTATTTTCTCGAATATGGTGGAGAAAATTATAGAAGTATCCGTGGACGACTTCTCGGTTTTTGGGACTTCATTTGATAATTGCTTGAAGAACTTGGCTTGCGTGCTAGAAAGGTGTCAAGAAACCAACCTTGTGCTTAATTGGGAAAAATATCATTTCATGGTTCGAGAATGTATAGTGTTGGGGCACAAGATCTCCCAAAAAGGGATTGAAGTGGATCGAGCCAAGATAGAGTTGATTGAAAAGCTACCCCCACCAACCAATGTGAAAGGGGTGAGGAGTTTCTTGGGACATGCCGGTTTTTATCGGAGGTTCTTCCTAGATTTCTCAAAAATAGCGAAACCGCTATGTGAGCTTCTTGCGAAGGATGTATCCTTTGATTTTAATTCATCTTGTTTAAATTCTTTCAATACTTTGAAAAATATGCTTGTCACTGCACCCATAATCACTGCACCTAATTAGAACTTACCCTTTGAAATTATGTGTGATGCAAGTGATTATGCGGTGGGGGCGGTTTTAGGACAAATGGTAGAAAAGTTAGCTAATGTGATTTACTATGCAAGTAAAGTTTTAAATGAGGCATAAGCTAACTATTCCACCACTGACAGAAAACTCCTTGCAGTGGTTTTTGCTTTAGATAAATTTAGATCTTATGTTGTAGGGTCTAAAATTATTATTTTCACCGATATGGCCAACTTCAAGTCTTCAAATGTGGTTCCGAAGGGATGGACTGTGTAACAAAGAAAGAAGTTCTTCTCAGATGCAAATTACTATGTTTGGGAGGATCCTTATTTGTTCAAGCAATGTTCGGATGGGATCTTAAGAAGATGCATTCCTCATAATCAAATCGAAAACGTGTTGTGGCATTTCCATAGCTCAGACTACGATGGAAATTTTGGGGGAAAGAAGACCGCTGAAAAAGTCCTCCAAAGAGGGTTTTATTGGCCTACTTTCTTCAAGTATGCACACACTTTTGTTGAGAATTGTGATCGTTGCCAACAATTAGGAAACATCACAAGACGGCATGAACTTCCTCTTAATTGCATGCTTGAAGTAGAGCTATTTGATGTTTGGGGGATAGATTTCATGGGACCATTCCCATCCTCGTTCTCTTACCAATACATTTTGGTAGCAGTGGATTATGTGTCAAAGTGGGTTGAGGCAATTCTAACAACAACGGATGATGCGCGTGTAGTCATGGAATTCTTGAGACGCAACATCTTCACAAGGTTTGGAGTTCCTAAAGTCTTGATTAATGGTGGTGGTTCCCACTTTTGCAACAAACAAATGAACCATCTACTTGAGAGATATGGAGTCAATCATAGAGTAGCAAATCCCTACCAACCACAAACCAATGGGCAAGCAGAGATATCCAACCGTGAACTGAAGCACATTCTTGAGAAAACCGCCAACTCTTCATGGAAGGATTGGTCAAGGAAGTTGGATGATGCTTTGTGGGCCTATAGGACCACTTTCAAAACGCCAATTGTAAGATCTCCTTACAACTTGGTGTTTGGGAAGGCATGCCATTTACCGGTAGAGGTAGAGCAAAAGTCTTATTGGGCAATCAAGGAACTCAATTATAATTTGAAGAAGGCCGATGAAAAAAGGCTCATTGACTTGAATGAACTGTCAGAGATCCGTATGCAAGCATATGAGAATGCAAGAATCTACAAAGAGTGGACAAAGGCATGGCATGACAGGCACATCTTACCTAGGAAGTTTGAACCGAGACGATTAGTACTTCTATACAACTCAAGGTTGAGACTCTTCTCGGGAAAACTCAAATCGAGGTGGTCCGGACCCTTCAAGATCTTTAAGGTATTTCCACATGGAGCGGTGGAGTTAGAGGGAAATGAAGGAATCTTCAAGGTAAATGGGCAAAGGCTCAAGCACTACCGTGGAGAACCACTTTCAGCTGATAACCAAGTTCTCTTCTGAATTAGCCCTTAGGGGGCCATTTCCATCAGGCTCGGGACGTTAAACAAGCGCTACTTAGGTGGCAACCCAAGCTAGATATCCTTTTTATGCATTTATAGAGTCTTAAAATAATAAAAAGAGTCTCCATATAGGGTCCCTAGTTAGGAAATTGCATTAGAAAGCATGTAGGACTTAGGTACATTAGGAATAGAGGGGCATAATTCTTATCTAGCTCGCCTCACGAGCAGGAATTCTCCCCACGAGCCAGATGGAAGTGAAATTCCCCGTCTCTGGCTCGCCTTGCGAATCTAGGTCTCACCACGCGAGCCTGGAGAAATAGGAAAAGCCAGATTTGACTGGCTCTCCTCGCGAACCACTGTTCGCCTCGCAACTCCAAAGGACAGAATCTCAGGTTTGCACCTCGTTCTGCCTCGTGTCGCAAGCATTTGGCTCGCCTTGTGATTCATGGCAAAATGAAGACTAAAAGGAAAACCCAGATTAGCCCCGCGAGTAACCTCTCGCCTCGCGAATATAGGAATATGAAAGGGTTTTGAAAGCCCAGATTTGCCTCGCGAATCTTGTTTCACCCCATGAAACCCAAATTAGGGTTTCTGATTTGGGGAAATTTTAAAATTTGCGTCGCGAACTCTTGTTCGCCTCACGAACGGGGACAATTTTTAGCCCCGCGAGACTGAGAACGAGCCACTTTTGCAAAAAATTTAAAATTTCTCTCTGCTCTCTCTCGCACGGGTCTTCAAGGGATCATCATCATCATCAATTATTTCTTCTTTGCACACTCTAAATCACTCACTAAAAGTAAGTTAAACTCATCCCATCCAAAGTTTCCTTTGATTTGGGAAAAATTGTTAAGAACTTAAACAATGGAACCTATGCTCATAATCTGTTAAGGATGGAGTAATTTCTTGATTTTTGATTCTTCCTGTGGTTAAATGATGAATGTGTGGTGAGTGTTATGCATGAATAGTGAGAGTGATTATGAGAATTTTAGGGTTTTTGTATATTTTTGACATATGAATGATATTAATGATGATGTATGTTTGTGCTATGATTGTGATAAACTGAACTGAAATGCTATGATTAGAAACCAAAGTTTGCGGTTGTCACGGGTATTTGTTAGAGATGATGCATGCTAGGGGGCCTTGGGAGTATTTTTCTGAAAAATTTTTAGGAACGAAGTTCTGTGTTCTTGACTGAGAATTAGATACCTAATATATGTCTGTTGGAAACTAGGAATGGATTTCTGAATTCTTAGTTCTCTGTTGATATTGTTATAAACTGTATTGGGACTTTTCTGGTTTTCAGGTTATGGCACCACCAAAGAATGGGGACAAACAGCCCATTAAGCACAAGAAGCGCTCATCTGCTTATGAGGATGACTTAGAGTTGCCTCCGGGACCCAGCTCTTCTTCTAGGGCTGCCTCCTCTGCTCCCCGTTTCCGATCTTCGCAGCATGCGAAGCATTGGGAATTGGTGACAACAAAGGAGATAGTGTAACACCCCGATTTCTTGATTAGGGTTTAAGGAAGAGATTAAGTATAATTAAAGAATTAATCATGTTCCTTTGGTGTTAGTTAGCTTGTGTTTCAAGTTTAAGGAGAATCGGAGTTGAAACGAGTCTGAAACGCAAACAAATGCAAACCGAACGATTAATTGGTCAGTTAATTAATTAACTGAAAGTTGGAATATTGAAATTAGGTCGGGCATGAGTACAACAAGTTTTAGGAGTAGCCTAAAAGAATACATCAAAATATTCCAGCAGTAGGTTACGCAGTATGATGCGGAAGAAAACACCCGGTTGTGCCGACGGAACAACACGCGGCAACATGTATGGATGACACGTGTCACAATTGGACATATTTCACTAAGAGGGAGGTTGCATGGATGGGGCTACCACCAAGAGGGACACTTTGATTCCACTAAACTTAGCTAAAGGACACCTAGCCTACTAATTTCCTAACTTGCCTAAGATAATGACACATGGCTAACATGCAGTAAGTCAAGAAAACTAAAATCTAACCCAAGTTAGACAAGCCAAAAGTGGTCAGACTTCATCATTTTCGTGAGCTAAGAGCAAGAGAAGGAAATGTGAAAGAAAAAGTAAAGCCATTGTTGAGGGTTTGGAGAGCTTTGTTGGAGTTGTCACATAAACATCATCACCATATATTCTTACACCGTTGGATCATTCTCAAACTTTATATGAAGGTTCAAGACTTGGGGTTATTCATATCCAACGGTCATAATTTAGAAATCATGTCCATAGTTGGAGATATTCAGCTCGCAATGTGAACCTGGATGGTGAGAAACTCAACCCGTGTAACTTCTAACCGGTCACCATAGAAAGATCATCCGAGGTTCGTTCACCGTTGGATCGGGCTGTAAATTTTGGAGGCGATTAAGGACAAGTATTTCTACATTGTCACCGTTTAATTTTGTAATTTAAGGTCTGTAGCCGAAGATATAGAGCTCACAAAGTAGCCCATTTTGGGTACATTTCCCTTGGATTCTTAAGCTCACTCTTGAATCCGACTTCCCCTAAGTCCATCCGTTGTTCTCGTAAGTTTTTCCTTTGATTTCATCTCTTGATTCAAATCTATTGGAACCCTGTTGTTGATTCTGTTGGTATTTATGTGTTTCCGGCAAATTGTGATACCCGTACGTGTAATCGGGATGAAAAACGGAACGATGGATGTATTGGTATGGATGGTGGCAGATTTGTGGAAGTTGTTGGAAAGCGTGTTGAGGCTCGTTTCAGTAGAGTGGAAGCATTCGAAGATTTTATGGTAAATCGTGCAAGTCAGTAAGGTGGGGAGAGAGTGACCGACATCGTCGGGGAGGCAAGCATAGAATAATAATTATATATGCATGTTGTTGGAACCAAAGTGGTTCTGGTTTATTTAATCTCTAGGTTTTGATGTTAACAAAAGGATTAAATTTGCTTGGCAAAGTGTTAGTTGAGATCTAACAAGTGATTTCAGTTTATGTAGGAATATCCAAAATAATATAAGGTATACAATGCTTGGACTCTTGCAAAGAGTTACCTGTCCAAAGGTTATTTAAATTGTTTATATTTTAATCGTTAAGTAGACGGCTAACTATATCTCAGTAAACGCCCATAGTGTCACGTCATTGGACGGAGTTTCTCTAAAGACTCGGCAAATCCAAAGACTTGTGTGGACAAGCAGAATAAAACCTTGTGTAGACACGTTCTAAAACTGAGTGCCTGTAGACGGTTCTACATCTTCTATATCTTTACTACCTTGAATGTGATTTAATGCAATCTGGACCACATTGAATTTATTACAAATGATTGATATTTATTTCAAAGGAATATATGTTCTTTAAAATTGTTTTATCTGGTTAATGCCTTGTTCCTTTGTGAGAAAATTCATAGTACTAACAAGGAAAAACAAAAAGCAAATAGTACAATTGGAATTGCAAAATGATCTGTACGATGAGAACTTTATTGCTGGATAAAAGTTGGGTTATACATAAAGGAGGAAAGAAAGTTTTTAAGGTAAAATTGCTCAGGACAGTGAGCCTCCATTTTGTGCTTTTCTGATAACCAAGGATGCTTTTCAACACGGCTAAAATCAAGCTATCAGTCTCAACGGATATCGTGCATTTAATGCTATCTCTATAACGGGACTATTCAAATAACCGTTGAAGATTTGCAAGAGAAGCTGAAGACCACTATATATAGAAGGTCTCAAGCATTGAAGAATAACTTTTGCCTTCTGAACATTTGCAAGATATTCAAAGCTCATATTCCTTTTGTAAAGGAAAAGTCTGTAATTCTTAAGGTTGAATATTTTTAAAAATATTTAGTACATCTTAAACCTTCATACTCTCACATATAGTGAGTTAGCAAGATCTTGGAAAAATCTGTGATTGAATTAGAGCCTGAAGAGGCTTGGCAAGAAACCAATACTTGTAGCCCGGAGAGGTGTAGAATACTTGTTGTAGAAACTATTTGGAAATAGTGGGGAAAATCCTTCAAGTAGAAAAGACTGGACATAGCTCTTGGTTGGAAGAGAGTGAACCGGGATAAAATACCTGAGTGAATTTTCTATCCCTTATCTTTTGAAGTTTTATTTATTTATACTAACTATGGGATTTGATTTTGGTTTTGTTAATCTTTTAAAAAAGGATTTCTTGTGTGCTAAATCTTTTTGTCTTCTGTTTGAGAAAAGGTTTCTCAAAAAGGGTTTTTGCAAAAATAATTAACAAACACAATTCAACCCCCCTTCTTGTGTTTGCCCGTGCCAACTTCAGTTGGTATCAAAGCTCATCCTTGACAGGGTTGAGCATCTAACAAGTGCTAAGGCAGTACAATCCTACTTTCATGGATGCAGAAGGACAAGCTATCAACAGACCTCCTCTCTTTGATGGAACTGATTATGATTATTGGAAAAAGAGGATGATGGCATTCTTAGATGCACATAATGCTGACATCTGGGAACTGATAGAAAATGGCTACACTGAGCCAAGGAGTGAAGCTGGAGCTGCAGTGCCTAGAGTTGAATGGACTCAAGATAAGAAAAGCCAACACCAACTAAACTTGAAAGCTAAGCACTATCTCATGTGTACTATCACCAAATCTGAGCATGACAAGGTTCATAGTTGCAACACAGCTAAAGAAATCCGGGATACTCTTGCACTAGCTCATGAAGGTTCCTCACAAGTGAAGGAATCAAAGATAAGCATGCCGGTTCACCAGTATGAGCTATTCAAGATGGCTGGTCATGAAACTATAGACCAAATGTTTGGAAGATTCCAAACAATCACCAACAGTCTCAGATCTCTTGGAAAGGTCTATGAGAATAGAGATCATGTGAGAAAATTTTTGAGAAGTCTCTCAAAGCAGTGGAGACCTAAGGTAACTGCTATCCAGGAAGCAAAGAATCTGAATACTCTTTCTCTGGAAGAGCTTCTGGGGTCATTAAAAGTTCATGAACTTGAACTTAATGAAGAGAAAAACTCTAGAAAAGGAAAATCCATTGCCTTAAAGGCCAAGAAAGCTAGTTCCTCAAAGGTGCTTAAAGTTGTTGAGTCCTCAGATGAAGCTGATTCATCAAATAGTGAAGGTGACTCAGATGAGGATGAACTATCTTTCATCTCCAGAAAAATCCAGCAAATGTGGAGAAAGAAAGGAGGATTCAGAAGGAAACAGTTCAACAAAAAGTTCTCCAAAGAGAAGTCAGATTCCAAGGAGAAAGGCCCACCCCTGTGTTTTGAATGTAAGAAACCAGGACACTTCAAAGCCGACTGCCAAGAGCTGAAGGAGAAAAAGAAATTCTTCAAAAAGAAGAAAGGCTTGATGGCTACATGGGTGGATCTTGACCTGTCTTCTTCAGATGAAGAAGATGAAGCAGGAGAAGAAGCAAACATTTGCTTCATGGCTGACACTGCATCAGAAAGTGAATTTACTGATGATGAGGTAATGGACTCTGATCCATCTACTCTTCAAACCGTTTTTGATGTATTACTGCATGAATCATGCATACTGTCTAAAGAGTATAAGAGTCTCAAAAGGAAGTTTATTAAACTCTCTAGAGACTATGATAAGGACTGCACAATGAATCAAATCCTTAAGGATGAAAATGAAACATTAAAATCAAACAATGTGAGTCCGGCTGACAGGACGAAGTGTAAGTCTAATAGCACCTGTGAAGTTGAACAACTGAAACAATATGTGACATACTTGACAGACTCTCTGTCAAAACTAGTCGGTAGCTCAGATAAATTAAACCTTATTTTAAGATATTCTAGATCACCACGTGACAAATCTGCCATTGGTTATGATAAAGAGAAGCAAGATGCATCTCTGAATAAACCGAAAGCTCATACACAATATAAGGTTTCTAAAGTCCGTCCACAGTACACTAAGTCAAAACCAAGCCCTTCCAATACTTACTGCAAAGTATGTGGAAAAAGTGGGCATGTGTCATCTAGATGCATACATAACAAGCATGCAAAGCATTCACGACCTATGATCACTAACAAGAAAGTACCCAAGTCAATTTGGGTACCTAAAGATAAGATAACCCCTGTTGCAGATCTGCTTAACAACAGGAAAGAAACAGAAGTCCTGGTATTTGGACAGTGGGTGCTCACGACACATGACAAGAGATCGGTGTATGTTCCAGGACCTTAGACCCAAAGATGGTGGCTGGGTCACTTTTGAAGGAAACCAAAAAGGAAAGATCATTGGTATAGGCAAAATTGGTAAACATCCTTTTCCCTCCATCGATAATGTTCTTTTAGTAAATGGTCTTAAACACAATCTGCTTAGCATTAGTCAATTATGTGATTGTGGGTTTGCTGTTTCATTTGATAAGAATATGTGTACTATTAAGAAAGCTGATGGATCACTCCTGTTCACTGCCCAAAGGCAAAACAATCTGTATAAGATTGACTTAGAGGACCTCTCAAATCAAAGTGTCTCATGTCTAATGTCCATTGAGGATGAGCGATGGATTTGGCGCAAAAGGTTGGGTCATGCAAGTTTGAGATTAATCTCAAAGCTGAAAAAACATAACCTTGTAAGAGGTCTACCAAACCTTAGTTTCAAATCTGATGCTCTCTGTGATGCATGTCAAAAGGAAAAACAAGTCAAAGGTTCATTTGAATCTAAGAATGTTGTTAGTACCAACAGACCACTAGAATTGCCGCACCTTGATCTCTTTGGTCCAACAAGGACTGCCTCTGTCAGTGGTAAGAAATATGGTCTTGTCATAGTAGACGACTACACTAGATGGACATGGGTTATGTTCCTTGCTCACAAGGATGAGTCAATCAAGGTATTTTCTATATTCTTCAAACGTGTACAGAATGAAAAAGGCATGTGTATAACTTCAATTAGAAGTGATCATGGGGGAGAATTTGTCAATGAGCTATTCCATGAGTTTTATGAAGAAGGTGGTTTTCAACACAACTTATCAATACCAAGAACACCACAACAAAATGGTGTGGTAGAGAGAAAGAACAGATCTCTTCAAGAGATGGCTAGGACTATGCTCAATGACAATTCTGTCCCTAAGCACTTCTGGGCTGAAGCTGTGAACACTGCCTACTACATTCATAACAGAATATATATTAGACCTATTCTGAATAAGACTCCTTATGAATTGTGGAAAGGTAGAAAACCCAACATTTCATACTTTCATCCTTTTGGTTGTAAATGTTATATTCTTAATACTAAAGATCAATTGGGAAAGTTTGATGCTAAAGTAGATAATGGAATCCTTTTAGGATTCTCTGAAACTTCCAAAGGTTTTAGAGTTTATAATTCTAGAACTTTAGTTATAGAAGAATGTATTCATGTAAAATTTGATGACAAACAGCCTGATAAGAAACTATCAAATCTAGATGAAGTTTTTGCAGATCTTGATCCAAATATCTCAGGAGAGAAACCAGAAATCAAGACTGATACTCAAGTAGACAACACTTCTCAACAACAACCAGAAACGTCTACCTTTCAACAGGAAAATGCTCAGAAATCTTGGCATTTCAAAAACTACCATCCTCAAGATCAAATCATTGGTGACCCCAATGACAAGCTAAGTACTAGGTCAACCTTCAGAGAACAAAGTGATTCTGCTCTAGTCACTGAATGTGAACCGAAGACAGTGGACGAAGCTCTACTGGACAAAGGATGGATTCTAGCTATGCAAGAAGAGCTTAATCAGTTTGAGAGAAGTGAAGTCTGGACTCTTGTACCCCTGCCTAAAGACAAGTCAGTCATTGGAACAAAGTGGGTCTACAGAAACAAGCTTGATGAAGATGTAAGGTTGTGAGAAACAAGGCAAGGCTTGTTGCTTAAGGCTACTCTCAAGAAGAAGGTATAGACTACACTGAAACTTTTGCACCAGTTGATAGGCTAGAAGCTATTAGAATTTTAATATCGTTTGCTGCACATCATAGCATTATACTTTTTCAAATGGATGTTAAAAGTGCCTTTTTAAATGGCTTTATTAATGAAGAAGTAAATGTCATGCAACCTCCTGGCTTTGAAAGTACAAATCACCCTGAACATGTCTATAAGATTAAGAAAGCATTGTATGGACTTAAACAAGCTCCTAGAGCTTGGTATGTTAGGTTAAGTTCGTTTCTAATGGAAAGTGGTTTTAACAGAGGAAAAGTAGACACAACTTTATTTAGAAAACCTATTAAGTCATATTTCATTATAGTTCAGATTTATGTTGATGATATCATTTTCGGTGCTACTAATAAATCTGTGCAAGGAATTTTCTAAGTTAATGCATAAAGAATTTGAAATGAGCATGATGGGAGAACTCAAATTCTTCCTTGGACTTCAAGTTAAACAGTCTATGGACGAGGTGTACATCCATCAGACTAAGTATACAAAGGAACTTCTAAAGAGGTTTAAGATGGATGATTGCAAACCAATGAATACTCCCATGCACCCCACTTCAATACTGAACAAAGATGATAAAAGGAGAAAGGTAGACCAAAAGGTATATAGAGGTATGATAGGATCTCTTTTATATCTGACTACGTCTAGGCCTGATATAATGTTCAATGTTTGCTTATGTGCTCGTTTTCAATCTGATCCTAGAGAGTCTCATCTCTCAGCAGTTAAGAAAATATTTAGATATTTAAAAGGTACTGCTAATCCGGGTTTGTGCTTTTAGAAAAATGATGATTATAGATTAGTTGGTTTTTGTGATGCTGACTATGCTGGAGATAGAATTGAAAGAAAAAGTATCAGTGGAGGATGTCACTTCATTGGAGCCAATCTTGTCTCATGGTCAAGCAAAAGACAAAGTACCATTGCACTATCTACTGCTGAAGCAGAGTATATATCATCTGAATGTTGTTGCTCTCAACTGCTATGGATCAAACATCAATTGGAGGACTACAATGTGTTTGTAAGTGGTATTCCACTTATGTGTGATAATATTGTTGCAATTAATCTTTCAAAGAATTCAATTTTGCATTCTAGGGCCAAACATATTGAGATAAAACATCACTTTATTAGAGATTATGTGCAGAAAGGTGTAATTGATATTCAATTTGTAGATACTGACCATCAATGGGAAGATATCTTTACTAAACCTCTTGCTGAGGACAGGTTCCTTTTTATAAGGAAGTTTTTGAACATGTTATATGTGGATTAATTTAGGCGTCCGGCCTAATGTATGATTGTTTTGATGAAAATGCACGTCCAATTGCTTGTTATGCACGTCCATTGCTTTTGGCGTCCAAAGCATAGTGAAAAAAATACGCGTCCACTACTGTAATGAACCGCGTCTGTTGCATGTCACACTACACGTCCACATATGCTTTTAATTGGACCCATTTTTTTATTGAACTTATTTGTTTGACTCGTGAAAATTCTTTTATTTAATTTATTTTCTGTACTGAGTCAGAATCTCTCATCAATCCCATCATGACCTTTTTAGAGTTTCAAAATACCAAAGTCGTCTTACATTAAGTGCATGTCCTATCAGTTATTCTTTTTCTTTTTGATTTATTTTCAAAAGAAAAACTCTTGGCATTCAAGAACTCTTTTATCTTGTACCTTCTTCCCTCCGAAAAACGTTTTCACAACTCATCTTCTCTGAATTTCATCTCTCTCGAGCTCTCTGTTTTCTTTCCCTCATATTCTAATTTCAAAACAATGGCCTCAATCACTCCTCCTGCCCCTGTCTATGCAACTGACTCCATCAGTATCGTCACTGAGTATCACTTCAAGTTTGAAGTATTGGAGGGATACAATCTTGATGTGAGTAAGTACGTAAATGCTGCTGGTTGGGACGGTCTTTTCTTGGAGAAGGTTCCTATTTACCCAAATCTGATAAAAACCTTCTGAGGAAACCTGTTATTAGAGACGCCGGGATTACTTCATTTGTTTTAGGAAAGAAGGTGGTGGTGTCTGAGAAAACCATCTCTGAAGCAATTGCTTGTGCGCAAGAAGGCTTAATCTTTAATGAGAACTGGGAGATGGACCTAGGTGGTTCTGAAACAATTGCTGTGACTTTAATGAAGTCTGATACAATAAGGACTCACACTTGGAAGTCATCAGAGATGAAGGATGAAATCAGGATTCTTCCTCAAATCTTGAACAAAACAGTGCTTCATAAAATTGGTTCTAAGGACAACCTCTCTGCCATACACAAGTTCTGTTTGTGCAATATGTTCTTAAAGACCAAAATCAACATGCCCCACATCATTTTATCTAGGTTCAAGGATGCTGTGGAGAATAGGGAAACCATGTCTTCTATCACCTTCACACATCTCCTGTCCAAAATCTTCAGATATCAAGGAGTTTATGAAGCCTTGGCCAAGCTTGAGGAGAAAATGAAGATTAAAGAAGAATCACTTGAGGCCAACAATGTTGCAATCCTTGGTCTAAAGAAAAGAACTAAGAGGAAGACTGTGGCTGTGAGGCAACCTATCCCTAAGAGGACTACTAGAGGATCTGTCCTCTCTGTATCTTCTGGTGCTACTCTTCCACCTGCACCCAAAAGGACAAGGCAAGTAATCATGTCTGAAGAAGAAGATGATGATGAAATGCCTATTGCTGCCATTTTAGAAAAACAAACTGCTGCTGCTGCTGCTGCTGCTGTTGCTGGTCCTATTGCCAAGAAGAAGAGGCAACCAGCAAAGAGGGCTAAAACATCTATGGCTTCTGAGGTAATAATATGTGGTGATGACCCTATTAGGTTAGCAGTATATGAATTAGTATCCAATTTGGAAACTCGGGATGATAATATCTCTGCTCCACATGATGTGGATGATGTTTATGTCCCTACCCTGCCACAATCACCATACTCACCACTAACACAAATAGACAATAGCATTACCATTGGAGCCCCCTTTCCTAAACCATTAAAAACCTTGTTTCCACCCATAATTCCCTCTTCCACTCTCTATAATGGCCAATCTAAAAACTGGGCCAAAGTACAGAGAGAATGGAAAATACTATTCCACACTATTCCACAAGAACCAGAACATATTCTAACAAAGTGGTATTCTTTGGCTGAGTATGAGTATGAACCCCCCAACATTTATCCATACTAGGTCAACCCTAAACCCCACACTCCAACTGGCCCATTCCCTTCCCAAATGATTAATGAACATGGACCTCTCCTCACCCACCTTCCCCAACAGAGATTCCCTGCCAGAAAAATCTATCCCAATCTAGTGAAACTTCCACCCCTTAAACCATTCACTGATGGAGTAGAGAGAGTTATAATATTTGACCGGCATACTGATCCCAGCAAGAAGGATCTTGGGAGTATTCTCGAGAAAATAGCCAGATCCTTCAGGTAAATTCCTTTTGTGATGGACAAGATCACCAAGTGGATGACTTTCAAACATCTAAAGGTATATGGAGCTGCTGTTGATCAGTTTGTGGACACTCTCATGTATGAGATTCTGAAATGGGAATTCAGCCACCTCAGAGTAGACAGAGTTGCATGGTTTGTCCCTCCAACCTGGTTAAAACACTCTTCTTCCACAAATGTTGGAGTCAATCCTACCAAGATTTGTCCTAGGTTGTCGATGATAGATCTGAACAAGGACAAGGACCGGAAGTATCCAAGACACAATGAAAAGATGCCAGTAGTTCAAGACATTATGCTAGATCTCAATTGTGAACCCTTTGACCACTCTCAGATGGATTACATTTGCCAATTGAGATGGTCACTGAGGCTATTTATGCAGGAGCGTTCTGGCAATCCCACTTAATTCACTGCACCAGAGAAGCTCCACTTCTGGCCTGACTGCTGAAGAGAAGAAGAAAACTCCAAAATTCAGAGGCAAGTGTAGACTCTCTCGTGTCAGATATTTGATCTTCAAGGATCTTTGGGGTCTGCCAATTGCAAGCCGTGATGTAGAAATTTCTAATACTATTCACTGGGCTAGGGATCTGCCTCCATGCAAGAAGAAATCCTCTCCACCCCCTGCACCAACACCTTCTTCTCTTGCTAAGCAAGTTGCTGATGACACGGTGGTTGAAGAATCTGAGAAAGAAGCACCTGTGGCAACTCCAACTATTGCTGTTAAGCAATCTGCTGGGTCAGAGAAACAAATGTCTCAACCTCTAGCCTTGGTTGTGGTTCAACCCCAAGACACTTACTCTGATACTACAGAAAGTTCAAGACAACTATCTATTCCCCCAAACTTGGAAGAAATGATTAACAAGATAGTTGAGGAGAAGGTTGGAAAGATTATGGAGGAAAAGACTGCTCAGATGGAGGAAAGGGTCACTCAGAATTCAGACTGAGATGGCTCCAACAGTTGTTGTAAACAAGATGATGGATCTGCTGTAGGAATTCAAGCAAGCTCAAACCCAAAAACCACAACATCTACCCCCTCCTCCACCTCCTTCTTCTTAAACTTTTCTCTTTAGTATTTTTTCTTTCTCTATTCTCTTTACCTTTTTGTCTGATAACAAAAAAGGGGGAGAAATGGAAAGAGATTAAATTAATTGTTTTTTTAATATAAAGTCAGTTTTGAAAAAGATCTTATTTGTTTGCATATGCATGTCTTACTCTGATTCATAACTGCTTTTGATTATTGCTATGATATGTTTATTCTCTGATTGATAACTTATATTTTATCTGACTATACTTTATCTGCTTGAATGCTATGTCTTAGGGGGGCCTTTGCAAGCTCTCTTAGACTTTGCTACTTAAATTTAATCAGTTTTTGTCATCATCAAAAAGGGGGAGATTGTTGAAACCAAAGTGGTTCTGGTTTATTTAATCTCTAGGTTTTGATGTTAACAAAAGGATTAAATTTGCTTGGCAAAGTGTTAGTTAAGATCTAACAAGTGATTTCAGTTTATGCAGGAATATCCAAAATAATATAAGGTATACAATGCTTGGACTCTTGCAAAGAGTTACCCGTCCAAAGGTTATTTAAACTGTTTATATTTTAATTGTTAAGTAGACGACTAACTATATCTCAGTAAACGTACATAGTACCATGTCATTGGACGGAGTTTCTCTAAAGACTTATCAAGTCCAAAGACTTGTGTGGACGAGCAGAATAAAACCTTGTGTAGGCGTGTTCTAAAACTGAGTGCCTGTAGACGATTCTACATCTTCTATATCTTTACTACCTTGAATGTGATTTAATGCAATCTGGACCACATTGAATTTATTTCAAATGATTGATATTTATTTCAAAGGAATATATGTTCTTTATAATTGTTTTATCTGGTTAATGCCTTGTTCCTTTGTGAGAAAATTCATAGTACTATCAAGGAAAAACAAAAAGTAAATAGTACAATTGGAATTACAAAATGATCTGTACGATGAGAACTTTATTGCTAGACAAAAGCTGGGTTATACATAAAGGAGGAAATAAAGTTTTTAAGGTACAATTGCTCAGGGCAGTGAGCCTCCATTTTGTGCTTTTATGATAACCAAGGATGCTTTTCAACAAGGCCAAAATCAAGCTATCAGTCTCAACGGATATCATGCATTTAATGTTATCTCTATAACGGGACTATTCAAATAATCGTTGAAGATTTGCAAGAGAAGCTGAAGACCACTATATATAGAAGGTCTCAAGCACTGAAGAATAACTTTTGTCATCTGAACATTTGCAATATATTCAAAGCTCATATTCCCTTTATAAAGCAAAAGTCTGTAATTCTTAAGGTTGAATATTTGTAAAAATATTCAGTAGATCTTAAACCTTCATACTCTCACATATAGTGAGTTGGAAAGATCTTAGAAAAATTTCTGTGATTGAATTAGAGCCTGAAGAGGCTTGGGAAGAAAGCAATACTTGTAGCCTGGAGAGGTGTAGAATACTTGTTGTAGAAACTATTTGGAAATAGTGGAGAAAATCCTTCAAGTAGAAGGGACTGGACGTAGCTCTTGGTTCGAAGAGAGTGAACCATGATAAAATACCTGAGTGAATTTTCTATCCCTTATCTTTTACAGTTTTATTTATTTATACTAACTGTGGGGTTTGATTTTGGTTTTATTAATCTTTTAAAAAATGATTTCTTGTGTGCTTAATCTTTTTATCTTCTGTTTGTGAAAAGGTTTCTCAAAAAGGGTTTTTACGAAAATAATTAATAAACACAATTCAACCCCCCTTATTGTGTTTGCTTGTGCCAACTTCACATGTTTGTAGGGTACCCCAGGCCCTACTAGGATGTCGAATAATCAGCAATGGCTAAACCCTAATAAAGTAATATTTTAATGTTGTGGTGGGTTTAGCGGTTGTAGGTTTATCGACTCTCAGTTATTGATTTGATACTGATTGAGGTTGTTTGTGTTGCATGTTGATGTGCAGCTTGATTTTATATGATGTGGTATGGTCTCTGATATAACTAACATGGTGGGTATGATTATATGATTATTTTATGTTTGTATATGAGAAGTAATGATTGACTGGTCAGTAAATGAATATATGTCTGTACGGATAAGTTGAAGGTTAACACCGTGGTAATGCCTTGAGACTGCGGCTTTGAGGCTGGGGATGAATGGGCATCCTCTGTGAGAGTTTAAATGGATAAGGTTCTGGTGTTAACTATAGTGATGTTTGTTGCACTGCATTTTGCCAAGATGGCGAGCCGTATGACTGGGAGTCGTACGAGGTTAGTTATACTCGAGTGCGAGTACGGATTATGGAGGGGCCGGTCTGTGAAGGGACCTTGGGGATATAAAACTGGACTCGGGAGGCTCATAGTAACCATTAGTTAGCTCCTAATGCGTCGTGTACCCCGGTAGAGCCTAGTTATCTCGACTTTACCCTGAGTATCCACGTTTAAGGTTGACTATCCGAGGTGAACCAGATACCTCTGATGGAGAGGAGCTCGCAAAGAGATGCACTCTTATGGGTCACGGCGAGCGGAAAAATTGCCTAGACAAACTAACTGATATTTCGTAAGCAAAGGGAATGTCTCGGGGCTGAGACCCGGATGAGAGATATCGGTCGACATGCATGGGAGTGAGACTTTTTAGAGGATTGAGCTAAGTGTGAATTTCGAGGATGTACTATGTTGGTGTGACTCGGAAGATGATTGCTTATACTTGTTGTTTGTGTATATGGATATTTGAATATTGTTCTATGTGTCCCCATCCCCTTTTTATGACTATGTTAGAGTTGCTTATCTCCCTTATTTCTCTACCTTTCTATGTATGTTATCGGTATAGTAGATGAACAACAACACCAAGATGGGAACGACAACTTGGAAGGACTACCGGCCACAACGCTATCTACAGAAGATCCCACCACAATTATATAGACGCTGTGACGGCGAAGGCGAGGGTATTTCTAGACGCTCACATCACTGATGATGTGGATATGTCAGATGCGTCTGTTAGGTTGTGTGCCTGTGATATTATTTTGTATTTTGGATGTATTTTGAGAGGCGGGCTGAGTAGCTATAGGACTTTTCTCCTGTTTTCTATGACCAATTATGTATTAATTTCAGTTTTAGTTTGATAGTGTTTGTATAGCTTTGGTAACTCTAGAATCCCTTAGTTGGGATTTATCGTACTTAGATGAAAGACGTGCTTATTATGTATATATAGCTGATGTGTGTTTTATTACGCTGTGCATGTTTTTAAATAAAATTAATTTATTGCTTCCGCAACTTAAATTATTTTTGTTTGTAATATACGCGCTAACGTTAATACAATGGATTAAGGCTTAGATAATTAGGATTTCTTTAGTGGGACATCGGGGTGTCTCAAATAGTCCTCGAGAGGAGTGTGGTCCTGGTGGGCAACAACTACCCATCAGTCTCTGAGCAGATCCGTACTCGGAGTTGGGGTGTGTTGGCTGATCTTCCTCGCCGGTTTGACATCAGGCTGGTGCAGGAATTTTATGCCAACGCCCTCAACACCGACATTACCCATCCCGGATGCATATCTGAGGTTAGGGGCATCCCCAAGAGGTCATCAACAACTGCTTAGTGATCCCCATTACTTGGGAATATAGGAGTGAGTACGAGTTGCTGCCGGCCTTAGAGGGCCTGGTAGGAGATATTCTTGAGACTTGCTGCAGTCCAGGGGCTGCGTGGGAGGTTGGCACATCGGGGAACCTGCTGAGGTTAAGGAGGCAGGATCTGACCCCGATGGCCCGGGTTTGGTCAGCGTTCATTCACGCGAACCTTAGGGTGAGCTCTCATGAGTCCACCATTACTGTCGCCCGAGCCTACCTCCTATATGCCATCCTGAAGGAGAAGAGCATTAACATTGGTTCGATCATTGCTACATATATCCAGCAGAAGGCCAAATCCAGGGCCCAGAAGGAGTGTTTGGGGTACAGATTCTTGATTACAGAGCTTATCCGCAGAGCGGGCGTACCAGTGACTGACAGGGTAGAGAAGGTGCCCCGCCAGCTGATTGACAGAGACTATATACGCCGCTTTTGCTTCACAGAGCCCGCACCACCTCGGAGACCAGCAACACAGCCCCCTCAGAGGCCACGTTCATTTGACTTGGTTCTTCTCTTGTAGAACCAGTAGGCTATGATGAGGGATCAGGTAGTGCTGAGAGAGATCTTCTAGGAGATGTCATTAGCCCAGCAGGAGGGCCGGGTACCTCTTTACCCTTCCGAGGAGGATTTGGCACCTTAGCTTGGGTGGCAGGATTATCCTAGGGACCAGGATGTTATGCCACAGGGGGGTGCCCGAGGTACCTCAGGAGGATGAGGTAGTAGTAGCAATAGATCATCAGGATGACCCGGTGGACGAGATTGATTTTGATTGATCTGGGCCCCACCATTACCAGTTTCAGTTCCCATTACCCATTTCCTTTTGAGTTCTAGCTATTTTTTTTATTTGATATGGTTGTACTATGATAGATAGCTAGAACCTCATGGGTTATTTTGATACTTGATGCACACACACTTGGATGATTATATATTTTTGGTGCATGTTTCGCATTTTCATTTTGTTTTTTTAATTTTAATTATAATATTGACCAATGATTTACTTGTGGAATCAGATGCAATCCACAATCTCTCCAGACCACCCCGAATTCCAAAACATCTAAAATTCAATCCGGGTTAGACGAATCCCATTCCCGGAAATTGAAACCTTAACTCATGATCAAAGGGAAAAGATTCAAGTGGGTTCCTATCCCGGATTCGATTCATCGCGTTTGGAATTTTATCGGGGTGTGAATGAATATTCCCGGATTGAGATTCGTAAAGATGTTGAAAGGAGAGCAAGAGAATTTCTGTCGTGCATTAGCGATGGACATAAATGGTATGAATAAATGCTCGAAAAGGGGATCAAGAAACCAAATGATATCCCATTCCCAGAAGTAGAAACTGAGACCGAGGAAGAAGCGAAAAGATGGGATTGGACTTGGTTGGAAACTCTCAAGAGCGTGAATGACTATGAATGGCTCAAGATGGAAGAGGCTAGGCTTGCTAAGCTAGCATTGGAAGGAAATCAAGAAGAATCAAAAGCGAAGGAAAAAGAGAAGGAGTCCCATCGGAATCCTTGAGCTAAATTTTCTTAAACTCATCCCCTCTCTTTTCGTTTTATTTTCTTCCACTTCTCTCCCCTCTTCCTATCTTGAATCTCTTAGTTTGCATGTGAATAATTGGTCAATAATAAAAACCCATAGTGTCATCGAATCTAGTTGGTGAGTTTGTGGATTTAGATTGAATTCAACTTGGTTGAATGCATGAGTTATTGTGAAAACCACTTTGATGAACCCCTCTCGATGTGTTGAAAGTTAAATCCCCATGTGAAAAATCGAAAATAAGAACTTAGAGAATTTTTTTTATGATTGTATGATTTATAATAAGTTTGGGGGTGAAAAGGTGCATACTCTAGGGATTGTATCTCGGTTAAACAATTTGTGAAAATGTCTGGGTGAGAAATTTGAACCTCCAACATTGTTTTTAATTGTGTGAATCACTTTTAAGTTGTACTTTCCCCGATTTACTTGAATCTTTGCATGGTTTGCATATCTATATGTTGCATCATATGATTTAGGCAATTTTCTCTGGATTAGCTACTTGGCCTAAAATAAACCAACCTTGATGCATGTCCCTTAGTTAGCCACATTGAGCCTTAAAGCCTTTTGTTCTGAATAACCTTACACTACAAGCCATAAATCCGAAAAAACCATGTAAATCCAATCTTAGGATTTAGGAGAGCATGAAAACTTAGCAATGTAAGTGTTGTTTGGAAACTAAGTTTAGGGTGGCTACAAAGTGTTATCATGTTGTTTTGGTTGAGAAAAAGAAAAAAAAGCAAAAAGGTTAAAGCCAGAGGCAAAAAGAAAATGAAGAAAAGTACAAAAATACCAAAGGGGAAAAAAATAAAAGTGTGTCAAAGGAAATAGGTTGTAGCCACTCAAAGCGTGAAAAAGAAAAAAAAAGGAAAAATGAATAAGAGTGAAAATAAAAGTGTAAAAAGTTTCATGCTCTCTTAATTCCTCGGGACTTAGCATAGTACCTTTACATTTCCTATCTTTAGCCACGCCATATTACAACCTTTACAAGACCTTTTGATGTTACATGCATGTTTTTGTGGGAACCTTATTTAGATGAAGATCAAATTCATGGGAAGTGCTCTTGAAATGTGAAATTGAGTGAAGTTGATAGGCTAGACAAATTGAGCGATTGAGTGAATTACTAATGCCCATTGTGAGGAAGGCAATTGTTTGAAATCGGTGATCCCCCTTTTATGTGTATGTTGGATCCTTTGCTTAGAGTAAAGATTCAAAAGTAGATGCATGTGGGGTTGAATAATTGGGGAATAAAGGCAGGTGCACCTCGTCGCAAACAAGTAATACGGTGGTGAGACCGATTATCGTATCCACAGGGATCGGTTGTCAATTACCAATTCACAAACTTAACAACTATCTAGACTAAACTATAATATGAGAAGATCATAAAATAGGGAAATAAAATATTTTTGGTCTTTTGGGAATTTTATCGAACACTTGGAGGGCAACAGAAATGCGGTTAAGATTGTCAGGGTTAGACTACACTAATCCTCCCTTAATTGCAATGAAATGGCTTCTAACACAAGTCCTAATTCAATAATGACAATCAAGTCTTTTCTAAAATACTCAAGCATAATGTCTTAGGTGCAATGAGCCTAAAACCCCAAATTAAACCCTAATGTCTTAGGTGGATTAACCTGAGATTTTGCATTAAGTCAAGACTTATAAGATTGCAAGCAGCCAACACCTATGTCTAGATTCTTGAACTACTTGGCATATGATTCATGAGCATGCCTTAACATCAATCTGTCAATTGTCTATCAAAGCAACATATCATTCCTATGGGTAGCTAAGCCAAGGAAAGCATTAAGCACAGAATCACATACTCATAAAGAAATAGAGACTTGCATTAAAACAACCAAATCAAATACAAACAAGTTCAGAAAAGCTACATCTAACCCCAACAATAGGGGATTTAACTACTCATAATAAATGAGAATACAAAAGAAAAGGAGAGAAGAGATGAAGAACACTCATAGAAGAATCCTCCAATCTTCTTCCATTCCCAGAGCAAGGAAAACATCCCCTACTAGGGTTGAAACCCTAATCTAGCCGCAGCTCCAAGTGCCTCCTCCAAGAGCTCCCAAAAACTCTCTTTTCTACCCTAAAACAGCAACTTATACCGATCAGTTCTGCGCTCACTCGCGAGGCGAATGGCTTCTCGCGAGGCGAATATTAAAATCTGCTGTTGCTGAGAAATGGGCTCTCGCGAGGCGAGAGTGGCTTCGCGTCGCGAGCCAGTAAAATGGTTCTTCAATATGCCCGTGAGGAGCATCAGGGCCTGGGCGTGATGGCTTCTGGTTTCCAGACTCGCGAGGCGAAACATGGTTCGCGGGGCGAACCAGAAAGATGACATTCTGCTGGAACAGTCAGCTCTCAGGGTCGCGAGGCGAATCCAGTCTCACGGGGTGAATCACCAGAATTTTGCTTGGCTCAATTTCTTCTCTTTTAGACTCTATTTCATCCAAGCTCCATCAAGGCTAATTCTGAGCATTTTTACATTGAATTCCTGCAAAACAACACCAAGAAACCGCTTCACCCGTTCCAAGGGAAAATCTAACAAAAATCAAATAAAGAATGCTTAATCTATATGAAAAATGCATGCAAAAGTGTACAGAAAACATGATGTAAAATCACACTATCAGTGGGGGTGGGGGTGGTAGGGGGGGGGGACATCAAGTTGAAAAAGAAATTGTAAACAAGTATACATGAAACTCGGTTAAATTTGATTGAATCCATGAATCTTACCTTGTCTTGAGTCTTTTTGAGTTTTAGTTTGCTTGGGGACAAGCAAAGTTAAAGTTTGGGGTATTTTGATAAGTCTCTAGCTTATCTAGTTTTATGGCTAGAAAGGCTAAGGTTTTTATGCTAATTGAGCGATTTAACCTCGCTAATCACCCGAATTTGGCTTCTTTTGTCCCTAAGCAACATTTTTAGTCTCTTAGAGAGTTTTTAGGAAATTTTGGGTTATTTTGAGTCAATAAAGCATTAAAATGCTATTCTTATATTTCAATTTAAAAGTAAAGCTCGAGGAAGCTAGGAAATTGAAGAAAACAAGCAAAAAGGTAAAAATGCAAGATTCACCTCACGAAGGGCTATTCGCCTCGCGAACCTGAGAAGTAGATTAAGCAGGAACATGGATCGTTCAGTCTCGCGACACGAAGGAAGTGCTCGCCTCGCGAGCCAGAAGCAGTAGAATTGAAGGCCACTCAGGCTCGCCTCACGAGCATCCAAAATTGAACTGGTGCTAAACTTAAGACTCGAGTCGCGAGCCTCTGCTTGCCCCGCGAGCGCGCGCAGACCCAGCCCATTATAAATAGCTTGTTTTAGGTCAGTTTTAGAGAGCTTTTGATAGAGATTAATCCTTGTTTCCTTGGAGCTGTGTCTCCATCTGTTTTTCAGTAGTTTTCTTCTCTTAGGATGAATTCTATTATTACATTGATTGTTGATCTCGTCTCCATGAGGAACTAATCCCTATTCTAAGGGAACGATGAAGCCACCCTTGATGACATAGCGAATTTCAATGTGATGTATTCTTTTCCTTAACTCAGTTCTTGTTTCTTAATTATGCGTTTGTTGTGTTAATCAAAAGGACCCTTGGTTAACTAGTCAGTGTGATGAGACTTTGTAGGTAATTCGTGCTTAGGACTTGAATTAGGAACACCAGTTGAATATTGTATTGGTAGTCAGTAAGAGATTGGTGCAACCACATAGGGAACAAGAACTTAAAATAATCTAACTGTAGGTTATGAGACTTGGTAGGTAATTAATTTACAGTTTAGATACGTCCTTTAGAGTATTGGTAGTGTCTTTAGGAAGAATTGGGGTCCCGATTGACAATAAATTTGGGTAGGTGGATTCATGACCTTAGAAGCTTTAATCATCAATTTAAATATCGTTGTTACTGTTAGCGATTTTAAATAATTGTTTTAGATAAATTCTTGTTACTTGATCTCTCTCTTCTCAACCAACTGCTATTGACTTGGTCAAACGATTTGAATTTCCTTTTCAAAGATTTAGTTAAATTGGTCTCCTAATCCTTGTGTTCGACCTCGGTATTTCTTATCTTGTTTTTATTACTTGCAACGAACCGGTACACTTGCCAGATTCACAACACCTACCCAGAGGGTACACAGTGTCATCCCTAGATTTTTGTAGTTTTCGATGACCTTTTGGCCATCGGTAATGAGCTTTTTTCTTGTAGTGGACTGACATAACAGTCAAAGAAAGTTCAAGAGGATTGATGTAACAATTTCAATGGGACTCGTATGGTTGATATGTCACCTTGCGGGTATTTTTGTTCAATTTGCATCTTACAAAATTCAAAACCGTTGTTTGTAGTCCCCACCGCCACTTGGTCTTTGTTAAGTGATGATGCGACAACATGTATCAAAAAATACTGGCATCTTCAGCTTGACTCACCTTAAATAAGGTTTTTTAGTCCAATAAATATGGTTCCCTTTGGAATTAGTCCCTCTAAATTTTTTTTTTTGATTTGCACCCACGAATCATCATCTTCCTCCCTTGTTGCACCCAATCCTATCATCTTCCTCCACCATGATAGTCACCCAAACATCACCTTCACCATGAAACCCATCATAACCCTACGCTACAATTAAAACCTAAACATCAACTCAACTGCTACTGCATTCCTCTACAATTTGCCTCCGTCGTCGCGTCTCTACCACCACCTATGCACCTAGCTACGTACCCAACAATGTCAAAAGTAGTTGTCTCTCAAATGAAGAGTTCTATGTAAAACCCAAACTAGAAAATAAAACATAGGACCCTAAAACAAACCCCAAAAACAAAACCTAGAACAAGAACACAGAATCTAAACACCAAAATCAAAATGAAGAGATATTATCGTACCCATTTTTAGAATTGCATATAACTCCATTAATATCCAATGAGTCTTGCCAACCAGTATCTAAATAGAACACTCATTCAAATGTTGAATGCATCACTTTCCAATGACAATTTTTTTTTTTAAATTCCAAACCAATTTTTTGATAAAACTATTACTTTGAAATAACATATAAATCTCAACCCAAGAAACAAAAACACTCCAACACCTATATTCGGGAATTTCCAATTCTCATATCAAAATTAATCACTTCCAAATAGGCTAATGGGAGAAAATGACATGAAGTATTCCTATATTAGATCTAAAGTGTGTTAATGGTTTTGCGTGTTGAGTAAAAAACCAAAATTGGTGACAAGATAGCCGACAACACCACCGAGAATGACAACAAAGGATAAAAAGGTGAGGTTTGAATATAAAGGTTAGTTTCTAAATCGGTGTTGGCAAGGATGACAAGAAGGAAGGTGGGGGATTTGAACACAATGAAGATGTTGACGTTGGTGTGACAAAGGAGGTTGATGTTTGTGAAGAAAACAAGGTTGAAGACGAGTTTGCTATCCAAAACATGGATTGTGAGTCAAGCTAATGATGTCTACATTTTTTTATGGGTTTCATGGTGAAGGTGGTGTTTGGGTGTTTGTCATGGTGATTGAAGATGATGGAGTTTGGCGAAACAATGGAGAAATATGATAATGGTTTGTAGGAAGTAAATCGAACAAATTTATTTACAAGGACTAATTCCAAAAGTGGTCATATTTATAGTGACTAAAAACTTATTTAAGCTAAGTCAAGTTGATGTTGTCAGTATTTTTTGGCACGTGTTATTGATGTTATCAGTTACTAAAGACCAAGTGACGGTAGGGAATAAAACAAAGGTTTTGATATCACTACAAAAAACAACTGTTTAGCGACCGAGATATTCGGTCGCTAAACATTGTAAATCGGTTGCTATTTAATTTAGATACCGAATTAGCGACCGATTAATGGTGGTGACTGAATACCTGGTCGCTAAGCTTTTAGCGACCGAAATATTAATTCGGTCGCTAAATGGCGACCATAATTTCGGTCACTAAATAATAAAAAATGGTCGCTATTCGGTTGGTCGCATTATTTAGGTAACCATTTCTAGCAACCGATAATCGGTTGCTAGTTCGGTCGCTAATTTTGGTTACTGTTAACCTATATTAGCGACGGATTTTCGGTCGCTATACCACATCTGTTAATGTTAAATAAAGTTTAGCGACCGAATTATTGGTTTGTAATTCGGTCGCTAAATTGGTTATTATTATTTTTTTTAAATTTAATTTTTAAAATAAAAAAATTTGTTTTTCTTTAAACGTTAGCAAAATTACTAATAAAACACACCAAATTACTTATGAAATATAAAATCATAAGAAATAATAAATATATATATATATAAAATAATCCAAAGTGTCGTACAAGAATCGTTTAAAGTCAAAAATATGAAGAAAAAAATCAGTCATGATGAGGGGGAGGTGGAGGAATCCAATCATCCTCAGCGTCCGTACGACGTCTGCTAGCTGATCGTCCTCTGGAGTAGCAAGACATCGTGAGTGGCGGCGGAACTGGAGGAGCGGCAGCAGGCGGCACAACCGTCAGAGCATCACCCTGAGCAACTGGAGTCTGGATCCTCATCTGCTCCAACACCAGCCGCGGTGTCTGACCCTGCTCGATGCTCGTCTGCATTAGCTTCTGGTGTGCCTGAGTCAACTGTGCAATCTGGGTTCGCCATCTGCTGCTCTCTCTCGCTCTTCTCCCGAAGCTCCGCGTTCAGCTGCGTGATGGTGTCCTGCATTTTGTTGAACTGCTCCTGAGGGACGGTATCAGCGTAGGAAGGAGCAGGCGTGCCGGATGATGAAGCGATAAATCGCTTCGCCTCCGTGTGTCCGAGGCCATACACGTGCCCCTTCTTGTTCCTGCCCCCGACGACCTCCAAATAAATGGCATTATCGTCGACGGAGATAGGAGAGCAGGGCCCATCACCAGTCAAAGCCTCATCTTGTGACTGTGAGGCACGTGATATGGCATCGTCCTTCTTCTCGTTGAAGCCCACCTACAAAGTATAGTTAAAGAGATTTAGTTAAAATTATATCCAATATTAACAAATCATTTATAATAAATTACAAGTAAACACTAAATTATTTTTTTGCTTACAACATAGTTACGGGCCTTGTCGTTGGCCCATGTCCCCGACTTCAACTTCTTCGTCCTCTCCACCAACTCCATAGCAGTGGGGGCCTGTTGTTTCTGTGCTTTCTGCACAGAAAAATATAATCTTAAATTCATAAGAATAATTAAAAATGAAAACTAATTAATTAAATAGTATATTAAGTCATAATTTTAATGTATTACCAGCTCGTCGTAGTGGGCGGCGACAGATTTAGACCCGCCAGTCCAAGCACATGCACCACCATCAGAAGCTCGATTATGCCGAGCTGTGGCCTGGATCTCCTGGAACTTCTCAAGAGCCCAAGATCTTGGTCCAGCTGCCTCTTGATCTCAGGATCCACCCACTTCCCCTTATTCTTACCCTTCCTCAGCTTGTTCGTCAGATTCTTCATGATCAGTGAGCCTTTATGCTCAAATATGTCCTTGACGAGAGCCTCTAAAGCTACGTCCCACCTATACTCTTTCTGCAACTTACAATTGTTAGGAAACACATGCATAAACATTAAATTATCAGCACACAATCATACAAGATCACATCCTATTGAGCTCAGCTCTTCACTACCAAACAACTCGATAATTCACATAATACATTACACTGAGTGTTCTGAGAACTTACCTGAGAGAGAAAACACAACCGAGTAAGGATAAGGGGAGGAGCCGGAGCCAACAGCGAGTAGAAGAATATGACAACAAGGACCTATCGTGCATAAATGAAATTAGTCCTTTCAAATCAAATCACTATTCTATATATACAGAATCCAGTACAACTATTTATAAGACTAGAAACACATAAATTAATATAAAATAGAATCAATAATATATGGTTACAAATTTAGAACAACTTGCAACTTGGTACGAGTGTTATCTATCAGAATCAAGTGATTCCTTTTTTTCTTAAGTAATCCCTTACTTCCCAAAATAAACGTAACATATAGAAATATCACCTCACCGTGTTAGTTTAACTTTTTCCAAAGTACACCTCTATACCCATCTATCCCCCTCCATAGGAATAGTTGCCCAATCTAATGTTTTTTTGTCTATGCTTTAATTAATAAATCATTATGACCTTAAGTCACTCACTTAACATTAAACAATCATGTGCCTCTGTTAACAAACATGGGGAAAAATCACAAATAAAGATATACCTAACTAAAGCACATAATCCAAAGCACCAAGCAGTAAGCATACTCAACTTACAACAACAAAAGACACACATGGTTAACTGATCCTCCTACCTAAGTCTCTAACCAAAGAGACAAGGAAGAGCACGTTGAAAATAATAATAGCAATAATATATATAAAAACATAATCTGTGCACCAAAATGTTGAATTACTACTGACCTTTAACATCAGTTCATGAAGTTTGAAGAAGCTGAAGCTACTCAAAATATATAAATCTATCTATCTTTTTGGCGTATTCTTAGCTTCTCATCTCAGTACTCAGTAAAATGGATTGCACCAAATTTCCGGACAAAGTATGTTGTTGTAAACATCAATGTACTGATGTTGTTTATATGTTCAAATATGACTGCAAACCCATTTTTGAGTCCTAAACTCACTTATGGATAGAAGCAAAAAAATTGTTATTTATGTGTTTTGCCAAAAATCGGTTTGAGTTTTTCAACTCCTTTACTCTTACCACAGTAGCCTTAAAAATTAATCCCTTCTCATATTCGCTTAAATCAATACGAATGACACAATCAAAATCACATTAACTCTTTTGAACACTGTTTTAACATTACAATAGCCATGAACTATAGCCATGAACTATCCATGTTTGAAATTGTAGACACCTAGCACAAAACAAATTGAAAATCCATAGCACACATCCTCACTAACCAATTTAGATGCATTTCACAAAGCAGAAATGAATCTAAATCAAAGACTAAAATGCTGAGATGGAAGGTAATTTCACAGCTAAATCAACAAGAAGCAAACCAGAAGGGTTCTCAGATTAAATTTGAAACATTAAATTGGTACAGTTACACTAATCCTAGTTCTCACTGTTATCTTTATCTCATCACTTAAATATGCTAATGGATTCAAGTTTCACGGCCAATGCAGGTGGGTGCTTTGAGGCTTTAAAGTTTAAATTATACAACACGTCAACAATCAACAAAAAACCAAAACTTGTTTATGTTTCGCAGTCTCACAGGCAGCAATGGCATTTTGTGGCTCAAGTAAACATCAATTCTAATCTCACAGTCTTGACTTTTGATATTTCAATGCATTAAAAAAAAAGTTACAAAAACAGATTTCTCGTGCTTTCTCAATGAGAGCTTCCTAAACCTAATAGGAGTGATTAAATAATGACACATGAAAACAAATGATCATCACAACTCACATGAAATACACAAGTAGCTCTTCTCAGTAGTAAGCAATAAAGCAATGAAATACATACAATCCACAAAATTTTTGAAATGAAACAATGAAGCAAAATAAAAAATGATACATATAGAGTCCATGGTCACCTCAAGGTAGAGCAGGGAATGCACAAAATGAGGAGAGAAGAGGGTAGGAGGAGCTCTGCGGGTGGTGACCGGAGGGCTGCGTATTGGTAGCCGGAGTATTGGTCGAAGCACTGAAACGGAGGGGGGGGGGGGAATTAAAAAGAGAGCAGGAAGAGGGGAAAGGAAGAGAGGAGAGGAAGAGGGGAGGAAGAGATGGAAGAAGAGGAGGAGGAGGAGGATGGAGGCTTACCGAAGATGGCGGTGGTGGTGCGCACTGCGGTGGTGGCGATGGTGACTGGCGGCCTGATGAGGCGAGGGAGAGAAAAGGGGTGAGGGTGGAAGAGATGGCAGAAATGAGGAAGAAGGGAAAGATTTCACGACTTTAGGGATTTATAATTTGGCGACCGAAATAATCGGTCGCTAAATCGGTTGCCAATCACTTAAATACAAAATCGGTCGCTATATTCGATTGCGGGATCTCTGTTTCTGAATTTAGTTTACCGCTCTTTAGCGACTGAATTAATATCTGTCGCTAAATGAGTTAATTTGAAATTTGAATTCATAAATTTAGGGACAGATTTTTAAATCGGTCGCTAACACGCGCTGTTTTAATTTTTTTTACACGCTGTTTAGCGACCGAATTAATATCGGTCGTAAATGTAAATAAAATTTAACCGTTGCATTTAATTCGGTCGCCATTTCGGTCGCTAAAAAGGCATAAAATTTCTGACTTTTAATTTCCTTTATTTAGCGACTGAAATAGCGATCGATAACTCTGCTACGCTCTATTTCGGTCGCTATTTCGGTCGCAGTATTAACTCTAATCAGTCTTTCATGTAGATCCTACAATCGGTTGCCATTTAGGTCGCAAAAGGCAACCAAAAAATTCGGTCACTATTTTCGATCGTTAAACAACCTTTTTTTTGTAGTGTATAGGAATGACACTTAATGGTATGAAATAAGATTCCTGAATATAGGAATTGAATATATTATATTATAATAATACTTAATATAGGAATTCTCACTATATAATAAAAACTTGAGTTTTATTGGAAAAAATAAAGCATATGATTCAATATTATTGCCCACCTAAATATCTTATTTATTAGCATTTAATTCGTGTAATGAGCAATGCCAGCAATGTATATTTTATTTATTATCAAACTTCACTCAACAGACTCTCTATTATTAGATAGATTTCATGTGGGAACCACTGGATAGAGAGTGTGCACATATGATTTAGTGGGTTCCACATGAAATCTATCCACTAATAAATACTAATGTTTATATCAATAAATGAGTTTTCTCTAAGTTTACAATAAAACATAATTACAAATAAAAATGAAATATAATTATAAAATTGTATAACATTTTTCATCAAATCATGCAATGAAAAAAAAATTGTTTTGAACAATTTTCAACAAAAAAAAAGTGGTATATAAATACGAAAGTAAAAGGCAATTTATTATATAATGTTTTCACTTAAGTATAAGACAATCAAGTATAAAGGTGTAATTATGTTATAACAATATAAGTAGTTTTGTTTAAAAAAAAATTTAAAAGTCAAGTAGTAATAATATTAGAGTTTTAATTTCTATGCACCGTTAGTGTAAAAAATTTTACATTGACATACAATAATATATTGACAAATCAACATTATTGATATTTATCTCTTTTGGTTACTAAAATAAAAATACGCATATCAAAATGTTAATGAATATCAGTATAAAACTTTTTACATCAATAATATATATTATTATTTTATAACGACAATATATATTATTTTAATCCTTAATATTAATGGCCAATAAATAGTTTTTTTTAGAAAAGAAAAGTTAAGTAATTTCATTAATAAAGGAGAACGCAATACATTTGGTAATATCATCAGGAATTTGGGGAATAGTAATATATGCAGCCACCCCTAATAAAGAGTGAGCAACTACGAGGACTTTCCTCCTATCAAACTCCACCAAAGAGTTACTAACATAAGATGATAAATGACTCCTACAATTTGAAATAACAGCCCTATAATTAGCTTGTTCCTCTTGAAGGATACTTATGACTTCCTCTTTTTGCACCTGGAGTCTGGGAGAGTAACTATAAAATTTAGCTTTGAAGAAATATCCTCACTCATCATGTAAATTGTGATCGAAGTTGATGCTTCGAGCTAAAGGCTCAATGTACTGCCAATTTTATTCGACTTTATTTGCATAAACTAAAAAAACCAAAATTAAAAAGAGAAAACGACAAAACTCGTCTGACCAATAACACCAAACAATGTATTTGTAGATATAAACTGCACACAGGTTACCCATGTCTCGACAGTTCTAACTGAGGATACTTGTGGCTGGCTTCTGGTAGGCCTGAGAATCAGAACTTGCCAATAAAAAATGAAGAGAAATGGAGAGAAAGAATTCATTCATCTTCCTCATCCAACAACGATAGACTCTCATAAATGGAGAGAAAAACATAGCTCTCACAAGCGAAGATAAAAATATAATACTCCTAAAAAACATGACTCTCACATAAGAAGAAAAAATCAACAGACTGGCCAATAAATAGTTAAACGATGAGATAAAAAAAATAATCAAAATAAAATAATTAAATGCCCTCCTTGATTCATCATTCATTAAGGTCAGAGTTTCTATGATAAATTTGGAGGAGACAGACATCGAGGACAGAGGACCACAGTAGCTAGTTGCGTCACGAACCATCTAAGAAAGATTCAGTGTTTTATTCTTTATTTATATTTATTTTTATTTTTTTGCAAAAATAATAAATTCATATTTCATAGTGTTCAAGATTCAACATACACATATATACTCTACCATTACCAACTACTCTCGTGCTTCTCCAGATTCATTCCCATAATAATATATATTTTTTATATTTATTAAACTCCACAATAATTGAATCAATGTCAATACTCAATACTCAATACCCTCCTCTCACATAAATAAATAACAGAACTCCAAATTTTGACTTAACCACATGACACCAATCTCTGTGTGGAGATCTAAGACATGAAATTCAGATCTTTGAGTCAATACCCATTTCATATCTGACCTTGAAACATAGCTTCAATGGGTAAAGTTTCGATTTTGTTGCTGTTGGTGATGGTGGTTATAGTAGCCATTGGCACCAGTGAAGCAAGGAAGCAACCCCAATGGAGGGTTCACACGTTGTTCTCTGTTGAATGTCAGAACTACTTCGACTGGCAAACGGTAGGGCTGATGAACAGTTATAGCAAGGCAAAGCAACCTGGACCTATCACACGTCTCCTCAGTTGCACTGATGAGGAGAAGAAGAATTATAGAGGCATGCATTTGGCACCAACCTTCGAGGTGCCCTCTATGAGTAGACACCCCAGAACTGGTGACTGGTAATTAAACAAATTAAGTTTTGCAAACTTAATCAAAAGTGTGTGTGTGTGTGTTGTGTCTTCTTTTTTAATTTTGGATTGTGAATGTAGATTTGGTTTGTGTGGTTTATTGAGAAGTGATGTTAATGCCATTGACTTTAGTTTCTGATTGGTTGGCCTAGGTTAATTACTGGCACATTTTTTTGAACTATGCCTTATATGTAGTTATACTTATATACCAACTGCTGCTGCTGCTATTTTCTTATACATTCTGGGTTGCAAAGTTTATTTTTATTTATTTGTTTATTTTGAATTTGGATTGTGAAATGCAGATTGGTTTGTGTGGGTTATTGAGAAGTGATGTTAATGATATAGACTTTGGTTCTGATTGTTGTATGTTAGTTTAGTTACTGGCAATATTGCAACTGCTGCTGCTGTTTTATTCTTAGGCATGTTTGAAGTCAGAATTTGTAAGTTCTTGAAACAGTGGTTGGAACATCGTGGGTTGCAATGGTAGCTTAGTTATTTCTGTGAGTTTAGCTCTGGATTTGTGTTTACAACAGTTTTATTGGTAGAATTTCAGTACGTTGGTTTTTATATCTTCTGCTTCTCCGAATAGTTATGACTTATTGAGGTCGGCATGATGTTTGCTATGTCTTTTTTGAAAGTATATTATACATCCAGTTCTCCTTTTAAGTAAAGAACTTTGAGATTGCACTAGTCAGCAATTAGTGCAGGGTATTAGGTAAGTAATTTTGCTGCTCTTGCTTCATAAGGAAAATATTTCTGCTAGTACCTTGGTCTAGCGTAAGTGTTTGTTCCCTTGCATATCCCCCCCTATTTAGAGTGTTTTGAATTTTAACATGTCCCTTTGCCAAATTAGACAAGTGTATACCTTATTACAAAAGCAGAATAGTTTCCCATGATAGGAACATGAGATATAAAATTTCTGTCCGCTATGCAGGTACCCTGCAATAAATAAACCTGCTGGGGTTGTGCACTGGCTCAAACATAGTAAAGATGCAAAAAATGTTGATTGGGTTGTCATTCTAGATGCAGACATGGTAATCCGAGGCCCAATTATACCTTGGGAACTTGGTGCAGAGAAAGGAAGACCTGTTGCAGCATATTATGGGTATTTACTAATTTTTTACTTATTTTTCATTCACTTTATTCATTTATCTTTTCTTTTAGTACTCAGTAGCATACTGTAAAAAGCTATATATTCACCAATCAGTACCAGTTGCAGATATTTATGGAAGGATGCTAATGGATAAGTACAGCTTCACATCTGAGAATACACATTATAGAAATATGGAAGTTTTGGATTCATAAGCCCTTTATATTTATCTTGTCCTTAATGTTTTCACTTAGCATTATGAATCATAGAATTGGGCTGTGTTTAAGCACAAACTAGAGAGCTTTGCCTGAAGTTATTGATTAAATCTCTTGAAGTAGTAATGTAGTACATATATCTTGAATTTTATATTCATTGTTTCTTTTCCTTGCTCACCATTGAAACTTCCTGTATACCAAATTCCTTCTCTAGGTACTTGAGAGGCTGCGACAATATTTTGGCTCAACTACACACAAAACACCCTGAACTCTGTGACAAAGTTGGTGGGCTTTTGGTCTTTCATATAGATGACCTGCGAGCTTTCGCACCCTTGTGGCTTTCAAAAACAGAAGAAGTGCGGGAAGATAGGGCTCACTGGGCAACAAACATAACTGGTGACATCTATGGGAAAGGATGGATCAGTGAGATGTATGGATACTCTTTTGGTGCTGCAGAAGTGAGTTCAATGGCTTAAAACTATTTTTTTAAGTAACAATATTATATGCTATAGCCATCCAGCACTTCATTTGTAGTGCTTGACTGACTATTCAGCTTTCACTAATCGGTTTGCTTGTTTCGGTCTTTTTCTACTTTCTATCTCCACCTTTGGGTTTCGACCTCTTGTTCACAGATTGGGCTTCGGCACAAGATCAATGATAACTTGATGATCTACCCAGGTTATATTCCTCGGGAGGGAATTGAGCCGATTCTTTTTCACTATGGGCTACCATTTAGTGTAGGGAATTGGTCATTTAATAAACTGGCTCACCATGATGATGGAATTGTTTATGAATGTGGCCGGCTCTTTCCAGAGCCTCCGTATCCCAGGGAGGTAAGTAAACCTGTTTACTTGCAGCAGGAAACTTGTGTGTGGTAGTAGAAAAACAGGCACTTTTATCCATGGCCTACTAATTCTTGTAGGAGTAGAAACTCCTGTGTTATAGAGAAGCATGTGTATTTTAATCCATCATTTGTTAAGAAGCATACATAAGTTCCCATTGCATGTGTATTTGTAAGTTGTAACACCCAGCATGTTAAGTATCATCGTATAATCCAAACTCCAAATATACTGAATTTCTGAACATAATTATAGCATCAGGTTTTTCCAAGTTTTACTGATTACTGAAATTGGGAAGTTTCTTACTGCAGGTAAGGCAGTTGGAACTGGACCCTAATCGAAGGCGAGGACTATTTCTAAGTATAGAGTGCATTAACACTATAAACGAAGGTCTTTTATTGCAGCATGCGGCAAATGGTTGCCCTAAACCACCATGGTCTAAATACTTGAGCTTTCTAAAAAGCAAAGCCTTTGCTGAACTAACTCAGCCAAAATATGTGACTCCTGCTACTTTAGAAATGATGGAGGATACCAAAGAAGAACATGCTGATAATGATGCTGGAAAACCATATCCTAAAATCCATACAGTTTTTTCCACGGAATGCACCACATACTTTGATTGGCAGACTATAGGACTAATGCACAGCTTCCGTATGAGTGGACAGCCTGGAAATATCACTAGACTTCTCAGCTGCTCCGATGAGGACTTAAAGCAATATAAGGGCCATGATCTGGCTCCCACCCATTATGTCCCTTCTATGAGTCGACATCCATTAACAGGAGATTGGTAATTGTGTGTGCGTTTGCATTTTTCATTTTTCAATTGTATTTTTGTTAACTTTTTCAGTTACTTGCATATCATTTCTGCACTGACATTTACTATAGGACTATGGGACAAAATGGTCAAAATTAGTAGTTGTGAAATCAAGCATGGTATGAGCAGAAGACTAACTTTTGTAGCATCATTCTTTTGAAGATATTTAGAGCTATTTTAGATCAAAGCAATCTTGATGATCCCATTCTTATGATTAATGACTATCTTTAAATTGTACCTGATACTATATTCACCATGGTTAAACTAGCTATCTACCTTGATTGAGTTTTTTTCCTTCAATTTTTTATCTGATTTCCATTCCTATTTAACCTGTGTGACTGTGATTGCTAACTTGTAAATCCAATGATGTTTTTTGATCATTATTTTGAGTGTGCTCTCTGACCTCTTAATGTCTTAATGCCAGATATATCCAATTAATATTATTTCAGCATAAAAAAATAGGTGAATCCTTCAAGATCCAACATCAAGCAACTTTAAGTGATAATCATGTATTGTGCTTGATTTGATGTCCTAAAATAAAGGTTCCGAGTTTAGTCTATCAGAGTTTGGCGGGACTCCTATTTTGTTCCAAATAAGCTTCATTTATTTATTTAGTACTATATCTGTTTGATCTTTGCCTCGTGTTTGATGTTACCTGCCTAAATCATATACAAGATACCTTGTGCCTCATGTTGTAGAGTTCAGTTATTGAGAGCCTACCAGTTTTAAATGCTTCACATGACTGAATGATGTAAACTATAGGCAAAAACATGACAGTCTCTCTGTTTCATTTTAGGTATCCAGCAATAAATAAACCAGCTGCAGTCCTTCACTGGCTTAATCATGTAAATGTTGATGCTGAATTCATAGTGATTCTTGATGCTGATATGATCTTGAGAGGCCCAATTACACCATGGGAATTCAAAGCTGCTCGTGGCCATCCTGTTTCAACTCCCTATGAGTAAGCATGGTGAATTTGATTTATGTTTATGAGACCTGTTAATGTTGTTGATGTAAATGAAATGTTGATGACTGCAGCTTGCCGGATCCATGCATACATGACAATGTTTCTGTTGATGTCTGTTTTATATTGAATCTTAAGCATGATTACTCATTTGTATTTTTCATTTATTCTTTGCATGCTAGCTACCTTATTGGCTGTGACAATGAACTTGCAAAATTACATACTAGCCATCCTGAGGCCTGCGACAAGGTTGGTGGTGTAATCATTATGCATATAGATGATCTCCGGAAATTTGCTTTGCTATGGCTGCATAAAACAGAGGAGGTCCGAGCTGATAGAGCTCATTATGCAAGAAATATAACAGGAGACATATATGAATCTGGGTGGATTAGTGAGATGTATGGTTACTCATTTGGCGCAGCAGAGGTATTTTTGTTTTTTACATTTGTTTTCATGCATTTTGGTCATTTTTGGCGCTGCAGATGTATGGCTACATTTTTTTTTTTACTCATTTGTTTTTATATTATTGAGAAAAAGATGGTAGAATCGCACTTAAGATGGTATGGAATTGTGAGAAGAAGACCAATAGAAACCCCACTTAGAAGAGTTGATCAGATGGAGAATAGCCTAGCCCTATAATTAGAGAGGAAGGCTAAGAACAACTCTAGATTGGCTCTTCCACACCTTCCTCGCACAGCACCTTCTTTCTTCCCAACACAAACCTTTGGCTATGTTTGGGAGGATGGAGTGGGGTGATTAGTAATGGAGTGGAGTGGTGGAAACACATTAACCCATTGCTTGGGAGTTTCTTTATTAATAGTGAGATGGTTGATGATGGTAACCCAAACCACCCATCACACCCAAACCCTCTCATTTTCATACCCCCAAATCGGGGGGTTTGGGATTTTCCTCCACTCCATTATTAAACTTCCAAACAATGAAGTGGTAAGCTTTTACCTTTCCTCTCCACTCCATTATTAACCACTCCACTCCATATCTTTCAAAACTCCCAAACATAGCCTTAGTATTCCAGCACCCCATGTCCCCATCACCTTTCCGGTCACTCCCAGTGGTATTCCAGAAGTCAGAGATCCTTCACATGTCTGTTGGGCTTTGTATTGTGCTTCCTCGTCCCCCTTCACAGGTCTATGATCCTCTGTCATATGCAGCCTGTCGCTCTTCCTGCCAAGCACGACAAATTTCTGGCAAGCCTAGTGACATTCCAGCAGTCATCCATCTCTGCAGATCTTTGGGTGTGTTGACTGTACTCTTTGCAAGCGCTATGCCTCTAATGAGTTCTATTTGTAACCATTGTTTTAATGAGTTCTTTATCTCTCTGTTCAGCCATCCTATACATATGATCTTCAGTGTAGGGCCATCCCTCTACTCGCTACCTCGCTATAGCGTTTTTTGGCATGGCCATGCGCCGTTATCTGGGACTGAGTGTTGACTACATAGCTCTCAAGCTCTTTCCTTCTTTCCTATTGTCATATTCAATTACTTCAACAACCCAGTTGATGTTGCATACAATGTTTTTTGGTTTCCGAAGCATCCTCTCATCCGATAGGTGAAAATCTCCTGAGTACTGTTAGGCGCCTGAGTGGGGACCCCTTCCAATAGCGTTTTTTCCATACACATGCAATGTGAATGCATAATATTGGGGACATGCTCAGAAGTAGGGAATTTGATGATTTGAAGTTCAGGAATTGGTTTTTTTTTTTTTTTTTTTTGGGGGGTCAAGACTTGGGGGGTCAAGACTTAAGATTTGAAGGGCTGCATTGCCTGTAGACCAAACAAACTATGTTCAGATGGTGGATTTCTACCATTGGGCAATAGGCACCATATTGCATTATGAGGGGGACTTGTGGTCAGTGTAACACCCTTCTCAGGTGCTACATCGTAAGTGACATTTTAAGGTCGAAAAGTAGATTAATTTAAATTGCCAACAAAAGAATGGGGTAAATTTTTTTCTTTTTCGTAAGTCGTAAATATAACTACTTTGATTTAAATGAATGGACAATAAAATTTTCCGTTATCACATTTAGGATCATAAGTTCAAAAATCATTTACATAATACCCAACCCGACACGTAAACATAAATCATACAATATACAGACTCAACATAAAGATGTGGAGACGCAGCTCCTAAAATATAAGATACTTGGAGTCACAGTTCCATAGACAGTTACATTAACTCCCAAACATACCCAGCTGGCCAAACTAAGATAGAAAAGACAATCCTTTCTCATACATCGTGAGAAATACAAACCCACTGACGAGATCTAGTGGAAACTCTATTTGAGTCCACTACTGACATCGTCACAAAAGACACTACTGGAGCTACTACAATATTAACTCTCGAACTAAGCCCTTTCCTCTTCCAAGAGGAAAAACATGGTCTACGAACCATCGACAGTCTGGAAGACATCCACCAGAAAACTCTAACATATCGTCCGCATGCTCGAACCTCGATCTCTACAATGCGTCAGCCAAGCGACATCTTGACGTCTCAATCTTCTCAAAAATAGTACAAAAGGCAAATAGCCAGCCGACATAGGCAATATAAAAATAAGGTGAGATTTCCATTTATCTTACACATAAGGCAGACATGTAGTGGTACGACTCTCAGGTACGTACAATTAACAATTATCAATCATATCTACACTCATAACAAAACAATAATGTTTCACAGAAACATGACCATAGCACCGCGTTTTCCTAGAAAGAAGACATCTAAGACTTGAGGGATGACCTTTGAATTCCTATACCATGGTTTTACGAATAGTCGGAGAGAGTGGTTCGGAGGATTGTTCTGGAGTCTACCAGCCTTGGGTAATAAAGAATGCGTCAATAGAAGAGGGTGTGCACGTCATAGGCTCTTTCGGGAGCATCCTACACTACCAGAAAACACGTAGCGTCTATTCAAGTATGTCGGTGTATGGATCACCACGCCACAGAGGAGCAACTCACTGGGCCTATGTGAGTATTTCATAACCCCAACATCCCCAAGCATCAACCAGATCGGCCCTACGGAATTCGCACCCGCATTAAAGTGTTAGCTCAATCTCCTAGGCACAACGGCCTTACAGAACATAGTTTCACTATATGTTTAGGCAAAATTGTCGGAAAATGCATTCTTCTTGTCTTTCCATCAGATGACATCTTGATTCCATCGGAATTCTCTTAACGTGCTTTCTCAGATGCTAGATGTTCTTAACATCAAGCGAAAGTTCTCAAGTAACCTTTCAACTTTGTGTAAAGATATCTTAAAACACTTTGTTTAAAAGTCCTAACGCATTATGAGATTGGAATACAAGTCCAATCATTTATCTCTCTGTACTTTTCTAATTGAGCCTTTTTCTTTGGCTTCCAAGAAAACAAATCCTTCTGAGTCCATTAAATTTTATGGAATATGGATAATGAATTATCCATGCTTTATGACATAAGGTCGTGTTCCACCCCACGTCATAAATTATTACGTTCGTATTTTAACTAAGTCATTCTTGACTTGGGTTTTTACAGTTTACAGTAAAATCTCGTCTTTGAAGACGAAAATCCTTGTCTTAAAACAAAAATCTTTAAATAAAATCAAATCAATTTTCAAGAATACTTTCTATCAAAGATACATAGGTAGCGGTTTCTCAAAACATTTTCTCGAAAATCCTTAAAAACGTTTAACGACGGTTTCGCCGCTTTTTATTGAATTTAGGCCCAAAAGTCATATTTTTGAAAACATGGTTCTTCACCTCAAATGTATTACTCACCTAGGTTATATTACTCATATGAAAATGTTGAAACACTGATTTTACATCTTACTCTCCATTTATATGAAATTCCTACAAATTTGACCGAACGTCGTTAATTTTGTAAATCGCGTAAATCATTTTTCAATGATTTTACACTCTAATAGTCCAAAACTCATTTTGAAGTTTTAGAACAGTTTGATAGGCATGAAAAACAGTCTCTCACTGTCCAGTTAAATATATTTTCAAAAATTGCAATTTAACCCCTAAACTTTCATTAATTGCAAAAAGATCATTATTCACTTAAATCCTTATAACTTTTTATTTATAAATTTTTATTTATAACTTCAAATCACACCAAACCAACTTCTTTATAAATATTTTTCAGTTACCCTCATATTTCTAGAAATTACAATTCTGCCCCCAAATATTTTACAGTATTTGCAAAAAGGTCCTTTTTTAAAATAAAAAAAAACTTATAACTTTTTATGTATTAATCCAATAAACACCAAACCAATTTCTATGGTTTTGTCTCATCAAGGACTACAATCTTAACACACAAGAATCTGAATTTAAGTACATTCACTGAAATTCTCAAAAATTGCATTTTAGTCCCTAAGGACTCATAAAGTCATATCTTTCAATATACACATCCAAATAAATCCGAACCAATTTCTATATTCTTATATATTCATTCAATCCTTATAAAAATTATTCAAACAAATTAACTCAACTTGAAACCCCATTAATCAGTTATGGCCGAATGGCCTTAAATAAATATATTAGGCATTTTTCTTACTAAGTCAAGCAAACAACAATCTTGATTCCAACTTAAGGTCATTGGAATCAAAACAACCATATGACATATCATACCACAACCAAACATCAAATCAAATCTTCCGAGAGGATCACACACATATAAATCAATAATACATAATCCTAACACTTAGGATTTACAAGACAACATACAAATACTTTAAACCACATACATATCTACATTAAGGTAGGATAGTAGTAATCTCCCCCCTTACCTCTTGTAGACACTTGGAAAGTCAAGTAATAAAAGGATGTTGTTCACCTAAAGCCTCAAGGTTTGATCCAACAAACCTAGCAATGAACAACCAACAAGAAAGCAAGTTACAGATTGAAGAAAATCATCCTATCACACTTGAACATAGTTTCGGCCAAGATAGAAAGAAATGGCTAGAGATCTCTAAATTTTTCAAGCTCTTGGACAGTGAAAATAGAAGTCATATGAAGATCATAGAAATTGATCTCACATTAAAATGATTTTTCTATGACTTTTTAGGAATTTTCAAAGTTCAAGATCTAAGAATTTTAAATGATGATCATGGCATGAAAATCATGAAATGAATGAAAAAGAAGACATGATTGATCATGTAGAAGAGAGGTTACCTCTTGATGAGGAGTAATGATCAAAACAAGCTTAGTTGAAAATTTGACAGCTTTGAGGGTGTGGTGGTGTTATGAGCATATCTCACGATTTACTCATCTAAAAATTACAAACTCTGACTTGTTAGATAGGTAAGAAGGACAGGCACAACTTTTATGTTTAAGGTTTTGTTTGATTCGGATCAGAACAGGGGCGTAAAGAGCCTTTTTTCCACTGTTCTCTTGGGATGCTGAGGATTTTGAGCTGTTTAGGTAATTTGGACATATCTCCCAATATACTTATCCGTTTTTGGTGATCTTTAGCTTGTTGGAAAGAAGAGATGAAGAGGAACAACTTTCATGTAGAAAGTTTTTCGTGTTTTGAAACAGAAAAGGGTCAGAATTTTGGTATAGTTTCGGATGAGTATTGGCATCAATGAAGTCTTTATGTGTTCTTTAGAGAAAATGATGAACTTGATGAAGAAGAAAGCATAAATGGGTTGAAATTGGTCTAAATGTGGGTTATGGGAGGTGGAACCGTGGGTTATGGGTTATTTTGGTCCAAAATGTTGATGGCACAACTTGTAATAACCATGGAAACTCAAGGGTAAAATGGTCATTTCCATAAATAAATATCTAGATATTAAGAAAATCATCATTAGTAATGTGTGGTGGAGAATTTGTAGATGGGTGACTGATTTGTGGCCATAAGAACTAACCTTGGTTCCTTAACCATGGTTAAAACTTAACTAAACGTCGATTAGGTTAAGCTTAGGGGTATTTTAGTCTTTTCACATTTACTTGTCATAAATGCATATTAATGACTATGGTGAGTCATTATGGTGACTCATTCCTCTTGAGTCGTCATGGACGACTCATCGTTCTGTTCTCCGGGTATATCTCTGCACATTCGTGTCTGGTTCCGTTGTTTACCCGATTAGGGTTTTTGAGAGAAAGGTGATGAAATGAAATCAAAATGAAATGAGTTTGGTTTAGTGGAGGGGCTGCACGAGATTAAGTAGATTTAGAGGGTATTTTGATCAAAATTCACTTAGGGACACTCTTGGAATTTTACTTAAAGATCAATGGCATTTTGGTCTTTTTACATATAACCATCATTACTTGCATTTAATGCAAGATGACTAACCCCTATGACTCACCCCCATGAGTTGTGCTCATCCACCCGACGTCGGGCTTTGTCTCTGCACCTCTGTTCTCGATTCCGTCGATCCTCGATCGTTGAGTACTTGCCCGATTACGTATAATAACCTATTTATTTTGAAAATTTTCAAAATAACCACTATCATTGGAAAAAATATAAGAATCTTAACTGTTTCGTTCTCGGGTCAAAATTAGGTTTTCTAATTAGTAAAATCTTACTGTCAGTTAAAATGCAGACCGGATTTCGTCTGAATTTTAAACCTAATTTTTTACCGTAACCTTCTACCATAAGGTAGAGTATAAATATGATTTTGTTTTATCCAAAATCGTTTTCTGAATCTCAGATAAAAATATAAAGAATTAAAAATTCTACCGATAATGAAAAACAGTAAAAACGGGTTGTTACATTCGGGAAGGTGGTTGATTGTGATCTTAGGGTCACTGGAATTGGTTCACTTCATGTTGTGAATGGATCACTGTTTGGTGTATCATCAGGAACCGATCTTCAAGCCACCTTAATGATGCTTGGACATCATGTGTCAGGGAATAATAAAACATGTATTCTTTAGGGTGATTTCTAGGGTGAAGCTTGTGTTCTCTGTCTATACCGGTAGTCCGGTATAGACCTTAACTTTCTTGTGACAACTACTTTTTACCCTTATCTTCAACAAATCCTCCCCACCCTGCACCACCACCTCAACAGTGAACCCAGCACCGGAATTGCAGACCCGCCACTTCATTGACCACCCAACCAACACCTCATTGTGATAGTCCAACTCTTTACCTTTCCGTCCACCTTGTTTCTCCCTTCAAATCTACGTCTCAATATCTCGTCATCTCTCTCGTCAGATCTGCAGCGTCCTCTCCATTGTGCCGGTGCTCCGCCTCCGTCCTCGCCTCAGTAAGGTACGGGCTTACTCCCTCACCTGCTGTCTCTCTCATCTCGACCGGCCACCGTCCCTGTTACTCGTTTTGCCTTTGAGCGGTAGCAATAGGTAGAGCATTGGAGGTCCTCGGTGGCAAGATGGGTAAGCACGGTGGTGGCTGAAAATGTGCTGCAGATGGGTAAGGACGGTGGTGGCCACAAGGGCCGAGATCGGTGAAGCTCCGTCGTGGGGGTGGTTCTCTCAGGTCTCGGATCTGATAGGGTTTGCAAGGAGGAAAGGAAAGGTGAGGGGTGGCGGCGGCGGCGGGAGTATGGAGGAAAGGTAGACCAGAGGGGCCGCAAGATGGAAGGGAAAAGGGCGGCGGCGGCGGTTGTCTGTGGTGGTGGTTGTCGGTGAGAAATAGGGGAAGAGAAGAGAAAGGGGGGCAAAGTTGTATTTTTCATTTCTTTTTGTTATCATTTTTTTTGGATCATTCAATCTCAACCGTCCATTATATTCTATACCTATAGAGACACCAACAACAAGCTTCACCTTAGATTTCACCATTCTTTAGGGATAAGAGTTTGAAAGAGAACAATTTTATTGGTCTATGCTATGCAAATAGGAAGCATCCCCGAACTCTGTATCATTCTGTTAGATATTGTTAGCTAAGTAGTTAGTTAATTAGTTAATTGGTTAGTAAGTGAATTAGGGAGTTAGTTAAGGGAGATAAGGCGTGTTGCCTATAAATAAGAGGATAGATTGAGAGAGGGGGATATCTTGTATTTTGGGAATAGTTGGGGCCTGTGGGCATTGGGAGAGTATAGAGTCTCTCAAATACTCTAGGATTACACATTTTGTAAGGGAATTTCCCTAATTTCTACAGTAATATCAGTTGGTTCCTATCAACTGGTATCAAAGCTCTCTTTTCTGGGAGTGGTACATGGTCCATACGCGAAGGATGGATGCAAGAATTGAGGCTCTTGAGCACGGTTTCGATGACTTGAGGAGGAGTCGTGATGAAGATCGGCGAGAACGCCAAGAACTGAGACGGATCTTGGAAGAAGAAAAGGTGGAGAGTCGGAAGCAATTTGACACAATTGTAGCGATGCTCCAAAGAAATTCGAACAGCCACAGTAACAATGGCAGCGATAGCCATAGGAGCACTGAAGAAGAGACGATGACAGGGGGCGAAGGTAATCAGAACGAAAACAAATGGTGGAAGCTCGAAACTTTGTTAGGGAAATATTCAAGAATCAAGAATCAAGAATCAGAATCTTGGGGGTGAGAAAGAAACAGAACAAGGGAAGGAAAAAGAAACAAAGAAAATGGAAGCCAAACCAGAGAGGGAAACATTCAATGAAGGAGAAAGGGAAGGCATCGAGGTTGCTAGAGGTGATGAGAGGGTTAGCACAGATCAACTTACTTTGTCATCAGTGGGTCACGATCCCACAGTAGCGGGCAAGAACGAGTCATCGAAGCAAGGGAGGACTGAGAATTGCTGGTCCGTCGTGAGCATAGAACTCGGCAGGGTCGCAAGTGGTCCGGTCAAGAAACGAGAACCGGAACCGTCGAGCCGGGATCGTCATACGGCGGCGGGTAAGGTGCTAGCGGCTGCGAAGAAGAAAGCACAAGGAAAATCGATGATGGCCGCAAGGAAAAACCCATTCAGTAGCGAGATCCTCCAGAAGAGAGAAACTTCCGATGAGGATAAACGATCGGTCAGGCCACCGCCGTTGCCGGAACTGACGGACTGTGATGTCCGTGCGGTGGGGGTCGTAGAGGGGGGTGGCACACTTGCAGTTACGACGATGGTGGAGAACACGCGTGCATCTCAACACCTAATCAGTAGCACCGTCGTTGAGAGGGGAACAAGGACGCCGAGGTACTTAGGCCCGATCAGGCCGCCGTCGCCGCTGAAACCTCCGGACCGTGATACTCATCGGTGGGTCGTCGGGGCAGGGGCAGGGACAGGTGGTGAAGAGGGAGGCAACAGCGCACATGAGAGATTGAAGGGCCAGTTTGACTTAATGGGGAGGCCCAATTATTTGTGATGCAGCAATGGGTTATTAGATGTACTGTTGGGGGTGCTATAGTTCATCAGCTGGCATTAACTAATAGGCCCATCAATGAAAATTCCTTCATTGTTGGGCTACAACCCAAAACTGAATTGGTCCAGAAGGAAGATAGTCAGTGTGTTAATAAAAGGAAGGTTTGGTGTGTATTGGTTGATGCAGATTCATTCACTATCGAGCCCATTTACCAGAATTCTTTTGATATTGGCTCACAGCCCAAATGTTTAATAGATGCTGAATCTACAGTTTGTGGACAGAGAGGGCATATGCACGAGGGGCTGTTCAAAAAGAGCTTGTGGTTATTTGACCCAGGGGGCAATAGTGCAAAGCAAGGATTGGAGAGTATTCAAGGACTTGTAGCAACCAGAATCATCATGACACTAACATGGCAATGGCCCTTCAAAAGAGAACCACCTCTGTCTGCACTAGTTCCATGGGACCCTGGCGGCACTTTTTTTTTTTTTCCAGCTAAAAACAAGTCCTACACCTTGAGGACAAGGTGAAAGTTTAGGGGGGGAGTATTGTTAGATATTGTTAGCTAAGTAGTTAGTTAATTGGTTAATTGGTTAGTAGGTGAGTTAGGGAGTTAGTTAAGGGAGATAAGACATGCTGCCTATAAATAAGAGGATAGATTGAGAGAGGGGGATATCTTGTATTTTGGGAATGGTTGGGGCCTGTGGGCATTGGGAGAGTCTAGAGTCTCTCAAATACTTTAGGATTACACATTTTGTAAGGGAATTTCCCTAATTTCTATAGTAATATCAGTTGGTTCCTATCACATTCACTTTAAGAAAAGTAGAGAATGTAGAATGTGTCAGTATAGAATGTGAACAGCGACAACGGCTTGATCTAAATAAAATTACTGAAGCAAAGATTCTGCACTGTGTTGTGATACTTTGGATTTGTTTATCAAAGTCAACTATGGCTCATAAAGCTATTAACTTCCTTATGGCATGCTATATAATTTCTTCAATAATTTGATAATTTCCGCAAGCAATAGTGTTTTACCCATCCCAGCAGAGCCAGTGATGAACACGGATTTGCCATGATGAACAGCAAACAAAATATACTGCTTTTAGTTGTTTCCCCATTCTATTGGACTGAAGGCTAGCCCAGTGTTAGCATTCAGGTCAATCTTTAGCCCTAGCCTGAAAGTGCCACCTGTTCCTGTCTTTCCAAACAAAACCTGTTGAAGTCCATTCCATCTAATTAATTGTTTTTTCATTCCAGAACGGCCCACACCACTATCCTAGTTCAATCGGTAAAAGCTAGTTTACCTTAAAAAATATCTTTAGCTCTACTACCAAATGCAGGGAAAAGTATCTGATCCTCTCAATGAAATGATAAAGACAAAGGTTTTATTTTAATCACTTATGCTAAGATGTAATTACTATCAAGGGATGATTGGTGGAGAGGAGTCCCATTATGCAGTTGGTATACTGAAGCAAGTAAAATACACTTAAAAGTCATTGAAAGAGGAACGATTAGGGTACGATGAAACACACCTAAGTAAGCGATACAGACCATGCGAGTTTATACTGAACTGTTTTCAAGCTGTTATGCGATGATTGCTCCATCTATCAAGAAAGGGTGCGGAGGGCCTTATTATTTATAAAGGGAGTACTTTCTTCTCTGACGTGCCTTCTATAAAGGGGGTGAACATGACTAAGCTGCATAGCAATACCCACAAAAAACTATGAATTTTTTTCTCTTTTGATTTTCTTTGCTTGTACACTTCTTTCTCTATTTGTCAAAGCAAAGGAAGATGGCCCAGCTGCCACAAAAAGACTATCTCAGATTGTGCAAGATCCTGCTTCCCTTTGTCAAGAAGGCCCAACAGTAGGAAACCATGGCTGCCTTAAGCAGCTGCCTCCCATTATTCTAGCAGTTGTGGCTACAGCCATGCACCAGATCCTGTACTGAGTTGGCGGTCTAGAAGATTGAAGGAGTGCTATCCTCCTGGAACTGGATGAGTTGATTGTTAGAGCTGCCACAACAAATCCTCCTAATCCCCTAAGAAATATGCATTAACTATCTATATGGTTAAAATAAAGGGTCTATCGACCCACAATAGTCTGTATTTTAATATGGATCTTTCTTAGGTTACCTTTTTATTCTGTATTTACATGTATCATGTTCTTATGTTAAGATTATAACATATAATTAAATAATACTGAATATTTAAAAAAAATGTGCTGTCTAGAATTTTGGCTGTCTGAAATGCCAAACCCTAAGTTCATTTCTTGTGTTTGTTTTACACAAGCGTGCTTCGCTAGTGTGCATAGAAAAAATAATCATAATCATAAAAGTGAAATGACTAAATTAGATATTCGAAGTAGTTACAATTGACACTTGAAACTTGCTTGGTTTGTGCTTGGAGAAGATCTCCTAGAAGGAACAATAGCCACTTGACTAAAAGGAGAGGGGTGAAAGGGTTCATCTTCATATTTGTCCTGACACTTGCAAAATAATCAGGGGTATGGTATAGATAAATATGTGAAATACTTTTTTGGTTACAAAGTATTAGTAACTTGGTATGGGGAGGGGGTGGTAAGCTAAAGTGCATGCATGCAGAGAAGCCTGGCTACTTGAGCTAAAGCTGTTGGGGTGAAATATGTGAATTTTTGTACACATAAAATGTTGCACAGTATTCCTCTCATTTTTTATGCTTTGTAGTGATAGTTCAAATATTAGTCACAAAATAGCTAGTTAGTGGGGGAAATTGAACATCTGCTATGGGGAAATACTATCAATTTAACAGGTGGAAAGTTTTGATGTTGCTCCAATCCCCTGAACATAGATCCACACCTTAATCTGTTTGGGTTGAGTTTGTCCTGGACACAAACTCGTGGATTGAAATGAACATTCAATTTCATTCTCTGTATTCCATGCTACTGTGTGTTTTTCTCTTTCATGGTGTGTGTGGTTATTTATTAGTATGCTGCATAATTTCTTACTTCCTCTTTAAAGTACAAAAAAATATCACTGCTATAACCAGTAATGTTATTGATGCAGTTGAAATTAAGGCATACTGTAAACAATGAGATACTGATATACCCAGGATATGTTCCCGTACCGGGTGTCAAATATAGAGTTTTTCACTACGGATTGCGGTTCAGTGTTGGGAATTGGAGCTTTGACAAGGCCGACTGGCGGGAGGTTGACATGGTCAACAGATGTTGGGCCAAGTTTCCAGACCCACCAGACCCCTCAACACTTGATCATGCTGATGAGGATAATTTACAGCGAGACTTGCTCAGCATAGAATGTGGCAGGACACTGAATGAAGCACTGAATCTGCATCACGAGAGAAGGTGCGCCAGTGCTAATTCCCTCTCCACATTGAAAGTTGACGAGAGAACGGAGGAAAGTGAGATGTCAAGGAAATTTGGCAATTTGGATGAAAGTATTGACTCAACAAGAAACAACCATATCTCAACAAATCATTCTGAGAAAGTGGCCAGTGTTCAGAAAGACGAGATGCCTAGTTCTTTCAGGTTTTGGGTGATACTCTTATGGGCACTTTCTGGAATAGGTTTCTTGGTCGTCATTTTTGTGGTGTATTCAGGTCATAACAGAAGAGGAACAAGGATGAAACACCACAGAAGCAGGAGAAGAAGCTTGCATTCCGGATACATGGAAATGAATGGACGTGACCGGCATAACCGTGGTGTTGATGTACCTCTATAACAGTTTTGCTCCTTTTCTTTCTCATGGGGTAAAGCTGGTTGGTCAGAGTTTAAGACTAGCATGCAGGGATCACAAAGTAAAGGTTAGAAGGCATGTTTCTTGAGTGAGCTTGTATGACTTCATTCCAACAAAGCAAGCCATTCTGACCCTTCATGAGCCCTTCCATTTGTTATTTTCTTTGTATATTAATGATTGAGAAATTTACAAAGAAATAATTTTCAGTTCTTTAATTTGAGAGTGCTTGTACTATTTTGTACCCAGAAATCATAAGATGTCAGCAATGTAGAACAAGAGAGTGAAACCTGCACCTTCAAAGTTACACAACTTGGACTATCCTGCAGAATAGGAGGTGAGTGAAATAATACTGTATACATTTTTCTGTTTGGCCTTGTGATAGCAAAGGCATGTTTTGAGTGCTGACATATTGCATCATCCATGTAACTTTTTTAAGGATCCTATCCCTCTGAATACTTGATTGCCAACCAATTATTGTATATCAATTGTTGTAAGCATCATCCTTGTACACCTGGTGATCATTCGCAAACTATTTAGGTCTTGGAAAGAGAATCCAAAGAATTGATAGTTCTATGTTTATTTCTTAATTGTAGTAGTAAAATTTCAAAATATAGCAAAATAGAAGTGGAATGTATGAAATTTTGAGAACATAGCATGACTCTTTCTAATGTTATGTACAATCAAGCATAATTTTTAAAAGCTGTGTGTCTAAGATTTCACAAAATATATACCGAGAATTAGAACACCAAAATTTTTTTGATAAGCAAAATTTATTTATCAAGGTACTTGTGGGTATCCTAACCCTGTTACAAGAAACATCGAGAAAAAGCAAAAAGAGGAAAAAGGTAATTGTTCAACCCAAAGAAGCAAATCATAAGATTGATAAATTACCTAACATCCTGAGGTAGCGTTTGGTATAAGTTTTTAAAAAGTATTCTCAGGAATGTTGGCATGGGAATAAAGTTTTTCTATATTTGTTACAAGTTTTAAAAATTTATTCTCAGACACAAAAGATTCTCGAGAATAAAATTTGTGAATGGTAGTTATAAACTTTGGAAAATTTTATTTCCATATATGAATGTGGGAAAATTTTATTCTCGAGAATTATATTCCCAGACATATAATTTATCTGGAAATAAAATATTTTCCAAACGCTATCTAAAGATCTCGTCAATTAGCCTAAAATCAATACAGACAAAAAAATAATAATAATCAACTCAACTATATTTGACGAGTAAATAGGTGTATACGTCAAGAATAGAGTCTTCCGCTTGAACTTTTTCTCATTCCAACAATCACATCGATGGAGCAGTGCATAGTCTGAGGGGGTCAGTAGTTAAGTGGAGATCTTGCCCACTCCACAAAGAGTAACAAAGAGGTAATTTAATGTCCATCCATCATAGATATTAGGCACACTGAGCTTTAGACTATAATCCATCGTAATCTATCACAATCACAATTTGGCTGACGCTCAAATCCAACAAATAATAAATAGTAACAAACATGGTGACTCTCAAACTAATAAATGATTGTCGCTACATTTGTTTCATGTTTTCCATCTGGTCTAACATTTGTTTGACTAAAGCGTGAAATCATTTACTATTTCTTTGCAAGTGGGGTCTTAAGAGTTTTGGTTTTGTTTGAGAAGTCCAATAAGTTAGCTTAAAATCTATTTGATTAGTTTATAAATTTGTTTGACAAAAGGAAATGTGAGTAATTAACGAGCTTATAATCTCAATAGTTTATAGTGTTTTTCATAAGTTATTTTCATTTAGCTTATAACTTGTAGCATTAATTTTTCTCATTTTTATCCTTATTATTTTAATAAAATTCCTATTTTACCTAACCCTACCTCATAAAATAAAGTTTGTTAAAAAATAAATATTATTTAATAAAATTAACTAAAAATAAAAATAAAAATAAAAATAATATTCTACTTATAAAGCTTTAATTAGAATTAAAAAAAATTATATAAAAAACATATAAACATGTCCTTTTATCAACTATAAATTTGCAACTAAAAATTTATCAATTATAAATTAACTCATCAGCTATAAGATAGTATCAATTATTTTTCCAAATAGAACAATTGACACTACTTTTTAATTACTTTTAACATTTATTACATAAAACGGCCTTCACTAATTTTATATTGATAATAATTAAAAAATTCTATTAATTATTCTTAACTATTTATATAATTGAACTAAAAGCATTAATTCAATTTACTGATAAATATTTTACCATATATATATATATATATATATATATATATATATATATATATATGGAGGCATATCTAGTGATAGGGCTTTTCTTATATGAGAGTGAAAGGGATAAATCTGGGCCACACAACCATACATGGATGATTATGATTAAAAGTTATTTCATGATTTTAAAATGTCACGTGACCACTTAAAAAAGTCACATGACTTTGTGGTTTAATCTTGACCGTTAAAAGTTTGATCCAATGGCTATGATATAATCATCTCACTCTCATATAAATAAGGTCTTCTCACTTAATATGTCCCATATATATATATATATATAAATATATATATATATATATAGTGTGTGTGTGCGCGCGCACGCGCGTGCGTATTGAATAGGTCGGCCTGGTAGACTAGGCTTTAAAGAGGCTAGGTTATAGGTCCCCGACAGGCGCTTAGCCTATTCCCATCGCTAGTTACCACTGCTCTACAATTTCAATGACCAAAAGTGATTCACTCAATGATCATATGATTAAGAATTTTATTATTATTATTAATAGAAATTATTTAAAAAATTAATTAAATATATTAAAAAGTCAAGTGAGTAAATAGTTAATTACAAATTTTTTAAAAAGAAACTTAATTGTTAAATACAGAAGTTATTGAGGACATTTTAGATAATCAAAGTTTGGAGTAATTAAGAGAGTTTGAATAAGTAAATTGGAGTGTCTATAACCCCTCCCCATATAAGCACTTTCCGATCTACTTTGAGGAGTATCCCACCGCCAACCTGAGACGGGGACTAATCTTCCACAGGAGTTTGTTCGACACCTCTAAAGGTGTCATCCCTCCCTGCTGAGATTTTTTTTTATACCTAAGGCTCGAACTCGAGACCTTGATTAAGGGACGAGAAGCCTTTAACCACTCACGCCAACCTCAGTTGATCCCTATATAAGCACTTTGACTTTTGTAAACTGAGACCAAAACAATTACTCCCCCGTTCTTTTCTTTGGTAATTTAAGGTTTCTACACAGAGATTAAGAAATCATTAATTTATTTATATTTGTATCAAAATACCCTTATTTATAGTACTATTAATTAATTACAATATTCAACTGCATTTACTCCGCACTCTACTAGGAAGGTGCACATTTTATTTGATAAAAAAAAGGTGCATTGATATGTGCCACTTTTGTTTTGGAACACACAACATTCATGATTGAATTTAAATAGGGAATGTTTAATGTATATTTTCAAGGCATTTCTTGTTAATTCTATCATAAGTGTATATATGAAAAAAAAGTTTTCAAATGTATATTGGGTTTATAAAAGAATCATTATTTTGGAAAAAAAAGAAGAAGCTAAAATTACCGAATAAAAAGATTGGAGGGAGTAACATTTATTTGGTGCATAATTAACATTTGATTATAATCTTCTTCTTTTTTGTGAGTTTTACTGAATTAGGTGCGGTTCAGATTTAATGTTGGATATTTTTTTTCAGGTATAATCAAATTAATTCATGTATTAATATTAATGGTTTTTTAGACGAAGATGACAATAATACACTGATTCATGGTTTTAATTCAACAATGTGTTTCTAGAAATTGCATCAAAATAAATAGAAAAGAAGTGTACTATGCTATGTATATAAAAATATTTTATGTTGTATCACGTGGATCTATTTCTACTAAGAATAGGGATGTCAAATTCTAAGGAAGATTATGGCTAGCTCTCTTTTTGGAAACTCAATGAATCAGAGAAGAAGACAGTTTTAATGTTGTCATTGAGTAAACCATCAGTAACACGCATCTAACTATTCTTCCCATAATTCAAATCAAGCCAATTTCCACTTTCTTTATTTTCTTTCCAACGTGTGGGTACACAATAAAACATGAGTCTTTCTGACGATCGTCCAAAAGGTCTTGGTTAATAATTTTAATAAAAACAAGTTTTCATTCAAAAACTAAAGATAACATTTATCAAAATATTAAATACAGTACTTTCATATAAAAGCTTTCTTTTATTGGTTTATTAGCTTTATCCATAAAATATTCCTATTCTTAGAATGCTTTTATTGTGAGGATTAAAAATTAATTAGTGATCATGTGATCACTTAAATAAGTCACATGACTTTATATTCTAATAATGACTATTCATATATGATATAAATGCCCAAGATTTATTTTTCTCACCATCATATAAAAAACTCCTCTCATTTAATACACCTTACACACAGATATACAATAATAACCTATCATTTTCATATTGCTAACCATGTTGCCTAAGGTAATCTTGCAACTACTAGTGGTTCAGCCTGTTACATCTTCACCTTCTACAACTTCAACAACCGCAACCACCTACTTCCTCCCACATTGTTGTTTTCATTCTTGCTCCTAATATTACCATTTTCCACTACAAACATAAAAAGCGTCTTCCTAGGTTGAACACAACATTTATTTTCGTTTGAACATCATCGAACTGAACATTAATAGAACGTTGGAGATTTTCTTATTGTCTTCAAAATGTGGGCCCAACCCAAACGAAGGTGAAAAAGATGAGGCTCCTCCTCCTCCTCCTCCAAGCATTTTATTAGTGGACCCCACACTTTGGAAACTAGAAAGATTGCACTACACTGCACTTTTTTAATCTGTTAAAGTTGTCAGCTTTTCCACATCATGCTCAACCATTGCTTTTCATTTTGAATTTCAAATTTGAATGTGTACAAACAAACGGTCACATAGAATGAAATAATACTAACACAGAATCATACTAATCAATCTTAATCATAGCAAAGTTTGGATCTTTTGAGGTTTCAACGTTGCCGTGAAACATGGGAGACTCAACTTGTCTCATGCAACCATTCTGTTATGCTTCCGGTATTACCAATGAAGCCAACGAGGTCAGTTCATTTAGCAGTCACTTCTGTCTTCAATAATTTGTAACATTGAATTCTCTTAACTCCTTCAAATACCTTCCATTTCCATATGATTTTTTCATTTTAAGAATGGGAATTAAAAAAAAATAGAAACTTTATTTAAGTTGGTGTTCATTTCTGCATTCATTTGATGAATTGCTTGCAATTTTTGGCTTTGGGGACCCCTTTAACTGATTTTTGATAGATTTGGAAATTTGGTTATTACTACAGTGCTTGTTAATCTTTGTGATGAATTGGGTTTCCATAACATAACACGTTACATTAAAAAGCTTTCTTTTTGGGTCACATGCTGGGTGGAATTAATAAAAATTAGACTATTTTTCTATGTTCTATGAAGGTTCACCTAGAAAAAACTGTGAAACTTGTGCGTTTCAGAGCAACCCAATTCATGCACTTGGGCAGTCAATTTCTTTTGGGAGGTTCGTGTCAGAGTCCCTGGCATGGGAGAAATGGTCAAGTTTCTCTCACAACCGATATGTTGAGGAGGCAGAGAGGTATGCAAAACCTGGTTCAGTTGCACAGAAGAAAGCTTTCTTTGAAGCTCACTACAAAAAACTTGCTGCTCAAAAAGCAGCTGCTTTGCTTGAACAAGCAAAAAATGCAGCAGCAACAACAAACAATGCCACAGGACAAGAAGATGGAGAAGTAGTTGATGGTATCCATAATTCACAGACAACAAGTCCAAACTCTAAAATGCTTGTCAAGGAAGAACAAGATGCAAAGGTTTTGCCTTTGAATTCTGAGGAGCCAGATGCAATGCTCAGAGCCACTGTGCATGATTCAGATTCAAATATAATGGCAAGTAATAATAAACCTGAAAGTAACAATGTAGAGGGAGCTGAGCAAGAGATGGAACAAGAAGATTTAATAGGGAATTCAATGAAGGTTGAATTGCAAAGGCAGCTTGAAGATGTTGATACACATAAAGAGCAAAGTGAAAAGCTTAGTGGAATTAGAACACCTCAAATTATGACACCAACAGTAAAGGTTATTATGTTAATTTATTTTCAGGAATCTCTCTTCATGTTTTCAATTTTTTTTTTTTTTGAGGTTATAGTATTGACATAGTGGTAGTTATTGCAGCAGGGTTCTAACCCTGATCAGGAAGTTTTGGCATCCATGGGGAAGAAGAAACCACCAGTTTCTTCCTTCCAGTTGTTAAAGGCTACTGGAACCTCTAAATTCACCTCTACACCTGTCAAATCCACAGCTCCTATTTTTTCCAAAAGAGATAATATTGCTACCCCAATGAGCAATAAGCCTTCTGCAGATAAGAAGAGATCTACTCCTAAGTCACTTCAAATGTCAGTTAATTTTACACCCATTAGAGAGCTTAACAGGCTGACAGCATCAGTGATTAGGAAATTTGAAAGTACAAGAGTTGTTGCTGGTTCTTCCAAGGCTTCAAAGGATAGCTTGACTCCTCTAAGAACCCCAACTATGGTATTCCAGCTTCTTTGCCATGTCTTTTTCAATTTTTTTACCCTCTTAAAAGCCCTTCAACCTCCATTATATAAGATCTTCCAAGTTGCAATTGCTGTAAAGATGCTAAAGTGAATCATTTTGCAATTACAGGCTTCTAAGAAGGATATGCAGAAGCATTCTTCACTGACCCCATTAACAGAAAAGAAAAGGTACCTGATTGCATAGAAGTTGTTAATTACAATGGAAAACTGTTTTCTTTAAAGTTTTCTCTAGCTGTTCACATCCTGATGTGGTGCATATTAATTTTGTAAAATCATAGGAACAAAACACCTATAGGCAACCATACAGGTGGCCCCAAATGGCGTTTACTTTCTTCAGAGTAAGTTATTTCCACTTGGATTACTCCTGTAACAATGTAAAGTGCCTGACAGAGTTCAAAGTTTTTCCTAAGTCAAGAATAATTGAACAATTTACCATGGAAATGAATTGAATGAAACATGTTAGCCTTTAGCCTGGAAAGCAGCTACTAAGAGCACAAATCTAGGTGATTCATTAACAGTTTATGAAAGCCATCCTCCTGGATATATATAATCTCCATTCAATAGGTTTCTGGTCTAGGAGATTCATATTCATATATATCTTCTTCAAACTTCAATTTTATCCATATAAATATAAATAAGGCTGCTACTTGTTAGCTCAAAACACATTCTCAGTCAACTCATTATAATCTCCTCAAAATAGTTAGCAAGTGATTGGATGGTCTAGCAACTTTCAAGTACTCTTTCTCATGTGGTCTTGAAAAGGCTTTTTTTTTTACTTCTTGTAACTATTGTTTTTAGACCAGTATTTCTTGTTATTGCATGCAGAAATAAAACAAGATCCCCAATTATATCCTCCCCTTTCAGCTTGAGGACAGAAGAAAGGGCTGCAAGAAGAAAGAAGGCAAAACTAAGATCCTTATTTTTCTCTTCTGATTCAGTTAATTATAATGTTTACCTAATATGGTTACTGAAGTACTTGTCTTTCTTTTGTCTATTGATCTTCATCAATTTTAGAAACTTGAAGAAAAATTCAATGTCAATGAGGGTCAAAAGGTGCAACTGCATACAAAACTCAAGGTGGGTTGACAAGTAAAATTAGTACAAAGTGTAAAATGCCATTCATTATCTCGGTTCCTCAGAGTTCAGTTTAATCAATAACATCCAATCCTCTTATTTTCAGGAGAGAGCAGAGACAGAGATTAGAAAACTAAGCCAAAGCTTTTGCTTCAAAGCCAGACCACTACCTGATTTTTACAAGGAAAGAAAAGCTTCAAAGAACGAGATAAAAAAGGTATCTTTATCAATAGTTTGCAATTATAATGATCCATTTGCCCAAAGTCATGACATAAACATGATCCAGTTCTTACTAGTATGCTCTAAGAGCCAAAAGTTGATAAAAATTCAATTGCTGACTTGCAGGACCACCCACTTGAAGAGGGAAGGAAGACCACTCCTAAACCCAGTGTGGTTGAGAGCAAAACTTCTTTACCTCCTAACAGGCCTTCACTGAAAAACAATGTTACCAAGAATTTCCAGGGAAAGAGTGTTGGCACCTCGATTCATCCTCTGACTTCATATTCCAGGATGATTACTACCCATGAGAATGCATCACCAAATATTCAGCATGGAAACCAGAATGACAGAAATTACAAATGATGATCATGCAGATATTAAGTATCACTTTGACAGTTTGCTTCTTCTAACAGCCGAAAGATCAGTTTAAACATGTAAATGGAGCTTCACGAATCATGGGGCTGACCCTTTGTTGTATTCAGGATATAGCAACATTAGTGGACCTCTGACTGTTTTTCCATTTTTAATTCCACTCTCGGTATATTCAAATGTTTTTCCCAGTTTATATCTTCGTTGAGCCATTTTATATTTTTTTAAATGTTAAAAATATATATCAGTACTCTTAGCCACTTATTTGGTGATCTGGTGGGTGAAATGTATGAGATTTTTTTTGGTAAAAGCCATATACTCAAGTTGTAGCAGAAACATTCTTTTCTGAGAATAGTGAAGTGGCGCCTAGAAACGAAGAAGACTTGTATAATCAAACAAAATGGCTTATAATCATCATCAACTAGCCCATAACCTTAAGAAACAACAGGCGAGTCAGCTTATAAATTAGGATCTTACTAACCAGTGCCATAAGGAATACAAAAGAAGCAAGCTTCTATGGAAATAGTAAAAATACCACTCTTCAAAACAATGAATAGACACTAAAGAATAGACATGCAGCGAAATGCCACTTCTCTGCAACAAAGGGAATGCACAAAAGAAGCATCATTAAGTCAACAAATCTGAGTCATTATGTATTTCTAAATTCTGATCTGTAAGATACAAAAGCGACTATCCTTTCAGGAAGATGATGTACACTTATAACATAGGATTAATACATAGGCTCCCTTTTCTCTAACTTGAAATTTTGTAGCGAACAAAATGCTATCAATATTGATTTTAAAACGACATCCATGTGCTAAGAGCCTTCTATTGATGTGTCCCATATTGCCTCCAAAATATGAGTTCAAACTCTAGCAACTTTTGTCCATCTCTTTAAGATGTACAAGGACGGAACAATCCTTATGTTCCTATAATCAAGAACTTTTAATGCATGGCTGCACAAGACTCCCATATACTCAAATTTCATACAGCTGCAAGTGATTGTCTCATTAGATGAATCAAAAGTAACTGTATGCTCTCGCACTTGTTCATATATGCTAACTTTATAAATATACAATGATCCACTCTCAGTGCAATGGTTTACCACTAGATTTAAGCATGCTTCATATTGTTTCTGGAATAACTCAAACATCTTCGGTGTGTATGGATCTCTCGCATGCTTCAATGTAACGACATCCCCCATCAGGGCTGGCATGCGCTGGCTCATGTCATAATTGGCTTCTAATTCCTTGTAGCGCGAATCGGTCACCACCTTTGCAAGATACTTGAAAAATGGAAGCACATCTGAGTCATTCTTTAGGTGCCTTTTCAGGTTGCCAGTAAGATTTTCTCTCAGTAGCATGCTTTCTATGTCAGCACAAAAAATATGTCTTCTGTATGCTAAGGCCCATTTGTCTCTGCTTTCATATATTTCACACAACCATTCATTTCGCCACAGATTATACGTGCCCAAGAGAGCATTCCATGCATTAACAAAATCCTCTTCCTCCTCATGATAAAAAAAAGCAGCTGGCCAAATCATTTCTGAAAGAACCAGATCCTGCAGATATGTGACTAAGTTGCTTGAGGGCATCTTGGTAGACAAGCCATACACAAATTCGGTGATTTGTTTGAGGTAATATGGAATTAATTGATTCGGCTATTATTGCATCTTGATCTGTTAGGATTGTCCTTGGCTTGCTTCCAGACATTGCCTCGATGAAAGTTCGAAACAGCCACTTTAAAGATTCCACAGATTCATCATATAGAAGTGCAGCCCCAAAGATAATCATTTGCTTGTGATTATTTATACCAAGGAATGCAGTGAAAGGGCGGGAGTCCTGATAAAATCTATAACTACTATCAAAGCATACAACATCACCAAAATCACTGTAGTCAACTATCATCTTTGCATCAGCCCAGAATATATTAGTTATTTGATCATCAGCATCAACCTGAAAAGCATAAAAGAAAGAAGGATTCTTTGATTGCTTGCTTTCAAAGTGATGCATAATCTTTGCAATTTCTCCATCTTCTATTTTTCTTGTACATTTGAAAGGTAGTTTATATTCATAGCCTATAGGATCATAACCCAGATCATCAAAACCTTCAACAGTCATGCAATTGGATTCAGAGGTTGAATTAGGCAGCGCCTTGGATCCGTCTACAATGTGGTTTTCAGCAACTTGTGTTGTAGCTAACCTCTTCTGTGACCGTAACATATGAACTCTGCATGCAGAGACTGGTTCATGATTATGCTTTTCTTCAAAGTGAGTTACATGATACCTGCCATCAGGTTGACGAGAAATTACCAGTTGTGCTAAACATCCAATTCTAGTTTCCTTCCGAGGTCTCTTTACATTCGTATCCTGTTTGCCTTTCTCCAAAAACCTTCTCTGAAGCAAGTAAACCTTCTAGATGCTACAACACCATCAACTTTACTCCTATTTACATAATCTTTTCTTACACTGAAACCTACACGTCCAGCATATCTATTATAAAATTCATATGCATGCTCCTCTGACTCAAATCCCATTCCCAGTTTTGGTACCCCATCCAACTCGGATTCAGTTATGTTCGCTTCAACTGCTTGAGCAAAACTCAATCTTTTCTGTGATGGTAACATATGAGCAGTACAGGGTGTTAAAAACTCATGATTGTGCTCTGATTCAAAACGAGTGACATGAAACTTGCCATTTGGCTGACGAGCAATAGTCATATGTGCCAAGCAACCGGTCCTTGTTTCCTGATGGAGTTTTCTCAGGTCTTTATAATGTTTGTTAGGATGATAACCCTGTCTGTGGCAAGTGTATCTTCTGGATACCACTGCACCATTTATCCTACTTTTGTTGACAAAATCCTTTCTTATGCTGAAACCTTTCAGGACAGCATACTTGCTATAATATTTGTAAGCATGGTCTTCTGATTCAAACCCCATGCCGATCTCTGGTGCCACATATATTTCCTCCTCACTTTTTACACCAGTATTGGTCATAAGTATATCAACAGAGGAACCATTGGGGCTCTCAGACAACTGCCCGATACCTACATCAATATAAGATTTGGCATCAGGGGAAATATTTGAGGTCTGACATTCTTCATTAATTTCCATCTGACTATGGTTAGCACGACAAGCATTTGGGCTTGTACACTCAGTCTCAGTGTCAATGACCATGTCACTGTCTGCAACAGAGGAATCCTTGGGGCTCTGACTCTCCTGCCCCATATCAATCACTACCCCAGGTGATATTGGACATTCATTTTCGGCATCATTTTCCTGGGGGTGCCTCTCTATATTAAGATCAGTACCCTCCATGGATCTGTGTTGGAAATATACAAAATGAAAACAAGTAAGGGGAGGAATGCAGTAGCAACAGAAGACAACAGACATATTACAGTTTATCATAAATACAACAAAGGCTAATCATATAAAATTGAATATGATTTACTCTATCTCTGCAGCAGAAGATGGAGAAAATTAAATGCATTAAATAGTTTCAAAATGGACAATAACTAAAAGTGTTCTTCAACTAAAGCTATTGTGCAGAGTGAGAATTATCACAGGAGAATACTTTAGTGTTTATTATTTTTTCTTGGGCACTAGTACCTTGATGAGTTGTAAAATATTTATCAGTTGCTGGTTATGCGCGATACATATTTGAGAACACATCAAGGGTACTGCCACCCAAGAAACTTTGGGTACCATCGCAATTCCTACGAGAACACTATATTTTTATGACTCTCGTACTCTTTTATGTTATTTTTTTCATAGGTACCAATAACATAGCGGGAGCTTTAAAGCACCAGTTTTCCCTTTATAGATACCAATACCAAAGGTGAGTTGTCAAAAATTTATTGGTCATTATTATATTTCATGGACTTTCATGTCAATGGAATTTGTTGTAATTACTAAATAAATTAATTATTAAGCTTGGACGGTTGAAATTTAACTACCTAGTTTATATCAATTCTTGTACATAGGAAATAGCTTGTCATTAATACTTAGGGAATAGTTTATCATTAATCTCCTTAATTGTATTTACTACCAAATGTATATAAATTGTATGCTTGACTCAAATAAAGGATATACAGTTTTACCCACACATTTTCTGAGTTTAACATGGTATCAGTCTAGGTTGCGTTCGAAACCGAGTTTTTTTTCCCTGCGATCCTAGTTTTTCTGAGTTCCCAATTATTTTTTTTGCCCCCAGTTTTTCTGCGTTCTCTCTTGCAGTTTCTCCAGTCTCTTGTTTGTTCCCTCTAAGTTTTATTTTTCATCATCATATCTACTGAAAAGTACGATGTTCTCTTCGTTCGCCTTAATGGAAAGAACTACTCCGTCTGGGCATTCCAGTTCCAGATCTTTGTCAAAGGTAAGGAGCTTTGGGGTCATGTTGATGGAATTGATTCTGCTCCCGACAAATCCACACAGAACGATGCACATGCCAAATGGGAGGTCAAAGACGCAAAGGTCATGGCATGGATCATAGGCTCTGTTGATCCTCGTATCGTTCTCAATCTCCGACCCTTCACCACTGCAGCCAAGATGTGGGACTACCTGAAGAAAATATATAGCCAGAACAACACCGCTTGCAGGTTCCAGCTTGAGCATGAAATTGCCATTTTTCACCAGGAAAGTCTCTCAATTTCTGAATTTTATTCTCATTTCATGAATCTTTGGGCTGAGTACACTGACATTGTCTATGAAGATTTGTCGAATGAAGACCAAACTACAGTGCAAAAAGTACGTGAAACCACCAAATGAGATCAATTTCTTATGAAATTGAGATATGATTTTGAGGGTATTCGGTCCAATATCATGAACAGAGCTACTGTCCCCTCCTTGGATGCATGCTTCAATGAACTTCGTGAAGAACAACGTCTCCTCACTCAAGCACCATGGAACAACAGAAATCTGCCTCTCTTCCTATGGCCTATGCCGTACAAAGCAAACCTCGAGGGCGAGACATGAGTACCGTCCAATGTTTCTGCTGCAAAGGATTTGGACATTTTGCTTCCCACTGTCCTAAAAAGTTCTGCAATTATTGCAAAAAAGATGGTCACATAATTAAAAAATGTCGCATAAGACCACCGCAGAAAACTGCAGCAGCCTTCACTGCCTCTGTTGGTTCTTCTAATCCACCTACCTCTGTGCCAGCTTTGACCACTGAAATGGTTCAACAAATCATTGTTTCGGTATTTTCTGCTTTGGGTCTTTCGGGTAAAGCTTCTACCCCCTGCTCTCCTTGGTATTTTGATTCCGGGGCATCCAATCATATGACCAACAATGTTGATACCCTTAACAATGTTACAAGATACTCTGGTAATCTCCAAATTCATACAGCTGATGGAAATAATTTACCTATCACAGCAATTGGTGATATTTCTTCTTCTTTAACCAATGTCTTTGTTTCTCCTGGTCTTGCCAGTAACCTTATTTCTGATGGTCAATTAGTTGACAATGATTGCAAAGTTGAATTCTCAAAATCTGGTTGTCTTGTGCAGGATCAACACTCAGGGAAGATGATCGTGAAGGGGCCTAAAGTTGGATGTCTTTTTCCTCTTTATTCGTCTCTGTCTCCATGTTCTTTTTTGCCTTTTGTTTCTTGTAATTCTGCTAGTGTTAATTTCCAACAATGGCGTAAGCATCTTGGTCACCCAAACTCTTATGTACTTCATGAATTGATGAAATCTGGTGTTCTTGGTAATAAAGATTCCCCATCCTTTAGTGTTCAATTTGTTTGCATTTCTTGTAAACTTGGTAAAAGTAAAATTCTACCATTTCTAGTTCATCATTCCAATGTAAATCAGCCTTTTGACATGATTCGTAGTGATTTATGGGGAATAGCACCTGTTATATCTCATGCTCATTACAAGTACTTTATCACTTTTATTGACGACTATAGTCGTTTCACATGGGTCTATTTTTTGCACTTTAAGGCTGAGGCATTCTCTGCATTCAAATTTTTTCATGCCTATGTTCAGACTCAATTTTCGTCCAAAATTAAAATCCTGCATTCAGACAATGGGGGGGAATACACATCTACTTTATTTCAGGAGTTCTTGCAGACAAATGGTATTTTATCTCAACGGTCGTGTCCTTATACACCCCAACAAAACGGGGTAGCTGAAAGAAAAAACCGACATCTTCTTGATGTTGTCCGTACCTTTATGTTGGACTCCTTTGTACCCTCCCGGTTCTGGTGTGAAGCTCTTTCCGCTGTCCATCTTATTAATCGCCTGCCTTCTCAAGCCTTAAACAATGATTCCCCATTCTAAAGGTTGTTTGTCCGGCAACCCACTTATTCCAATCTTCGCACCTTTGGTTGTGTCTGTTATGTCCACTTCAGCCCCAAGAGCGCACCAAGCTCACAACTCAATATGTTAAATGTGTTTTTCTAGGATACTCAGCCCACCAAAAAGGTTTTATATGCTATGATCCTAGTCTGCATAGGATTCGAGTTTCTAGAAATGTGATTTTTCAAGAGGATACATTTTTTTGGCACTACCCAAGACGCTCACTCTCCTACATCCACATCTGTTTTGCCTTTGTTTCCTAACAGTTCTGCAGGAGAATCAGTACCTCAACCCTTCTTGGTTTACCAGAGACGTCCAGCTGTTCCACCAACTCAGCCTCCAAGGCCCCCTATCAATCATTCTCTGGCTGTTGATCCAGTACTTCAACCAGAACCAACCCCTTTACGTCACAGTACTCGCGTTCGTAAACCACCAGAAAAGTATGGTTTTTCTTCACCTTTATCTTTGACAACAACTTTAGCATCTGTTCCTATTCCTTCCTCATATAAACAGGCTATGGAGCATAAATGTTGGCAGGATGCTATAGAAACTGAACTTCTGGCACTAGAGGAAAATAAAACATTGGACATTGTTCCTTGTCCCCCATCTATCAAACCTCTTGGCAGTAAATTTGTATTCACTATAAAGCTCCGTTCAGATGGATCCATAGATCGATACAAGGCTCGGTTGGTTGCTCTTGGAAATAAGCAAGAATTTGGCATCGACTATGATGAGACCTTTGCACCTGTGGCAAAAATTACTACGGTGCGCACTATTCTTGCCATTGCTGCATCTGAATCTTGGCAGATTCACCAGCTAGATGTCAAGAATGCCTTTCTCCATGGTACCCTCAAGGAGGAAGTTTACATCAAACTTCCTACGGGTATGGCCTCCACATTACCTAATTCTGTTTGCAAACTAAGACGTTCTTTGTATGGATTGAAATAGGCACCAAGAGTGTGGTTTGAGAAGTTTAGAACAACACTTCTTGACTTTTCCTTCATCCAAAGCAGATATGATCCATCTCTGTTTCTACAACGGACCTCAAGAGGAATTGTGATACTCCTTGTTTATGTGGATGACATTGTCGTCACTGGTTCAGATCAAGAGGCAATCAACAAAATCCAGTAATTGTTGCATTCCACTTTCCACATGAAAGATCTTGAACAGCTCACTTACTTCTTGCGCTTAGAAGTACACTTCCAACAAAGAGGCATCTTTGTCAATCAACAAAAATATATCCAGGATCTAATTAAGCTAGCTGGTCTCACCAATGCAGCTGCTGTTGACACTCCCATGGAAGTTAATGTCAAGTTAAGGCGGGATGAAGGTGAACATCTAACAGACCCCACTTGTTACCGGAAGCTGGTTGACAGTCTTATCTACCTAACAATTACAAGACCCGACATCTCTTTTGCTGTCCACACAGTCAGTAAATTCATGCAGAATCCTAGACACTTACATCTTTCAGCAGTACACCGAATCATTAAATACCTACTAGGTACCCCTAGGCGCGGTCTGTTATTCCCTAATGGTGCAGCAATACAACTTCAAGCATACAGCGGTGCTGATTGGGCTGGCTGCCCAGACACAGGGAAATCTACTACTGGCTGGTGTATGTTTTTAGGAGATGCTCCTATCTCTTGGAAATGCAAGAAACAAGATTCCGTATCTAAATCCTCTACTGAAGCAGAATATCGATCCATGTTTGCAGCATGCTCGGAGATTTCGAAGATTATTTGGTTACGAGGCCTTCTTTAAGAACTTGGTTTTTCACAAGCAAAACCAACTCCACTGCATGTTGATAATACCAGTGCCATACAGATTGCAGCAAATCCGGTATACGATGAAAGAACGAAGCACATAGAGGTCGATTGTCATTCAATCAGGGAAGCCTATGTTCGAAGAGTTATCACTCTGCCTCATGTCTCAACATCGGTTCAGCTAGCCGACGTCCTCACCAAATCTTTGACTCGTCAGCGACATAATTTCCTAGTCAGTAAATTGATGCTTGTGGACTCACCGGCATCAATCTGAGGGGGGATGACAATGGAATTTGTTGTAATTACCAAATAAATTAATTATTAAGCTTGGACGGTGTGGACGTTTGAAACTTAACTACCTAGTTTATATCAATTCTTGTACATAGGAAATATCTTGTCATTAATACTTAAATAATTTATCATTAATCTCCTTAACTCTATTTATTACCAAGTGTATATAAATTGTATGCTTGACTCAAACAAAGGATATACAGTTTTACCCACACATTTTCACAGTTTAACATTTCAAACACTTATGGTGACAACCGTGAAATCAACGGCCAATAAATTTTTGACAACTCACATCAGGTACAATATCCATAAGGGTACCCTAGCAACTCCCTTTATTCTCTAAATACTATTTTTGGGATCTTACTAACCAGTGCCCCTAAAGAATAAATAAAAGGCAAGTTTTTATTGGGAAGCTAAATACATCACATCTTAATATAATAAATACGTTACTTCCAAATAAAACTTGTCTTTTTTAATTCCAGTACATTGGTCAGTATTTGCCTTATTTTTCAATACCATGTAGATAAGTGTTCATAATGATTTTTGCTCCAAACTTTCACCTACTTGAACAAGACAACCCTTAGACTTGGAGATAGAAACTTACAAGCCAAGTTCTCTAATAATTTAAGCAGAAATAGAAGCCCTATTGTTACGTAAAACCAAATCCAAAACCCATATAAAATTTAAATTTGATCCATTCCAAGTGTTAAACTGTTTACAATAACACACAATGATGTGTTGATACATTATTACATGATTAAATGATAGTATAAAGAATTCAAAGACTGACGCGCATTTGTGTGTTAGAAAACAAATAACCTGAATTATGCCAAGATTATAAATGTCACATCCTAATGCATGAAAGAACCAACTCAGCAGAGGCTACAAAATTCAGGAAATAAAAACCAAAACCACTGCAGAAACACGAATAGAGATTACACATTGTAGACCAGCAACATACCCACTCCAAAACTAGAGGTTAGGGTTAGCTAGTGCATAAAAAGTAAACCCAACAATGCATAAAATAATGAACTAAACCACACAAAGAATTTTCATTATTTGCTTAAAATTAACAATACAACAAGAAAATGAATCAATGAAAAGAAACAGTCCCCCTATTTGTACAACAACATTTGTACAATTCACCCACATTTCAATACTTATTTCTGCTTCATCTCAAAACACACAATACTTCGATACTAAAAAAAACATGGCATTAGAGCTCAATTGCAGACAACCATAAATTAATTGGCACCAAGTGAATATGAATAATTAATTAAATGGATAGGTTTGTTTGCTAACAATAATAATAATAATGTGCTTATTTCAGAAAATTAAGAAACAGAAAAAGGAGAAGAAAGAGATATCGGAACCTGGGAAGTGAGACTGAGAGGGGAAAATCTGGTGCGGCGAGAGCAGAGGAATCGGAAGAAGTGTGGGATTAAATTAGGGCCTTAATTCGGTTGATTATAGACACGAATCATGAATCGGAGAAGAAGAGGCAAATATGTTCCTGTGTTGTGTTGTGTTGTGTTGTTACGATACTGGGCGGACGCTCCCTGACACACATTCGTCATATACAATGCAAGTAAAAATGGAGAGATACTCATTGCGTGTATTATTTTAAGTGTGTTGTTAACAAATGTCTAAAGATATGGTTTAAGGAATCAATAAAAAAAAATTGTAATAAAAGTATAAGATTATCTCAAATAATGATTTTTAAATGGGTTCTTAATACAAGAAAAAAATTCCTCCATTGAAACACGGTGATGTTCTTAAATAAGTTCTTTTATAACAACAAAGTTTGTAGATTAAAAAAAATAAAAAAGAGAAAATGAAGGTGAGGGTCAGGGTAAAGCACTAAATAGGTGCTTAATTTTTGCAGCACCATTTTAGATCGTTAGATATAATATTTGATAAATGAATTAAAAAAAATTGTATGTATAAGGGTTGGGCTCAGATGTACCATTTATATTTTGTATCACCCATTACACCATTCATATGTGACAAATTTTGGACCAATCAAATTGTCACATGGGTTTGGTCAAAATTTCAAACTTTCTAGTTGTATTTTTATTATAGTCAAATATATGAATACAATATATTGTAGTATAATATATGTATTCTTTGTATTTACAAATTTAACCCATATTAAAATAATATTTTTTTATTAAAAAACTGATTATATTACAAAATAATATTTTAATATGAATTAAAATAATGTTTATTTACATTAATATTTTGTAATATAATCAGTTTTTTTAATAAAAAACATTATTTTAATATGAGTTAAATTTGCAAATACAAAAAGCACATATATTATACTATAATATATTGTATTCATATAGTTTGACTACAGTATAATACAACTAGAAAGTTTTAAATTTTGACCAACCTATGTGGCAATTTGATTGGCCTAAAATTTATCACATGAGTAGTGTAGTGGGTAGTGTAAAATATGGGTGGTACACCATAGCTTAACCCGTATGTATAATCTATATACAGAAATCAATTTTTAAACTATCTGATAAATTTTAAATTATATAACATAATATCATTAAAAAATTATAATTTAAATTATTTTAAATTTGGATTCGTAAATGTTGCTTTGTTTCCTTTATTTAAAGTTTAATAAGAGCTACATTTGATATCAATTTGTGTGTTGGGGGTAGGGTGTTCGCGGATTGGACTGGATCGATTTTGAGTTAAAAAGTCATTCGATCCAATGATAAAAATATCGTGCGGTTTGGATTGGATCGGTTTGCTTCCTTAAAAAAATCCGATCCGATCCAATCAAATGCGGTTTGGATTAGATTGGATAATTTGGTTTTTGTCATATTTTTTTTAATGTCAAGTGTCCTTTCCAATAAGATAATCTTCGTTTTAATTCGGGAGTTTGAAAAGAAAAAAATTATTGAAATTTTTTAACATGTTCTTTTATATTAATTATCTATATCTACTTTCATTTATCCTATTTTTTTCCTTGAATCGGCTACAAATAAATTATAGTTAATTATTTTTCAAATTTACTTAATTGATTTCCTATTTTTCATGTTTACTCAATCAAATATATATATGTGCTATGCATCAAAACTTTTAGCAAAATATAACTTCAAGACATTAATATTTATTCTAAATAGTCTTATATATGTCATTCCAACAAAAATATTAAAGAGAATGAGAGACATAGAAGTATGAAGAATAAATAATATTTAAGTATGAGTAATACTATAATTTCAAAAATAATAGTATATGTATATAGTATATCGGTTTGGATTGGAATTTACTAGAGGATCCGAAATCCGATCCAATCCAATAAAAATTGTGATTTTTTTGATTTGATTTTTACGATTTAAATCAATTTGGATCGATTGATAAATATCCTTATTGAGGATGGTCTGTGGCCCTTATTTTATTTCGACACAAGCGCTCAGAGTTCGATGATGAACACCCCTATTGGCTGGATGGTCTGTGGCCCTTGTTTTATTTTGACACAAGCGCTCAGAGTTCGATACTAAACCAAGGTAATTTTGGCAACCATTTTTACAAAATAAAACAAGATGGTGTAACTAAAATTCAGTAAGGTAAGGCTCGAACACGCGACATGATGGGAAGGTCGCAGACCATCTCGCCTCGCAGCGCCTAAATAAACAACGATTGCGAAGTTCAATCTCCTTCCTCACCCAGTTGCAGGAAAACGGGTCTTGCGACCTGCGACTTGACCCGAACATATCTATCAATCCAGGCAGCTAAATGCTATGATCTTTCAGTATAATACTCGCATAATAGCAAGGAAAGGAAGCCCCAACTCAAACCAACGTCCAAGAAAGCGATTGTCATGAAACACGCTTTTGGTTTACTGTTGCGGTGGCTCGGAAAAGTGGAGTCGCGACGACTCGTAGACTGGCGAAACCGCGGCGGTGAGTGGCAACGACGGGGCGGCGCTCCGGCAAGTGTTCCGATGGTCTCTGGATGTAGTTGAAGGGATGTGTGTCTGTCGCTATTCTTAGATTTTGAGGGACTAAACAACAATTTTATAATTTTAGCTAGCCAGCACTCATACAGCACCCATGAGGTGCTTCACCCTGACCTGAGCCGAAAATGAAAGAGGGGGGAAAGAAAGGAGGAGAAAATGGATCCACTAAAATTAAGTTAAGAACTTTTTATCATTGGAGTGAAACTAAGGAGACTTCTTAAATCATTTATTGTATTGTAGGGCATACTAAAACAGAGTTAAGAATCCAAATTGGTTTATATGGTTGGAGATACTCTAAGATAATACTTTTCAATATAATAAATACAGTAGTTTTCTATACAAACTTAATTCTTTTGATTTTTTAAACAATATAAATAATATAAAAAGATTGATAAAATATATAAAAAAAATAGTTAATTTGCAAAGAATATTCTAGCTACGTCCAAGCTCTTTGACACACAAAATAAACAAAATTATTATTGATTGTGCATAACACATATAGGAACCGATTTAAAAACATTATCACTATTTATTGACAAATGCTAGTAAGACTATTTGTATTTTAGTTTAACTAATGATGTGGTGTCTATAGGTAATATGAATTTTTAATTTGGTTTTTTAATCTAAAAAGTTTAGAGAAAAATATTAGTAAATTTGTTCTTACCATTAGTAAACTGGTCCTTACACATGACATATATTTTTAATTGGTTCATATATCTAAAAAGTTTTTAAATCGATTCTTACATATGTAATCAATAATAATTTTTGTCTATTATGTATGTCGAAGAGCTCATACGTAATTAAAGATTCTTTGGAAAGTAAATATTTTCTATATATTATATCAATCTTTTTCTTCTTTTAAGAGTCGACTTGAACAACTTTGAGAATATAAAACCTTTTTTGGTTTATATTTGAATTCCAAAAATTTAAACCTTGAACGAGAATGAATTGTGAAACTGTTGTATTAATCTTGAAAATTTTATAAGTTTTGATGATAATTCAAATATTAATCATCTTGGTTTATTTTCAGAATTGAATATATTAAAAGAAGTATTTTTTTTTGAAAGAAATATTAAAAGAAGTACTAACAAAAAGAAATTAATACCTGCTGGATCAAAAAATTTATATCCTATTAAAAATATTAAACAATATCAAGATGTTAGATTCTTTTTCAAATATTCATATATTAATTATAGAATATCATTACCAATACTTACGACTGTTGTCATAGCTGGAAGAAGTTTTATAATTAAAATTGTTTAACTCGTATTTAAGAGTGTACTGGCATATACTATAGGGATTTATGTCGGTGCACAAACTGAATGTAGTGTCTTCCCCATCATTTCCCCCTCACTCATGATTTGGCTTCCAGACATTTTTGCTTGAGCTTCTGTTCCTAAATATAGGAAGGAAACAACCATTTTTACACAATAAACATCCACCTCATTTTTTTTTTGAGAACAACATCCACCTTATTTAAAACTTAGTATATGGGGATTTTAAATTGAGTAACGATAGGTGCACATCCAAAGTTGACACATTGGTTAATCGACACAAATATTTGATTAATTCAGTTCATTATATGGTTAATCATGTATAAATATTTAGTTAATTAATGATGACCCATTAATCATATAAAAAACTGAATTAACTAGATATTTATATGTGATTAGCCAAATATTTATATGATTATGAAAAATAAGCTTCATATAACCCATTAACTATATAATGACCTGAATTAACCACAAATTTACATATGATTAATCAAGGTGTCTACCTGGATGTCAAACTCAGGTGTTCACCTATCATTACTCTTTCCTACAATGCAAATACACATCCGAATAAGATATATGTTTGATATTGATATGAGTGTGCATGTTATTCGAATAAATTTACCTTATGCCGATGTGAGTGAAGTATCTTGGGTATGATATTTTGGATTTTTTTTTGTTTCCTAGGATATCCTCCACACGCAACTGCAGAAACTAAGACCAATCTCTCGAGATACTGGACGATATTGAAGGGTTGACCTCTACCAACCAGATGTTGTGGGTGTTTGAAATAATTATAGTTTAATTTTAATATACTATCACTCAGTGTCGAAAAATTTACACAATCAACCAATTATAGATCATCATATGTGTGATTTACGAGATAATTATTATAAAAGTTAAATATTTTTAATGTTACGACAATTCATAATAAATTACAATGTAAAAATTCTTTACATGAGAATATGTAACAATTTAAATCCATATAACTATCCTTTGATATGCTTTACAATGCCTCATTTTAAGGAGATTATTATTGTATATAGGTATTGTACACTACATGATCCAAGTTATGCCTCAAACTTCCGCTGGACTCCGATCAGAATAGTTAACTGAACCTTTGACTTGTTGATCTGTTGGACTTGCACAGCTTAGTGGTTGCTTGATTTCTTCGTAATTTTTGGAACTAAGCCCTTTGTTGTCAGGATATAGTACATAATGTTGACACATTAAAATAGAATCGTAGAATATTGTTACCTGAAATGGTGTTTTTTTCAAAAAGAGAACAAATTACAATCCATTTGTCACTTGTCAGTTAGCTAAAGTCATAAAAGTTTTTCACAGTAGTTAATGACTTTCAATACACACATGTAACAAACCTCTTCCATAATTTTCAGAGTTTAAGCAATTCTTTCATTCATCGTGCCATTTATCTTATGAGCCCTGCTTCTTGAATAGATTTTTAATATCTAATAATCTATTAATTATAATATGTTCGATAAATTTAGTTCTATCAAACAAAAGAATTGAAACGTAAATACTAAATACACAATACCTACCTGATTTAGTTAGTGGGATAAAGCTACTCTAAAGTGAGTTTGAGTGTAAAGTGAAAAAGAAAAGTATATTCATCATTTATTAGTTAAAGTGGGTTGGGATCTCAATACATTTTAACTAGTTAAGAGTGAGTACACCTTTATTTGTTTACTTTATACTTAAACCCGCTTTAGATAAGTCTAACCCTAGTTTGTGAGAGAAGATCAAGACATTAACCAACTTCAAAGAAAGATGCTAACAATTAGGAGTGGCAGAGGATTTCATACCAAGGATATAAGTACTTTTCCCATGTTTCCATAGAAGTTCACCCAAGAACCTAGAGATAGATAAAGTTGAAATCCATAACACACATTAAGAATAAAATTTGATGGCACAGTCTAATTAACTATCACTTGTAAAAACCACAAACCTTGATCTATAGACTGCACGGCCATTTGGGAATAATTAAAGACCCCTCCAGAAAAATCAAGGAGAACAGTGCCAATACTAAATCCATCTGTACTCTTTCTCAAGAAGTTCATGAATGCCTATATTTGATAACAAAATAACCATAAATAAGTAACAGATATTGATCACTACTAAAGTGAATATCCTTTTTCCTTGTTCATTCTGTTTTTCTGTGTGTTCCTATCAAACTTCATAAGTTATATAAGTTAAAAAGATGACAAGACAGAGTTACACAGAAATAAATTTGTCAATCTATTGCCAGTGAAGCAAGAGAAAGAAATTGTGAAGCAACTCTAGCCAAATTTCCAGATGATCATATATAACATAATATGGAGGGTAATGCATTCTGACCTGGGGAAAATATTTGATGATGGTCATACATACTTGAATTGAGCTGCAAAATGATTGATTTCCACAACATTAGAAGAAATTTAATCATAGCACAACATATAAGACAACTATAATGGTAACAATTATATTAAAATAACAACATTAAGAAGAAACAAAAGAATGTCAACGTTATCTAGAAAGACCCTTGAGGAGGCTGGTATTTTGCAATATTATGCCTTGAAATGAAAGTAAACTTTCCCATACTGCAAACCAACCTTAATTTACAATACCAACCCTCTAAGAATATAAGTTGGGAGCTGAACAACAATTATATGTGTATGATTCAGAAGCATTAGACATTATGCACATATCAGTTGAGGTGAGACATCAAAAAAGTATGGTTCTAAATGAGCACATTGGTAAGAGATACCTAAAGATACTGTACAATATTTAACCTCAACTTCATAGTTCTGCAAGATCTCTAATCCATTTAAAGCATGATTTATAGGTTTTCGAAGTTCACTGATCATCTTACTTCCTAAGAATTTTAGGAAGTGAACATGTACAACACCCATCACATACTGAAAGCAAAGAGAGAGAGATACAATGATTGTTGGAAATTCAAGTGTGAGTGGGTAGTCCCACATTGGCTAGGAATGAGCTGAATGAAGGATATATAAGAGAGGTGACCCATATACCTAATGCCTTAAGGTTTTGAGCGGAGATGTGGTGTCCTGATCTCTTGGTGGTCCAGCCTATTGTTGCTCCCGGTGCTCCCCGGACTCCCAAACAACTGGTATCAGAGCCATGGTTTGGCCTGATGAGGGGGGCTGCGGTGGAGTCAGGCGGCGTGTCCCGTTGGTTGGTAACGGTGGTGCAAGTATAGTGATGTGGGAGACTTACACTTGAGGGGGATGGTTAGTCCCACATTGGTATCAGAGCCATGGTTTGGCCTGTTGAGGGAGCGGGAGTGGATCCAGGTGTATTGGATCCTTGTATCGAAAGTCTTCTTGACCGCGGTGGAGTCAGGCGGCATGTCCCGTTGGTTGGTAACGGCGGTGCAAGTATAGTGATGTGGGAGACTCACACTTGAGGGGGAGATTGTTGGAAATTAAGTGTGAGTGGTTAGTCCCACATTGGCTAGGAATGAGTTGAATGAAGCCTGATGAGGGAGCGGGAGTGGATCCAGGTGTATTGGATCCTTGTATCGAAAGTCTTCTTGACCGCGGTGGAGTCAGGCAGCGTGTCCTGTTGGTTGGTAACGGCGGTGCAAGTATAGTGATGTGGGAGACTCACACTTGAGGGGGAGATTGTTGGAGGAGATTGTTGGAAATTAAGTGTGAGTGGTTAGTCCCACATTGGCTAGGAATGAGCTGAATGAAGGATATATAAGAGAGGTGACCCATATACCTAATGCCTTAAGGATTTGGGTGGAGATCCTGGTCATTAGCCCATTGTTGCTCCCGGACTCCCCAACAACGATGACTAAGAGAATGTATGAAGTATCTAACTGTTAGAGAAGTCCAACCTATTTGCAAGAAACTATATCTAAAAATCCATATAAATTACTCAGAGTCTCAGACTCCAGGAACTCGACAGAACCTTGAAAAACTAGCATTATGGCTACTATATTAAATTAGATTTGAGTTCCTGAGAAAATTACTAAGTGTAAAACAATGTGTTTCTATGAAACAAAATATTCCATGACTTTAAATATGGTAATTTTCTCAATACTTCTTCTCTTGCAGATAGAGATTCTGGTAAGTGAAACAAAAAGGTTCAGGCAGGATCAGCCCAAAGAAAGGTAAGCAGCCACAGTCTAGGAAATTTAAAAAGGGAAGAACCAATATATTAATGGCTTTTGTAAAAAAAAAAAAACTTCATCGATCATAAGATCTTTATGCAAATACTCCAAAGCATAGTCACCAGGTACAGGTACATTCCTCATTTTTTATATTATTGTTACACTTTGAAGTGAACCTAGTACGTAATACGCGATATTTAGGGTTAACGAGAGAACCCGGTAAAGTAACTATGCTCCAAAGAGCTGAAGTAAAATTTCAATCCTTCCAGATAGATTAAAACAATTAGTCAAAATAAGAGGGAAACTTGCTTGAAGATGGAGATTAGCCAAAGCCAAGACTGGTTAGGTAAAGCTATGAAAAAGCAAACTGCAGCACCGAACCACACAACTGCTACTATTGCAATAGCAAGTTTGGAGAATTTCTGACTTCCACGCTGCAAAATCCATGGAGAAAAATCAGTACATATTTACTATCTTTGAATTGTCAAGAGCTCAAAACATTATGGTAATATAAGAGGAAAAGGAAATCTCACTTACCTCATAGATTGCAATTTGGGACAGTACAACTAAATTTATTATAACAGAGTGAGTTGAGAAAGCAACATCATTAGCAGCTACAGGAATCATCTGCAATAACTAGTGATTATAAAGCAAAACTAGATAACATAAATATCTAATAATGGGGGACTAAGAGATCATGAAATTTTACAATATGATCCACATTATGAGTTAACTTGTTAAAATAGTCAAACAATATCATTAAATGATTAAAGCAGTATAAACTATCTCAATGGTAAAAAGTTTTTACGCTGACATCCACTAAGATTTTGACATACGTGCTTTTATTTTAATAATTAAAACAGAAAAATATATATAATACTGATTTTTCAAAATATCATTGGATGTTAGAACAAGATTTAGTTGTCACCAAATATGATGTCTCGGTGTTCCTTGCCAATCAAAAGCTGAGGATGTGTATAAGAGTTAATGAATTATGATTTTATTTTATTAAATGACAAAATATCATTGGTGGGAATAGGAAATTTGACAGGAAAGTGGGACAATATCCTAGATTAGTGTGTAAATCCTTTACACCACGGTGCACAGAAATTAAATTCATCATTAAATACTAATATAAAAAGTTTGTAACATTATTTAATGAGTTTGATGATTACAATTCAAAGAGAACAAACCTGTCCATAACCATACTTGTCCAAATACTGCTTCTGAATGGAAGAGCTAAAGAAGAGGGAAGCGTTGTATATGAGATAAGACCAATGCTTCGTCATGTTCAGAATCTCAAAATCTAAGTTTAAGCCCACCACACTAAGTTCGATCACCAAACAAACCAAAAACACTCAAGTGTAACAAACATAAAAAAAAAACACCATAAATGAATAAAGATTTATTAAAGAACATGAAAAAATGGTACCTTTTTCTACGGAAATTCAAGATGATTTGTGGGTAGCCACAAATGGTCCATGAAAGGAAAGCTAACCAACCCAGTACTTGGTAGGTTAATTGTAATGGAAATGAATTCCAGGAAGCCATTTCTGTATCTCTCTGATTTTTGGCACAGGTAATGGGGCCGCTAGGAAGTTAGAACCGTCCAAATATAATTCAATGATCTATAGCTTACTTCAACTGTTATGTCCACATTCTGACGTGGGGGAGACTTCCATGCTTTGAAAGTTCGTTAGCGACTATGATATTTGTTTATTTATTTGTATCATGATATAGGTGTGAAGTGTTTGTTGGCTTCGTCGATGATTAATCTTCAAAATCTGATTGACCACTTTTAATGGATCTCTCTTTCCAATCATGTTTTTTCCACCCAGAAGACTCGAACCCGAGATGTTACTCAAGATATCCTAGTCCAATTTTACTAGAAACAACTTAATGTTGGTGTTAGTTACTATGCTTTGAAAGTTCATTAGTTATTTTTTTATAATTAAGATTTGAGAAAGCCACACCCACTTGTATGTTCATGTAAACAAATCTCGATGATGATTTATATTGAAATTTTGATGTTGTTTATCAATAGAAAAATTCAAAGAATCGAATCCGAGCTAAATTAGAGGTGTCAATCCTGAAAATTCTATGAGATTATACTGTTCACTTTTTTGTCTTCCCAGATTTGAGTTTCCATGTACATTGTCCAAGAAACTAGCTAGGTTCATTCTTGTGGGGCCAATAGCGACCAATTTTCTTTGTTCTCTATTTCCTTTCAGTTTTTGGTACGTCGCAATGTTGATTAATTATTACGAACTCTATGAACAGAGTCGCCATTATGGACGAATTCATTGGTTGTCATATTAAGTACTATGATAATAATTGTGATTATGTGATTAAAGTTGATTTTAAGATTTTGGGCATCCTAAACTTCACTCTAAAGTAAAGGTGGTTTTGTGGATATGAAGGTGTTTCTTTATCAAATTGCGTTGAAAAAATTTTGTAAAATATGTAACAGATCAAGAAAAAGGATCAAGATTGATCCAAGAAAGCGATGACCTATCTTTGGTCACTTGTGATGAAATGAGAATGAGCTAAAACACAAGCTTGCAGAGCAAGCAATCGCAAGTTGAAAGAGAATGAAAAATGGAACTGATAAGAGAATGAGTGAATGATTGTATTGTTCATTCATTAATCTGAATACAAACTCTATCAAGCTATTTATACAAAACTAAAACAGAAAAACAGAATTCTAACTAACTAAAACAGAAAACAGAATTCTAACTAACTAACTAATTCAACTAACTTAACAGTTGGCAATAATAAATATATACATATGGTTAACACCCCCCCTCAAGCTGGGGCGCATAAATTGAGAAGTCCCAGCTTGGAATGAATGTGAGTGAAGTGTTGAGGACAAAGAGGCTTGGTAAGTATATCAGCCAATTGCAGTGATGATGAAATAGGAAGAAGTTTGGTGAGGCCCGAAGCACATTTGTCCCTCACAATATGGCAATCAAGCTCTATGTGCTTGATTCTTTCGTGGAAAAGCGGGTTGGGACTATGTGCATAGCCGATTGATTATCACAATATATGATTGTTAGGAGAGATAAGCGGAATGTGAAGGTCTTGCGGCAAATAGGTGATCCATTGGACTTCACAAGTGGTAGCTGCCATAGCCCCCGTATTACGCCTCAGGGAGCTTCTAGAAATGGTGCTTTGTTTCTTGGATCTCCAAGAAATGAGGGAGGATCCAAGGTAAATGCGAAGCTTTGTGATGCTCCTTCTTGTATCTAGACATGTGGCCCGATCCACATCACTTTGTAGGCCTTTAATTGGAGTGTGGAATTGCTAGGCATGAATAATCCAAGTCCAAGGTGAGCCCTTGAGATACTTAAGTACTCGGGTTCTTTGCAGCATGATGAAGATTGGTTGGCTTTGCCATGAATTGAGATAGTTGTTGGATTGCAAAGGCAATATCGGGACGAGTTGTGGTAAGATATAGGAGCCTTCCAACAAGTCTTTTGTAACTTGTGGCATCTTCAAGAGGATTTCCACCATTTTGGCTTAAGTGAACTTTCTTGTCCATAGGAGTGGTGGGTGGCTTGCAGACCAAGAAGACCCGACATAAGAGATTAGTTCAGGGCATACTTTCTTTGGTTGATGGAAATACCAGCTCTGCTTCTAGCAACTTCTAGTCCTAGGAAAAATTTGAGATTTCCCAGATCTTTAATTCTGAACTTGTCATTAAGGGCTGTTTTGATAGAATCAATTTCTTGAGCATCATTTCCTGTCAATATCACATCATCAACATACACCAAAAGGGCTGTGAAAAACTGGCCAGAATGTTTGACAAAGAGGGAATAGTCACTTCTGGATTGGTGATAACCAGCCTCAATTAAGAAGGAGGACAACTTGGCAAACCATTGCCTACTGGCCTGTTTAAGACCATAAAGAGATTTCTGCAACTTGCATACTTGGCCAGGATGTGCAGCATATAAGCCTGGTGGCAGAATCATATAGACATCCTCAACTAAGTCTCCATGCAAGAAGGCATTGTTGACATCCAGATGTTTCAATAACCAGCCATTGATGGAAGCTAATGATAGCACAAGTCTCACTGTTGTCATTTTGGCAACAGGTGAGAAAGTGTCCAGATAATCAACTCCTTCAGTTTGAGTGTAGCCTTTAGCTACTAATCGAGCTTTATACCTTTCTATAGAGCCATCTGCTCTATGTTTAATTTTGAAGACCCATTTGCAGCCAATTGGTGTCTTTCCTTTTGGAAGATCAGTTAAGGACCAGGTTTCATTTGCTGCCAGAGCCAGTAATTCAGCTTGAATGGCTTGCTTCCAGTAATCATGCTTAATGGCTTGAGTGTAACTTTGAGGTTCAATCTCAGATGAAACAGAAAGAACAACAGATTTGTGAGAAGGAGTCAATAAATCATAAGAAAGATAAGATTGGATTGGATAGGATACATTTGATGATGATTCAGTATCAGTTTCAGTGCATCCAGCTGCAAGGTTGCAGTGATAATGTTGTAAATAAGAAGGTGCCTGCCTGTGTCTAGTAGACCTTCTAGTTGGCTGTGATAATGATGAGCTGGGAATGGAGGTTTCAATGGAGGGTGAAGTGTTCTGTGGAGAATTATTATGTAAATGATGAGGTGAAGAAAGTTCTAGCCTAGAATGTGAAACAGATGTGGACTGAGATTCTGTGGGAGAAGGAATATCACAAATCATTGGATCAATGCCTTGTGATGTAGGGAAAGGACATGGTGAATTAGACTGAATGGACTCAGTGTTGTGGTTGTGAAGGAAAGGAAAAACAAGTTCATGGAAAAGCACATTCCTTGAAACAAAAAGTTCTCACGGTTTTTAAGTTTAGCAGGATGAAGCCTTTGGTTCCTGCCTTAAAGCCTAGAAAAACACATTTGTATGCTCTAGCATCTAGTTTGGTTTGAGATCCTGCAGGTATATTGGCAAAAGAGAGACAGCCAAATACCTTTAGGTGAGTGAAATCAGGTGGTTTTCCATGCAACTTCTCAAAAGGTGAAAGTTTATTAAGGAGAGGAGTGGGAAGCAAATTGATTATGTGGACAGCATGTGCAATGGCAAATGTCCAATAATTTTTAGGGAGTTGGCTTTGCAACATCAGAGCTCTAGCTACATTTAGGATGTGTTGGTGCTTCATTTCAACAATTCCATTCTGTTGGGGAGTATATGTGCAAGTGGTTTGATGAACAATGCCATTGACAGAGTAATATTCTTTCATGGAAAACTCAGGACCATTATCACTGCGGATGGTTTTAATCTTGTAAGAAAACTGTCTTTCTATTAGAGTGACAAAATTTTGTAGAAGTTTGGATGCTTCTCCTTTAGTTTTCATTAGGAATATCCAAGTGAATCTTGTAAAGTCATCTACTATACTCAAGAAATACTTATGACCATGAACAGACACAGTAGGGAAAGGTCCCCAAATATCAACATGTATCAAATCAAAGGAATGAAAAGAGGTGGAAGTGCTAGTAGGAAAAGGAAGTTTCTTTTGTTTTGACAGATGACAAATGTCACAGATGTAAGTTTTATTCATATCAATAGAAGGAACATTACATTGAATGGTTTTTACACAATCAATTGAGGCATGTGCTAACCTAAAATGCCAAAGACTGGACTGAGGAATATTGACAGAAACAGAATTTACTGAAACACAACTAGAAAAAGGTCTACTGGTACACATAGGCATCTTCAATATGTAAAGTCCATTTTGCACTTTAGCTGTACCAATCATCTTCAATGTAGCCTTCTCCTGAATGTGACAACACCGTGAATTAAAGGATACAACATATGGCATACAAGAAGTCAGTTTAGTGACAGAAAGAAGATTATAAGAGAAATGTGGTATGTGCAGAACATCATGAAGAACAAAATCATTGGAAAAGACAATGCTTCCTGAATGGCATGCAAGAACATCATTTCCATTTGGAAGTTTCACCCTAATTGGTCTAATTTTATGATAGGATGAATAAAAGAGCAGATTATAACAAATGTGGTCAGTAGCACCACTATCCATTATCCAAAGGCTAGAGCCAGAAGAATTGTTACCTGGATCATGTGTGGAAGAGGCTTGTGTATGTGATGTTGAAGACATCACGATCTGATCTGGTTAGGCGAGGGTAAAGATTTTTGTGATTGCTGTAGCAAACTCAATAAGCCTTGATACTTGTTTGTCGCAAAGAAACCGAAACTGGACTTGTGCTGTTCTTGCTTTTTATAATTACCAATCTGTTGATTGTTTTCTAGATAATCACCTTCTGAAGCATTAACTGAACTGATTCTCCCTTGATTTCTAAACTGAAAATTAGGAGGGAATCCATGCTTTTTGTAGCAATTATCGACAGTATGCCCTAGTTTTCCACAATAAGTGCATTGTTTTCCATTGCCCCTTCCTCCTGAATTTCTGTTGAAGTTTCCATTACTTCTTCCATTACCACGGCCATTACCATAGTTATTGTTTTCTCTACCAACTGCTGCAATCAATTTTGGCTCATCATGATCACCAACAATTTGCCTTTCTTACTGAATTATCATTGAGAAAACCTCATGTTCTGAAGGAAGTGGCTTCATGAGCATGATCTGTGACCTAACTGCTGCATAAGGTTCATTCAACCCTTTCAAGAATCGAATTACTCGATCTTGATTCCTATATTTTTCAACTTTCACAAGAGCGTCACATGAACATTTTACTTGACAACTACAAGTAGGTAATGGTCTATAATTGTCTAATTCATCCCAAAGGATCTTCAATTCAGTGTAATAATCAGTTACACTATACTCACCTTGTTTCAATGCAACAACCAAATCTTCCAGATCCGAGATTCGAAAAAGATCCCCTTGAGAAAACCTTGTTTTGAGTTCTTTCCAGATATTACAGGCTGCATCATTTCTGAGGATGCTTCTGCCGATTGAAGTTGAGACTGCACCTATTATCCATCGAACAACAAGATTATTTGCTCTCCTCCAATCGGAATACAAAGGATCAGTCTTCTCTGGTATTGGAATTGATCCATCAATGAAGCCTATCTTGTTCTTCGTAATCAAACTCATCTCCATGGAACTCGCCCACTGATGATAATTTTGCCTAGTCAAGACTTCAGAAACCAGAACAATTGAGGGATTCTCTGAAGGATGAACATAGTATGGCGAAGATTCATCCACACCAGACCTTGAACCTCCGCCTAATCTATTGTTGACGATGGAATCAGCCATGGACGTGCACCAACGTAGCAGAGCTCTGATGAATCAGAGCTCTGATACCATGTAAAGTATGTAACAGATCAAGAAAAAGGATCAAGATTGATCCAAGAAACAGTGACCTATCTTTGGTCACTGTGATGAACAGAATGAGCTAAAACACAAGCTTGCAGAGCAAGCAATCGCAAACTGAAAGAGAATGAAAAATGGAACTGATGAAGAGAATGAGTGAATGATTGTATTGTTCATTCATTAATCTGAATACAAACTCTATCAAGCTATTTATACAAAACTAAAGCAGAAAAACAGAATTCTAACTAACTAAAACAGAAAACAGAATTCTAACTAACTAACTAATTCAACTAACTTAACAGTTGGCAATAATAAATATACACATATGGTTAACAAATTTGACTTTGGGTTAGGTAGAATCTACAAGAGAAACAAAAATTTCTAACTTTTTTATTGAGAAGAATTGATTTTGGGTATAGGACCCATAAAATTCTTTATATTTATATTTCAAAAGTGATTTTACTTCATCATCCAAACAAAACCAATTTTTCTAAACTCATTTTTCAAATATCATTATCAAACATAAATCAATTTTTTTAAACTTCATTTTTTAAAAATCAATTCTTTTAATATCAATTGTATCGAGATATAAAATAAACGGACCCTATATGTTTGATTAATTTAATTGTCTAATCGATTATTATTATTAGGTTTAACTATTCAATTGGTCCACAAAATATTTGAGAATTTTCAAATAAGTCGTTGAACTATTTTTTTTTTAATTTGGTAAACTTATATAAAATTTTCAATTCAATTCATAATATTATTATTATTATTATTATTTGTCAACATTACTGTCAATTTGCATATGTATCAAAATTAAAAGTTATTAACTACAATTCAATAGTGATTATGTGAAGAAATTCTTAAAATCCAAGGAAGGCCTAACTTTTTAAGAAAATAAATATTAAAATATTCCTTAAAGAGCACAATTGTTGGGAAGATCTTTATTTTGCAACAGTGCTCGAGAAATTAGTCTTGTAACCATACCTTTTGACTTATCACTTATCAAGATCAAAGACAAAAAAATAAAAATAAAATTCCTTAATGAAATAGACAACTATAAACACGAGAAGGGGGTTGAATTGTGTTGATTAGACTTTTAGAGAAAGATTGAAACTTTTCGCTAGCAAGAGCAAAGAGCAGACGAGTGATTATCAAAGCAATTAGACAAGTGACTTGTCTAAAGGTTTTTCAACAGAAAAACACATAAGCATACATGATGAAAACTTTGTTTGATATTCACACTTTAACCCTTTTAGTTAGTTAACAGATAAAATTACCAAATTAACTAAAAAGACAGGGATAGAGGTAGACACAACTATTTTATCCCGGTTCACCACTTAACAACTAGGGCTGCGTCCAGTCCTTAATTAGCAGCACCAAGTTTTCTCCACGATAACTGATCAGGTTACAGACAAGTATTCTTTGCACACCTAGCCTCTCCAAGCCCTAAGACAAGTATTATTTGCACACCTAACCTCTTCAAGCTCACTCGAGTTTGTTTGAAAGAAGAGTGTAATTAATACAACTTTGCAAATCTTTCACTAACACTCAGAAGAGTGAATTTAATGTGAAGGTTTGAAAAACTGCATATTAACTTCAAATGATTAAAGAATAAAGAATGAAAGAATGAAGAATTAAATGCGCAGAGTAATGGCTCTTGAGTTAATGTTGTGTTATATATTCATCTTCAATGTCTTCTCTATTTATAGCATTTAATCAATTTGAATCCGTTAGAGACATTCCTTCTAATTTTTGGCTTTACACTGAGCTCCATTAAATGCAATAGAGTCGTTCTGGGTAGGCATTAATGTATATGAACGTTGCTTGTATTCTAACAGAGGGGATCAATGCTTTATGCTTTGAGCAACAACCAAAATAGAGTTCTTCAGATTGATTTTGTACTTTGTTGTGCATATTTCCCTTTTCGAGTAACTTCCAGATGTACTAGGGTATAAAGCATTTTGTTAGCACACCTTTTGAGTTACAAGGTTGCTTTGAGTGTTTGACCTTCTGAAATTCTTGATCATTGTGAGAGAAAGCTTCAACATCTTCTGACTGAGTAGACAACTCACAAAAGTTCTTTAGTCTTTGTGTGTTCTTCACCGAGAGACAGCAGACGGGTGAAAGCTTCATTAGACAGGTTGACTCTTCTTGACAGAAAGTTAACATCTCTAGATAAGCTATTAGACGGGTGAAACTACTTCAACAGAAGGGTTGGCTTTACTCATTAGACGAGCGTTCTTCTCCATTGACCAAGCAAGTCTTAGGGCTGACAGGTGATTAAAATAAATAATAATCTGTACGCTAAGTAGACAGGTCAGCAACCAATATGTAGTTCAATTAAATCATTGACAAATGTTTAGTTTTCATCAAAACTTAGGACAAATGCACATCAGACATTTAGAGACTTAACACTTAATGAATATATTTTTTATGTGATTTTGGTGTAAAAAATATTTTACACTTGTGTCCAATAATGTATTGTGAAGTCATTTGGTTTGTTTGACCTCTTATGCAGATGTTAAGAAAATCAAACTTTTAAGGTGAAATGTCACAACAATATTAGGTGATAGTTAATGGTAAGGAAAAAAGAAAAAAGTTAGGATATGCTTAGGAAGCAAGGTTGGTTTTACTATGTGTTTGTGCTAAAACAATAAAGAGGAATAGTATATGGGGTTGTTGTATTATTGATTGAGAACCAAGTATAGAACAATGGTGATTACAGTACTATTTTGTCATTCTCAGTACTTATGTGTGTGTGTGTGTGTATACAACGCGTGTGTCAAGGAAGAAGATCCTTCTTTATATATCCTACTCGGCGCGTACTGTTCACGCGAGTTGGTTACCCTGGATGGGTCCCACCGGATCGTTAGCGTGATTTGCGGAATCGTGCATGGGATCTCTATTTTACCAATAATCAGGAGATTCTTCTAGAAGGGGGTGACACATCCTTTAGCTTGTCCTATTATGACCGTCACCTTTGCCCGACCGAGATACTTTATCAAGACTATTACCTTTGACCGACCGACGTGTTCTTTGATTCTCAACCCGAGACACTCTTGCCCTGCCCGGGGTCCTTGACCGAAGACTTTTAGACTAGTTATAACGTGTAACAGCCCGGTCATCGCCTTCTACCTTCTACCGATATGACCTTGCCTTAAAAAGAGACTTTCCCGATTTCGTGGTCATAGACAATTTTCACCCTATCCCGACTTGGATGGCATTGTGCTATTTCAGTCGGGAATATAAGCCCCCCAAGTCTCAAGTTGTACTCAGTGTAGAGGCTTGAGTCTTCAAATCCTGACGGCTTTCTCGACACTTTGTTTCTTCTACGTCAACTTTCTTGAAAGCCACGTCCCGCAGTTTTCGTCGTTCCTTGTCATTCGTGGACCGCACTCCTTCGACACGTGTTAGGAGTCATCATTAACTCATTTTCTCACGTTTCCTCATCCCTGACCGTCAGATTTTCCTTGCATCTTTGGCTGGGTGCTTGTTATTTAAATTGCTTCTTCTCCCTCTCAACCTTTCGCTTTCTCACTTCTTCGTCTTCACTAGTTTCTCTGCTTCTCCTGGTTCTTCGTCTTCATGTTTCCCTCTTTCACTTCTGCCCATTTCTCTCATTCCAGGTATGTCTTTCAGATTCCTTTTTTCTTTATTGCTTTGTTTTGTGTAGATTTGCTTCTTTTTCGTATTTTGGCTATGGAGGGAATAGGAGAGGGTTTCATTGCGAGAGAGGTGGATTCTGGAGAGGGTGGTTCGCCGCTATCGTGGCGGCTAGTGAGGTGGTTCCGACCGTCGTTGCGAGGGAACCGTATTGGTGGGTGCTTCCCGGTGTTTTGGGCATGCGCTCGAAGCTTTCAGACTGGAACTCTCTTAAGGAAGTCCAAGGCCTGGTTGTAGATAAGAAGGGTCGAGGTCGGATGGGTTTTCTTCCTTGTTTTGGTGAAGATCGCATCTACCATTCGTCACCCGGGAATGACTTTTTTTTTATGCATAAGAGGGTGTTCACCCTCGCTCGAGTCCGTCTTCCTTTTACTAAGTTTGAATGCTCACTTGTTTGAGCTTTAGATGTAGCTCTATCGTAACTGCATCAGAATAGTTGGACCTTCATCAGGGCATTTGAGATTGTTTGTAAATTCTTTGGTATCTCGGCCTCTGTAAAGAAGTTTTTTTTTACCCTTTTGTGTGTGAAAAATACGGAGCAGTTTGGTTGGATCTCCCTTAGCTCTATTCCTCATAGGAGAATCTTTGAGGCTTACTCGACTTCTTGGAAGGGTATTAAGCCCGAGTTTTTCAAAGTTGCCAGCCAGGGAGTAGGTCGTTCATTCTTTCTTACCCACTCGGGGGAACCCAAATTCCCCCTCTTCTGGACTCGCAAGCCTCGCATAATTAGACGTTTCGAGTACCATTGCCTTTGCGATCAAGAAAAGTTAGAAATTGACTTCTTGGAGTAGTTGGTAGATGTGAGTTGTCGTAAGCTCATCGAATCTGAGGGAAATTTGCCCTAGCTGACCTCTTATATGGGTGAGGTTTTTTTTTTCGTAATGTTTTCTTGAATTCCCGGCTCTATTTTCTCAGTGTTTTGGTTTTTTGGCTCAAACAGGGAAGATGACACCAAAGATGTCGAAGAAAGCCATGATAAAGATCCTGGAGAAAAAGAAACAATATGGAGGTAATGCCGGGGGATATGGTCTCGTTAAACGGGATAATGCGGTGATCCAATATGTGGATCAGCCTGAACGTTCCGTAGGTGAGCTCAGACCGAGAAAGATGAATGTTACCGAAGTTAGGGACGACACTAGCACTGCTTCCAAAAAGCGGTTGGAAAACCTAGAGTTTGAAGTCCCTCCGCTGGCAACCTTACCCGATAATGTTTTCGGACAGATGTTAGCTAACCGGGTGAACTTTCAACCCGAAGCCGTTTCTCTTTGGAACTCATCGTTCCTCCTGAGTCTCACCCCGAATCCTCAGCTGCAACACCAAACAGATATTGATCTCTATCGTTCTCTGACTCGCTCCCAAATTGCTAAGATGACCGAGATCCTTGGCCTTCGATTGGCCAGCCTGGCTTGTTTTTCTGAGATGGATTCAGCTCTAGTCGACACTAGGATTGCCGAGCTTGAAGCAGAAAACAAACGTTTGAATCAGAAGATTGTTGATGATCAACGACAGATGACCGAGGTTACCAATATGACTCGATAGATTGAGGAATTAAAGGTTGAAATGAGGCAATCAACTGAGAACGTGTTCAGGCTGAACGTTGTGGAATCATAAACAAATCCTAAGAAATACGGATGTTATAAAAATTATATATATTATTTATATAAATAAATAAATAAATAAATAATTATATATACATATACATATGTACGGGTGCGGGTGCGGGTGCGGGGCAGGTACTATAGTACTCGTACCCGCACTCATACCCATTCAAATTTGTGGGTAATTACCCAGACTCTTATCCATTATACGGGTAATTACCCTACCCATTATGGGTAATTTTTGTGGGTACCCGATGGGTAGAGTACAAATTGTCATCCCTAAATTAGAGTGATCCTTATCAAAAATTTATTATTTGTTTAATTTTTGAAGTATTTAAAACCTATCAACTGTTTATCATTCCAAATTAGTGGATCCTACAATTCTTTTAGTTTTTGTAATTGATTTAAGGATTCTTTTAACTTCCAATTTTACTTTTCAGATAATCTAGTAATATTTATAATTGCTCTCAATCTCCTATTAATATTATTATTATATCCACTTGGTTTTCTAGAAACACATAAATCCTCCTTCCCTCCATCGTTCTTCTTCTATATTGGTAACTCCTATTCTCACAATTTCTGTTTCAATAGTTACTACATAGCGATCTTTTACGGTTATGAATTTTTAATTGAGTGTCTGCTAGTATACATTGAAAAGAAATAAAATTGTTGAAACTTTTAGTGTAAATTAAATTATAGGTGAGTTCCGTAACATGCAAGAAAGACGTTCTATATTTTGATAGATTACTCATGTAATTAACGTTTTGAAACATATAATTATGAATATCTGATATAATTTGATGCATGTATATTTTTTTGGATGAGCTTTGATTTTTATAGTTGGCCCTCCTCATCATCGAAGCCTGGCTCTGTCCCTGGACAGATTTGATATTCTTGTAGTTTTTGGGCTGAAATCAATCATATACATGTACTAGTGATGCATACCAAGTTTTGTAATTTAGCATTCAGCTTTTAAATTTTAAATTGGATATCAATTAACTTGAGTTGTTTTATTTTGTTACGGACTTTACAATCATTTTAAGTCATCAAAAGAGTTATGACTTGTAAATTACTACATTAATCTAAAAGAAGCATGATTCTCATTATTAAAATTTTGATCTTTAGTTGCACATATTCTACAATATCGATATGAAATTCCACATGAAATGAGCAGAATTCTAGTAGTGAAAAATGATCTCAACTTGAATTTCAACATCATCTTTCCTCTTGCTAAAGATATTACTTCGAATAGGGTTTTTTTTAACAAAAAGACATACAAAGACATCACAATAGAGAAATAGACCCCAACTAGGTTGGCACCCAACACCCTACCAATCATCTGCAGCACACAAAAATTTATCAATAAAATAAAAAAATAAAAAATACAAAATCATTAATGAAATTAGGATTAAATCCCACCAAACAAAACCACGGTTTACAAAACCATAAGATGCTATCTAATCAGACAACTATTTCCTTCTCTATAAATGTGAGAGATTCTGAATTGCACACGATGGCAGAAAATAAGGCAATTCTTCCACCAGTTTCTAAGATTCCAAGAGACTAAATTAACTGAGTTGAAGGCAGAAACTACTAGCATGGAGTCATATTCAAGCCAAAGATAATGCCAACCCTTCTGGTAGGCTATTTCAATTGCTAACATGACAATATTGAGCTCAGCATGAAGAGATGAAAAAATATCAAAGTAGGAATCAAAATAACCAAGAATTGCACCACTTATGTCTCTATAAGTGAGAACCCCGTTGTGCCCCTTTTGTTCCATTAACTTAAAACCTTATTAATTAATTATTGAATCATGCTCTTAACGTTAAATGTGTATTCCGAAACACGTAAAAATTAAAGCTTAACTTATAAACACACAGCATAAGAAAAACTCAAAGCAACACACCATATATATAACATACATACCATAGGTTTATACATCAGAGTATTTAAAACACTATCTAGGGTATCCCATCAGTAGGATCCCTACCAGGCATCTTAAAACAACTATTAATAACGAAAACAAAACGTCTTATAAGACTCACTGGCCCTAGACACTAAACTACATTGCTGAAAACCACATCTCGTCTTCTCGCATCCAGTTCATACTGAGTTCCATTCAACGCCTCAGCATCAAGCTCAGTCACAGGGTCTTCTCATACGATCCCATAAAAAAATAGAATACAACACACAAAGAATACAGGGGATAAGAAACAGTTCTATCATCAAAAAGTGGAAAATAATCATAGCATAAAATATAATAACTGTCAAAGACACACATCACACATAACCATCAATCATTCTCAAATCACAATATCATCCTATACCCTCAACCTCATGCAACTAAACCTTTATGATGACATGGCCACTAATTCCCCATATCTGTTAGGGATGTTAGTCCGTTGTCCAAGGGACGCATCCCCAAAACCGGTGCACACCCTTATTCATGGTGAGAATGCTCATGCAAAGCAATAACACTATAGCTGCACAGCACAGTCGGTGCACACCCTAGATCAAGGGCGCTCGTGCATAGCAATGACACTATAGCTGCACGGTACAGTCAGTGCACAACCTCATCCATGGTAAGAATGCTCATGTAATACATCGACACTATAGCTGCACGGTACAGTCGGTGCACACACCCTGGTTCTCTCCCTCGAGGGTGCTCAAGCAAAGCATTGACACTATAGTTGCACGAATTAAATCTAACATTGGACGGTCCCACAAGGACTTCGGACCTCATATGTGTCAAACATATGGTTATAAACACAATACAACTTATGAACCTCACTGCATTACATCAATAACAACCTAGTGCCTCAAGCTTCCATCCTAGCCTTGACTCACATTCTATGACACATTTCATCTTTAAAATAATCAATTTAAGCTAGGCACTTCTAATTCACCGATACTTTCTCACCCAAACCAAATCTCCCGAACAACATATATCCTCGCTTAAATCAACTAAGCATAGTACTAAAAACTAGGCAGATCATGCATAACATAATATCATAAAATATTCAAACCCCAAAAATAATACGTCACATGCAGTGGAATACCTCAACCAGCGTATCATAGTAAATTCAACAACATAACATCAAACATCATAAAATACTTTAAAATCAACATAATGTCGATAAACCTACAATCTCCGAATCACATTGGTTTTATAGAAATGGTTTCCAAAGTGATTTTGGTCTTGTTGATTACTCGATTACTAGTAGGGTTTAGGTCACCCTACATAATTATTATATAATATACTACTTAATGATTCCGACGATAGAGTGATCCTTTCCCCCACCCGAGTTATCACCGGAATTCCGACTTCGATGATCCACAGTTTAACAGTTTCTCCTTCAACCAAACAACATAACTATAATTAATTAACAAAATCACTCTTAACCTAAATAGCTAGGTTTCAGCCTCCTAATTCAAAATAGGGTTAGGATTCTTTTCTCCAATGGAGCTCTTGGATCAACGATGGAGTTTTTGTGAAGAAAATGAAGAAGAAATGGAAGAGATGAAGAGAATGAAGGATTGAGTGAAGGGGATGCAGTTTTGGAGTATATATAGGCTATATCTTAGGCCTTGTTTGGTTCTTAGGAATTTAATTAATGGGTTTTGTGAATATTAAATTAATATATGATTAACTATGGTTAATAATTAACTTAACTAAGGTTACCTTGCAAACTATGGTTAACAAACATGTGGCTCACATTAAATGAAGGTGTGGCTGATTTTGGTCCACAAGAATTAACATGGTTTCTTAACCATGGTTAGAATTTATCTAAACGTCGGTTAGGTTAAGCTAAAAGGGCATTTTGGTTATTTCACTTTAAAACTCATAATTAATAACATTAATTGCATCATAAAATCTTGATGAGTCATCCCATAACTCTGCTCCTCTGGTATCCCGTTCTATCTCTGCAGTTTCGTTACCGATTCTGTCGGTTTCCCGATTAGGGTTTTACACCCGAATAAAAGCGTAATATTTCGTTTTTGGTTGAAAATTTTCAAACTAACAAAACTCATTGGAAATATGATTTAAATATAAATCATTTCGTTTACGAGTCAAAATTAGGTTTTTTTATCATTAAAATCTTACTGTCAGTGAAAACACCGACTGTTTTTCATTCGAACTTTCACCAAAATTCGTTCGAATACACATAATATTTTATTTTTGATCAAAAATTTAGAAAGTAGAATTCCTCATGGACAAAATATAAAAAATCTACAAATTTCAGTTTCGGGTCAAATTAGGGTTTTCTGCCGGTATAAAATTATACTGTCAGTTAAAAACGCAGATCGAGTTCCGTCTAAATTTTCAACCTAAATTTTTACCGTAACCTTCTATCATAAAAGATACGATGAATATGATTTTATTTTATTCAAAATCACTTTCTGACACTCAAATTAAAATATAATTAATTATATTTTAACCGATTAAACTGCGTAATTAAAAATCAGGTTGTTACAATAAAGGCCACCACAAGTTAATGACCAAGAGATCCTCTAGCAGCATCATTTGTATTCCGCTTTATCAAACCACAAAGCATAACCATTTATTGAATTCTTTATCCTTATTAATTATATATTATTTATATTATTATTATTATTATTATTATTATTATTATTATTATTATTATTATTATTATTATTATTTCTTTTTATAAAGATGTCATAATTTATTTCCCACCTCAAATGCACAACGGCCGAAATAGTAAGAGCCAAAAAAAAATTTCAGAAACATAGACATGGAAAGAGAGTAAAGACTATACATAGTTGGTAACTTGTATCGGTCTCTCCGTAAGAACAGAGTTTTTTCCCATTAACCTCAAAAAAAATTATATTCAGCTTTGCCCACCTTTCCAAATTATATACACATCTACCCCTCTTTTTCTTTCTTAGTGGGAAGTCGGCTTTAGCATTGTCGACTTCCCTATGTGTTTTTTTAAGGCCTTTTGGAAGTCGGCCTTGCCAAAGCCTGTAACATCCGTGTTTTTAAGGCCTTGTTTATACGTTTAATGACCATGTTTAAAACCTTGATTAGATGTCTAATATATAGGTCTAGGTGTATGAAAACTAGGGTTACTGAGCATGAAAAGTACGCAAGCGATTGGTGTTAAGTCTAACTGAGCATGAAAACTAGGGTTGCTGAGCACACTAGCACGCTTGAGCGTGGCTAGTAGCACGCTTTAGCATGCAAGGTCAGTCAAATAGTGATGGGACATCAAGGACAAGTTCCAAGCAGGGGACGCGTACGTGGCACGGTGGAGCAGTTGCTTCTTGATGAAGCACCCTCGCACGCTCGAGCGCGAGTTGTTGGGTGCTTGAGTGCCACCACGCTTGAGCGTGGGTTTTCCTGTGCTTGAGCATGTGACCTAAAACTTGTAAAAAAAACATATATACGTAAGAGGTTCATAACTCGAAATTATAGACAGAAAGAGAGAACACAGAAGAGGAGAGGGAGATTGAGAGTGAGAGAGGGTTCCAAGGTGAGTTTCGAGTAATCCATTCATCCCGTCGAGAAATCGACTACACCATCGTGATCGTGGCGAAGACGTCTTCTTAATCCTAGCCTTCTTTCTTTGCTTTTTCTAAGGTAAACCTATGTCCTTTTTATGCCAAAATTCCGTCGGCGATGGTATTGAGGTTATCTTTCTATTCATTTATCGGTTTCCAATTCCGTCATCAGATTAGGGTTACCTGTGACGTATGCTTCACTATGATGTATTCAGGTGAATTTTGCGGAGCCCCAGAGGGTGGAGAACTACGTGTGGCAGCAAGTGTGTGTAGGAGGAGTCTCGTTTCGTTGCTTTAAAGCTTGCCAATAATAATTTAGGCGGGAGAAGGAAAACTCCTATTGTCGGAAATGGCTAAGTAACATATTTTAACAATAATGGTGTAGAGGCGATCTAAACCCTATTAATGAGTGAGTAACGAACAATGTCAATATCACATTGGGGACTAATTAGTAGTACCAATGAAGATATGGAGATTGTAGGTTTATCGTCGTTGGGTTAATTTTATGATACTTGAGGTTGTCTGATTTTACTGCTTATGAGTTGCTTGCTATGTGTTAACTGTGATAACATACTTTATGTGGCTTTTCGTGATACTTGAATATTTTATTTTTATTTTAATGTGTATTATATGCCTTGTCTGATAACATGCGATAGTTGCCAATGTATGCTTAGTTGGTTTCTAGGTGATGATATATGCTACTTTTCAGTGATGCATGTTGGGGAGAGTATGACATGTGGATTAGTAGTGTCTAGCCTAATTAAACGATATTTTATTGAAGTTGAACCCATAGGATAAGACTTGAGATATGATGTGATATGAGATTATGATGGAAGGTTGAGGCACTAGGGTTGACCCGGTACGAGTCGGTGAGACTATATATAGTTTCCATAGTATTGTTCACAGCCATGTGCATGTGACACACGAGGTCAGAGTATCCGTTCATGGATACCGGATTCACGGGTGAGTGCCCACCACACTGAGGTTGTGATGAAGACTACCATGAGATATATCTGTAGTACTCGCCGAGTTGAGCTAACGGGCGGTGCAGCTATTTCCTAACGGGAATAGGGGAATAGTCTCATTCTCTGAATGAGCACTTTAACGGGAATGAGGGTGTGCACCGATGCAAATATATATACGGCTGCTCCGCCTGGACAACTGACTAATTTCCCAGATCAGACGAGGGATGTGTGGCAAGATTGTGGTGGCCACGTCAACATATAGGATCGACTGCATGAGTGTGATGGGTAGAGGATTATAACTTATCTCGAGGATGCTTGTTATTAATATGTGATGCATGTCTGTGTGCTATTATTGTTCATATGCTATGTACCCTTTTCCATTTATGATGATAGCATGTTTATTATCTCCTTTTTTATTCTTCTATATATGTTTTATTTTTTTATCGTGGAGCAGACCTAGTTGAGCAGGATGCCCCATCTGAACCATCCGTGGATGATCTAGCCTTCGGTGTTCCCACTGATAGGAACACTCGAGTTTGAGGTTTTATACGATGATGGGTGGCTTATGGACCCAGTTACCGGTTTTGTTGTATATACGGGTCCAGATTCTGTTTACGCTCAGATGGGGGGTGGACCACATTTCGGATTTGTCGGGACATTCTGTCTCGTCCAAACTTTCCCTTTCCCCATTGGTTTTCCTGCACCGACATCACCGATGCCAACGTTACCATCGATGCCCCTATGTATCTCTGGCCAGCACAAGCACCAGCACCTTAGGGCTCAGATAAGGTAGTTCCTGACATAGCTCTGGTTCCAGTTCCCGAGGCTCGACAGGAATCATCACGCCACAGTGCTCTCTATAGACGACGTTTCTAGCAGCGTCCTAGAAGGAGTACTTCTAGTAGCAGCCAAGAAGCTTTTGGACCTTCTCAACCGTATCGGAGGCACAAAGGAGCTAGAGGAGAGAGTCAGGGTAGTAGTAGCCATCCATAGTAGGATTGGCCAGTGCGTACTCTTCATGTATATAGGTGTGTGTCCATGAGCCCATTTTTAATGTACTTTTGAGAAGGACTGGGCGTGTGGAGTGTCATTGAGGTGAGGTGATCTTTTTATGGTGCTTTGATGTATTTTCTCTTCTTACAATGTATCTTTATGGGACCCTACTGATGGGGTACCCTCTACAGTTTGATGCCACAAATGTTTGGATGATATATATGTGTGTGTGTGTGTGTGTGAGAGAGAGAGAGAGAGAGAGAGAGAGATGATGTTTATTTGTTGTTGTTAGCTTATATTTAAGTTTTTATATCTTCGCCATTTCAGCATATACCCTTAACGCTAATATCATGATTGAGTTTTAGTTAATTAGGTTTTTCTTTAATGGGACATCGGGTTATCTCAAAGTCGACTTCCCTTCTTACTTTTTTTTGTTTTAATTTTTTTTAAAATTAATTAAATTAATTTTTTTGTTTAGTTAATTAGGTTAGTTTAGTTAATTAGTGTGTTAATTAGGAGATTAAAAAAATTATGATACAATTAAAACATTTATTGATAATCAAAAACATTAATGACTCGTGAGTGGAACAGAGAAAGTTAAATGTGTCATATGTGCGTTTGGGTAAACAACTTAATTAAGAGCTTATCACATAAGACCTTATTACATGAGAGCTTATGCCATAAGCGCTTAAAGAAAGAAAAAGAAAGAAAGGGGCATGAGAGGATTCGAATAGTGAAAAACACAGAGAGGGTGTTTAGCGCACAAGCTCTTATGATAATTCCATAAGCTTCTCCCAATGACTTATGAAAATAAGTCAAAAACTCCTTATGGGATGTCATAAGTTATTTTTATAACCTCTGTCAAACATGCTGTATAAGAGCTTATGTCATCAGATAAGTCGAAAGAAACTTAAATAAGTTCTTCCAAACACCACCATGTATAACATGAAAGAAAGGCCCTACCATTAATAATGAATCAAGCTCATGTAGAATATATGCGTTTGACTTTTAGGGACCAATGATTCGGCTATATTTCCGTTGCAACGTATTTTTTGATTTAAAATTACATTTGTCCTAAAAGAATGCACCAACTTATTGGCCATAATGGAACTTTGGCTATAAACTTCACTTTATACATTACCAATATCATATTTCAAAGTGTCTTTTCTTAGGATGAAGCTCTCAGTGGAAAACTCACAATAAGCTACAAGTGAGATCCTTTTTCATCCTTTATTATTCTATCGACTCCAAGGCTCCAAGCATTATTCTTATATTCTGTTCTTACATATGCACAACATTATTACATTCTGCATATACTTTGAGTTTTTGCAAGAAAACCCCTTAACAAGTAGCCATGTACACTTTCATTTTCTAAATAATTTTAAATAATAAAAAATAATGAATATGACGAGGAGGGGGGAGGTTATTATTATGTTTGTAAAAATGAGGGTTTTGTTTATTATTATATACTTGGAAAAGGGGTATAACCGTCGGGTGGGGTGTTTCTTTGAATTTGCAAAAGAAATTTAGGGTGGTAGCTACTGAGTACTGAGCTAGGGAATAGGGACTGTTGAAGTGTGCAGAGGGGATAGTTCATAATTATCAAAGTTGTGGGAAGCACGTACCGGTGAAAACAAAAACAAATTTGAGGGTGAAAAGAAGACAAACGTGAGTGGGATGGAGTTGAGTGGTACTCAGATGAAGGATCTGATGAAAGGGATCTCCTTATTATGAAGCAAAGGAGGAAGATTGGTGTGCTTAAGAGTTCCTTAACCAGTAATAGAAGATGGATGAAGTTCTTCATGATTAGTTGTTGTGTTTTAATTGTGATGAATGTAATTGTTGGGACAATGTTATAAGTGGCAAAGATGAAGTAATGTTAGAGCAATGTAAATAGGCAACAAACTTATTTATGATGCAGTTATAAGTTGAGCTTGTGCAGTGATCCGAGTTCGTGTTTGCCTTGGCGTCTGCTCCCACTAATGTTAAATAATTTTATTTTTGTCCCCACTAAAATATAAATGTTGCACCTACAAAATGATAGATGTTGGCCTCATTGCCTTACAACCTTGCCCTAATTTTATTTATAACTTTTTTTATTTTTAATTAATAAAATAACCATATATCACTTAGTGCTAAAACTGTATTCACTAATGATCAAACAATTCAAAGTTGAACCGGTTAAAGTAAGAGGCACATGTAGTATGAAAATTCTAAATTGAAATAATGGTAGTGAAGTTGGACTGAGATTAATGATATTTACAATGGGAGAAAATTTTCCTGAATCTCACAAATCAACTGATTAAGGACAGAAGCAGAACCAAGAAATTTCAAAAGGAATAAATCATGGGGTATCTATTTCTCTAGCATAACACTGTAGGTTCAAAGTTCAACCACAACTTGATGATGGGTTAATACCAAGAACAAAGCTACACCTTAGACATTCTCTGGCAGTGGTTGATCCAAAGACTTGGCATTGTTAGGTTCAGTAGATGTCTCAGATGTTGTATTTTTTGCTGGATATAGCAGATAATGTTGGCACATGAAGATGATGTCAAAGAAAACAGATACCTGCTCAATGGTTTATTCCATGAAAAGAAACATTATAAGAACATTAACAACACATCCAAACCCAAGAGCCTATTCTATTTGAGTATTTAGTTATTTGACTTATTTCAATAAAGTTATTTCCTCCATGAAAAGGAAGGCAAAATTCTTGGATCAAAATAACAAGTAGTAACATTAAAGAAGGTATCAGCTACTTTAGCTAGTAAAATCCTTTGTGACCGTCAAAGTTTTAAATTGTGGTCTGTAACCACAAGTTTTTCTGTAATATTATGGTTTTGGTAGTTTTTGCAATCACATCATAATCGTAATTACAATTGCATTGACCTCATTTTTTTACCATTATATACTATTACGATAAATGTAATGTAATCACAGCTGCGATAGTAGCCACAATTTAAAACTACAAATGGAAGGGAAAATGCAAATAATTAAGAAATAAACAAAAGAATATCTCATATAAGAGAATATTTCTCAGTTCATACCAGAGATACCAGTAGTTTTCCTATATTTCCATAGAGGTTCTTCGAAGAATCTAGAAATTAAAGATGTAATGTGGAAAATGTCAGTTAAGAGTTCAAACTATAAAGTGAGACAGCAAGATCCTTGTTAAAGAAGATTACAGACGTTGATCAATTGATTGCATAACCATTTGTGCATAGTTTGCTATCCCTCCAGCAAAATCCAGTAGACTGAACCCAACGCTCCAGCCATCTGTACTTTTTCTCTGGAAGTTTAATACTGCCTAAATTCATAAGACAAATTATATATTAATTGAATATGGATGGCTAAGAGATGTCAATAAAAATCATATTCTCACTTAATGAGAAAATAAAAATAAAAATCTTCAAACACATCGATTCCAAATTAGTAGATAGCCATTCTTTGTCCGCTCAATGGTTAAACTACGGGACATGATTTATAAGTGCGTTAGTTCAAACCTCCGCAATATGTTCCTTCCCTTTCCCTTCTACCTTCTCCCCATCCCTCATGCATGTAAGACCTACTATTAGCCTCCCATTGGACCCAAAAAAAAAAACCATTCTTTTTTTTGTTTTTTTTTTTTTGGTGCCCAAAATAGCCATTTTTAAATTATGTATTTTCATTCCAAAATATGGCTCCTTATCTTTGATGGTAATTGTGATAAGACTAACTAATTCTTATAATTTACCTAGTTAAAATAGCTAATTCATATATTTTCAATCAACCTGTATAATATATTAAAAGCACCAATAGAACATGGGCAGAAAGAAAGTTAAAAAGACAATAATGCAAATTGGAGTAAATGACTCACCTGGGGAATGTATTTTATAATCGTCAAACAAACTTGGATACCACTGCATTATGATCAATCTTAACAAAAGTTAGAATCAATGCAACATTGGCATGGTGAAAACAACATTGATTATGGATTCTCATAATCAAGGTTGGTGAGGATCGAAACTAATGAACAAGAGACCGGCAATATTACATTAAAGAGATGAATTGTTGTTGCTGTTAGTAAGATAAAAGAAAGATTATACCATAATTGTACAATATATGTTATATATGGGTAAGTTGCTCTATTTTCCGATATCTTGTTTTCAAAAATAATTATAAAAACGTTATCCTTATTTTCATTCTGTTTCTCATTTTCAAAAATTTGTATAAGAAACGCTCAAATTTTTTTATATTTTCATAGTTTCCTGTAGAAATCTTTGAAAACATGAGATTCAATGAAAACAAAGTGACATTTTTGTAATTACTAACGAAAACTGAAAATTGAAAACAAAGCAAATATGATATTTTCCATAACATACTATGGAGAGCAGTTCAAGGTTTAGAATCACCACATAGAAGGTACCTCCTTAATTCAAATAGGTTAAGAATGCATAATAAGTAATTAACTAATGCCATTGATCACACAACATAAGAGCATAGACAACATACTTGAAGATGTCGACTAGCCAGAGCCAATGATGTTTAGGCAAAGCTAAGAAGAAACAGACTGCTGAAGTTAACAACACAACAATGATGATTCCAGAAGCTATTTTAGAGACTTTCTGACTTCCACGCTACAGGGGAAACTTACAACTTTTAGGTTAATCATGAAAACATGAATTCTACACAAGGACAATGAATAAGCCCAAAGAATAAACAAAGAGTACTTCATATATAGCAATCTGGAATAAGGTAATTGCTGTCAGTAGAACAGCATGTGCTGAGAATGCAACATCATTTTCTGCCACTGGTATCATCTGAAACAAATCAAGTTAAGAAGTTTAGCTCTCTACAACTTTACATTAAAATATTCTATAGTGAAGAATGGATATTAGCAAATAAAATGTATGTGTTAAAAAAGTTTATTCTCATAAGTGTTGGTTTCCATTGATTTATAATATATTGGTTGAATGGTATCTTGATGTGTCTTGGAATATCCATTTTTGTGATCAATGGATATTGGACATCACATGGTGAGTGTACTTGAGTAGTGTAGCCTATAGTTTAATGGAGCCATGATGGGTGGAACTATTACAACTCTTCATAAAAGGGTAGATCCTTCTTTGCTTTCTCCATAAATATGTCTTGGCACATATGGAAAATACCATGTTATTACATGCTTTCCCAACAAAGCTTGAGAAAGAAGGGGAGAAAGATCCTTTCCTACAATCAAGGACATTCAAAGTTTTCCAAAAGGCATTCAATATCATCAAATTAACTTGTCAAAAGAATTGCTTCAAGAGGTAAGTATGACTGTCCATTCTTATTAAATTTGGTGTTCTAGATTCAGGCAACTATGATCCAAATTTAATTGTTAATGAGATGAGACTATGATTCATGGGCTAATTCATGTATATTAACAGTATGTGGAAGTTTGATTAAATAAAAATAATAATAAAAGTAATATAAAATTTTAAAAATTAATGCATTATTATCTAATGACTTGTTCAACAAAATTGTAACCTTCAACATCTTTGTCATTTGTTTTCAAGTCTAAAACAGAGGAAAAGTACAATGCCTTTTAAAAAGCTTCTTGGGATGAGTATCTGACACCTCCACCGGAATTGAACATGCAACAGGGCGATTTTTTGAAGAAAGATAGATACAAATTAAGTTTATTTTAAAGGGATCCACCATGGTTGGTTATGGAGCACTAGTTACATTAAACATGGTTGTGTAAGCAACAGAAGACAATCCAAATCCATTTCTACCAAATAAGCAAGTTATCAACCAATACCATAAAGCATTTAGATTTCCAAATTTAACAGTGACAAAGATAACTTTCCCCTCTTGCAATAGCAAAAACTAATTTCATTTACATTTACCCTTCATATGTAGTAACAGAACAAACCTCTTTCTGACCGTATTTGTCTTCATACTGCTTCTGAACAGCAGAGCTGAAGTACATAGCCGCATTGTAGATCAAATATGTAGCTTGCTTTATCAGGTTTATCACAGCAAAATCAAAGTTCAACCCCACCACACTAAACCAGAAAACAAAACTCAAATTTAAAATTTAAAATATATATACATACAAAAGATATAATTAGTACACACACCATTGTTACTCTTTAAACATTGGCATGTAACAACAATTATAAGTTGTCACATAATTTCATTGTCAATCAATTATAAATTATCACATCATTAAAAATAATTTTGACTTTTATCCTAACTACAAAGACATACATAAGATCTGTGATTAATTGACAATATTTTTTTTTATCTGAAACCGTCGATGTCTGAAAATTACATTAGACTCCGACTAATCCAAATCGAGTTGGGGATTTGATTGATAATATAAAAGACTTTACGGTACCATTATCTCAAAATTAAACCGATGAAAAAAAATCCTAAAGAAAATGCTAATGATAATCTGGTAGTTACCTTTTCCTGCGAAAGTTCAAGATGACTTGTGGGTAGAAAGAGATAGACCAGCAAAAGAAGGCAAACCAACCCACAACTTCGTATGACACATGAAGTGGATTTGAATGCCAAGAAGCCATTGTTAATTTCTTCAACAAGAAACAGTCCAAAAATCCTGAAGTTTAGTAATGTGTGAAGCGTGAACAAAATATTGACGTGTACAGTGTGGTGGTGCCCCCTACGTGTTATGATGATTGAAACTGTATTCACACTGTTACACAAGACCAGGAATTCAGCCATGAATTGTGTATCGTATTTGCTATTATATGCATGGCTGAATTCCTAGTACACCTACAGTCCTAGTCATCAGTGTCGTGTTCTAATAATAGCATGTTACGGCCTATATTTCATGAGATGTCCTTGAATCTGAGCATGATAGCTTTATAAATTAATTTTACGATTTCACTTTCTTTTACTCCCTCTTTTCTATTTGGTCAAAGAATTTCTGCCCTTCGTAGATTAAGATAATATATTCCATAATATATATATGTATATCGTTTTGAAGAGATTTTTAATTATTTTTTTTATATATTTACCACTCTAAAAAACCACGACATTTTAATTACATGTTCAATTTTAACCTTATTTTTCTGGAATCTCCACTAAATAGAATGAAATAAAAAAAATTAACAAGGCCCAGCACTGTCATTATACTTTATGCCCTAGAAATCGGGCTTTGTTTTTCCCAACTCCTTAATTGTATCCACCTTCTCTCCCCCAATTTTTTTTTTTTATTTGCTTCACCAAAATACCCCTTCATTCTCATAGTCTCACCCCTTCTCCCCATCCCACCCCCACCTCCAATTTCTTCTTATTATTCTTCTCCCACCTCCCACCCCAAATTACAGGTTACCCCATTTTCATCTCCGACCAGACATAGCGTCGGAGTGATTGCCGAAGAAGATGACCGGAATAGCATGCTGGGGTGGGACAACAGAACTTGACGGCACGCGGCGGCAGGGGAGAACAGAGAAGAGAACGTGCTTCCTTCGTCCTCCCATGTGATAGGGCGTCGTCAGCGAGGGAATGCAGTGCTGGGCGTTACGAATAGCCTAGAGGCAGGTGGATGCAGAGACGGTGCGACTGCGAATTCCGGTGGAGGAGTCAAGGATGGACTTGACCGTGGACTCGGTGGTGACGAGTTTAGCGAAGGAGAGGGTCATGACGGTGATTCGTATTGCTGGGAGAAGCGGGTAGACTTGCAGGCTTGTTGGATTTCTGGCGTGGCATTAGAAGCCAGGGGGGAAGGATGATAGGGACTCACTAGGTATCACAAAAATTAAGAGGGAAGTAGAAAGTTTTTCTCTGAATAATTCTATGTCATTTCCTTTTCATTCATTCTTCTTATATAGAGCTCATACAGTCAGGTAAATTTGAAAAAGGAATCTACAAAAGGTAATAGACTTGTCCTAGGAAAATACGGAAATGCAATACAACAAAAAAGTAAATGCAATACAACAAAAGCAAATAACACTTTCTTATCCTCTTCTCAATGGGTGTAATCATCCTATCCTGGTGGTATCCTTATGTTCCTTTTGGGCCTCTCATGTGGGGGAGATTCAACTTCAGTATTGTTGTTGTTTGGCCCATTAAGTCCATTAGAAACAGGCCCAATAGTTTGATTGCTATCATTCCCATTGCCTTCGAAAATCACCTTGTCCTCAAGGTGGTAGGATTGTTGCAAAGCTTGCCAATCTTCCCATGAAGTCTCTTCTGGTGGTAAACCTGCCCACTGAACGAGCACCAACTTCAGTAGGGGGTCGGTTGAGTGATCCCTGTGACACCCTACTACCCTGCATGTTATATAAAGCATTAAATATAAAGATAATGAATATAAATCATGCATACGTCATTTAATTAAAATGAAAAGGTCCATTGGTGGAAAGGTCCCACATGAACTAGTTCTCAACAACGCGGAAAAATAAAATAAAAACAGTTTTAAAAGGAAAAGAACATAAACAAGAAACATAACCCAACCCCGATGTCACATACAGAGATGGTATAACCATTCCGGAAAATAATCTTCGGAATAACAACTAAAACAACTGGAAAATCCTAACTACAGAGTCGCCGCTCCTCAGAGTCACTCCTCTCCTGACTGCTCGTCGTCCTCTGTATAAAAGATATATGCCAAACAGAAACAGAAAACGGGGAGTAAGAAAACATATAAACACATCGGCATGGAGATAGGAAGTAAGATGAATATACATCATAACATAGCAAAGCAACATAAAACATATAACCTCAATATACATAAGTAATCATATCAACATATTAAGTCATCCAATATATGCTACTCGGTGCAACTCTACTCCGCTACTCCATTATGCATGTGGATCCAAACTATCTCAGGAAGGCAACTTAGGAGTTACATATCCACATTGGCCAAAAATCACCTACACCGGTAGTGCACCAAACCATGGGTGAACCCCATGGATAGCCGACGCACCATACTCTTGGATGCACCACCACGTGGGTGCACGGTTCACCAAACCTTGGGTGAACCACCCACGGATGGCCAGATCACCATACTCTAGGATGACCTCCCCTATGTTGATCTTCCCCCACTAACAACTCCAATGCGTGCATGCATGAGCATAACAAAAAAAAGGGCAACCGCCACCTCCGCTTAGGCCAATAAGCACCCAAGTTTATCACCATCAACATCAACACCTTAACCTATATGAGTCAAGGCCCCCTTGGCCAAAAAGTACCAAGGTTCAACTTATCAACACCTCGACCAAAAAGCATCGAGGCCACTTTGGCCAAAAAGCACCAAAGCATATCAACGTGCGGTAACCCATTGGGCACCGACTTAACCAACTTATTAATCTTAATTAGCTTAATTAATTCTTGGTTAAGTTATCTAACTTGTCATTGTAACACCCCGTTTTTCATAAATAAGCTTAGTGCTTTCATATATGTTATATATATGTTTGTATATGCTTGTTATATTTATTTTTTATGCCTAAGTTCACGTTTGGGAAAGTTTAGCCTTAGAAAGGTCCAACCTTGTTAGAGTCCTAATAACATGTTTCACAGTTTTGGCCATATCTTGAGATCTAGATGTCCGATTGAGGTGATCTTTGTGGCTTTGGAAAGTTAGGAGAATTATCTACAAGTCATATTTTACGTGTTTTGGCTAATTCGATAGTTTAGATTGTCTTGTAGTGCAATATTTGAGTGCCCCATGCTCAGGAATTGAGCACGGCCATGCTCAACATGGAGCAAAGTCGTGCTCAACATGGAGCAAAGCCGTGCTCAGGTCAGAGTCCATAAATAGAGCAGTTCCGTGAGGGTTGCAACCCAAACCCTCCTTTTGGCACTTTGGGCAATCCTAGTACGACAGAAACCTCTTCCCTTTCCGTTCCCTTGAACCCCTTGAAGTTCTTATAGTTTGTGAGTCCGTTTTGGAGAGAAGTTAAGCGTGTTAGCATCGTTTAAGGTAACATAGTTATCCCTCCTTGATCTCATTTCCACTTCTTTTGAATTGGGGATTAATTGGTTGTTCTCTTCTCTTCTTGTTTGGCCAAGTCTTGAGGAACTCGTCGAGCCGCTCGAGGAACGTGTCTAGTTTGCCAACATTATCGTTTTGAGAATCTTCATACCAGGTATGGGGAGAAAGGCTAGTATAAACATGTAGGCTATGGGGTAGCGTAAGATGAAGGGTTAACCTATGACCTTGTCGTATGTTATTTGTCTATTTGTTTGTTATCATGTTCATGATGATATATGCTTAATTGATGATTGGTATGCCTTTTAGTGATTTGTGTTGATGATTGGTATGCCTATTGTTGTTATAATTGATAATGGTGTTTATGCCATGATTTTTTTTGGATTGATGACGTTATGAATGAATGATCATGATGATAATGATGTTGTGCTCTTATGAGTGTTGATTGTTGAGGATGTTAATGCCAACAATGATGATAATAAGTCTCTAATTAATTAATAGGTCTTGTTAATGATGTTAAAGATGTTAAAATATGTTAACAATGATAAATGAGATTTAAGGGAAGTTGTCCCAGTTGTTTATAAGGAATGAATATAGTATGAGAGACAGGGTTATGTTCATAGGGCTTAGTTAAAGACCCTAGGATTGATTAGTAAGTGTTCTAGGGACATTAATAACGAAGTTGTGATTAAAGGATTAATTCCCCTTAATGATAAGACATGAAGAACAGTTAAGAATAATGAAGCTAATGTTCAATGATTAGTAAAAGTCAATAGGTTGAATCTATGAACTATCCCAAGGATTTGGCAAAGGGTCTGTGACCCTTCTGCCCAGATCAGTAAGGCTACGCTCCATTGAGCACGGTCGTGCTTAACAAAGAGCATGCATGTGCTCCAGTTTGAATCCCAGGAAAGGGCGTGCTGCTTAAGCACGCCGTGCTAACATCAACAGACAACCGTGCTTTATCAGAAGCTTCAAGACACCCCGTCTTTGAAGGGTGAGCACAACCGTTCTCACCTATGCTGACCAGAACACAGAAAGTTGGACAGGGGTGGTTCACCCAAGTTGTTCCTAATAATAATAAAAGAAGACACCAAACAAAGTGAAGACAAGTTAGATAACTTAAAGATTATAATGTACCTTGGTGTCCTAGTGTCCACCCCAAGTGAAGAGATATTGTACCTTGGTAGCCTAGTGTCCACTCCATGTGATATGATGTTGTACCTTGGCAGCCTAGTGTCCGCTCCAATGGGGCCTTGATGCTTAATGGTCAAGGTGTTGAGGCTCTGTTACTTTTTGGACAGAGTGTTAAGGCTCTGGTCGTTTTTGGCGAGAGTGTTGAGGGGGAGGTCGTCCGAGAGTAAGGCGATATGACCATCCGCGGGATTCGTCCGAAAGGGGATCATGTATACACCGTGGTGGCGCATCTGAGAGTAAGGTGCGTCGGTTATCCAAGGGGTCCACCCATGGTTTGGTGGTCTGGCCCGGCGTTGGTGCTTCTATGGCCAATGTGGAAATGTAACTCCGAAGTCCGACGCCGGGTGTAGATGGATGGAGTAGTGCTTCGCATTGCATTATATGATTGATGATTATATTGTTATAGTGTGATGTGTTGTTGTGTTGGCATGATGACTATGTTATAAATGCTATGTTTCTATGTGCTGTATGTTCATCTTGCCAACTATCCTGTTGCCGTTATGTTTATATATATATGGTTCTTACTCCCAGTCTTTTGTTGTTGCTTTGCATGTACCCTTTTTGTGTTATACAGAGGACGGTGAACAGCTTGCTGAGGAGTGACTTGATGAGTGTGATTTCACCTCATATTTCTTTATCATTTTGCATGCATTTTCATGTATTTTATGTATTTTTAATTTGATATTTGTTAGTTTTTCCCTTTGGAACGGGTAAGGTGGTTCTGTGGTGTTTGTGTACAGGAATTGATGATTAAATTGTTCAAGACCAATTAATTTGGAGTTTGCATGAAGACAGAGCTTAAAAAACAAGAAAAATGAGCCAAGGAGAGACCATCACGGCTTAGGTGTGACCAGCATCACTGCCATGATCGCGTAGGGCTGAAGAAAAAGAAGAACACAAAAGTCAGAACCTGTCACGGTCAGGACATGATGGCGGCCATGACAAGCCAACCATTACAACCATTCTCAAGACAGAACCTGTCAGGGCCTGACCATGACAGGCATCACGGCCGTGACGCGCAAAATCTGGGATTCTGATTTTCTGTTTTTGAACTGATTTGTAATTGCTTAAATATCAAGTTAACCTACATTATAAATAGGACTCTTAGGCTCGAAAATAGGCAATTTTGGGGTTCTACCTTTGGCTAAATTAGGATTTCTCTTCTTCTCCAATTTCTTCTCTTCTCTTAGGATTTTTATGCTTTTATTAATCAATATTACTATGACCATGGCAATGCTTGAGTAGTCGTTTTATTTCTAGGAATTGGGGCTATGCCCAAGACTCGTTTTATATGATGAATTGACATTTTTCCATTTTTGTTAATTTTAATTTTCTTTAGATTTAATTTCTATTGCATGAGTTACTTGTTAATTCGGTGGCCACTTATTTGCATGTTGTAGATACTCTAAGGACGAACTTAGCGGTGAACTTAGATATAGGATCTATAGGATTTAAACTTAGGACTTAAATCACGAGAATTAGAAGCGATCCTTTGAGGGTTCATTGAATTGTCACAAATGTTAATGGGATCAATTTAAATACAATTACCATGAGAGTAGGGGTTGATTTAATTGGGCATGGTTCTTGTATCTCGAGAGGGAACATTAACTTTATTAGGATAAATTCACCTTCAAAGCATTTTGATAATTAAAAAGAGGGGTAGTCAACTTAGTAGCATAAGCAATCTTGTTGGTAACCCAATTCCTGGAAATCTCTTTTAATTTGAAAAACACCCGATTTGATTTGCTTTCCGATTCTGTTTGATTACGATTTTAATACTTGATTTGTTAGTTAATCCTTATTTCAAAAACCAAATCTTTTTCTTGTTTAGCTAAATTAATTTAATAATTAATTTTTGTTCAAGATCACGGTCTCTGTGGGTTCGATCTTTTTATTACTTGACGATAAATCGTACACTTACGGAACCACACTATCAAGTTTTTGGTGCCGTTGCCGGGGACTGTGCTTTCTTGAATTTCAATTTAATTTTTAAATTGATTTTTCTGAACATTTATTTTTATTTTTCTTTTTCTTTTTCTTTTTCTTTTTCTAGTGTATCTATCTCTCTCTTTGCAGGTATTTTTCTCTTTTATGAAAAGATCCCAAAGCCTTGGAACTCTTATTGAAGTTGACCCTGAGATCGAAAGGACTTTTCATATATGTAGGAGACTATAAAGACAAAGAGCGAGAGAAAAGTTGATCCCCATCCCACTCATGGCCGATCAATCGGATACCAAACCATTGAAGGACTACGCAGCCCCAAATGCTAGGGGTTTGCGAACTGTGATTGCTAGGCTAGAAATTGAGGCGGAAAACATCACAATACTGCCTCAGTTAATTGGCATGATTAGGCAACATCAGTTTGGAGGATTACCCTAGAAAGACCCAACTGATCATGTGGAGACATTCCTGGAATTTTGTGATACAACTAGGATTCAAGGAGCTCCAGTTGATGCTATCCACTTGAGGTTATTCCCCTCCTCTCTGATTGGAAAGGCAAGAGCTTGGTTGAAGTTATTGCCTGCTAATACTTTGTCAACATGGGACCAACTGGAGCAGGCATTCTTGGAAAAATTCTTCCCACCATCCAAGGCCACTTACCTACGAACTCAGATCACCGGCTTCTTCCAAAAGGACGAAGAATGCTTATCCGACTCTTGGGATCGTTACAAGGGATTGCTAGAATCTTGCCCACACATGGGATCAAGAAATGGCTATTAGTGCATACCTTCTACAATGGATTGGACTATTCTTCGAAGGTATCACTTGACTCCACAGCTGGTTGAGCATTGATGAATAGACCACTGACTCAAGCATTTGATATCATTGAAAACGTTGCCACCAACTATCACCAATGGGGTTCAGAAAGATGTAATAACCCGAAAACGTTTTCGGGGGGTAAGTTTGAAATGGATGGTAATTGTTTAATTATGTCTAAAGTTGACTCATTGAGTAAATGCATTGATAAGCTCGAAAAAGCTAATGTGAGTTCAATAGGTGCTACTAATGTTTCTTGTGAGATTTATGGAATGCAGGGACATGACATGATGGAGTGCCCACATGGTAGTGCTCCTGGATCTGTTGCTTCGGGATAACAAGTGAATTCTTGTCATAATTTCTATGACACGAACCCGAAGTTGCCAAACTATGTTCCCCCTAATTCTTACAACCAAGGAAGGAAGAATAGCCCTTATCTCTCCTACGGGAACTACAACAACATGTTGAACCACGAATTCCAAGAAGGCCAAGGTAATAGGAAACCCGCATCGGGGTATCCTCAGGTACAAAAGTCTAAACTTGAGTCTCTTATGGAAAATTTTGTTGCTACTCAAACAAAGAAAAATGAAGCATTTAGGCAACATGGTAGGGCGGTCAATGAGGCAATAAAAGAGTTAACATCTAGGGTATATAACTTAGCCATCCATAACAAGATGTTAGAAACTCAGATTGTCCAACAAGCAGGTAATTCAAATAGGCAACCGGACAAATTTCCTGGACAACCTGAGGTGAATCCAGGTAATGAACAATGTAAAGCTGTGAGTTTGAGGAGTGGTAAGAAACTTGAAGATCCCAATGCTAAAGGGAAGAGTGATAATAAGAGTGTAGATGAGGAAGAGGAAGAACCTAATCAAAAAGTGTCTAAGTATGTCCCTCCACCACCTTACCAACCCCCAATACCTTTCCCTCAAAGGTTGGCTAAGGCCAAGTTAGATAAGCATTTTGGGAAATTTCTAGAGGTCCTTAAGAAATTGTACATTAATGTACCCTTCACTGAGGCGTTGCAACAAATGCCCACATATGCTAAATTTCTTAAGGATATATTGTCAAATAAGATAAAGGTAGAGGATTATGAAACATTAGCTTTAACTGAGGAGTGCAATGCTTTAATTCAAAATAAATTGCCTCCTAAATTTAAAGATCCAGGTAGTTTCTCTATTCCATGCTTAATTGGTAACACTAGTTTTGATAAAGCTCTTTGTGATTTGGGGGCTAGTGTTAGTCTTATGCCCTTCTCTGTTTGTAAGAAGTTGGAGATGGGTAAACTAAAACCCACAACAATCTCCCTTCAATTGGTGGATCGGTCCGTCAAATACCCAGTAGGCATCTTGGAGGATGTTCCTATCAGAGTGGGTAAGTTTTTCATTCCTGTAGATTTTGTGGTACTTGAAATAGGGGAAGCTTCCCAAATCCCCATTATTCTTGGTAGACCTTTATTGGCTACCGCAGGAGCAATTATTGATGTTAAATATGGAAAATTGACTTTAATTGTGGGTGATGATAAAGTTGAATTTGATTTAGCTAAATCTGTTAAACACCCTTCTTTTGAGGATTCTTGTTGCAGGGTTGACTTAGTGCACTAAGCGGTGAAAGAAGAATCTGCTCAAGCTTGTCTTGGTGATCTATTGGAGATGTGCTTGATTGGTGGAGACTTAAGTGCTCATGGAGGAGAAGTAAAGGATTATGCCGGCCTCTTGGAGGCTAGTCCGGAAATTTCTCCTCACAAAGCAAAGAAAGAAAACCTTGAGTCGAAGCCAAAGAATGAAGATTTGAAAGATGAAAAAGCTCCTAAGGTAGAACTAAAACCCCTTCCTTCCACATTGAGGTATGAATTTCTTGGTCATAACTCTTCCTATCCGGTAATTGTGAATGCTAGCTTGAATGAGTTGGAAACTGGGAAATTTCTTAGAGAGATTAGAATGCATAGAAAGGTGATAGCATACACAATTGATGACATTAAAGGCATAAATCCTTCCTTTTGCATGCATCACATTTTATTGGAAGATGAGCATAAACCATCCGTTGAGCATCAACGTAGGTTGAACCCAAATATGAAAGAGGTTGTTAAGAAATTAGTGCTTAAGTTGTTAGATGCGGGGGTTATTTATCCAATCTCCGATAGTGAGTGGGTTAGTCCGGTGCATGTGGTTCCTAAGAAAGGGGGGATGACTGTTATCCAAAATGAAAATAATGAACTAATCCCTACTAGGACGGTAACCGGTTGGAGAATGTGCATTGACTATAGGAAATTAAATAAGGCAACAAGAAAATATCACTTCCCTCTCCCATTTATTGATCAAATGCTTGAAAGGTTAGCTAGGCATTCATACTTTTGTTACTTGGATGGTTATTCCGGTTTTCATCAAATCCCTATACTTCCTAGTGATCAAGAAAAGACCACGTTTTTATGGCACTTTTGCCTATAGGAGAATGCCTTTTGGTCTATGTAATGAATCGCCTACCTTTCAAAGATGCATGACTGCAATTTTTTCTGAATTTATTGAAAACATCATGGAGGTTTTTATGGATGATTTTTCTGTTTATGGAACTACCTTTGATGATTGTTTAACAAATTTGTCTAAGATTTTGCAGCGTTGTAAAGAAACTAATTTAGTGTTGAATTGGGAAAATGTCATTTTATGGTAAAAGAGGGTATAGTTCTTAAGCACTTGATTTCTGGAAAAGGTATTGAGGTGGATAGGGCCAAAATTGATGTTATTGAAAATTGCCCCCACCGGTGAATGTGAAAGGAGTTAGAAGTTTCTTGGGACATGCCGGGTTTTATCGGTGTTTCATCAAAGACTTTTCAAAAATTTCTAAACCTTTATCTAACTTATTGATAAAAGATGTTCCATTTGATTTTAATGAGGAATGTTTGAGTGCCTTTTGTAGGTTGAAGGAAGCTTTGACCACCGCTCCCATTTTGCAAACACTAGATTGGAATGAGCCATTTGAGATTATTTGTGATGACAATGACTATGCCGTGGGAGCGGTGTTGGGACAAAGGATAGACAAGAAAGTTCATGTAATTTACTGTGCAAGCAAAACTCTAGATGGAGCTCAAGTCAATTATGCCACCACTGAGAAAGAGTTGCTCGTGGTTGTCTTTGTATTTGAGAAGTTCAGATCATACCTTGTGGGGTCTAAGGTCATTGTGTACACCGACCACTCCGCACTAAAGTATCTCATGAGCAAGAAGGAAGCAAAGCCTGGGCTCATCCAATGGATCCTTATCTTGCAAGAATTCGACTTGGAGATTCGGGATCGGAAAGGGATAGAGAACTTAGTTGCGGACCACCTATCTAGACTTGAACCATTGGAACATGAGAATGACAACTTGCCTATAGATGATTCTTTTCCCGATGAGCAACTGTTCGCCATCTCGGGAGAGAATGCTCCATGGTATGTGGATTTCATGAATTATTTTGTATGTGGGATTCTATCACGGGGTTCAATTATCAACAGAAGAAGAAATTCTATTCGATCTTAATAATTACGTGTGGGATGAGCCTTATATTTTCTGCAAGTGTGCGGATATCATTTACATGAGGTGTATTCCAGAGGTCGAGGTTCCAAGTATCTTGTGTTGTTGTCATTCCTCATCTTATGGAGGACATGCTAGTGCCTCAGAGACCGCGGCCAAGGTATTTCAAGTCGTTTTTTATTGGCCTCATATTTTCGAGAGATGTCCGGATGTTTATGATTGCTTGTGATCCATGTCAAAGAATGAGGAACATCTCTAAGAGGCATGAAATGCAACTCAACACAATGCTAGAAGTCGATATATTTGATGTTTGGGGAGTTGACTACATGGGACCTTTTCCTTCCTCTTGCAACAATAAGTTCATTCTTGTAGCCGTTGATTACATCTCTAAATGGGTGGAACCCATTCCATCCCTAACAAGTGATACAAAGAATGTGATCAAGCTATTCAAGAAGGTGATTTTTCCAAGGTTTGGAATCCCAAGGACAGTTATCAGTGATGGAGAATCTCACTTCATAGAAAAACAATTTGAAAAACTCTTACTCAAATATGGGGTCACTCATAAGGTTGCTACACCTTATCATCCTCAGACAAGTGGTCAAGTCGAAGTTTCCAACAGAGAGATAAAGTGCATTCTAGAGAAGACCATTTCAAGTTCTAGAAAGGATTGGTCATTGAAGCTTGATGATGCTCTTTGGGCAAACTGCGTACGGCTTACAAGACTCCTATTGGGATGACACCCTTTAGACTTATATACAGGAAGCCATGTCATTTGCTGGTCGAGCTTAAGCATAAGACCTTTTGGGCTATTAAGATGTTAAATTTTGATATAAAGGCTGCCGGAGAAAATAGAGTCCTTCAACTTCATGAACTTGATGAGCTAAGATTGGATGCTTATGAGTCCGCAAGATCTTATAAAGAGAGAACAAAGAGATGGCATGATAAGCATATCCTTCGTAGAGAATTCCATGAGGGAGAACTAGTGCTACTCTACAACTCAAGATTGTGGTTATTTCCAGGAAATCTCAAGTCTAGATGGTCCGGACCATTCAAAGTTATGAAGGTGTTTCCATACGGTGCTGTTGAGGTTTAGGACCAAGAACGTGGAACATTCAAAGTCAATGGACAGAGGTTGAAGAACTATTTGGAGAACATCCACTTGAAAATTATAATTGAACTTAGGGAGGAATTCATCATCACTTGGGTACTATACATGATTGGGTAGGCGGATTTGAGACCTTGGATATTTTAATTTCTGATTTTAAAACCGTAGCTTTATTTGATTTCTTATTTGAATTGCGATATTAATCTCTCTCTCTCAACCACTTTGTTACTTGACCAAACGTATCTGATTTCCCGTGGACTAGTTGAATTGGTAGCCCAATCCCTGAGTTCGACCTCGGTAAATTCTTACCGTGTTTATTTTATTACTTGCGACGACCCGGTACACTTGTCGGTGAGTCAACAAGTTTTGGGTGCCGTTGCCGGGGATTGGCACAACCAATTTCCTAATTTTAGGGAAGTTTGATTATTTGGTTAAATTATTTTTATTTTTATTTTTATTTTTATTTTTATTTTTATTTTTATTTTTATTTACTATTATCTCTCTCTACTTCTTTGATTCCACTTGGTCTTGCCTTGTTTTGTATGCGAGGTACACAAGGGAATGCTTCCGGGTTGCGAATATTGTAATGGAGACCATGACACTTGGAACTGTCCGTTCTACTTCTCTCAAGAATATGTGGACTCATGCCATAATTTCTATGACAGCGTGCCCCAGGACAATTATCAGAGTCAGAATCAGTATTGGGGTTATATGAGTAGAGACCATCCGGATTTCGTTTGGAGTAATGATGGTGATGGTCTAGCCTGGCAACCACAACCTCAACAGAATTGGCAACCACAACCTTGGGAGTTGGCTCTGGAGAAGATGAATGCGGCAATGGAAAAGTTTGCAATCGATACAAGCACAGCCATTGACAAGTTGGCAACTCATACAGGGATGGCACTTCAGAATCTAGAGATGCAGATTGCCCAGCTTGCAAGGCAACTAAATGAGCCTCTCCCAGACACTCTCCCAGGTGATACTGAGAACAACCCTGAGAACATAGGCGAAGCCATAACAACTAGAAGCGCTAGGGTGTTGGGATCTGATTTGGATGCAACTAGTTCTCAGGAAGTTGAGGAAGAACCACCACATGTTGAAGAAGAGCAACTTGAGGAAGAGGAATTGACAAGTGACAAGGCACCGAAGCAAGGGGGTAGAGATCAAAATGCAGATAAAGTGGTAGAGGATTTCACCATGCTTGCCAAGCAACCTGAAATTACTGCATTGGATAACTATGTTGGCTTACATGCATGTGTGGACATTGGTAAGTTAGACCCTCCCACTTGTCTGGCACACTTCCTCGAGAAAACACCATTTGGCCCGAGAGGAAGTGAGTTCATAATTACAGAGGTCAATGGAGTTTTCACACACAGGCCAGGTGGGATCATGAATAGTGTCATATTGCTCCTGCAAGGGCCACTTCACAAACCATGGGATCCTGGTGGAGGATTGGATATGATGAGCGTCTCTTGGCCCTTGTACCACAGGCTATGGGATCCAGGTGGATGCTTCTTAATAAGTCAAGCTCGGGATGTTAAACAAGCGTTACTTGGGAGGCAACCCAAGCTAGGTATCCTTTGTTTTTAGTTTATGTCATTTTTATTTATATTATAAAATAATAATAATAATAATAATAATAATAATAATAAAAAATTCTTGATTCGCCACGCGAATCCACAGTGGCCGCGCGAGACAGAAGCCCTGAATCTCAGAGGCTTGCTCACTTTTCTGTCTCGCGACGCGAGGTATACTTTAGCCTCGCGATTCTGGGCATCATCATCTGTTGGAATTCCAGATTCGACTCGCGAGATACTACTCGCCTCGCCAATCTGGAAAGTGTGAATAACAATTTTCCAGATTCACCTCGCGAGTGGTCTATCGCCTCGCGAATCTGCACTTAAGGTTTTAATTTGCAGGAGTTCTTCCAAGATGCTATGCAACAGAAGGGAGCCCGGGAGAATAATTGGATGAGGAGGCAACCATGGAAACTTGATCAGGGAGCACCCTCTCCTCTCCTCTTGTTTTGTTTTTGTTTTTGTTTTTGTTTGTCACTCTTGAATAATTTGAGAAGATCAAGAGTTTTTGTATGAATGTGTGTCGGCAAGCTTGTTGGATCTTGATTAAATTGAGCATAGATTGATTGCATGAATTATTTTGACCATCGATGATTTCCCCCTAGGTTCTGAAAATAGAAAAGTTGATCCCCATGTAAAAAATTGAAAATTGAACTTTGAGAATTTTATTGTAATTACTTGATTTATGATAAGTTTGGGGTGAGGGAGGGTGCACACATTACGAATTGTATCTCGGTCAAACAATTTGCAAAAATGTCCAGGTGAGGATTAGAGCCTCCAACTTTTTTTTTGAATGTGTGAATCACTGTTAAGTTGCACTTTCCCGAATTTGCTTGAATCTCTTTATGGTTTGCATGTTTATGTGTTGCATCAAATGATTTAGGCAATTTTCTTTGAATAACTACTTGGCCTAAAAAGAACCATCCCTAATGCATGTTCCCTGGTTAGCCCCGTTGAGCCTGATTAGCTTATTGTTTCTTGATGACCCTATATTATAAGCCAAAAATCTGAAAAACCATGTTAGCCCAATCTTAGGATTAGGAGAGCATGGAAGCTAGCAAGAGAAGGGTTGTGAGGAACTAAGTTTGGGGTGGCTACAAGGTGATGTGTCATATTGGGGTGAGAAAAAGAAAAATAAAGGTTGAGATCCAAAAAAAAAAAAGAGAGAGAAAAAAAATTGCCAAAAGGAAAAGGGGCAAAACAGAATAAATTAGCAAGGAAAAGGCTGTAGTCACCCGAGGCAAAAAGAAAAATGGAAAAAGGAATTTGACTGGAAGATGTGTCAAATGCTCATGCTCTCTTAGTTCCTAGGGACTTAAGCCTAGTATCCTTGAATATCATACCCTCAGTCAGGCCCCATTACAACCTTTATAAGACCTTCTGATGTTGCATACATGTTTTCGTGGGAACCATTTTTGAGATGAAAATCAAATTCATGGGAAGTGCTCTTGATATGTGAAATTGAGGGAAAAGTTGATAGCCTAGACGAATTTGAGCGAATGAGTGAAATTTTACATACCCTTGTGAGGAAGGCAGTTGTTTGAAATTGGTGATCTTCCTTTTGTGTGTGACCCTGATCCTCAACTTAGATTAATGATTGCATGAATGATGAAGTTCTCAGTTGTTTAAAGTAAATGAATGTGGGGATTACGTTAATGTAGGGGGGAAATCATTGGAGAAAAACTTTTTGGATTGCATGAAATTTGTGCGAAATCGATTAAATCCCTTAAGCTTGCCAAAGTCTTGAGTCCTTTTTGAGTTTTAGCTTGCTTGGGGACAAGCAAGGTTTAAGTTTGGGGTGTTTTGATAAGCCTTTGGCTTATCTAGTTTTATAACTAGATGGACTGTGGTTTTTGTGCAAATTATTCGAGTTCAATCTCGTTTTCGCCCAAATTTGGCATTGTTTTGTTCCTAAGGAGACTTTGACTCGTTCTAGGCAATTTTAGTAGTTTTTAGTCAATTTTGAATAGAATTATGCCTTTTGTTTCTTTTTTATTATTTCAGGTTAGAAGTGAAGCTCCAAGAGTCAAGGAAGCACTTCGAGTCAAGGAAACAGTGGAAATTTCCATTCTGAAGATACTCGCCCCGCGAGTGTAAGCTCGCCCCGCGAGCCTGAAGATCAGCAAAACAGCAACAGTCATCAGTTCTGGCTCGCCTCGCGATAGTCTTCTCGCCTCGCGAGACCCTGAAGATCCTGGAAGACAGAGACCATCACGGCCTAGCCGTGATGAAGGTCACGGCTGTGACAGATTAAGGTTCGAAGACTCGCCCCGCGAATACACTCTCGCCTCGCGAAAATCCAAATTAAAAGCGCGCCAAAACTAATGATTCACCTCGCTAAAGGTTATTCGCCCCGCGAGCGGACAAGAACCAGAATCCCTATTTATAGGCTATTTCAGATCAGAATTGGGGGAGTTTTGGAGAGCTTCTGGGCAGATCCGAATCCTAGTAGTTTTTCCACTGTAGAGTAGCGTTTAGGAATATTTCTATTCTCTTTGGAGCTGCGTCTCCTCTTTTTCTTTTTATGTTATTTTACGATGGTGATTATGTCCGATTGTTTGTCTATGAGCATGAGGAACTAATCCCCTCGTCTGAGGGAACAATGAAGCCACCCATGGCGGTGTAGATTCGATGTGATGTATGTCTTTCTCCCTTGTCTCAATTTATGTTTTCCAATTCTGATTTGATTGTGTTGATCATATGTGTTGCGTGATTGACTAGTTAAACATGTTGAAGCTGATCGGCGATTCGCGTTTTAGAACTTGGATTGGAATCACTAATTGAATAATGAGCACGACAGTGGATTTAGGAGATTAGTGCAACCTTATAGGGAACACGAATTAACATAATTCGAGATTAGGGTTATGAGACCTAGTAAGTAATTAATCCAATCGTCGAATACGTCCTATTGAGCACGACAGTGGATATAGGAGAAATTGGGGGTCCCGGTTGACATTATAATTGAACTTAGGGAGGAATTCATCATCACTTGGGTACTATACATGATTGGGTAGGCGGATTTGAGACCTTGGATATTTTAATTTCTGATTTTAAAACCGTAGCTTTATTTGATTTCTTATTTGAATTGCGATATTAATCTCTCTCTCTCAACCACTTTCTATTACTTGACCAAACGTATCTGATTTCCCGCGGACTAGTTGAATTGGTAGCCCAATCCCTGAGTTCGACCTCGGTAAATTCTTACCGTGTTTATTTTATTACTTGCGACGACTCGGTACACTTACCGGTGACCCAACACCTATTGAGATACAGAGGCATTACGCCTGCCACCACCGACAAGGCCATCTGGGCGCTCTTCTTCATCCTTTGCAGGTACATGTTCCGGGGACACATATGCACGACTAGAATCCACCATGAACACAATCTTAACAAACCAGGAGCGCATGATGGAGGAGCAGCACGAACAGAGAGCCATGATCCAGCAGCTCTATGATTGGCATCTGAGCCAGCACCCATCACCACCTCAGTGAGTTGTTCCATTATTTATTTATTTTTATTTTTTATCCTCCCTCAGACTTGATTATTTATATTGGGGACAATGTAAGTTTTTAAGCTTGGGGTAGGGGTATTTTTGCATTTTTTTACATTTTTCAATTTTCATCTTGCATATTTTAGATGTAGTTTTTGCATGATCACATCATTAGATTGCCCCTTGCTTAGAGTATGCATCCAATTGTGAGAACTTTGTACCAAATGATTTGAGACAGTGAATTTTTGAACCCATTTTTTTTTTTTTAAAGTAATCTTTTGGTCCCTATACGTGATACTGATTTTCAATTTGGTCCCTATACGTAAAAAGTTATCAATTTAGTCCTTATACGTGACACTGGTTTTCAATTTGGTCATCACCGCTAATTGGTCCCTATATAAGAGGGACCAAATTGCAAATTATTATCACATATAGGGACCAAATTGAAAATAATTGTCACATGTAGGGACCGATTTCATTTTTTTTTTGTTGAATTGGTCCCTACATGTGACAATAATTTACAATTTGGTCCTCTTATATAGGGACCGATTAGCGGTAAGGATCAAATTGAAAACCAGTGACACGTATAGGGACCAAATTGATAACTTTTTACGTATAGGGACCAAATTGAAAATCAGTGTCACGTATAGAAACCAAAAGATTACTTTAACCTTTTTTTTGTATTCTTGTGATAGGATAAAAATAAAAATGCTTGAGATGATCTTTTGATAGTTGATAATTAGCATGTGGTTCCTTGAATCTGTGTTTCTCATTAATTTCAACTACTAAATGTGAGAATTTTGAGCCTAAAAGGGGTACTCACCAAATTTACCCCATTCTTTGTGATTGAGTGTTTTTTTCCTCTTGGATTGTATTCTCTAGAACTTGACTTGAAACCGTTTTTAAACTTAAATTTTTTTTAAAACATATTTGAAAATGATTGAGGCATTAGGTATTTTTCTGGCCTTCTGAGCTTTGACTGATTAAATGCTACCCCTTAGTTGCCCAATTTTGAGCCTAAAAGAATAAAATGCTTTTCTTGGTACCTTGATTAATTTTGATGAATGATGCTTGGTATGGCACCTTTTAAAGTATTGCAAAAAGGGCAAAAAGATGGTTTGAAAAATAAATTGTGGGATGAAAAAGTTGAAAAATTATTTATCTTAAGTTGAAAATCTCCTTTTCTCCAAATAAAAAAATAAAACCAAAAAATAATAAATGGAGAAGGGGATGAGAAAAAAAAAGGAAAGTGAGAAATAAAAGGAAAAAGAAAAGAAAGAAAGAAAGGTGGAAAAGTGCATTAAAGCCCAAAATAGGTATTTTAGAAGGTTGTCATGCTTTGCATTGTTTGATATTTTGTTAGCCTTCTTGGATTTTCCCTTTCTTGATTTCCCCACCTAACGATTAATCTCATGGCCCCATTACAACCAAAATAAAAGACATCTTGATTCTTATGTGTTTTCATTAATAAAGTAGAGATTTGGTTAATAATCAAGCTTATGGTAGGATACCTTGAGGAAATTGAGTGAATTGTCATACGTCCTTAAACACTTGAGTGAGGTGAGAAGAGTGCCCGAATTAGTAGAGATGTGAATTTAGGGAACCTAAGCTTCTAATTGGACTTGAAATTGATGGTCTCTTGTTACTTATTTGGATATGCCTGTTACTTGGACTTGTTACTTGGGTTCTTGTTTCACTGTCCATGCTCTGATTGTTTATCTTTTCTGGCCTTGGTTATTGCTTGAGGACAAGCAAAATCTTAAGCTTGTGGTAGTTTGATGAGTGTGATTTCACCTCATATTTCTTTATCATTTTTCATGCATCGTATTTTAATGGAAGATGAGCATAAACCACCATTGAGCATCAACGTAGGTTGAACCCAAATATGAAAGAGGTTGTTAAGAAAGAAGTGCTTAAGTTGTTAGATGCGGGGGTTATTTATCCAATCTCCGATAGTGAGTGGGTTAGTCCGGTGCATGTGGTTCCTAAGAAAGGGGGGAAGACTGTTATCCAAAATGAAAATAATGTACTAATCCCTACTAGGACGGTAACCGTTTGGAGAATGTGCATTGACTATAGGAAATTAAATAAGGCAACAAGAAAAGATCACTTCCCTCTCCCATTTATTGATCAAATGCTTGAAAGGTTAACTAGGCATTCATACTTTTGTTACTTGGATGATTATTCAAGTTTTCATCAAATCCCTATACATCCTAGTGATCAAGAAAAGACCATGTTCACTTATCCCTATAGAACTTTTGTCTATAGGAGAATGCCTTTTGGTCTAAGTAATGCACTGGCTACCTTCCAAAGGTGCATGACTGCATTTTTTTCTGAATTTATTGAAAACATCATGGAGGTTTTTATGGATGATTTTTCTGTTTATGGAACTACCTTTGATGATTGGTTAATAAATTTGTCTAAGATTTTGCAGCATTGTGAAGAAACTAATTTGGTGTTGAATTGGGAAAAGTGTTATTTTATGGTAAAAGAGGGTATAGATATATATATGTTATACATATGTTTGATCTTTATGCATATGTGTATGTTGGTGGTAGTTTAGCCTTTGGGAGGGTCTTAATAGTAAATTCTGGTTTTCTGGGATCCGCCCGGCCTAAGTTTTTTGAGCTTGGCCTAACAGTCTGCGCCGCCTAAGTTTTCTGAGCTCGGCCAAACGATGCTGACAGCAATTCGTTTTGGGACTTCTATTTCGGCCAAGTTACACCCTAATTCATTTTAAACCTCTAAAGCACACCCTAAACTGTAGTCTATCACATCCCAACACTCAGAGCTGCCTCCCTTCTCTTTTTCTCTCAATTTCCATCAACCGTCTCTAGAAAACTCTTTCAAGGTAATTCGTTCTTGCACTGTTCTTCACCATTCTTTGATAGGAGAACATCGCTGCGAAGACATGATCATCATATTCGCTGTTTATACCTTCAAACATGGTAAGATTCGTACACCTCATCCCTCTCGTTCTTTCCCCTTTTAATTTCTTGGCCTAAGAGTCTAATTAAGGTGTTTCCTTGCTGTTCTTGAGGTTGTAGATAAGTGCTCGTGAGACGAGACCCTAGAGAACCCTCTTTCTTCTTTTGAAACGCAAACCGTATACCAAGTATGGGGAGAAGGAATAGTATGAGTATGTAGGCTTTGGGGTAACGTAAGACGAATGGTTACCCATGACCCTTTCCTTTGATAACATGTCTACATGCCTTATTCCTGTTTGTTATATGATGCTTAACTGTTATGATGTTGATGACTGGCATGACTGTTATTATTGATTTATGTTGTTTGTTAAAAATATGTTGATGTTGTAATGCCATGATTATGATGAGTATATTGTTATTGGTTGTTGTTGTGTTGTGCTCTTTATGAGTGTTGATTGTTGAGGATGCTAATGCCAACAATGATGTTAATACATTAATACGTTAATGATAATAATGATAATTAAGGGATTTGTCCCCAGTTGTTCATAATACATGAATATAGTGTGAGAGGTAAGGTTATGTTCATAGGGCTTAGTTAAAGACCCTAGGATTGATTAATGAGTGTTCTAGGGACATTAATAACGAAGCTATGATTAAAAGATTAATTCCCCATGATGATAAGACATGAATATTAATGAAGAACAGTTAAGATTAATGAAGTTATGATCAATGGATTAGTAAGAGCCAATAGGTTGAATTTGTGAACTATCCCAAGGATTTGGGAAAGGGTTCCTGACCCTGTCTGCCCAGATCAGTACAGCCACGCTCCATTGAGCACGACCGTGATTGATAAGGAGCACGCCCGTGCTCCAGTTTGAAACCCAGAGCAGGGCGCGCATTTAAGCATGCTCGTGCTCAGCAGGAAACACGGTCGTGCTTGCCTGTAGGTCCTGCACACCCGTGCTGAGGGTGAGCACGCCCATGCTCACTTGACCAGAACAGAAACCAGAATGTTGAAATAGGGGGTTTCACCCCAAACACTTAAAAGCCTTAATAAGATACCAACGGAAAATGAAGACCAAAGACAAGTGATAAGATGTTGTACCTTGGTAGCCTAGTGTCCGCTCCAAGCATTAAGATATTGAACCTTGGTAGCCTAGTGTTCGCTCCAAGGGGGCCTTGATGCTTGATGGTCAAGGTGTTCAGCTCTGGTGCTTAATGGCCAGAGTGTTGTTTATGCTTCAAAGACTAAACGATGAATGTTGAACAATAATCCTCGATAGCCTAGTGGTCGAGGTGTTGATGGTGATAAAACTTGGGTAGCCTATGGGCCCAGGAGGAGGTGGTGGTTGTGGTTGTGTGTTGTTTGCCATGCATTCACGCATCAGAGATGTTGATTGGAGGTTGTGCAACGTAGGGGAGGTTGTCCGAGAGTAAGACGATCTGGCCCTCCGCGGGATTCGTCCGAAAGGGAATCAAGTATAAACCATGGTGGTGCATCCGAGAATAAGATGTGTCGGATGTCCTAGGGGTCCACCCATGGTTTGGTGGATTGCCCCAGTGTTGGTGCTTATGGGCCAATGTGGAAATGTAACCCCAAAGTTGGCATCGTGAGTTAGTTTGGATCCAAGTGCATAGTAGTGGAGTGGAGCATAACTGCATTGCATAGCATACACGTTATATGATGATGGTTGTTATGATATTGCTGTTTGATATAACATGCTTGTTCTATGTATGCTCGTCTTGTTAACTGCTTCCTTGCCGTTATATTTATATATATGTTTCTTACTCCCTATCTCTATGTTTCTTGTTTGTGGCATGTATTGTTTATGCAGAGGTCGATGTGCAGCCAGTTGAGGAGTGACTCTAAGGAGCCACGACTCGTAGATAGGATTTACCATTTTCAGTAGTTGTTTAGTTGTTTCCAGTTGTATCCGAGTTATTTTATCGGATTGGTTATACCAGCTCTGTAGTGTGACATCGGGGTTGGGTTCGTTTATGGTTTTCTTTTATGTTATGTTTTCTTTATAAACATGTTTTGGTTATTTCCGCGTTACGTTACAATGCCACGGTCTCTGCCCGGTTTTGATAATTATATATATTTGCATGTGTTCTATCTCTTTTATATGTGTTATCGCTTTTGAATGCATGCGGGGTAAAGGGTGACTCTGAGGAGCCGCTTCTAGTAGTTAGTTTATGTTTAGCTTAGTTTATTATCCAAGTTGTTTATCGGATTGGTTATACCATCTCTGTAATGTGACATCGGGGTTGTGTTTCGTTTATATGTTTATGTTATGTTTTCTTTATAAACATGTTTTGGTTTTCTGCGTTTGTTGAACTTGTTCATGTGGGACCTTTCTACCCGTGAACCTTTTTATAAAGGACGTATGTTATGTTATTTTATTATGTATATATATATATATATATATATATATATATATTATGCCTTTTATTGCTTATATAATATGCGGGGTAGTTGGGTGTCACAGTCATCATTCGATTTGTGTATTATTTCATAATTTGGGGCATTTGGGGTAAAACACCCCTTAAAATCTTTAATCTCGGATTCTGTCCTGGAGGGGGAGCTTGGGTGTGCTCACCCTATGCACGGGCGTGCTTGCACTTTAGTGAAACACGGTCGTGATTCTTCTTATGCACGATCGTGCTTAATGCACGACCATCTTCCAGAATTCAAACTGGGAGTACGGGTGTGCTCCCTGTTAAGAACAACCATGCTCCTGGGTATGTTCGTACAGTCTGGGTAAATTCAACATGTTATTTTTAGCCAAACTCCCTAAACATTCTTAAATCATTCCTAGAGTCCTTGCTAAATCATTGGGTATAAACCTCATCCCTTACTATTAATCCATGTTTTATGAACATTTTGGGGAATTAATCCATTAATTTTCATGTTAATAAAGAGCCTTATTCTAACCAATTAGAGTTTTATTAATCGTTTCAACATCAACCATCAGACATTCAGCCAACAACGCATAACAACATTATCAGCCAACAACATTTAGTCATGTCACACCATCACCATTAAACCAACAACATTCATGTCGTGGATAACATACCAATTTAACCAATTAAGTCATGGCATAAACATATTAACCAAACATACAGAAATTGGCATACATCATCATGAATATTAAACAGATACATCAACTAGGCATCGTAACAGGCATACCAATAACCAATAAACAAATATAGAAATTAGACATTCATAACGGTTGACAACACTGGGGTTATGGGAACCCCTCATCTTACGCTACCCCCTTGCCTAATGTTTATACTATCATTTTCCCCATACCTGATATGAAGATTCCGACAATGGCTAAGCGGTAGACTAAACGATAAACCCAACGTGTTCCCTCGAGCGGCTCAGTTAGCTTTCCAAGCCTTGGTCAAACAAAAGAGTCAACCAATTAGTTCCCAAATCTAAATAGAAGAAAATTAAACATTAAGAGGGAGGAATTGTTACCTATAAGGATTAGCACAGACGAACTAAGACTTCCCAAACGTCTCCAAATTAAACTCCAACAATGCAATGGGTTTAGAGAAAATAGGGAAGAGGAGGGTTGCAGCCCCACTAGGGTGACCAAAGCTTGCCAAAATAAGGTTTAAACGCAACCCTCGGTTACTGTACAGATTTTATAGGCTCCAGACCTAAGGACGGTCGTGCACCTTGCTAAGCACCGGTGTGCTTACATTAGCGCCTCCATGATGCCAATCCCTTGCACGGCCGTGCTTCCTATTGAGCACGCCCGTGCTTGTGACTCAAATAGTCACAAGACACAGCCTTGAGCACGGGCGTGCTAGACATGAGCACGGTCGTGATCATGTACCAAAAAGGGATTTTAAGCTTAGAAATCCCACTTAGTCCTTCAACAACCATTTTAAGCTAAGTCCTAAGGCTTAAACAACCAAACAAGCATACATATAAGCACTTAACAAAAAACAGGGTGTTACAATCCCATTTTAAGTCCAGGATGGAGAATGGTGTGACCACAGGCTTGTCATCCATTAGTATCGGTAGGATGTCCCACTGAGAGCTGATGGGACCTTGGTGTAGTTTCATTAATGAGCAATGAAAGACGGGATGAATTTTTGAGGATGAAGGCAGGGGCAAACGGTAAGCAATAGAACCAATAGTTTCGGTAATTTGATAAGGACCATTGTAGCGTTTACCGAGCTTGCTATAGAGAGAGCCTGAAATAGATGTTTGGCGATGAGGGCGTAGCTTCACATATTTCCAATCACCCACTTGGTACTGCACTGCTTTGCAGTGTGAATCAGGTGAATCCTTCATTTGTTGTTGGGCCTTAAGTAGCTTTCTTCTGAGTTTGTTGAGATGATCCTCCCTAGTTGTCAATAAAGAGTCCACAACTTCGATGGAAGACATTCCTGCAAGGTAGTTAGGGATGGTGGGGGTGGTTTGCTGAATGTCACCTGGAAAGGAGTTAATCCTGTAGCTGAGTGACTTGCGGTGTTGTAGGACCATTCCGCCAGACTGAGATACTTTCCCCATTGATAAGGTTGATTGTGGACGAATACTCAGATATTTTTCTAGGACATGGTTGAGGACCTCCGTTTGTCCATCGGCTTGTGGATTATAGGAGGTGCTCATCCTAAGCTTGCTGCCATTTAGCCTAAATAGTTCCTTCCAAAAATTGATCATGAAGATTGGGTCCCTATATAAGATCATACTTTTTGGGAAACCATGGACTTTACAAACCATATCCAAAAAGAGTTTAGCTACTTTTGATGCTGTAAAGCTGGTTGGAAGCATGCCGAAATGGGCTCCTTTGTAGAATCAATCCACAACAACCAAAATAACATTAAATCCGTGGTATGGTGGCAGCCCGGTGAAGTCCAAAGACAAATCTTCCCATGGGTTGGAGGGGATTGGAATTGGTTGAAGGAGGACTACAGGTTTTTTGTGATATAGTTGGTGCTTTGGCAATCTGGACACTCTAACACAAATTTTAAACATCATTCTTCGTGGCGGGCCAGAAGAAATTCTTCATTAGGTGACTCAAAGTTTTAGCTACTCCCATATGTCCCCCAAGTGGAGATTTGTGAAATTCAGCTAGTAATAGTGGAATGAAGAAGTTACCTATGTTAATCCAAATGCGGTTCTTGTATAATAACAAACCAGAAGCGAGCTTATAATGAGGGAGGGTGTGAGGGGCTGCTGCACTTGTTGTCTGAGGGTTGTATATTCATCACAAAGCACCAATTCCTGCTTCAGGTCATCTATGAATTTGAAGTGCGGGATAGACAGTATCCAACAGGCTTCGGTGCTAGAATCATGGACCCGAGATAGCGTGTCTGCTACTGCGTTGTGCTTCCATGCTTTGTATTGAATATTGTAGTCATACCCCAATAGTTTGGCGAGGTAGATTTGTTGCTCAGGGGTTTGTATGCTTTGTCCCATTAGCTCCTTGTGTAACAGCCTGTTTTCTTAATTACGCTGTATTACCGGTAAATATATATTTATTTATATTTTTATCTGAGACCTAGGAAATGATTTTGGAGAAAACAAAATCATATTCATACTTTACCCATTTGGATAGAGGATTTTTTTTCAAAGTTTTGATTTGTAACACTTGATCTATGTTACTTAATACTCTAATAACTAGGATCCAAAAGATGGAATTGAGAAAATAACCCTAGCCCTATTTTTGAGTCATGGCTGAAACTAACCTAAGATTGTCGTGATTGGGTTTTATTTGATTAATTTATTTTTATGTGATTTGGTTGAAGGTTAACTGATAATTGTGGTGTAGTAACGAGGATCGGAAAGTTCGTGAATCCGGTGATAAGTTCAGGTAGGGGAAAGAATCAATTTGTCGTCGGAATGGATAAGTAGTATATTTTATAATAATTGTGTAGGGCGACCTAAACCCTACTAGTGGTTGAGTAATCGACAAGACCAAAATCACATTGGAAACTTTTCCTTAATACCAATGATGATTTGGGGATTGTAGGTTTATCGCATTAGGATAATTTTATAATATTTGAGGATGTCTGACTTATGTATTATTAAATTGTTTGTGACATGCTGGTTGAGGTATTCTACTGCATATGACGTTTTATTTTGGTGTTTGAATATTTTATGAGTATTGTATTAAGCATGATCTGCCTGGTTTGATAATATGCTTGGTTGGTTTTTAAGTAAAGATATGTGTTGTTCGGAGATATTTTGTTTGGGTGAGAGATTGAATGTGCCTTAGAGGTGCCCAGCTTAAATTTATTATTTTATGGATGAGATGTGACATAGAATGCGAGTTGAGGCTATGATGGAAGCTTGAGGCACTAGGTTGTTATTGATGCGAGTTAGTGAGATTTATATATATGCATTGTTGTTCATGACCATGTGTTGGGAATACACGAGGTCAGAGTATCCGATTGCAGATACCTGATATTACGAGTCAGTACCATAATGGTAATGGGGAAAACTACCATGATACTCTCGTAGTCCTTGCCGATCCGCTCTGGGTATCCTAACGGTAATGGGGATGGTTTTATATTATGCAACTATTCTCTAACTGTAATGGGGGAAATAGTATCATTCTTTGAATCAGCACTCTAACGGTAATGGGGGTGTGCACTGTATGAACGGGCACATGTCGCTTGGACAACTGACTAACATCCTTAACGGTAATGGGGGATGGTGACAGGATTGGTAGTGGCCACATCAGCATAAAGGTTAGATTGTATGAGTTTGAGGGTAGAGGATGATATCGTAAAATAAGGATGATGGTTGATTTTGAGTGATGTGTGTTTGTGACTGTTGTTATATTATATACTATGACTCTTTTCCACTTTTGATGATAGAACTGTTTCTTATCCCCTATTTTCTGTATTTGGTATATATTTTATCATGTGATCGTACGAGAAGATCCGGTGGAGGAACTAGCTACTGAGGAGCTGGATGGGATTCCGTATGAACCGGATGCGAGAGGATGAGCTGTGGATTCCAACGATGTAGTTACTAGTGTCTTGGGCCAGTGAGTCTTATAAGACGTTTTATTTTCCGCTGATTATAATAGTTTGTGTAAGTATGTACCTGCAAGGGATCCTACTAATAGGATACCCCTAAACAGTACCATGTTTTTTTGTGTGGGATAAACATATGTGTGTATGTGTAATATAATCATGGTGTGGTGTGTTAACTTTCCGAAGTTGGATATGTTATAAATAAGTTTTTAATATCTTCGTAATTTAGGGTTAGGTTTCATGTTAAGTACGCAATTAAGTTTAATAAATAATTAATGGCGCAACGGGGTGTCACACCTTGAAACTCTTGGGGTCGATTAAGATGGTGAAAGAATGACCAACCAGGTATTGTCTCCAACATTTTGCGGCTTTTGAGATGGCATGTAATTCCCTGACATAAGTAGATGAAAGCAACAACTTGGGGTAGAATTGTTTGCTAAAATAGGAGATCGGATGGCCATCTTGTAAAAGAACTTCACCCAATCCCGAGCCTGAGGCATCAGTTTCTATGATGAAAGGCTTAGAAAAATTAGGAAGGGCAAGTACCGGGGCTGTGGTCATAGCTGCTTTGAGGGCACTAAAAGCATTGTGAGATGTTGGGTTCCAATTGAATTGATCCTTGCGCAACAGAAAAGTCAGAGGAGCTGCAATTTTAGCATAGCCTTGTATAAACCAGGGATAGAATCTGGTGAGCCCCAAAAATTCGCTCAAGGAACGATTGGAAGTCACGACTGGCCAGTCCAGCATAGCCTGGTTCTTCATGGGCTCGGATTCGACACCATTGTCAGAGACAATATGCCTAAGGTGTTCTATCTTGTGCTGACCGAACTCACACTTAGAGTGCTTAAGGTAGAATTGGCCTTCCTTCAATTTTTGGAACACCAATTCTAAGTGTTGGATATGCTGCTCGAGTAGACTACTGAAGACCAGTATGTCGTCAAAGAAGACCAGAACAAAACAACGGAGCAATGGCTTGAAAATGTCATTCATTGTTGCCCTGAAAGTTGAGGGAGCATTGCAAAGGCCGAACGGTAAGACCCGGTACTCCTAATGACCCTGGTGAGTTCGGAATGCCGTCTTCGGTATGTCGTCAGGTCGCATCAGAATATGGTGGAAACCTTGGGCGAGATCCAGTTTAGAGAACCAGCTTGCTCCCCCCAACTCGTCGAGCAGCTCATCAATTGTTGGGATGGGGAAGCGGTCTTTCTATAACGTCTTTCGTTACATTAGTAACCCAAATTAATTTCAATAAAATCCTTTTAAACATTTAATTAAAATATACGAGTTATAAAATTTCCTCAAATAATTAAGTTTTAAAAAAATGCCTTGTATTAAAAAAATAATAATATTTCAAAGTAATGAAAAATATTAATAAATCCATACGTTCGAATGAAGATCAAAAGCCTCAAAATCGGATGTCTAATAAACCAAAAGATATAATAAATGATAAACTAGAACTAATATCTTCAAGACTTTCTCAAGTCGCTGCACCCTCTATGTCATCACCTATAAACTCTGAATGACAACACCACTAATGAGATTTATAATCCCAATAAGTAAATACGGTTCTAAAAGGTTTTCGAAAAGATGTTGCTTTCAGTCGGCATGGTAACCGGAAAAACAACCATGGTAGTCCGTCATTTTTCAAAATAATATAATCTCAAAGTATTTCAAATAATAACATAAATAAGCCGCAACACATATAATAATACGAACAAACAAACATATGAGTGCAATGACATCTCATTGTCTTCTCTTTGTAGGAGGCCCTTTGCCATTGCCTCGTATTAGGCCAATTTGTCATCACAACGAGTTAGGCCCTTTGCCATTTCTTTGAAGGAAGTATCCAAAACCTTGCAATGTCCAACATTGCCTTCTCCATGTAGGAGGCCTTTTGCCATTACCTCGCATTAGGCCAATCTTCCATCGCTACGAGTTAGACCATTTGCCATCTCTACAAACGAGGTACCCATACCCTTGCAATAATCATCATTGCTTTCTCCTTGAGGGAGGCCCTTTGCCATTGCCTCGCATTAGGCCAATCTGCCATCGCAATGAGTTAGGCCCTTTGCCATCTCCTCGAAGGAGGTATCTCAAACGATTATCTCTCCCTAAGAGAGATAACCAAACACATGCATATTACCATACAGTCATTCAAAATAACCTCAATACATAACATCATATCACATGTATTAATTTTCATCATATTCATATCAAAGCAACACTAAGGCACCACATATCACAAAAAGACATACCAAACAATAATAATCATATCACCAATTATGTAAATATTCAATCTCATAATAATTAATCACCAATAAAACATCAATTTCATTTTAAAGACAAAACCCCAAATAATTACTTTTTAATTTCATAGTCAAACCCTTTAAATCTATACCATGGAAGTTTAAGAAAAAGGTGTTTACTTACCTCTCGAAGACCTCCAAAAAAACTCTAAAATTTATCTATGACAAAATCTAGTGCTTCACTAAAAATCTTTCTTCTTTTTGCCAAAGTTGGATCTATGCGGCTTAAAACGCTACTCTTCTCTCTCTCTCTTTTTTTTGTGTTCGGCGGTGCTAGGGTGAAAAGCTTTTCATTCTTTCAATTAAGAGCATGTTTGGGACAACTTATTTTTAAACCTTTCAGCTGTTTAGCACTTATTCAGCTGTTTTGTAAATTAAGCATTGTGTTTGGGAAAAAAACTGAAATGTTAAAAAAAGTTGTTTTGTATAGGAAACAGTTGTTTTGGGATAATCTGAAATGTTGAGCTGTTTTGGAAATAAGCTGAAATGTTTAGTTGTTTTGTTCAAAGCTTTCCCATAATAACCTTTATTCACCAAACACTCGTCCGCCCAAGCCCACTGTCCGACCGGCCATAGAACCCGCATCCCTCCTCCGCCGTATCCCCACCCATGATGCTTCCTGGTCCAGACCAGGACCCGTGAGCCTTCGACTCAGATCTGGTCTCCTTCCGCTATCCCTCCTCGCTTTGCCTCAATCATCATGATGACACCATACTCCGCGAGCTTCATCACCGTTCAAACCAAAGACGACACTGTCACCCACTCCCTTTCTCAGTGTCGCATCGCGAAGGTGAAGGACCAAGGTCATTTGGTTTCTCTGTTTCTGTAACTCCTCTTTCCTTAAGGTGGCAGTTGGGGTGGAGCAAAGGGAAGGAGATGGGTTTGTGAGTGGGGAAGCAGTGGAGAGGAGGGTGAGGGAGTTGATGGAATCAAAGAGAGGGAAGGAGATGAGGGAGAGAAGCTTGAAGATTAGAGAGATGGCTACAGCTGCAGTTGGGGAATTTGGGTCTTTCCAGAAACGCATTTTGCCTTATTATTATTATTTCATTAAAATTACCTAATGTAAAAAATAGTATATTTTCACATGTTTTCCTTAAGGAAAAAATTTATAAATTTTATTAATTTTTTTTATAAATAGTCAATTTTTTTTTAACAAGATATAAAAATATCTAATGTTAAAAGAAAAACAAATATTATAAACAAATTTCTTCGTACCCTTTTTCGTAAGTTACTATGTAAAAGTGATTATTTTTGCACCACCCAAACGAAATTAATTATCTTAAAATCGTTTTTCAGCAAACATACCCAAACAAAAACAGATTCTGATTATAATTGATTATCACAATAATCGAATATTTGAAAACAGATTATCAGCATAATCTTTTTTTTCCAACTTTTCCAAACACACTCAAAGGAGTCCTATTTCAATCTATACAATGGGCCTAGTTTTTTTTTTAATTAATAAAAAAATCAACTAAATTAAGAATTTTATTGTTCTCCCTTCCTTATCTAAGAATTCGAAACTCACCGTGGGATGCATTTTGCAAAAAGGCAAATTCTTTTTAATTTCAACGGGAACCCTCATGATCAACCTCTGGCTCGACTAGTTTTATGACTAGTATGATCGTGGTTTTGTGCTAATTATATCTCGTTTTCGCCCAAATTAGACTCGATTGTCCTCAAGCAAGGTTTTGAGTCTCTTAAGTAGTTTTAGGATATTTTAGCTAGTTTTGAGTCAAATAAAGCACTTATTGCTATTTCATGTTTCAGGTTAATAAGGAGAGCAAGAAGGGAAGGGACCTTAGAAGCAGAAGCCATCACGGCCCAGCCGTGACACTGGTCACGGCCGTGATAAGCTACTCATGGAAGACAGAAAGGATCACGGCCCATCCGTGATGAGGGTCACGGCCGTGACAGATCAGCACCCAAAGTCAGAATGCATCACGGCCTGGAAGTGATAGGCATCACGGCCGTGACGGACCAGAAGTTGAACGCATGCCCTTGACAGAAGCGGTCACGGCCTAGCCATGACGGCCATCACGGCCGTGACGCGCGGCCTCTTTATAAATAGAGACACAACAGACACAGAGACCATCCAGATTTTCATTGTTTACATTATACTTCTAGGTTTTTGTCACATTTGTAATGGAGAACTAATCTCCCTGGATTAATCTGCTGTGATCGGCTTCCGCCGACACTTGAGGTTTTGTAATTCCCGGATTGATTTGCTTTTCTCTTTCAATACTATTCTATATTCTCTGTTTGCTTAATTCAGTTTGTATCGAATGAGTATTGGTTCGTTTCGATGATTTTATGTTCCTAAACTTAATCGTGTTTGCTTAATTCGCGTGCGTTCAATCGTGTTTGCTTAATTCACGAGAGCTTCATCCGTTTGCTTAATTCGGAATTAGGAACATATGTCTCGTAGCGTCAATTTCGCTTGTTAATTGATGCTACAAATCGAAAAGGGATTATAATCCGCTTAGGGCTTGGAATTACATGAACCAATGATAATGGGAGACCGAACAACAGATTAATCGTCTTTAGCTTATTTGATAATCACTTAAACTGCTCTGCTTTTCTGCTCTGTTTTTGTTCTGTTTTTCAATTGAATTTCAAATCCTAACCCCCCAAACCGATTTTTCTGCGAATAACAATCCAAGAGTCCTTGTGAGATGATACTCGAGTTGTCGCACCCTGACTACAGTTTTTACAAACCACTCGTTCTTTTTGACGCGCGTGTGACAGCGTGTCACCTCACTTTATTTCTTACTATTTTTTATTATTATTTAATCTAAAAGATCAATATGTGATTGAGTAATGGTATTTGTACAACTGAATTCTAGACACCTGGGTGACACCTGCAATATTTGGTTAATACAATTCAAATATGTGGTTAATTACGTTCAGTGGATGGTTAATGAGTTGTGATACCTTGTTATATCCATTAATCATCCATTGAACGTGATTAACCACATATTTGAACTGCATTAACCACGATTTTTCCGGTGTTCAAATATACATGGGGTCATGTGTATTTGAACTCCTGAAAATCATGGTTAATGCAATTCAAATATGTGGTTAATTAAGTTCAGTGGATGGTTAATGAGTTGTGACACCTTGTTACATCCATTAACCATCTACTGAATGTAATTAGCCACATATTTGAACCGCATTAACCAGATATCGCAGGTGTCACCCGGGTGTCCAAAATCCAGGTGTACAAATAACATTACTCTATGTGATTAGTCTAAAAAATTAACCACTTTCTTGTTTTATTTTATATTTATTTCCCCTTCTTCCTATTTCTTCACCTTTTAATTATATTTTATTTGCACTATGCTTTTTATTATCTTAATCTTTTTTATCAAATTAATTATATTAAAATTTTAGGATGTTACACTTTCACCGTAATGGTGTTGAGCGCTCTGTAGTCGACACAGAAGCGCCAAAACCTGTCCTTTTCTTGACGAGCATTACCAGAGAAGAGAATGGGCTACGACTTGGTTGAGTCATGCCCGCGACCAACATCTCCTCTACTTGGCATTCAATTTCCAGCTTCTGGAAATAAGGGTAACGATACAACCTAACGTTCACAAGGGAGGTATTTGGGTGGAGATTGATGGTGTGGTCGGTAGGTCTTTGTGGAGGAAGGGAGGCGGGTTTCTGGACCAGGGAGAAGAATTTGGTGAGGAGAGGCTCAATGGGGTCAGGGATAGGGGATTTGGGTCTATTGGTGGCGTGGGCTTCTGATAAGGGAACCGAAGCAGGGCCCAATTGTATGTGAAAAAATGTTGTTCCCCTTTGTGTGTGTAGCAAATGTTTTACCTGGTGGTGGGAGATCTCAGTTGGGCCAAGCCTTGACTGGCCTTTAAGTGTCATAGGTTTACCATTTTGGGTGAGGACATGGTTAGGGAGCAGTAGTCAGTTAAAATTGGGCCTAGCTTTTTGAGCCATTCCACCCTAAAGACTAGATCCTCCCCACCTATTGGCGTAACTAAAAAGTCCAGCAAAAATAAATTGCCTTGGATGGAGACAGGGACATTACGACATATTTGGCTACAGGTAAGCTCACTGCCATAGCCAACCATCACATGGAGTGGCTTTGTGGGTTGGGCCGAGAGCTTGAGGAAATGGACCATCTTGTCCTGCACAAAATTATGGGTGCTTCCTCATTCAATCAAAATAACCACATCAAGACCTCCAACTTTTACAGTGACACGCAAGGTTTCGGGTGCATGGTGGCCACTCAAGGCATTGAAGCTAATCTGGGCAGGGGAGTTGCTATTGTCATCTTCAAGTAAGTTGGGTGGTTCAATAGATGTAGAATGGGTGTTTTCTGGGTTTGGGTGCTCGTCTTCCTCGGCTATAATCAGGAAGCAACGAGACTTACATTTATGGGTTGGGGTGTATTTCTCGTCACAGTTGTAACACAAGCCTTTCTCGCGGCGGGCCGCCATCTCTGCCGGGGTCAGACGCTTGAAGGTAGGTTCTGGGGAGGGTAAGAGAGGTGGGGTGGCTATTTGGGCAGAGGAAGAGGGGTAAGTATAGGTGGGTGGGTTGAATGTGTTGGGGCGTGGCGGTTGTTTGGAATCACTGAGCTTATCCTCTTGGAGTTTGGCAAGGGCGGCAGCTTGGATTAAGGTGAGGGGTTGGAGAGCTTGCACTTTGTGGTGGATGTCGGCAGTGAGGCTGGAGACGAAACAATTGAGCAGGAAAGCGGGTGGGAGACCCACAATGCGATTAGTGTTGATGTAAGCCCTAGAGGCCAATCTATTTTGAATAGATCATCATTTGTATCATGAATTTGATCATATATTTGATATATGAATAAGGCATTCATTTATTATGTTATTAGTTTATAGCATATAAAGTCCTTAGAATAGACAGTTCATTCAATGAGATGCGTGACTTAATTGTGAGACCTCATTAAATAATAGAACTCTATTCCTAAATATCTGTAGTCAAGTTATTATTGTTAATTAGGATGACAATAATACATATAGACTCTTGTGTGAGTACAATGATGACCAAATCTCACGGATCATGGATATGTGATATCAAGTCGGCACACACAAGTATAAATATCATCGTGGCACACAAGTATAAATATCATATTGTAGTTGAGAATACTTAAGCCAAGAGTTTGATGACTATCTAAGAGAGTGTGGGATAGTGTCCCAACTCACTCCACCTGGGAAGCCACAATGGAATGGTATGTCCAGAAAGGAGGAATCGCACATTGTTAGACATGGTACGATCCATGATGAGTCATTCAAACCTTTCCGACTCTTTCTGGGGCTTTGCTCTACTTACAGCTACATGCACTCTTAACCGTGTTCCATCTAAGATGGTTGAAAAGACTCCATATGAGATATGGATGAGCCGAAGGTCCAGTTTGTCATTTATGAGGATTTGGGGATATCGAGGTTTATGCAAAAGTCTTATGACGGATAAACTTGGACCCAAATCGGATATATGTATATTTGTGGGATATCCTAAGGAAACCAAAGGATATTACTTCTACAACACCTTCGAGGACAAATGTTTGTCTCTAGGATTGGAGTATTCCTTGAGAAGGAATACATCTCTAAAGGAAACAATGAGAGAATTGTTGAACTTGAAGAAATCCAAGTACCACAAGATCTTCGACTCGCCTACATTGGAGCGAGAACCAGGTTCCACAAGATGTGTTGTGGTTGAACTGCCGGTTCAAGTAACACAAGACATGTGTAGGTCTAACAGGCCACGTCGCCAACCGAGAGAGATATAGACTTCTCCTTACTCAAGAAGGTGATGTCTTGCTCATGGATCAAGATGAGCCTATAACCCACCAAGAGGCCGTAAGTGGCCCAGAATCTGAGAAGTGGCTTGAGGCCATGTGATCCGAGATGGAATCCATGTACACGAACCAGGTGGGGACCTTGGTTGAGCCACCCGAAGGGGTAAAACCCATAAGGTGTAAGTGGGTCTTCAAGAAGAAGATTGACATGGATGGTAAAGTGGGTACCTTTAAGGCGCATCTGGTTATGAAAGGTTTCAAGCAAATTCATGGTGTAGACTATGATGAGACTTTCTCACCAGTAGCGATACTTAAATCTATTTGGATTCTACTTGCTATTGCTGCATACTATGGATTATAGCAAGCTTCCAGAAGCTGGAATCTTCATTTTGATGAAGCTGTGAGACAGTTTGGATTCATCAAGAACGAAGATGCACCTTGTGTGTATAAGAAGGTTAGTGGGAGTGAGATTGTATTTCTCATATTGTATGTGGATGACATACTTCTTATCAGAAACAATATCCCTATGCTAAAAAATGTGAAAAATATGGTTAGGGAATTGTTTCTCGATGAAAGACTTTGACAAGGCTCCCTACGTGTTAGGAATCATGATCTACAAAGATAGATCGCTGAATTTGGTGGGCCTTAGTCAGAGTACATCATGTACTACACTAGTTATCTTGTATGCTTTGAGCATGACAAGAAGGTACCAATTGATATCATTGAAGGTCACTGAACTGTAGTCAAGAACATCCTTAAGTGCCTGAGAAGAACTAAGGATACATTCATGACAAATGAAGATGAGGAAGAAGTCATTGTAAGGTGTTACATCGACACTGTTTCCAAACCGATAAAGGTTATTCCAGATCGCAGTCTGGATTTGTGTTTTGTCTTAATGGTAGCACTGTATGCTTGAAAAGGTTCCAAGCATGAGACAGTTGCAGAATTTATTATAGAGGCCAAGTATACAGTTGCCTTAAATGCATATTTAAAGGTCGCTTGGATCGGGAAGTTCAATTATGAACTAGGAATAATTCCTAACTTTGCGAACTTCGTTGATCTCATTGTGATGATGATGGAGTAATCGCATAAGCTAAGGAAACTTGATCTCACCAGTGATCCAAACATATACTTAGTGTGAACACCCCATTTTGACCGGGTCTCTTAATATTCACTAAAAAGTTTTCAAAAATAAAAATAAAAATAAAAATAAAAAAATAAAAATTTGAAAAGAAAATAAAAACCCATCTGATCCTCCTCCCCAGCAACCACTTTATTTGAATTTGAATTTAATTTTCAAATTAGAGATAGGAATGTTAACCTGGGCATGTTTTTAGGATCATAATCGGACAAACAACCTTAAATCTAGGCGGAATTTTAGGATCGGGTTGGAGGGGGGATTGAATTTGAATTTAATTTTCAAATTAGAGATAGGAATGTTAACCTGGGCATATTTTTAGGATCATAATCGGATAGCAACCTTAAATCTAGGCGGAATTTTAGGATCAGGATTGGAGGGATTGAATTTGAATTTAATTTTCAAATTAGAGATAGGAATGTTAACCTGGGCATATTTTTAGGATCATAATCGGATAGCAACCTTAAATCTAGGCGGAATTTTAGGATCAGGATTGGAGGGATTGGCATTATAAAAAATCCTAGGGGCATATTGTTGAGGGGGCTGATCTGCGCACTATTCATCATTCTCCCGTCTGTGTTCTCTTCAAATCATCACTTTCTCTATTCTCATGGCAAAAAACAACTTTCCAAATCCAAACCAGTAGCCTCTACCATCCCTCTCATCCATCTCTTTCTTCCTCTCATCTCTCTCAAAACACCATAGCCACCAAGCTTTCTTCCCATTATTCCTCTGGTTCACACCGCGCCTTGCTCAGATCCGACCGTCGTGCCGTCCACAGCATCTTGCCTCACCTCTCCCTCTTCCGCGAACAGTAGCGCAAAGCCTCCTTCTTCCCGTTTCGGTACAACAAATGCTACAGAGGAGAATAATTTACTTTTAGAATATAAAGTGTTTTGGTTTTCCTTTTAGAATATAAATACATCTCTGTTTATTTATTGATTCTTTTTCTTTTTTTTTTCTTTTTCTTTTTTTCTTTTTTTTGTTTGTCTTTGTCTCTTTTTTTAGTTTCTCTGTTTGTTTGTTTATTTGTTTTTATTTATTTGTCTCTTTTTTTAGTTTCTCTGTTTTTCTGTTTGGGTTTGGTTTGAGTGTGTTGCTGGGCTAAATATGGTATTGATTTTGATGTGAGTATTTTAATGGGCTGGTCACATAGCCCAAGTCAAAAGTGCTATAAACACTTATATGAAGTCAAACTTTATTTTTTCTTTAATTTTCAATCCGTAAGCTATAAATTAGATAAAATAGAATGATTCTTTCTAGATAATTTTTGGATTACTTTGTGAGAGGTATCACATTTAATCCCTTAGGTTTAAGATCGTTCTGTGGACGTATGTGCCATGTTCTATCTCACTTAGGAGCTTTTGATAATAAAAACGAAATATAAAAAAAAACCTTTTTTAGACGAATTGAAATAAAAAACATTTTCATGAAATTTAAAATAAACCAACAAACAAAAATATTTTCTACAAGAACTACGTGGCTTTGATTTTCCCATCGAAATAGGGAATACGTAGGAGCGGGATCAATCATCTCGTCGAGCCAAAATTAATTTTTCCTTTATTTTTGTTCTTTTTTTTAATTTATTTAATGTGGATAATTAATCAATAATTTATTTAATGTTTTTTTTTTTGGATTGCCCTATGACAAGTGTCATGCTCAATCCCCTAGTTTTGAGGTGGCCCTATGGACTTATGTGCCATGTTCAACCTCTTTAGTGTAAATACTAATTACTAATCTCTTTATTCGTGAAATAACTTTTGGGGTGAAATAAATAATTTAAAAGTTATTAATTTTGCACAATTAATTCACGGTACCATTCGTAGGATGGGCGATGTAGGGTGCTTAACACCTTCCCTACTCGTAACCGACTCCCGAACTCAACTTAGTTTCAAAGACCATTTTTTTAAAGGTTTTCCAATTTTTCCTAAATTAAATAAAATTGGTGGCGACTTTACGTTTTTCTTAAAATCTCTTTTTATCGCCGTCCCTGCCGTAATTTTTGGTTGCGACACTTAGGTGCTTCCATATCATTCGATAGATGATCGATGGAGGAGAGATATGAAGATGTGTAGAATGATAACACTAAATTACCCGCTAATGGAGTCTCTTGCTCAGTGTAGCATGATACTCACACTAGCTCAATGGGTGTTAGATTGATGCCCGATTGACTCTAGTGCTAGTGGGTGATTGTTGATGTAAGCCCTAGAGGTCAATCTATTTTGAATATATCATCATTTGTATCATGAATTTGATCATATATTTGATATATGAATAAGGCATTCATTTATTATGTTATTAGTTTATAGCATAATAAAGTCCTTAGAATAGACAGTTCATTCAATGAGATATTAAGTGCGTGACTTAATAGTGAGACCTCATTGAATGATATAAATCTATTCTTAAATATTCGTAGTCGAGTTATTATTGTTAATTAGGACGACAATAATACATGTAGACTATTGTGTGAGTAGACTGATGACCAAATCTCACGGGTCATGGATAAGTGATATCAAGTCAACACACATGTATAAATATTAGGAGTAATATTTATATCGGATGACTCACTATGAGAATACTTCATAATAGTTATGTAAGTGTCATATGTATTCTCATGGAGACCATAGTGAAGTAGTCCTTCGACTTGAAGTCACTACGATTCCTACATGAGGAGTTGTAGGCTTTAATGCTATCAAACGTCACGCGTAACAGGGTGATCATAAAGGTAGTTATTGGGCCTGCAATAAATCATGTTGAGGAGTGTGAGTGATGCAGACAGGATTCGTCCCTCCTACATAACAGGGGTAATGTCTTGGGCCCCTCAATAGAGTGAGACGTGAAATATGAGTGGTCACGCGGAAGTGAGCCAATATGTGATATTTGGCCCATTTGTGCTTACACGTCTACTTGGGGATCGAGAAATAAATAATTGAACATAACAATGATGACACTCTTACGCCTTGTGTTCAATTAAGACATATGGACGAAGGAACATTTACTCCACGGTAAATGTTGGTCGCGGTAAGGCTAAAATTGGATCACCGATACTCTCACTCATTGGGTAGTAATGATGCAATTCTAGATGCTGCTCATTATTTATAAAATTTAATATTATAATTAATATTTAATATTATTATAATATTTAATATTATTGCCAACTTAGTAGGAGCCTATAAGGTCACACGCATAGAGCAAACGCGAAGCAGTTATATTAATTAAATATGATTTAATTAATATAAGGACAATTGAGCTTGTAGTGTACAAAGTTCAATAGGGTAAGCAGTTAGGTCAAAGGGAGCTGCCAGCTTATAAATAGGCTAGTGCTCTCCCCTCTGACTTAGTTTTGCTAACAGTGTCTCCCTGTAGCCGTCAGCTAGCACAAGACGCATAGCTCCGACGCCCGTTTGCTTGCATGGACTGAGTAGAAGTGCTACCCCTTCGTGGCACTGGTGATCGAAAAGTAAAGCACGCTTCAAGAGGTAAACACTATTGCCTTATGTGATTCATGTTTGCAATGCGCGATCCATGGGGATGGTTTTCTTCCTCCTTGAGATATGATTTTAGAAGAGGATTATCTCATGAAAACCGAACAATTAGTCAGGCGTCAAACTCGGAGAGCTAGTCATTAACAGAGTCGTGTTGTGTGAGTTTGAAGAGGGTACCCTTCGGATCATCATAAAATGAGGGTGCAAAATGCATTTCAAGGGCTTGAACCAGTCCAGCCCATGAAGTTATATGTCCATTGCGGTGCATCCATTGGTACCAGCACAGGGCAGAGCCATCAAGGTAAAAGGAAGCAACTTGGATGTGTTCTTCCTCTGGGGTATTGTGGTAGTCGAAAAATTGGAAGATCTTGAAGATCCAACCCATAGCATTAGAGCCATCAAAACGAGGTGCGTCTAGTTTCATGTAGTGCTTGTTGAATGTGGTGTCATGGTAGGGTGGTGACGGTTTATTATAGTCGTTCTAGGGTAGTGTTACGAGCTGCCATGGTAGGGTCAATGAAAGCACCAAAATGATAGGGACTCAATAGGTATCACAGAAATTAAGAGGGAAGTAGAAAGTTTTTCTCTGAATAATTCTCTGACATTTCCTTTTCATTCTTCTTATATAGAGCTCATACAGTGAGGTAAATTTGAAAAAGGAATCTACAAAAGATAATAAACTTGTCCTAGGCAAATACAGAAATGCAATACAGCAAAAAAGCAAATGCAATACAGAAAAAGTAAATAACAAACCCAATGACTAATAGATAACTCATCCTAGTACTCCTAAAGTTATGGAACCAACTTTCTTATCCTCTGCTCAATGGTGCAATCGTCCCATCCTGGTGGCCTCCTTATGTTCCTTTTGGGCCTCTCATGTGGGGGAAGTTCAGCTTCAGTATTATTGCTGTTTGGCCCATTAAGTCCATCAGAAACAGGTCCAATAGTATGATTGCTATCAAAGGAGGATTAAGGAAATGGTGGTGGTGAGCGACAAAGCATTGATGGAAATGGGTTCTCACATTTTTCATTTTTTGATGTATGAAGGAGATGTGTTTAAGGAAATTAATACAAATGTTATTTACAAAGACACTTGATACAAAATGGCAGAGTAATAATATTAGGAAAAGGAGAGAAAATGGAGAATGGTAAATGGGATTTTGCAGAAGATAAGGGATTGTAAAGGGGGTGGGAAGGAGAAGGGTGTGGTGGAGAGAAAGGGAAGAGGAATGGATATTTTGGTAAATAAAAGAAAAAAGTTGGTGAAGGAGAGGTGGGAATTTCAATTAAAGAGGTGGGGAAAATATGGGCCCCAGAAATGTGAGTCATGATCATTACCAAAATTTTTCGTTTATAAGATTATTTTAATTTTTGGGGTTATTGCTTTTAGTTTTTAAACGTTATTTATCCATGTCATGAGTATAAAAAAAATTAAAAAAAACTTATAAATTGAAGTAAGGTCTCATCAACACTACAAAAGCTGTCTTTGATATTCAATTTGAAAAATGAATTTTGATACTCTGAGTTTTACAAATAGAGTTTTGATTAAAGATGAATTTGTAGTAATTAATTTATGCTTGGATAGGTAATTGTTAAAAGTAGTTTTGATTAGTTATCAAATTATCCTTCAACTTTTAGACGACATGACAAATGATTAATTTTTAAGGATAATATGATAAAAGTAGTAGTTAAAAAACTTAAAATGAGTTTCGACAAACACAAAACTAATAAAGGTAATCCAAATACATACTAAATATCTGTTTGGATTTAAGTTAGGGGCAACCAAACTGAACTTTGAAATGACACAATAATAAAAATATCATCCAACGTGAATGGAACAAATTTATGTCGTGGGTGAACGTAAGTTGGAAGCTGAAATGCAACCCTAAATTTTAGTTTCTACTTAAACAAGTTTGACCCCAAAGTTAATTCATGATCTAACTGAATTTAAAGGTAAACCAAACATCATAAATAATTTGCAAAAGTAAGTTTGGGTTTATCAACACATTTGGTTTGTGCAAATGTACCCTCAAACACACAAAAATTTTGGTATTTTCGTCATAGTTGTCGGCAAGGTTTTAAATTGTGATTGTGCTTGCATTGCATTTACCGCAAATTGCGGACTTTTATTTGAAACCCTGGTTGTCGGCTCTTTTGACCGTAAACCCAAATTAATTATTAGCAATAAAAAAGTCTATCCATAGTAAAATAAAAAAAATATATATAAATACTCGTAAAGTGTGATTATTTTATTAGAAAATATAAATAGCAGCAGAACAATTTGGACAACTTTTTATGATAAGAGTTTAATTTTGATATATTGTTATTGTAAAATATTTTTACACCATCTACTAATCATATATTATTAAATCATTAAAAATATTTGACTTTTATAGTGACACCTTAGAAGTCACACAAGTGGCGATATATGATTAGTTGATAGTATAAATAATGTTATACTGATAATATATTAAAATTAAACTCTTTATGATAATATAATTTTTGCCAGCATTAGATATATTATTTATTGTGGATAATTATCATCACACTTACTAGGGGTGTTCCTCGATTCAGATTAACCTAATGAACTTGAAAACTCGAATCAAACCAACTAAATTGGTTTGATTTTTTTGATATTCAAGTCCGAATCCAACTGATGATTTCCTTTTTTTGTTGAATATAATGTGCCAAAAGAAAATAAAACTAGAGAAAAACGAACCCCACCAATTATCACATCAAAGGGAAGCGCTTTCAGCTAGTAGAATGTCATTAGCAGCATGCACGGATTTACATTTTTTTTTTTGTAATATTTTATTCCAATATTGAAAAGATATCGATAATTAATTATATTAGTTGTTTATCAATTACGAACCTTAATTGATATGTGATCAAATTAAGAGATACGACCAATCAGATTTCTGATTTGATAATTGATTATCATTAATCATCTGATATGAGCGAAATATGAGTGGATGTCATTGATAACCAATTTCAGAATAATGAGAACCCTAATTGGTCATCACTCTATATATAGGCTATGGTCCAGGTAGAGGAAGAACCATAAAGCCACCACTAATCATCTTTGTCATCATCATCTATGTTTTGATTGTCAAGGTATTACGTATTGGAAGACAATCAACTCCTGGTTCGTGATTGATTGCCGCTCTCCGTACATGAAGGTTGGAAGGTTGGTGATCATTCAATCCTTTGAAGAACGCTTAAGATCAGGAACTCCTATGGATCTAGTATATTCATAATCATAGAATTCTAGTAATCTGGCATGATGTAAAATCCTAAGCTATGTGGTAAATGTGCTATAGGATGTATGCCTATAGATTTAACGCTTCTGCATAAAAAATAAAGAAATTTAAGAACTAAAGAAATATGTAATATTTTATCCCTTTCTTTTTTGCTATGAGGCATGAATTTATACTTGGTACTATGCTTATTGCACCAAGAGAAATCATTTTTTCATTCCCTCACTTTTCTCATATAAAAACGATAAAAGTGAGTCTTACAAGGGACTTTACCTGTACATACTAAAAGCTTACAATGCACTTACAAGAACTATTAAGACTGTTTCTCTAGACTGTATATGTAGTGTGACCAAGTTTATACTTCAAACACTTTCAGCCACTGGCATATTTGCTGCTACAGGCTGATCAGGAGACTTGATGAGGGGCTCAGTGAGTTTCTTGTTGAGCTTAGAAGGAGTGATTGATGCTGCCCTCTTTGAAGGATACAGCACATAATGTTGACACATGAAAAGAAGATCAAAGAATATAGAGACCTGAAAGTGTTTACATAAGAACAAAAATACTATTTCAGTTCAAAAAAAATAAGTTCCAAAGGAATTTGATTGCTGCAAGTTCTTGCAAATTTACTTTCTAGGACAAATCTCAAGGCTCAAGGAACTATGGAAGTAAATTTATTTTCTAGGACAAATCTCAAGGCTCAAATCTCAAATTTATTTGTCTGCTTTTTAATGTACATTATACCCAGAGGGATTAAAGAGAGTTAGTTAGATTAGTTAGCCATGTCAGCAGTTTAGTTCAGTTCTAAGAGAACTTTATTGTATCAGTTAAAGCATAATGTGATTGGTTAAGTAGCTGCCATATATAGCAGCACCCGAGTGTAACACATCAGCAATGAGTTCATTCAATTCCCAATACTCAACTTATTTCTCTGCAATTCTATCCTTCTTTGTAAATTTCTGATAGGTACACATTAGTAATTGAGGGAAGGGTGGAGAGGAAGAGTTAGGCATTTTGCGAGTTATTCTTAGGACTAGGGAGAGATCGGTTCTCTCGAATAACTTGAAATTGTATTCATTCTTTCTTTCTTTCCATAATCTGAACCAGTGTCTATAAAGTTCTCAGCTGAGTTCAGATACCTTTATGTTGAACAGAATTATATATAAAATGAGTGTGGTGCAAATGGGGAGGAAGCAATCTGGATATAATCAAATGCATACAATCCATTACTAAGCTTCCCCTCCAAGAGTAACTAACTGGTTGCCTGAGATTAACATAACACCTATCAACATAACACTCAAAGATCATTGACCACTTCTGCATACTTGACTAGTACAGACACTGAGCCTAAATTAGTCAAGGATGCTTAATCAAGTCCTCAGTGGGCAGGCCATTGGCTGCAAGTGGGTGTTCAAAATCAAGAGATGGCAGTATCCTTAAGTATAAGGCAGTGTTAGTATTAGGAAATTAATGTAAACTGAAATTAGTTGAAAGTTAGTTCAAGTTAGTTGTTTGCAGTTAAGGCAGTTATGCCTTCATTCTTGTAAACCCAACTGTCTAAATTCTATCCTTCTTTCTACATTTCTCAGCTAGTTCAGATAACTTTACTACCAAAATAATAAATTTTCCAATACAACATACTTGAATTCTTCTCATTATTAATGTGGTCAAATAAGATTAGAGTTTGTTCTCTACTCTTAGATCAAATGTAATGATATAGAGCTAGGGATACAATCTCAATACCAAAGTTCTAATCTCATGGAAGAAAAGTCATCAAATCAGTGCAGAAGGTAACTGGATAAAAAGAGCAAGGTTAACACATACCAGGGATAGCAATACTTTGCCAATGTTCCCAGAGAAATTCACCCAAGATTCTAAAAAGAAAGAAAGTTAAAAGCTGTCACTTTATGCATTGATTATGAAATCAATTGGCATGTTACTATAGTGAATCTGAAAAAGGAGACGAACTTTGATCAATTGACTGCGTAACCATCTGAGCATAATTTGTCACTCCTCCAGAGAAATCCAGCAATATATTTCCAATGCTAAAACCACATGTGCTCTTTCTCTTGAAGTTCATAACTGCCTGTATTTAACAGCACAATGATTAGTCTGATGTATATAGTAGATAGAAAAACTAGCTGTAAAAAAGTTTTTTGAATGATGACAATTGACAAAGTACCAATTACTAGTATAAATATATGTAACTTATTCAAAATAATAATGTTTTTCAGTCATATAAAAGGAGCAAATAAATCTTTGGTTCATAGAACTCAAGACCTTTTAGTCAATGATGCAGTTTGATCTTACTAGTTGAACAACCCTCATTGGCTAATTCATTCGTCTCACTGATCAGAATGAATTTCAAAGTCGACTCCAAATATATTTTAATGATAATTGATACTATAGTAAAATAACTCACCAATAGTGAACATAATAAAGTGCTAATGGAATTTGCATGATTAACACGGCTTTTAGATTTTGTGAACCATTTTAGAATCAGTAATGACATTAAAGTATTTTAAAGAGATTTAAGAAGAGGCCTACAAGGATCTGTTGTAGATTTCAATTAGATATGATGGCTTTTAGCTTCTGACTTCTCACTCATTAGAAAATCAGCATAAATGAAAGAGATTCTGACCTGTGGAATATATTTGATTACTGCCATAATTACCTGCATTATGCTGCAAAGAATAATTTGAAAAGAAAGTTAGAAATGGAATATAGCCAAATAGCATATGATGTCTTGGAACATTATGTCTGTGCCTAAAGGCAGGGTATACAAACTGTGATTTCAGATATTCGGATCACTTTAGTTTCACAATTTTTGAGCTCAACAATAATAAGGGAAAATTACTGACTTGTTTTATATTTGATTTAATTACGGTCGACACCACTCTTATTTCGTAAGTTATACTTAATTCATTCTCCTCAAGGAGTGTAGATGTAATGATAATATAAACCTCAAGAGAGACCGGCATAATTTTTGAAACGATAAAAGTGTAAATAATAATAATGGAGAAAGAATGGAAGTAACCAAGTAGGCAAACATCAAGGCCTAAGAAAGATAGCAACTATTCTATTCATCATACTTTCTCAATTTGATCTTAACTAATTTTAACTTGTTCAATTGACTACAACATTGTATTTATCTCCATAGAAGATTATGGAAGAAGGAGCATCTCACTTAAAGATAGAGATTAGCCAAAGCCAAGATTTCGAAGGGAATGCTATGAAAGAACAAACTGCAACAGTAATCCACACCGTAGTGATGATTCCTATGGTGATTTTGGAGACTGATTGATCCCCACGCTGCACAAAAAGCATTAACAGTATGTTAACACATTAGCTCTATACATGTAATATTTTCAGATGGATGATGAATCTCAAGTAAATACAACTCAGCAAATAGGTGAAGGATTTAATTGGTATGCGTTGTCACTATTAACCAATCATAAATTATCACATCATTACAAATGTTTCACTCTTATCGTAACTATCTTAAAAGTCGCATATAAGATACTTGTGATTGATTGATGGTGTAAAATTTTTTTTTCACTAATACCATATCAAGGTTAAACTCATAATGAGATGAAATACCTCATATATTGCAACTTGAAACAATAACACTGCAGTAAGTAGAACACAATGTGTTGAGAAGGCAACATCATTTGCAGCTACAGGTATCATCTGCAATAAAGAAAACCCAAAATATTAGCTGTTTGCTTAAACAAGATACACAATTAATTATACTTATGATGTCCCCAATGATATTTGACAACCAATGTTTAAAAAACTAGAGCCGCCTCTCTCTCTCAGCCTTCCCTCTACTCTTCTTTTCCTTCTTCATCATCCACCGGAAGGGGATGGTTTTGGACCATTTTTTGACCTGGAATCACCCATCTACATTGTTTTTTTTTCTCATTTTATCTAAATAAGTGATTTTTTCACATAGATCAGGTCTTTCTTTCATGTTTTTCCATGTTTTCATCGTATGCATGCGGCGGTATTTTGTTCGTCGTCTTGTTGTGCGTCGTTTGGTTTCCCATCTTGTTGCGGTGTTCGTTTGGTTCAGATTGGCAGATCAGCTTCGATCCATTACAGATTCAATCAAAACTTGGGCGTCAACGCTTCAGATCCGGAGGTATGATTATGCCAGTCATTTTGATTTTGTCACATTTGTTCGCAGATTCATCCTTTTCGATTTTTAATGATATTTAATTTGTGTTGTTTTTAATGTATTTTACCAATTTAAATTTATGAATATCCTTTTTAGTAAAAATAATAATAATTTTCATGTTTCCTCCACATAATGAGAAAATTTAGCGTGTTTGAGTTGTACTTGTATTTTAATAATATTTTTATAAATATTTATAAAAGTATCACATAACCTTTATATTTTTATTTTAATTTTTTTAAAGAAAATAGTAAAATAAAAAAATATCCACCTTTTCCGTAACAAAATTTAAATACAAGGAACAAAGTAAAAACATATTTTTTTAATAAATATTAATATAAAAATATGTTAAATAAAAAAAATAAACAGTACCTAATTTTCTCTTGATTTTCTTTCTTTTCACTTATTTTTCTTTTATTTTTTCTGCTTATCAAAACAGTGAGGAAATTGCGAGAGAGGACAGAGGGCTGAGGGCCACTGGACCAGGAACTGCCGTACAAGACATAAAAGGCAGTGACGGTGTTCGGTGGTAATTTTATTTCTCTTTTTCATGTTGTTTTGGAATTTTGTGTAGATTGCAGAAGATAAGTAGTTCTACGTAGCATTACATTGAAGTAGGGTGTGGCTATGGTGCACCATCCATATTTTATACCACTCATTATATCATTCATGTGGTAAATTTTGGATTAATCAAATTGTCATATAGGTTGGTCAAAATTTCAAACTTTCTAAATGTATTATATTGTAGTCAAACTATATGAATACAATATATTATAGTATAGTATATGTACTCTTTGTATTTGCAAATTTAATCCATATTAAAATAATGTTTTTTATTAAAAAACTGATTATATTGCAAAATATTATTGACAACGAACATTATTTTAATTCATATTAAAATATTATTTTTTAATATAATCAGTTTTTTATATAATCAAAAAACATTATTTTAATATGAGTTAAATTTGCGAATATAAAGAGTACATATACTATACTACAATATATTGTATTCATATATTTGACTACAGTAGAAATACAACTAGAAAGTTTGAAATTTTGACCAAACCCATGCGACAATTTGATTATGCAGATAAAATTTACCACACATAAGTGGTGTAGTGGGTGGTGCATCTTAGCCCTTAGGCTGAGATATTTTTAGTGTGCAATATTTACGACATAATATATATCCTTATTCAACCGTTAATACATGCAAAGATACTTTTCAGAGATATTGTATAAAAAAAAACTTTTAAGATGAATATATTTCTAACATAAATCACATTATGCACCATTTTTAAATAATTTTGTACACATTTAATATTGAAGGTGAGTATATAAAATAAATATATTATTTACTCATTTTAACTTAAAATAAGTGTCACTTTAGAAATTAAAGAGAAAAATAGGATCTTGTTAACCAATGTTGTAATGACACTAATTAAGAGATTAAAAAAATAGTTGGTATTGAAAAACTAAGTATAACATTTTTATATAATAAAGTATAATATTTTTCAATATATTGAATATATTGTTATTTAATTAATGAAGTAATAATATTTTAGGTATTTTAATAAAGGATAATTTAATTAAATATAATTATATTTCTTAAAATTGAGGCTATTTAAAAAAAAATCAATTCGAGCACCCAAAAAAAATTCAATTCTTATACATAATCTTAAATGACACATTTTAAACCGAGTGAGTACTTAATAATGTATGTAGTAAACATGATATTCATTATCCATATATTTTTGCTAAAAGTTTATAATTTATAGGACAACTTGATTCAATTACATGAAAATCCTAAAAAGTTTTAAGTGAAATTATTGATCGAAAGAAATAATGACCGTGATGAGATGATATTAAATCACATAAATTGATAAACAATTAATGAATGATTAAATTCTAGTTTTAATTCAATATTTTGGTTTCTTAAGAATTTTAAATTAATTTAATCTTTAAATTATAAAAATGTGATATTGAAAATGTCCTTTATATATGAATTAGAAAATTAAGAGACTAAATTGATATATTTTTAAAATTAGAGAAACTAAATTTATGTAAACTTTATATAAAAAAATGAAGAACTAAGATATATCATTTTATATAATTTAAAAATTAAATTTCTGTTAATATTTTTACAATACTAATTTTGTCTCTCTTTCTAAGCTGTGAAACTTAGCTAGTGTCAACATTTAAAGTACCAAAATTATATATATATATATATATATATATATATATATATATATATATATATATATATATATATAAAAGGAGTTTAATTGATATAAACTTACGGTATAAAAAAAAGAATATATAAGTGTATGACAATGGAGGAAAAATGTGAATTGAAATAAATACCTGATCAAACCCATATTTTATATGATATTGAAACCGCACAGCAGGACTGAAATACAAGGCGGTGTTGTAGATGAGGTATAAGGTGTGTTTGGTGTTGTTCAACAACAGATAATTGAAATTCAAGCCAACCACACTACAAATAATTTGTATCGTGCAAATCAAAGTTTGGATTTCAAGACAAAACATAACATAACATAACAAAAAAGAGAAGTGTAAAGTGCAAAAAATGATGAGAAAAAATAATACCTTTTCCTGAAGAAGTTCATGAAAACCTGAGGGTAAAAACTACATGACCAAAGAATGAAAGCAATCCATCCTAATACAGTGAATGCCACTTCTTGGACATAAGAGTTCCATGCCGCCTCCATTTTCTTATAATATCTCCTCACTCTTTGTGCTTGAAAAACTTACACACAGGGTTAAGGGGATATATCAGAATTGGTTATATGTAACAGAAAAGATGTTTGAGAACATCCTAATCCGCTATATATAATGGGGAATTGGGGATGCCATCCTCATTCTGCTACATTTTTTTTTTTATTGTTATTATATTACTATTGTATTATGAATTTTATCACATTTAAATAATTTTGTCCTAGAAAATACAGGAAGATATAATGTAAGAAAATGATAAAAGATCGTAGGTGGACTTGTAGTGTATAGATAGATGACGCATGTCCATTATCAATATAATAATAAGGGTCCTTCCATACATCCATATCGTATATTTTAAAATGAGTTATGTTATTTTAACAACCATACTGGACAACTCCAACAATAATTTCATTGTGCAATGAAATTTTCGTAATTTTAATTTTTTAAAAAAATATTTAGTTTTTTTTAGTACTAACATTTTTTGTTAATTACGTGTAAATATTTGGTCGATTCAGTTCATTATATGGTTAATGGGTCATCCTGAAGTTTACAGTCATTTTTCACAACCATGTAAATATAAGGTCAATCACATGCAAATATTTGGTTAATGTAGTTCAATATATGGTTAATCGCGGGTAAATATTTTCACCTTACATGGTTGTGGAAAACTATTATAAGCTTTAGGGTAACCCATTAATCATACAATGAACTCAATTAACCAAATACTTACACGTGATTAACCATATATTTACATGTATGTGGAAAATGATTGTAAGCTTCAAAATGACCCATTAACCATATAATGAACTGCATGAACCAAATATTTACATGGCTGTGGAAAGTGACTGTAAGCTTCAGAATGACTCATTAACCATATAATAAACTGAATTAACCAAATGTTTGTAGGTGATTAACCAAATATTTACAAGTAATTAACCAAAAATGTTAGTACTAAAAAAAGTTAAATATTTTAAAAAAAATGAATCACTGTTCATATATACGGTTGTCACCATATAGTTGTCATGGCCCGTTGCAGACGAAACGACGTTATGTTGCGGCCGTTATAGATAATTTCATATCGCACGCAATTGCGGCCCGATGCCATTGCGGTAAGTCCCACATCCACAATATAACGGCCACATCATATGATGTGATCCACAATTTAGAACCATGTTTGCATCACAACAGGCTTCACATGCATACACCTCAAGATTTTAAATCTGGGTTCGAAATCGAAATTTGGGTTGCGATATATTGGTTTTGACAATCATCGAAACTGCATCGTGATCATAATTACAGTCACATCAACCGCATTTTTCCGTAATATCCACAACGCAATCGTGATCAAGACCGTAATTTAAAACCTTGGTTATCCCTATAATACCTCAACATTTGGTCATAGGCACTGGCAAGTGCATTCCTGAAAGTACAGCATACTAGTTTCATCATCATCTATGTCATCAGCCCTAATCCTCGAGATCAAGGAATCATGTATGGTATAAACCTCAGAGACATCAGACATTATGTTCAGGTATATCATCAACGAGAATCTGAAATTCAGGCCATGCATTATTGTTGCCTCCAACTTTATGATGCTCCAAACATGTGGGTCCACAAACAGATGAAGAAACCTTTCTCTGCTGGCAAGCAATTCCATGCCTTGATAGGGAGAAGCTGCTAGTCTGGTAGACAGACACGATGATGAAATTCGGAGAGAAAGACGGGAGGAGATCTGGAGCTGGGATCGGCCCGCGGTTTTCCTCTGCTCAACTATTCATTCATAATAATTATCTTTTATCTTCATTTTTATATATTTCCATTTATATTAAATTTATTTCAAATGTTCAGAGATAAATATTAAAATATTTTTTTTTATATTCAAATTTTAAAATATATTTAATATGTCAACAAATAATAATGTTAAGTAAATAATAAAAAAACAACAAATAACCGTCATATTTTTAGACTATATTTTATTATAATATTTTTTTATTAAAAATTGTTTAGATTTGTTTGGAACATGTTGATAATATAAAGATGTAATGATTTATATATAATGTTGTAATCATCGCAATTATACTATTAATTTTTTTAATGATTATAACATAAACAATGATAAATTAGTTACCATTTTTTTTTATAAGCTTAAACTGTATATATATACTGGAGTATTAAGGATGCTCAAACCCACTTACATCCGAAAACAAAATTCCAGCACCGAAACATATAAATAAAATACTACTATTATTTTCCTAACGATATTATCTTTACATAACCCAAAAACCCAGCCCCACCAAAATAATCATATAAATTTTTAAAAATAAGCGAATCCAGCCCACACGGAAAAAACCCAAAAGAGACCAAACCAGTCTAATAATTCCCTGAAGTATTGATGTTGATGTAAAAAGTATTGTTTGTTGGTGTACAAATTTAATATTTTATTAATTATGATGATAAATTTTCATAAGTATTTATTGTGATCTTAGGTTCAGGTTTAAAAATTTATATGATTATATTCAATCTCTATTTACGTCTTAATTAGCATGTTAAAATTACACAAATGCTAACAGATACGAAACGAAAACATCTACGAATGACTTGGCTGATTATTGTTTATTGATTCATTTCTCTTTCTTTTATTTTGAGTTGTATTTAATGGCAAAAAATTTGCCAACTCAGTTTGTATTGTTTTGGAAAAAATATGTTTTTACTATATAGCACTTCTGTTAAAATTATAGTATTTATTTTTGAACAAAAAAATTATAGTATGATTAGTTTTATATTTTTTTTTCTTGATACTTAATAGGTTAGTTTTATATCTATATTTTAATTAACAAAGTATAATGTGATTTCATTTTAAAATAAAAATTTATAATTATTATTTTTTAGTTAAAAAAGATTGTTATTATAATCCCACTCACGAGAAGAAGTCCTCTGTTCCACGCACTGAATTTTTGAAGCTTTGTTAAGCATTATTTGCAAACTCGGTCCTACTCATCACAAAAATCAACATCACGAATTTGGTCCCACTCATCACAAACACATTTCGCTCCTCATCCATTTCTGCTTCCCTCTAAGAAATAAAATGCATTATTGCTTCCATTGGTAAAATGTACCAGATTATGTCTTAATGCTCCCGCTAATATAATGAAGCTTTGCTATCCTTATTTATTGGGTATCTGGGGTTTCCACGAGTTCGTTTGCTATTAACATAGAACTTTTAATGACATTTTATTTCTATAGTTTAACCTTCAATTATTTTCTTGCAGGTCATCAACTACTAATCATATTTCTATAATTTTTTAGTCCAATATATCATATCCTTTAGTTTTAAATCCACATTTAATCGATGCCACTTTTGCATTCCTTAATCTAATGCTTCCAAATCTCGTCTCTTCTATTAGAAATCTCTTGTAAGTCATGATTTACTTACTCTCATCAATCATGGGAAGCAATATAAAATTCAACTTCTCATCAATTACGAGAAACAATAGAAAATTTTGGTGAACAAGTCATTCGTCAGCCTCACAGAAGCATTTGTTCAAGAAGAGCCCGAAAAGGAAAAAGAAAGGTAATCTTTGTTATGTTGTAGGGTCTGTTCTGTTGTTTTCTCTACACTTCTTTCACTTAATCTTTGTTCATGAGCCTCCAATGATCCTTGCCGTTCTTCAACTTTCAAGATTGCAAGATCCTTTGATTCTTCTATGCCCACAACAATGTGATCAAATCTTGGTGACACAGTTCTCAAATTTTTTCAACAATGATTTGATCAGTAAATTGTTCACCACAACCTTTCATCAAACCGACAAAAGATTGTACTCGTGTGAAGTAGGTAGCAATCCCTTCACTGCTCTCCATTTGCAACTTCTCATATTGCCTTCATAAGGTCTGCAGCCTCAGTTTTTTAAGCTTATTAGCTCCTGCATATGCCTTGTCAAGAATCTCCCAAGCTTCCTTAGCCGTTGAAGCCATCTTAATCTTCTCAAAGTGTGCTGCATCAACACACTGGTGGAGAATGATCTTACAATCTTTCTTGTTGGCAACTCTATACCCGGCCTTCTGTTCATCAGTTGGATCTTTGCCTAGCTCATCAAATCCAGATTTCACAGTTTCCCATACATCTTGGAAACCAAAAATCACCCTCGTCTGGATGCACCACTTGTCATGATTTTTACCATCAAGAATGTGAAGTGTTGCAAGGAACACTAGTGAAAAAATGTAGATTCTACAACATGTTTCAAGATCAGTTGCTTTTTAATCAATTTTAAAAACGAGGTGTGGCATTTTTGAAATTAGTTGGAGATTTTTACATCGGTTGCTATACCATCAGATGTAAAAATGATAACATGTTTTCATAAAAACCATGTGGTCCCTCACTCTCTGCTCTCTCACAATCACTCACTGCTTATGTACTCACTTCACCTCTCATCTGACCTAACTCTCTTCGAACAAAGTTGATTTCTCTTTTTCTTTTGATTCGTCCCCATGGCTAAACGCAAAACATTAGAAGAAGCCCCCAGCAACACCGTTTCTCTGCTCCCTTCTGAACGGAAAAAGGCCAAGTGCTCCGACGATAACTCCGACACCTGCTTCGTCCGAAAACCTATTACGGTCACCGAGGCTCGCACTAAATGACCCTATATTATCCATCCAAGGTCTTATCCCCACCTTCTTATTCTCAATCCATTTAAAACCTTTTCTCTTTTTTTTTTTGAGTTTGTTTTCTCCGTGGCGAGAGAAGCAGGCAGAAAAGAAAGGTTCAGGTGGAAGCTCAAATGAGTGAGTTTATTTGCCCTATTTTCCATTTTTGTTATTGCTAATTGCAAAATAGCTATGTGTTGTGTGTGTGTATGTGTATGATTGTTAGCTTGTTGCAGGGGAACTAGTCAAAATGGTGACGTCTTGAAGGCAAAGAGTCATCACTGTCAAGCTAAGTTGGACGATGTTCTATACAATTTCTACGACGATGTATATGTCAAGCTAGGTGGCGTCTAGGGTGTAGTATGATGGCAAGTGCTACACTGGTGTAGCATGAAACTTACCTTGGATAGCCGATTTTTTACACGGTTCTTACAGGTCACTTTAATTGCTAATACGGGTTTTGCATTAAAAAAATAAAATAATTTTCTCCTCGGTCAGTGAATTGCTGCGACAATGATCATGATAAAATATAAAGTATGACATGACTAATATGAGATGATTTTCGATACAGTAAAAATAAAATAATAAAATATTATATCACATTTCATTATATATTAATCCAAAATTATCATACTTATTGATTAGTTACAATTAGTGATAATGTTATAATAATATATATTATAATCATCTTAATTGGTTATATAACAATGTTTATATTTATAATAAATAATAATTAATACTAATCAACGGTAATGATATAATAATCATAATCTTGTGTAAAAAAAAGTATCATAATCTTTTTTTTTGTGTGGATAATCTTAATATTATAAATATGTAAATATACAAAATGAATACTTTATAATTATTATAAATCAGAGGTATAATTATGCACCTAGGTAATGGTTCAATGCTTTAAATATTTATTAAACGTTTCCAATGGCATTGATGTAAGGGCTCGTCGGGATAGGACAAGGACAGATATGATAAGAGAACATGATAGGAGTAGGATAGGATATGAGCAGGATAAGCTGTTATCCTATCCGACGTTTGGTGTCCACCAGATAACCAACTGGACAGCATTATAATTTAAGTATGAAATTTAAAATTTTTCGTTTTTATTCTAAATGTTTTCATATTTTATTAGATTTACTTTTTTTTATATAATTTTCATTATTTAAATTTATAATAAAAAACAAAATTATCCTTATGATAAAATTACATATAATGTTTTAAATTTTTTAAATATTGTCTAACTAAAACTAATTTTTTATATTTTTAAATATTCATTTTTGTTTTTACTTTACATATATTTAAATTATTAGAATACTTTTTTTATTTTATAGTTTTTAAAAATAATATAAAATAACAAACTTAGCATTGTGATAAAATAAAAATAAATTTTAAAATTGATTATTAATATTTTTATTATTTTAAATATTTTATATTTTATTATACCTTTTTTTGGTAATCATATTAAATTTTATTATACTTTAAATTATTATTTTATTATACTTTAATTATTTTATATATTATATATTTTTATATTTTATTATACTTTAAATCATCATATCCTACTTGTTACCGGAAAAAAAAATCACCTTATCCTATCCTGTTAAGTTCTAACCCAGCCCTCCCCTTAGGATAGAATTTTAACTAGATTGACAGGATATGATAAGTGACAGGATTGACTTATCCTATCCTGCTGGCTCACCAAACAACAGTTTCAAACAGGATATGATAGCTTATCCTATCCTGTCTCTCTTATCCTGACCACCAAACGGGCCCTAAACGTCCCAAAAAATTGAACACGGAAAGACTCTTATTTTTCTTTAAAGTAAAACACTGTTCACGGAAAGACTCTTCTTCCTTAGCGAGCTACAGAGAAAAACAGGTCTTTCGACCCGGGCATATCGATCGGTTCAGACAATAAATTGCTTTGATATTTTAGTACATTAATCATATAATAGCAATTAAAGGAAGCCCCAACTCAATTTTGAAAATAGTTTGCAAGTGAGGGATAAATCAACGCTGTCTACATTGCTCCATCCTCAAGTTGGAGTTTGCATCCTCCATGTTATTTTGACTGAGCTAGCAGGTTTCCGGTATATACGAATTAATTTTCTAATTTCTACATCCGGTTTGCACCGGGCAGCACCGTTTGCACAAATAGAGCAGGATGTGTTGACTATAGGCAAATAGTGCAGGATACACTGTCAGGGATATGATGATTAGAAATAAATAATAAAATAACATTGGAAGAGTTGGTCACAAAACCAATTATCGAGGGTCTAGATTTTGAAAACAAAAATCTCCATCTGTTAATTAATTTAGTATTAATTTTTTACTGTTACATTGCTTAACTTATGCATTAAGTAGATAAATAATCAATTAATTTTATAAATAAAAAATAAATACAAATTAAATATTAATTAATTAATTAGTTTTAAGACATATATTTAAATTTTGACCGAACTAATTCCCTCATTTTAATATAAGAACGAATCCGCTATTAGGGATGTTCACGGACCAGTTTGGTTCGGATTTTTATTATAAACATTTCTGAATCAATAAAAATCATTTGAGTCGAGTTAGTTCGATATTATTATTAATATTGAATAATAAAACTTTATATATTAGGATATTTAAATATAGTAGTTTGTTCGTTTCGATTTGATGGGGATTTCAAAATGATTGAATCCGATATCCCAACTTGTATATCATCGGATTTAGATTGGTTCGATTCGGTTCAAATCCGCACACCAAAAACTGCAACACCCTCCCTTGGGCATTACTGTCTAAACTCGTTTCAATATAAAATTAAAAGATAATTTGCTGGTGCTTTCGGAATATAATATATACAAGTACATAAGTGTTTGAAATTGGGTAAAATTTTTTCTTTTTGTCATGACTCCACTCCTAAGCCATAATCAACACACAAACTTACTATCATAGCTTGGCAAGCCTATTTTATTTAAAGAATATACTTAAATACAAGATATTAGTTTTACAAAAATTTCGACAGAGTCTCCTCTGTAATTCGGACATTCCACATAAAATAACATCTGTTAAAATGATTACGAGTTTCACCCGCAATTCTAGCTACACTAAATTCAACCAGACATCAATACATAAAAATAATAGTTATAGCTATAAGCTTTACAAAACCAAACGAAATAGCTTAGATTTTCATTTAAAAGATAGGCTCTCCGAGCCACAAACATTCCATTATAAAATAAAGGCTCTCTAAGCCAAACTCGTACATACTGTCAAAATAATCTAAGTCTTAACCCTAAGCTGGTCGTTCTAAGAGTTATTCCGCAAGTAATACCTCATCAAGCAACTACATCTAAGTCTCGTAGTGACTTAGACAAACTCCTCTGCAACCTCTGTGATAGAGTACCCAAGGTACAATATCAAACTTAGAAGAATCCTGAAATGTGTGTGTGTAAAGGTGAGATGCCAATATATGGTTTTAACCCAATAACTAAATGCTCGACACCACATAACACATATACATTTACCACACAAGCATTTATAAGCTAATAGTTTATTAGTGGGTTTAACACCCCAAACACCATCCATAAAATTATGCATGACACTTCTATTCATCATCTAATTTTCGTCCTAATCTCATGAGATATCACCAACCGCGTGTTGAGTTGATCAGACTCCAAAGCCACACTGGCTAACTTGGCACTCTGCCAATAGGTCCGCGACCTCTTCCCATCTTGAAAACAACGTAGGCATACACAGCCAAGGCACTAACACGGCCAAACATTGCTAATGCCCACAATCAGTGGCTCCGCCATTAGCAAGTAAGATGGGGATCCCAAAGTCCTCCAAGGCACAATGAGATATGCATATCGTAATTACCTCAGCCGCCGGTAATTAATGCATTAAACCACAAATCACAAATCGCAGGCACGTCTGCCAAATGCATGCAAAACACTTTTGTTTTGTTCTTTTCTTTGTGCTCACTCTTTCTCTTGCCGAAGCTCAAAATGGCTTACGACTCACATAGTTTTAAAACACTTTTTAAAACTTTCATCACAACACAGGACCTCACTGTCCATAAATCATTTATCAAAACATAGGACCTTACTGTCCATAAAACATTTATCAAAACATAGGACCTCACTGTCCATAAAACATTTATCAAAACATAGGACCTCACTGTCCAAGTGCTCAATCACGACACCTCTCGACCGGTGCACCAATCGTAGGTTCGTGGCACTAAAAACATCTTCAATGTTTTAACATAGTATACCTCATGTATACAATTCATCACAATATACCTCATGTATACAATCTCAAAGTCCAAATGACTGAGTCCATCACAACACAGAACCTTAGTACCCCGACGTCTCGGTTACTAAGTTCCACACCACTATTAACACGAAATCAGTTTTGCTTTCATAAATTCTTTTTCCAAAATTGGAAATTCATCAATAAAATCCTTAAATAATAAAACTTGGTTTTCACAAATCTGAGTCACGTGAGGTTTCACTTCCTTAAAATATGTACTGCCGTTTCAAAATACTTTCCTTCTATACTTTTCCAAATCAATCATCAATTATCACTTTTAAAACTTTTCAAACCAATACTTAACTTCTTCCAGAGAAAACACTTTCTAAAATCATCTTAACTTCTTTTTAACAATTAATTTCATAAAATAACTTTGTATCGTATTACAAACTTTATTACATAAAAATTAGCAGTACTTAAACATTTTCACAAGTTCGCTCTCATTGTGACTCGAGTTACTATTACACTAATAAATTATCATCATCAAAACTCCTTATTTTTCCAAAATAATACTTTTCATCACTATTATATTCCAACGTTTCCCATAAAACATTGAATATAATTTTACACAATTATTAAAGCTTTTATCTGATTAGTCGGTTGTGCACTGACCACAGTCAGGCTTCTCAAACAACACTCACAAGCAACATTCAACAACAAACCACTAGACAGATAATGTACCATAACAATATCATATTCAAATAAATAATTTTAAACAGATCAAACAATGATACTCAGATATACAACACAACATAAACCACATAATCAGATAACCACAACCACATTAATTACACAGAATACACAACAAGTAAATGGTCACAAACAAATGGTTATTGAGAAAAATCCATCAGGCAAGCTCCCCTTACCTCTTGAAGACTCGAACTAAATAATCTCCCGAACTCGACTCGATTCCTCTTCGTCAGTGTAAATCAGCTAACTCCGTAGTTTCCTTCAAACGAATTGCAACCAAAATAAATCAAATCACACAACAACACACTTAAATCAATGGGGGTTAGGGTTCGGCTTTACCCAACTTTCTAGGTTAGAAAACTTAAAATTTGATTAACTTAGGGATTAATGATCCATAAGTTACTTAAGCATGATTAATCACTTTAACCATGATTATAAACCAAGAACATGAACTAAAACTCATCTAGTTCCAAGAACTAGGGTTTCGGCCAAGAACTGAGTTTGGAGTTAGAAATCTCTAAAATTTCTAAACTCTTGGATTCAATCAACATACACAACCTAGAGTTAGATTCAAGTGTTTCAAACAACTTTTGAATCATAAAACCAACAAGTGCTCATACCTAGGGTTTCGGTTTTTGATGAGATCAAATAGACTAAAGTTAGATTTTTGATCTTCTATATACTTGAATACAAGAACTATCAAGAAATAATCATGAATCAAGACATGAAATGGAAACAAAACCTAAGAACACAACTTAACCTAGATTCGGCTCAGTCCAGAATTTAAGGAAAGAAATTTCACATGATCTTGAGCTTCTAGATAATGAAAGTAGAGATGATTATAAGATCATAGCAATTGGTTTCATGTCAAAAGGATTTTTCTAGAATTAGTTATGAATTTTTCAATCTAGCTTCAAGAACTTTGAACAAATGAAGAACATGTTGATCAAAGGCATAAACTCAAAAATCTTATGAAGAGAAAAGCTTAGAATAGCAAGATTAAGAGAGACTACCTCTTGATGATCAAAGACAATGATGATTTGGATGATGTTCTTCAAGAATGTCTCATGGTGTTCTTGAGAACTTAAGGAAGAAGATGAACCAAGTTAGGGTTTCAGAACAGTTTCTGTATTTTGGGTATATCTCTCAACATACTCATCCGTTTTGGATGATCTTTATGTCGTTGGAAAGAAGAGAGAAAGATGAACAACTTTCATGTTGAAAGTTTTTCAAGATTCGAAATAGAAACTGATCAGAATGGCTCTGAAAAATCGGACGAGTTATGAACTCTTTAGAGCAAGAATCAAGACTTTGGAAAAAAAATGACTCAAGGAAGGAAATATCCTATTTAAATGAAGAAGAAATCAGCTTATTGAAGAAGACACAAATGCTTAATGAAGAAGGAGTCAAAACTTGGAGAAGAAGCATTCAAAACTTCTTAAGGAAGTAGTCAAAACTTAATGAAGAAGGATGCAAAACTTGATGAAGAAGATGTCAAATGCTTAATGGAGAAGTATTCAAATACTTGGAGAAGAAGGCAAGGTTGGAGCCGTGTGGATTGGAAAGAATTTTGGATCAATTTGTCAAATGGCATCTGGTAGGAATTGTCATAAAAAGACAAGGGTATTTTGGTCATTTCATAACTAAATTCAATGTTGCCATAAATGTGCTATTAATTGCCATTTATGATAGGTTAGACTTGTCATGAATGCTTGTCAAGTTGGTCAATCCAATGTCTCTGCTACTTTGCCGACTTCCCGATCCATCTGACTCAGACTCTGCCTAGAGACATCTCATCGTATAAGCCCACAACAACATAATATGTTAATACTTTTCCAAAATTTTCAAAACTCCTAGTATCATAGTAAATATGATAAAAATATTTTTCATCTCGTTATTGATTCAAAATTTGATCTTCTGAGCAGTAAACTTTCTTGTCGGTGGAAAAAAGAAAACAAAGCAGACCGACTTCCATCTGAGTTTTCAACTAACAACTTCCTTGTAACCTTATAAAAATAAGTATAACAAGGAAATGACCTTGGTTTATCCAAAATCATTTTCTAAGTCTCGGATAAAAATATATATTTATATATTTCTTACCGATATTACGAAACAGCGAAAATCGGGGTGTTACATTACTACCCCTCTTAAAAAAATTTCGTCCTCGAAATTTCGTAGCATAAAACCAAACAGGATGTTGTAATCCTACCTTAACTCTAGAATCTCACTTTGTATTCTCATTGCTTCATTCCTTTTATCTCTAATACCATAACAGAATCAAATCTTATGCCATTCTATTTATCTTCTAAACTTTTCACTACCGCATTCTCTCCACTACCTTGATATTTCATCTTAGTCTATTATACTTCAAAGAACAAAATCAATGCTAAGTCTCTTCACTTCTCAATATCGATCCATTTGAATTTAAACTTTCTCTAATATCTAACTTTCACGGCTGACATCAAAATCCACACTAACTTTACCATAACATCAATTAACCTTCTACTCAAGAGATGCAATCATAGTCTTGATTCAATTGAGCTTAGTCTACTCTTCTAGTCATATTAATTTCACACTTTTCAAACCTCCAATCAAAACGTCATAACATTCCTAAGTTGCACATGATAAACTTTGCTCCAAAAACCTAAGAAATTCAATCTTATTAAAATCGAATCTTATCACATCCATCATAATTCATTCTCTTATTAATTCCACTTGAATCTTTTGCCTACTTCAATTTCATATCCTCCATTTGCCTTTCATTTTCAATTTGATTCTCAAGCCCCGTTAGTATCCCTGGTTTAAGAAATTTCCCATGCACATCTACCCTATTGTCCAAGGAAATACACAACTCCTAACAATTCCTCCATTCGAAGACTTAGCTCTATCACTTATACAAGGAAGTGCTTGTATCCTACGTGCCCTTATCTTATATATTTGCAACCGAGAAAAACATTATAAAATAGAGCTTTTCTAAGGCCATTACCCCTAAGAGTTGCACCAAAACAAAACCAAGAAATCCAGATGAACACTCCCTAACGGCAATCTCGAATTTTAAAATGTTCAACTCCTACTATGGATCATCAATCTCATATTAGCAGAATAAGACCTCAAAGATTATAAACATTTCATCATACTTATCACACTCAAAGACATAATCAAAACTTAATCACTTCTTGTCTCCAAATTAGTCTGCTAACAAAACTTCTTCCACACCTTATCCTCACCACGAATATCAAGTTCAACACTAACTTTACTTTACTACATATATTAACTTTCAACCCAAAGCACACAATTGTAGTCTTAGTTTCCTCTGAACATATTCCACCACTCCAAATTATATCATGGTCCTTCATTTCAATCTTAAAGAATACAATTACATTTCTCCATGCAACTACAACCAAAAGAAATCACTTCAACTTGAATTATCCAAAATCATAATTCTTAAACTTTTCTAACAACTTAGCTTCACTCAAGAACTCCTCTTTACTAATTTCATTCAGCTTAAGGAAACTACCATATATATTTTTCCGTTAATCCTCGGATTCACCAAGTCAATATTAACCATAAATATTGATCACTACTCTAAATTCCTTTAATGATATATTTACCTCGATCATAAAGTCCATTGTAATCATTTCACTCAAAAATGTTAAACTTAAGGATTCTCATAATACCATTCACATCTATACACTAACGAAACTCCTATCAACTCTGGTTCGTCCTACCATAGAGATGATAAAAAAATTAGGTACCACGCTATCTCCCAACTAACCAGCTAAGGATAGGTAATCTCATTACTCATTCATCCCACTGAGGATGATCGGCTGAACTTAGTCTCAACTTAGTCCTTAATACTTAAAGTAAACTTAACCGACACACTTTGATAACTTTCGTTTTTCATCTGAAACAATACTTGAATATACGCTATGAAGTCGGAACAATTCTCTGATATACTATTTGGTTCACTAACTCTATTTGTGGATCTTAACTCGTAAGAAAATGTAAACTTCACCAGTCGATCAACGATCACTTGAATTCAAACAAAACTCGTGCAAGTCTTCAGAAAACTCATAACAAAGATTGAAGAAATGCCAACATCTCAACAAGGAAGGTCTCAATTGTACGTTTTGATGTAGAGATATCCAACTTGCGACGGATGAAATAAGTCACACATCGACAACATTTGGAAAATACATAGAATTAAGATGATCAATGACAACAAACACTTTCAAACCACAATAAAACATGACCCTGATGATCATAAAAGAATTTCTCAAGAAAAGAAATTTTTTCTGGATTTCACTTTCACATAAGGATAGAAAAGAATTTCATTACTTTGAAGGATATCGGAACATCTAGTATGGAAAAAGATCATTCCATCAGGTTCGTGGATGTAAAAATGCATGATCAATACACATTTACAAACATGAATCTAATAAAGTTCATTCTTCCACAAGAATCTTCCAATGGATTCAAATAATCAAGGAGTGAATAATGTCTAATCCCAAGAGGATTAATTCTTATTCTTAATACAAAGAATTTACAAAATGATGACTTTCACCTCTATCAAAAATAGAAGTGACGGAACTAAGTTTCACCAAGAAACTTCTACTATCACGAAATTATCTGGGTTATAACTCAAGAAAAATAGTCATAACCACTTTTCTCAACAACACTTTAAGGGATTTCGACCAATGGATTCCATTAAACCAATTCACTCAAATGTCTAATACATCGAGGATCATTTAGAAGTGTGAGTACAACTTCTCACAAACAAAGAAATGTATAACTGGAAATTTATGAATCAGCATAACTAATTCATGAGTCTTAACAGACTGTAAATTAAAATCAGAAAATATGTCTGACACATACCAACTTCACCGTTGTGATTATCTAATACAATCACAGGATTTGAGAAATAATTGTTAACTGACAAACACAAGAGAATCAAAGAGTACAATGAAGAATTCCTCAATCACGAGACACTCACCTAAGATCGAAAATCCACTCGATTCGTCTTGGTTCCAACCAACATCTTTCTAGCCAAGCTTAGTATAACCACCTTGAATTTGAGTATGATTCCGGACAACTTAACCAATCGATCCAACATGCAAAAGGTTGATCTTTCTTCATAACTGAGTTGACAATGCAAAACCTTAGATAACTCCAATCTGGTACTAACTCGTCTTCAAGTCGATCTTTGAGTAGATAACAACTCCTCGCAATTACTTTATCAAATCAACTACGCAAGTTAGAGAATACTTATTCCTAATTCGTCCTTTTACCTAGTCGTTAGAAATCTAGACGGTAACATGAACCTCCACACAACGTTGGTGATTCACAATGAAAACACTTGGTCTAACAAACGATTCAGACCACCGATTGAACTCGTTTCAATCCTTGTAGGCAACATCCTACATAAAACGACATAGATCTGACCGAATCCAGAAACTAAATCAATCAAAATCAATGTCCTTTGCTAACCCTAAACCTAGAATATTTCCAGGAAACACTCCCGGAAAAATCCTATACACAAACATCTTGTTTCGAATGTCTGACACGATTCACAAAATAATCGAATGTCATATTCGAACCCAAGTAACATTCAAGATCTATGGTCTCCCAAGATATAAAACCCTTGGAAAAACCATCAACAAAACATATACTTGTGCGTCAACACACATTGCTTCAACAAGAAACAATTCAAACAAAACTCAACCAGAGATCACACAACACAAACTTAACAGACCTATTCCCCAAAGATCCCGAAAGACTCGACCGGCTCTGATACCACAAATGCAACACCCTCCCTTGGGCATTACTGTCTAAACTCGTTTCAATATAAAATTAAAAGATAATTTGCTGGTGCTTTCGGAATATAATATATACAAGTACATAAGTGTTTGAAATTGGGTAAAATTTTTTCTTTTTGTCATGACTCCACTCCTAAGCCATAATCAACACACAAACTTACTATCATAGCTTGGCAAGCCTATTTTATTTAAAGAATATACTTAAATACAAGATATTAGTTTTACAAAAATTTCGACAGAGTCTCCTCTGTAATTCGGACATTCCACATAAAATAACATCTGTTAAAATGATTACAGTTTCACTCCAGAATTCTAGCTACACTAAATTCAACCAGACATCAATACATAAAAATAATAGTTATAGCTATAAGCTTTACAAAACCAAACGAAATAGCTTAGATTTTCATTTAAAAGATAGGCTCTCCGAGCCACAAACATTCCATTATAAAATAAAGGCTCTCTAAGCCAAACTCATACATACTGTCAAAATAATCTAAGTCTTAACCCTAAGCTGGTCGTTCTAAGAGTTATTCCGCAAGTAATACCTCATCAAGCAACTACATCTAAGTCTCGTAGTTAATTAGACAAACTCCTCTGCAACCTCTGTGATAGAGTACCCAAGGTACAATATCAAACTTAGAAAAATCCTGAAATGTGTGTGTAAAGGTGAGACGCCAATATATGGTTTTAACCCAATAACTAAATGCTCGACACCACATAACACATATACATTTACCACACAAGCATTTATAAGCTAATAGTTTATCAGTGGGTTTAACACCCCAAACACCATCCATAAAATTATGCATGACACTTCTATTCATCATCTAATTTTCGTCCTAATCTCATGAGATATCACCAACCGCGTGTTGAGTTGATCAGACTCCAAAGCCACACTGGCTAACTTGGCACTCTGCCAATAGGTCCGCGACCTCTTCCCATCTTGAAAACAATGTAGGCATACACAGCCAAGGCACTAACACGGCCAAACATTGCTAATGCCCACAATCAGTGGCTCCGCCATTAGCAAGTAAGATGGGGATCCCAAAGTCCTCCAAGGCACAATGAGATATGCATATCGTAATTACCTCAGCCGCCGGTAATTAATGCATTAAACCACAAATCACAAATCGCAGGCACGTCTGCCAAATGCATGCAAAACACTTTTGTTTTGTTCTTTTCTTTGTGCTCACTCTTTCTCTTGCCGAAGCTCAAAATGGCTTACGACTCACATAGTTTTAAAACACTTTTTAAAACTTTCATCACAACACAGGACCTCACTGTCCATAAATCATTTATCAAAACATAGGACCTTACTGTCCATAAAACATTTATCAAAACATAGGACCTCACTGTCCATAAAACATTTATCAAAACATAGGACCTCACTGTCCAAGTGCTCAATCACGACACCTCTCGACCGGTGCACCAATCGTAGGTTCGTGGCACTAAAAACATCTTCAATGTTTTAACACAGTATACCTCATGTATACAATTCATCACAGTATACCTCATGTATACAATCTCAAAGTCCAAATGACTGAGTCCATCACAACACAGAACCTTAGTACCCCGACGTCTCGGTTACTAAGTTCCACACCACTATTAACACGAAATCAGTTTTGCTTTCATAAATTCTTTTTCCAAAATTGGAAATTCATCAATAAAATCCTTAAATAATAAAACTTGGTTTTCACAAATCTGAGTCACGTGAGGTTTCACTTCCTTAAAATATGTACTGCCGTTTCAAAATACTTTCCTTCTATACTTTTCCAAATCAATCATCAATTATCACTTTTAAAACTTTTCAAACCAATACTTAACTTCTTCCAGAGAAAACACTTTCTAAAATCATCTTAACTTCTTTTTAACAATTAATTTCATAAAATAACTTTGTATCGTATTACAAACTTTATTACATAAAAATTAGCAGTACTTAAACATTTTCACAAGTTCGCTCTCATTGTGACTCGAGTTACTATTACACTAATAAATTATCATCATCAAAACTCCTTATTTTTCCAAAATAATACTTTTCATCACTATTATATTCCAACGTTTCCCATAAAACATTGAATATAATTTACACAGCTTATTAAAGCTTTTATCTGATTAGTCGGTTGTGCACTGACCACAGTCAGGCTTCTCAAACAACACTCACAAGCAACATTCAACAACAAACCACTAGACAGATAATGTACCATAACAATATCATATTCAAATAAATAATTTTAAACAGATCAAACAATGATACTCAGATATACAACACAACATAAACCACATAATCAGATAACCACAACCACATTAATTACACAGAATACACAACAAGTAAATGGTCACAAACAAATGGTTATTGAGAAAAATCCATCAGGCAAGCTCCCCTTACCTCTTGAATACTCGAACTAAATAATCTCCCGAACTCGACTCGATTCCTCTTCGTCAGTGTAAATCAGCTAACTCCGTAGTTTCCTTCAAACGAATTGCAACCAAAATAAATCAAATCACACAACAACACACTTAAATCAATGGGGGTTAGGGTTCGGCTTTACCCAACTTTCTAGGTTAGAAAACTTAAAATTTGATTAACTTAGGGATTAATGATCCATAAGTTACTTAAGCATGATTAATCACTTTAACCATGATTATAAACCAAGAACATGAACTAAAACTCATCTAGTTCCAAGAACTAGGGTTTCGGCCAAGAACTGAGTTTGGAGTTAGAAATCTCTAAAATTTCTAAACTCTTGGATTCAATCAACATACACAACCTAGAGTTAGATTCAAGTGTTTCAAACAACTTTTGAATCATAAAACCAACAAGTGCTCATACCTAGGGTTTCGGTTTTTGATGAGATCAAATAGACTAAAGTTAGACTTTTGATCTTCTATATACTTGAATACAAGAACTATCAAGAAATAATCATGAATCAAGACATGAAATGGAAACAAAACCTAAGAACACAACTTAACCTAGATTCGGCTCAGTCCAGAATTTAAGGAAAGAAATTTCACATGATCTTGAGCTTCTAGATAATGAAAGTAGAGATGATTATAAGATCATAGCAATTGGTTTCACGTCAAAAGGATTTTTCTAGAATTAGTTATGAATTTTTCAATCTAGCTTCAAGAACTTTGAACAAATGAAGAACATGTTGATCAAAGGCATAAACTCAAAAATCTTATGAAGAGAAAAGCTTAGAATAGCAAGATTAAGAGAGACTACCTCTTGATGATCAAAGACAATGATGATTTGGATGATGTTCTTCAAGAATGTCTCATGGTGTTCTTGAGAACTTAAGGAAGAAGATGAACCAAGTTAGGGTTTCAGAACAGTTTCTGTATTTTGGATATATCTCTCAACATACTCATCCGTTTTGGATGATCTTTATGTCTTTGGAAAGAAGAGAGAAATATGAACAACTTTCATGTTGAAAGTTTTTCAAGATTCGAAATAGAAACTGATCAGAATGGCTCTGCAAAATCGGACGAGTTATGAACTCTTTAGAGCAAGAATCAAGACTTTGGAAAAAAAATGACTCAAGGAAGGAAATATCCTATTTAAATGAAGAAGAAATCAGCTTATTGAAGAAGACACAAATGCTTAATGAAGAAGGAGTCAAAACTTGGAGAAGAAGCATTCAAAACTTCTTAAGGAAGTAGTCAAAACTTAATGAAGAAGGATGCAAAACTTGATGAAGAATATGTCAAATGCTTAATGGAGAAGTATTCAAATACTTGGAGAAGAAGGCAAGGTTGGAGCCGTGTGGATTGGAAAGAATTTTGGATCAATTTGTCAAATGGCATCTGGTAGGAATTGTCATAAAAAGACAAGGGTATTTTGGGCATTTCATAACTAAATTCAATGTTGCCATAAATGTGCTATTAATTGCCATTTATGATAGGTTAGACTTTTCATGAATGCTTGTCAAGTTGGTCAATCCAATGTCTCTGCTACTTTGCCGACTTCCCGATCCATCTGACTCAGACTCTGCCTAGAGACATCTCATCGTATAAGCCCACAACAACATAATATGTTAATACTTTTCCAAAATTTTCAAAACTCCTAGTATCATAGTAAATATGATAAAAATATTTTTCATCTCGTTATTGATTCAAAATTTGATCTTCTGAGCAGTAAACTTTTACTGTCAGTGAAAACACAGAAAACAGCAGACCGGCTTCCGTCTGAGTTTTCAACTAAAAACTTCCTTGTAACCTTATAAAAATAAGTATAACAAGGAAATGACCTTGGTTTATCCAAAATCATTTTCTAAGTCTCGGATAAAAATATATATTTATATATTTCTTACCGATATTACGAAACAGCGAAAATCGGGGTGTTACAAAAACAACCAGACAATTTTAACCGGTTCGTATCTGAACACCAAAAATAACCAAATAATTTTAATCGATTCCGATTAAAATGGTTGATCAGGTCGATCAGAACCAATGAACACCCCTATGATGACTCCACTTATACTTCTTTTCATATATTTTATTATATTGCCCGATGTATAGCTGACATTAATGCTATTCAAATGAAATAAGTTTATCTCCGTCAAAAAAAAATTGAAATAAGTTTATTTTGGAAAAACAAATCAAAAACTTATTTGTCTACCTTTCTTAATACAGTTATATAGCCTTTATTCACTAAAATAGTCATTATCATATTTTTTGAAGTGAATTAACTATATTGGCTACATTAATTTTATTTTGTCATAAGGCTAATTCTGTTATTTTATATTATTTTAAAAAACTAAAAAAATATAAAAATTAATCTAATAATTTAACTATATGTAAAGTAAAAACTAAAAATGAATATTTAAAATTATAAAAAAATGAATTTAAGTTAAACAATATTTTAAAAATTTAAAATATTATATGTAATTTTATCACAAGGATAATTTGGTCTTTTTATATAATTTTAAAAAAATTAATAAAATATGAAAACATTTTGAAAAAAAAATCAAAAATTTTAAAATTCATACTAAAATTATAATGCTATCCAGTTAGTTATCTGGTGAACACCAAACATCGGATAGCATAATAGCTTCTCCTATTTATATCATATCATACTCATATCCCGCTCTATTATCTTATCCGTCCATATCCTATCCTGACCACCAAACGAGTCCTAAATATATAAATATTTAATGGTGAATGTATTTGATTAATGTCTATTCGGTTTACAGCCAATATGATAACCAATTCTTTGTGGATTCGATTAATTTCTTTTTGTTTTGAAAATTTTCATATTTAATACACTTACAAAGGAATTTATTATTTTAAATAGTGAGATTTTTCTCTCATATTCATCTTTTGTCATTTTATTATTAAAGTGCAATGGAAGAGTAATTTTGTCATTTTATTCGTCCAACAGAAAGTTAAAGTGCAATGGAAGATCTACTCGTCCAACAGAAACTAAAACATGTAATGGAAGACCTACTCGTCCAACAGAAAGTTAAAATGCAACGGAAGACTTACTCGTCCAACAGAAAGTTAAAATGCAATGGAAGACCTACTCGTCCAACAGAAACTACAGCATGCAATGGAAGACCTACTCCTCCAACAGAAACTAAAACATGCAATGGAAGACCTACTCGTCCAACAGAATGTTAAACATGAAATGGAAGACCTACTCGTCTAACAGAAAGTTAAAATGCAATGGAAGACCTACTCGTCCAACAGAAACTAAAACATGGAAGACCTACTCGTCCAACAGAATGTTAAACATGCAATGGAAGACCTACTCGTCCAACAGAAACTAAAACATGCAATGGAAGACCTACTCGTCCAACAGAATGTTAAACATGCAATGGAAGACCTACTCGCCTAACAGAAATAGTCACCCATGATGGTCCGGAATGCCCTTATGGCCCAATATAAGTCAAAATGTGATTCTGTTTGATCTTTGTAGAGATTGCTTCCTTCTGGAAATATAAATGTTTCCATCTGAAAGGATAGCCAAGTCTATTTGAAGAGTAATTAATCCGTGTTTATTTGAAGAGAAAAATATCCGCGTCTATTTGCCACGTCAGCAGACGGGAGTATTAGCTCAAGGTAATTGGACGGGCTCTAATTTGTAGACGAGCTTTATATACCATGTAAGTGGACGGAGCTTCTAGCATGTATCATTTAGTAGACGAGCTCCAAGTGTTACTGTCAGTGGACGAGCTCTCCTTAGTGGATGCGCTCTTCTATTGCATCAGTGGACGCGTGCTTCTGTTATATCAGTGGACGCCCTCTTCTTTTACATCAGTGGACGCGTGCTTCTTTTTACATCAGTGGACGCGCGCTTCTTTTACATCAGTGGACGCGTGCTTCTTTTACTTCCAGTGGACGTGCTCATGTGTCACGTCAGCAGACGAGATCTTCTGTTTCTTTCAGTGGACGAACTTCATGTGCTCTTTCAGTGGACGACAGCTTTTTACTTTGTTGTTCCTTTAGTGGACGCGCTTTCTTTGTTCTTTCAGTGGACGTCATCTTTTTACTTTGTTGTTCCTTTAATGGACGCGCTTTCTTTGTTCTTTCAGTGGACAAGCTCTTTAGTTGGGCATTCGACGAAGGAAAAAGATGTTCCGTACTCAGTGTTGAGATATTTTCCCATTACTCCAAGACTCCAACGAATGTATATGTCCAAAAATACTACACAATATATGCGCTGGCATGCAGATGGAGTGCGTCATGATAAATCAATGATCACACATCCAGCTGATGCCGAGGCTTGGAAACAATTTGACGCCACCTATCCAACATTTGCACAAGAGTCTCGAAATGTTAGGCTTGGTCTTTGCACAGGTGGTTTCAATCCATTTTGTGGTTCAGCTACTCCATACTCATGTTGGCCTGTTTTTGTCACACCATACAATCTTCCTCCAAGTATGTGTATGAGAAGGAAATACATATTCCTTAGCCTTATGATTCCGGGACCAAAGTCACCAGGTAAAAGTTTAGATGTCTATCTTAGACCTCTAATTGATGAGCTAAAGATATTGTGGGGAGATGGGGTGAACACTTTTGATGCATGGAAGAAGCAAAATTTCAACATGAGAGCAACATTATTGTGGACAATAAGTGACTTTCCAGCTTATGGAATGCTAAGTGGGTGGAGTACTCATGAAAAACTTGCTTGTCCGTAATGTATGGAGAACAGTAAGTCTTTTGTACTAAAGCATGGTAGGAAATGTTGCTGGTTTGATTGTCATCGCCAATATCTTCCTCTTGAACATCCGTTTCGTCTTGATCGATACTCTTTTAAGAATTCAACAATTGAAAGGTCTTTACCACCACAACGATTGACTGGGATAGAGATCAAGAGTAGAGTGACTCACCTTGATGATGTCATTTTTGGATTGAATTCACATAAGCAGAAACAACATGGCTTTGGTGAAGTTCACAACTGGGTGAAGAAGAGCATATTTTGGGAATTACCTTACCGGTCTACTAATCTAATACGACATAATTTAGATGTTATGCATGTTGAAAAGAATGTGTTTGACAATATTTTTAACACGGTCATGGACATAAAGGGCAAGACAAAGGACAATGTGAATGCAAGAGAAGACATGGAAATGATATGCAAACGTCCTACTTTAGAGTTAATAGTTGAGAATGACAAGTACAAAAAACCGAAGGCAACTTATGTGTTGAATGCCAATCAAAGGAGAATGGTGTGTGAGTGGATCAAGCAATTGAAATTTCCTGATGGGTATGTATCTAATATTGCACGTTGTATTAATGTCGACGATGGAAAAATATATGGAATGAAAAGTCACGACTGTCATGTTTTTATGCAAAGGTTAATTCCTTTGGCGTTTCGTGATATGTTACCAAAACCTATATGGGGGCATTAACAGAACTTAGCTTGTTCTTTAAAGAAATTTGTGCAACTGAATTACGTGCTTCAGTTATGGAGAATGTAGAAATTTACATTATTGAAACAGTTTGCAAGTTAGAGAAGATTTTTCCTCCAACATTCTTTGATGTGATGGAGCATCTAGTTGTGCATCTCCCATATGAAGCTAAGGTTGGAGGACCTGTGCAATACAGGTGGATGTATCCATTTGAGAGGTGTATGTTATATTTGAAAAGAAAGGTTCGAAATAAGGTGAGAGTTGAAGGATCTATTTGTGAAGCATATATTTTAGAAGAGATTTCCAATTTTGCTTCCATCTATTTTGATCCAAAATTGCAAACAAGACGTACTCAAGTTCCTCGAAATGATGACGGTGGGCATGACATGGTTGATGAATGCTTGTCTATTTTTAAATACCCACGTCGTCCTATTGGAAAAGGTAGCAATAGATACCTATGAAGCGAGCTTCATATTGCTGAGACTTATGTGCTTGTAAATTGCAAAGAAGTTGCACCATTTCTCAAGTAAGTTTACTCCCTAATTAACTTTTCAATTATATTGTATTCATTATTAATTTTTATTGTATTGATTAGGCAATTCGAGGACTTGCTAAGGCAAACTTTCCTTGGCATCACGGATGATCAAATATTGGAACTTCGGGACAAAGACTTCAGTGGGTGGCTAAAACATCTAGTCAGTCCTTTCATCCACAATTGATCATAAAATATTAATTTTAATGCTCATTTCTGTTGAGATGAGAGATCAATAATTTTATTATAATTGCAACCATCTATTGTAATGATTCACAGGTAAGTGGTGGTCAAGTGGAGGATCAACTGATTCCACAGATGAGTTATGGTCCATCTAAACATGTGACTTCTTATAATGGCATAATAGTTAACGGGTACAGATTTCACACTAAGGAGAATGGACAAAATAAAGCTACAATGAATAGTGGGGTATGTGTTCGAGGAAGCATATATGGTGAGAATGATCTGGACTATTATGGCATTATTGAAGAGATACTAGAATTATCATATTTAAGATGTCAAAACAAAGTATTTCTTTTTCGGTGTCACTGGTTCGACCCGACTAACGGAGTTAATGTACATGAGAAATTTGGGATAGTTGACGTTAAGCCCAAATCAAGGCTTCACTCAAATGAGCCATTCGTATTAGTTTCACAGGCACAACAAGTGTACTATACAATGTATCCACAAAGAAGGGGTAGAGATGGTGGAGAATGGTGGGCGGCTTGCAAAGTTAGACGAAAACTCTTTGTAGCAGAGACCTTCAATGATGAACATGATGAATTGAATGAGCTGGATGCTAATGACTTTTACCAAGAAGATGGGTCCTTAGTAATACACAATGTCATCCTTGAAGATGAAGCGATGCTTTTATTTGATGCAAATGCCCCAATGGAAGAAGTAGGCATAAATGATATATACAATCCAGGGGGAATTCCATTTGTTGATGAGTTTATCAATGACAATGAACATAGTGAAAGTGATGAGTTTTTAGATGAAGATGAGGAACTATATGATTCAGATTCAAATAGTGATAGTGGAAATAGTTGATTAATACATCTGTTGAATGTAGCTAGACGTGTATTTGTATAAAGTGTAGTTTGTAACTGTGCCTTCTGAAAATACACAAGCAATTTTATGTTCATTTGTGATATCTTTTTTTTATCAAATCCACTTTACACTAGTAAATGAGCATTGTTTAAATAATGATTTTTGATCATATTGAAAAAATAAGACCAGTTGTGTGTAGATATCTTAACATAGCAATTCGAGGTAGAGGAAATAAACGCGGTCAAGGGAAAGGTCGTAGCGATCAACCACATCCTTCTCACTAATGCATTAGTCCACCACCACCTCATACTTTGCCTTCCCTAGGTATTTGTTGGCTTTTGCAGGTATTTGCTGGCTTTTTGCCTACTCACTTCTTGCCTTTCTTGTTTTACAGGTGTCAAGGATGACAAGAACAAAGCGCAAAAGAATGAACTGGTTAAGGGGCTTAATGCATTAAAAAATCAGTAAAATTTCATTGCAGGTTAGGATGCTTTCTTTATTTTCTAAATTTCATTGCAGTTGGTTGGCTTATGTATTTACTATCCAGTAAGTAAAAACTGAGATTGAATGGAAGTCTTTGTGTATTTTAAACTGTTTGTGCTTTGTTTTGTTATGGTTATTTTTCACTGTATTATCAATAGGGAGGGGTAAAGGCAGAGGTCGCAGTGATCAACCACATCCTTCTCACTCATGCACTAGTCCACCACCACCTCATACTTTGCCTTCCCTAGGTATTTGTTGGCTTTTGCAGGTATTTGCTGGCTTTTTGCCTACTCACTGTTTGCCTTTCTTGTTTTACAGGTGTCAAGGATGACAAGAACAAAGCGCAAAAGAATGAACTGGTTAAGGGGCTTAATGCATTAAAAAATCAGCAAAATTTCATTGCAGGTTAGGATGCTTTCTTTATTTCTTTATTTTGTAAATAATACAATACCAGCAGGAACAAGAATCAGGCTGCATGTAGTTGGGGTCGTATTGTGACTCATACACCAAATGGACATATATCTTTATGAATCTTCTAGTCTCAACGTATGTGATTTATCTTTAATCCAACAGTGAAATGAATAATCTTGTCATAGGATCTTTCAAACACTCCATCGAATGTAACTAACTTTGTGTATTTTAAATAGGGAGGAGTAAAGGCAGAGGTAGATTTCAATCAGAGGCACAAAGAGGGCAGTTTGGTTCAAAGAGCTTTGGCAGGGGAAGTGGCCATGATGGAGGTAAAGGAATTTTATCAATTGAGATATTTTTTTCTATACTATTTGTCATTGCTTGAATGATAGGAAAAAATTGATGTATACTTTTTTTTTTTAATCTTAGTTGGGAAAGAGACCCTAGATAGATTATCAGGTGTAATGGAGGCATTTTCAAGAAGGAATAGCTTTGGGCATGGGCTGCATAATGATCTTTCTAGGCATAGATCTCTAGATGATGTGCCATCTTCAAAAGATGTGGTTAGTGCCTCCTCACATTATTCTTTTTGTTTAGCTTTTCCTTTATTATTTTTTGGTTCAATTTTTATCCTCACATTATTCAATTTCTAACACTCAGTCTTTGCGGCAACCTAATTCTAACAGGGCTTGCAGTTCTTCTCATAATGGCAATGCCTCAAAAAGGCCTATCATATCAAATAGTAGACCAAACTCTTCTAGGGAACCTAATGAAATCCGTTCTAGTCAATTAGTCTCAAGTTGTGAAAATGAAGATGAGAACAATGAATATTATGACTATGATGATGGTGAAGATGAAGAGATATGGCTCAGGCAGCAAGAAGTTGATGCGAATAATGTGAATAAATGTACTAGAGCCAATTTTGAAGTTTCCAACAATAGTAAGATGAGCAATGCTACTTCAGATCCTATCCCAAACTCTACTGATCAACCAGCAAAGGGCCCAACTTCACTGCCTTCGAGTGGAGGATCTCATGTAGAAACTGATAGGAGAAAAGTCATATATGTCGATGCCACCTGTAACCCGTAAGTAATAGTGATTTTGTGCAATAATTCACATGAATATCAATTGAGGTTAAATTTGATTACTTAGAAGTTAAATTCTACTTGTAGGAGGAGGTTTGTTCCCCAAAGTGTGACTCGTGATATTATATCTATTGTGATCTCACGGATGCCTACTCCAGTTGATTTATGGAAAAATTATCCAGTCCGGCTGAAGGATGGATTATTTCTGGACTTCATGGTAAGAAGTTATATTTTCTAGCATCTTATATTATTTTTATTTATGGATAATTGTATTTATATTATATTGGTGTAGGGTAAATATAAGTTTGAATCATATTATGATCGTAGCATGGCAAGAACGGTGTGGGAAAGAACATGCATGGACCGCTATCCTGATCATTTGAAAAATGCAAGAAAATTGGTCTTAAAACAGGTGAACTCTACAAATTTGGCTGACACTAAGGGTCATGGCCCCAAAGGAATGAAGACAGAAGTGTGGGATGGTTTGGTCGACATTTTGTTGACGCCAAAGTGGAGGAAGAAATCTGATGCTAATCGAAGTAATAGGGCAGCCTTACCTGATTCAATGTTGCACATTGGAGGCTCAATATGCTTGGGTGAACATAAGAGGAGAATGGTAAATATATAGTTTTACATACAATTTTATTGACATTTACTATATCCTAATTGATGTTGATTATAGGAGGCATAGTTGAAGCATCCAGTTTCTTATAGAGATGTCTACGATCATATTCATAAGAAGAAAGATGGGGAATATGTCTCTCAGCACTCGAAGAACTTTATTGTAAGTTATTTTAAAATTACACCTGACTTTGTTAGAGTTATTTGCTTCTCTTGTTTATGAACCTTGAATATGTGTCTTGTTTTGTTGGCCTACACAAACAGTGCAACTGGGATTGATTGTTTGAGGCCTTACACTACTTGTTCCTACTTTCTTTTGCCCTTATGCTTTACTGATTCTATAGGTACTGATATAGGCACATAATTATTATATTGTAATTGATGTTGTTTTAGGAGTCATATGACACTGTAATGTTGGAGAAGTACGGAGAAGACACTTCAAAGTATCCAATAATTGATTCAGAAGTATGGGCAGAGGTGTTAGGTCCTAAGAAGAAGAGACGGATTTTGGGGGGTCACAATTTAGATGTTGGCACTAATGGATCTATGGATACTTCATCTTCAAAGGTCATTGGTCCCTCCCGCACTCTAACGTCGACACAGGAAGACATCAAGGAAGCCGTGAACATAGAAATGACTTCTTTTGTCCAAACACAATTGATGCCTATGTTGGAACCCATCTTATCCATGATTGGTGTCTCCCAAGTTAGAAATCTCAGAAAGCAAGCACCATTACAAGGTGGAGTAGGTGAGGAAGATCATAGAGTAGATGAGGAAGATCACGAGGATGAATGATTAACTACTTATGATTTAATTTCTCATTTTGTATTCAATTTAAAAATTATACTTTTGTGAAGAAACCAGTTAATTTTTCTGGTTCTGTATTGGGTTAATTTTGTAGACTATTACTTTTTGGTCCTATTATGTCTCTTTGGTTTGTAGTGTTGATCAAGGATTTTTGGGATTATCATTTTGTGGTGTTCTTGTTTTGGGTGAACCACTGTTTGTAATTAGACTTGCCAAGTTTCCTTCTCTAGCACTGCATGTGCCGGGTTGGTTACTTGTTTTCTTAATAGATTCTCTTCAAGTGTACATTATTTTACTTTCTTATAAATAAGAAGTAATATGAAATAAAAGAGATAAATAAAAAAGAGAATAGCTAGGAAATATCTATAAAATGGCTAAGAAATTTTAGCTATTGATTGACTATAAAATTGCTATGACAATATCGTAGTCATTTAGCTAGAAAAAAGCACTCAATGCTAGGAAATAGCTATAAAATCACAATTAAATTTTAGCTATTGATTGACTATAAAATTGCTATAATAATATCCTAGTTATATTGCTAGGAAAAATGAATATTGAACAACATTTTGCTATATATTAACTATAAAATTGCTAGGAAACTTTTATAATTAGTCAGGAAAACTTTTGCTAGCTGATTTGCCATTCAAATTATGCTACCGCCAATATTATAGCTAATTTGTAGCAAATCTGTAGCTAAATTTGTTTGCTAGAGATTAACTACGAATTAACTGCTAAATTTGTCGTAGCTAATCTTCAATTTTCTTGTAGTGCAAACTGAATCAATTAATTTTAATTGGTTCGGATTAGTTTTTCATAAATTTGAATCAAACCGATCCATGAACATCCTTTAGTGTCGATTGACCAATTCCATAACTAGATAGAGAAAAGACCCGAGGTTGCATGACATCAATGATCATCGTTGCTACTGTGGTGATGCAAGAAGTGTAATGGCTTCTTCGTAGTGCAAAGCGATGGATTTTTTTTTTTACTTTTTTTATGTTTTTTGTGGATCGTCGGATCACCACTACGTATTGGTGCTCACTTTTTAATCACGCCGATCGTAAACACCTCTTTAAAGAGAATAATAATATTCAAGATAAAAGGCATCTTGAAATTAATAGTGAAGTAAATTCATTTTTTTTTGAATAAATTAATAGTGAAGTAATTAAAAAGCACTCAATCGAAATTTTTATTGGTGGCTGGAATTTTAGGTAAATGCAACTTTTAAAACAAAAAATAGTGAATGTAATAATTAAGCTAAACAAGAGAGAGGGAGTAACATTTTCGGCTTTTCGACCAAACTGGGTTTCTTTTAGAAACTATTTACCAGTTTAGGGTTATTCTGAAACTATTTACCAATGGGGGTCCTTTTGGACACGTGGCATATTTTAATTTTTTTTTCACTCTGACGGGTCAAAGGCGCCAGTCAGATTGACGCCTACACTTTTAAAAAAAAAGACAAAATTTGCCCTGCAGTGCCACGTGGCGCACTGCAGGGGGGAGGCGCCACTGCGGATGGCGCCTCCCCCTGAAGGCACCATCCACAGTGGCGCCTCCCCCACTGGGCGCCACGTGGCGCTGCAAGGGTCCCCCCAACAGAATGCCTTCAAGCCCCCCACCCCCCACCCAACAAAATGCCTTCAAGTAGCAGCCCCCCAGACGAAGAGCAGCTCCGTCCCCCCTTAGTAATAATTAAGCTAAACAAGAGAGAGGGAGTAACATTTTCGGCTTTTCGACCAAACTGGGTTTCTTTTAGAAACTATTTACCAGTTTAGGGTTATTCTGAAACTATTTACCAATGGGGGTCCTTTTGGACACGTGGCATATTTTAATTTTTTTTCACTCTGACGGGTCAAAGGCACCAGTCAGATTGACGCCTACACTTTAAAAAAAAAGACAAAATCTGCCCTGCAGTGCCACGTGGCGCACTGCAGGGGGGAGGCGCCACTGCGGATGGCGCCTCCCCCTGAAGGCACCATCCACAGTGGCGCCTCCCCAGCTGCGCCACGTGGCGCTGCAAGGGTCCCCCAAGAATGCCTTCAAGCCCCCACCCCCCACCCCACAAAAAACCATCAAGTAGCAGCCCCCAGACGAAGAGCAGCTCCGTCCCCCCTTAGTAATAATTAAGCTAAACCAGAGAGAGGGAGTAACATTTTCGGCTTTTCGACCAAACTGGGTTTCTTTTAGAAACTATTTACCAGTTTAGGGTTATTCTGAAACTATTTACCAATGGGGGTCCTTTTGGACACGTGGCATATTTTAAATTTTTTTTTCACTCTAACGGGTCAAAGGCGCCAGTCAGATTGACGCCTACACTTTAAAAAAAAAAAGACAAAATCCGCCCTGTAGTGCCACGTGGCGCACTGCAGGGGGGAGGCGCCACTGCGGATGGCGCCTCCCCCTGAATGCACCATCCACAGTGGCGCCTCCCCCTGCAGTGCGCCACGTGGCGCCGCAAGGGTCCCCCAACCGAATGCCTTCAAGCCCCCCCCCCCCCACCCACCCAACAAAATGCCTTCAAGTAGCAGCCCCCCAGACGAAGAGCAGCTCCCTCCCCCCTTAGTTCCTCCTCTATAAATAGTCCTTAGTAGGAAATTTTATTTACTACTTGTGATATTATTTGTTACTTGTTATTAAGGTATTTTTTTTATTGCCTCTTGTTGTTTTAAATAGATACTTTTTCATTAATGTCATCGTTACTCCCTATACTTATAGAATAATTTTTTTTGTAGCGGTGTTCCTTTAAAATTGCATGCGACTGTGTTTTAATTCTTATAAGGTAAAATTTTTTTACTACTGTAATAAATGGTGAATATTTATTGGTGTAAATTGTTATTGTTATTATTATTTTTTATGCCTCCTGTGATATTATTTGCTACTCGTTATTATGGGGTTTTTTATATTGCCTCTTGTTGTTTTAAATAGATACTTTATCATTAACGTCATCTGTAACGCCCTTCGTAACATTAGTAACCCAAATTAATTTCAATAAAAATCCTTCAAAACATTTAATTAAAAACACAAGTCATAAAATTTTTCTGAAATAACTAAGTAGGAAAATACCTCATATTAAATAAAATAGTAAAAAATATCCATGTAATGAATATAAATATAAATGAAAACCACAAGCCTCGATACTGGGCGTCTACTAACAAACCCAACGATAAATAAATAAATGTGTCTAGCCACATACGACTCCTTATTTAAGAAAATACTAACCAAACTAGAAAGAATAACTAATGGAATCCACTAAGTCTTCACGCCTCTTCAGTTTAGTTGACGTCCTCCTCGTGCTCTGAAAATAATACTTATAATGAGATATAAAATCCCAGTGATCAACAATACAATTTTTAAAAAAATATTTTCGAAAATAGCATTGTTCTCAGCCGGCGCGGTAACCGGAAAAACTGTCCATGGCACCCGCTAATTTTCCAAAATAATATATATAAAAGATAATACTTTTAATATCAATAATAATCTCATATCAATACATCACATTCTATATACCAGATAAATTCTAGTTTAATCCAAGCGGTCCGAAGACCTCCTAATTAAATTGGCCTCTTGCCGGCATGCCATATATTCACACATCACACGACAATGGCGTCCCATTGCCCAGCCCTACTCACGAGGAGTGTTTCGATGTCACCCTCCTGTCGGGGACATTTCCATTTCGATACCTCCCATGTGCACATGGTGATATTTCTCCTTTTTCGACACCCCATCCTGTGGCGGTGTTACTTTCGATACTCCTTTTTAAGTAGTATTACTCATTTTCGACATCCCAACCACATGGCGATGTTACTTTAGATACCCCATTAAGGCGGTATTTCTCTTCGATACCCCTATCATTGGTGGTATTACGGCAAACATCATACAACTCATCATAAGGCATGAATTTCATGTCTCATACATGTAACAATTCATTTACCATAAATTAAATATTTAATCCTATCATGCATACTAAATAGACTTATATCATGTCTCCAGGTAAATTTATAATTACACTACCAGCATCAAGACATAATATATGGCATCAAGAATATCATTCAACTAGTACAAATATCAATCATGTATTTCAAGCCATCAACAACAAGAGTAAATACTCAATTTAACAGATTTCTATTTTAATTGAAAACCCCCGATTTTAAAATGTAGAGTGGTGATATCAATCATACATTCAAACCAAATTCCAAAAAAAAAACTATAAGATAGACGCTCCCACACACATACAAACAATTATACCATAGAAAGTGTTCACAAAAAGTACTGTTACTCACCTCTTGAAGACCTCCATAGTGCTCTAAAAATTATTTATGATAAGAGGTAGTGCTTCTCTAAAAATTCTTCTTCCGTTCACTGGTGTTTTTGAATTTGTGTAGTGCTATGATTGTACTGCGAACAAAGGAACGCCCTCTCCCTCACTCACCGTGCGGCGCCCCGTTTTTTTTTTAAACAACTTTCTGATTTGCTTTTGGCAAAAATCCAAAAGTGAAAGAAAGCCATCTGGACCCTGCATGCCATTTCCTTACACACACACACACACACACACACACACACACACACACATATATATATATATATATTATATTCTTTTAAAATAATTAAGTAGTTTCAATAAATCCTTATACTATCTGTTCTTTACACTATACCTCTTAATTATATTTTTTATATGTACTATAATTTTATTTTTATTTTTATTTTATTTTTTAATAACTTAATATATTTTTCATCAAATTAATTATATTAGAATTTTAGGATGTTACATCATCGTTACTCCCTATACCTATAGTATAATTTTTTTTGTAGCGGTGTTCCTTTAAAATTGCATGTGACTTTATATTATTTCTTATAAGGTAAATTTTTTTTTACTACAGTAATAATTGATGAATATTTATTGATGTAAATTGTTAAAAATTTATTACCTCGTGTAATATTATTTGATACTTTCTTTTAATTATTATTATTTTATTATAATATAACAGTAATATTACTTTTATTAGTATCAGTATTTATTATTAGTAATTGGTAATTAATTTTATTTTGTAATATTATTATTAATAGTGATATTATTGTGTTATATTAATGTTATTTTTAAGTTTACATATTTAATATTAAATATGATGTTAATATTATTAATACCATTATTTGTATTTGTTGTTGTGTATTTTTAATATTGTTATTATTAGAACTTGTAAATTTATGGGTTATTTTTATATATTTGATATTATTGTAGGACAGACGTCATGAGCCAAGTTGCAGTATGTGTATACTCGAACAGGAGAGTCTTCGATGGACCAGAAGGAATTACATTTGAAGGGGACCAAGAAATTGTGCAAATAAAACATTGCATCCGGTACGAGCGTTTGAGGGTAAAGATTCATTCGAAGTTGAGGCTGCAACCAAATCAATCAGTTTCAAAAATTGTGACAAGATATATGATATGTGGCAACCCGGTGAAATATATTCTTGTTGAAATTGCTGATGATCGAGATGTGGAGTGCATGCTGAATGGTTTAATCCAAAAACCCTGGATGTCGACACTTGAGTTGTACGTTGATGTTAATGTTGCGGGCACTTCCACATTTCCTATGCCGTCATTGCCTAGTAATTTCGAGCAGCGAAATGTGCCGGTAAACCTTGGGTCAAATGCAGATGACGAAGATGACGAAGATGAAGATTGGGCAAGCGAGATGGAGGATGAGTCAGATGAAGATGATGATGAAGATGATATACCAACATCAGGTTCATCGGACACCGAGGAGGAGGTTGCACAGGGTTCCAACATAGTTCTGTCCGCATTGGCGTCACCTGGAATTGTTGCAGCTCCGGTTTCATCGATGGCTCCTGGTGGTTTTGTTCCGCATCAAGCTGGTTGGTTTTCTCCAACAATTAATAATTTTATTCTGACATCATTATTATTAATTTTTATTTGTATAAATATTATTAATTTTACTCTAATTGGCAATTTATTCATTTTTACTCACTTATAGGTCAATCACATGGTGCATTTTCAACTCAACCCCCCATTATAATTAGTATGTTTTGTTATAATAATAAATGGCTGTAATTTCAAGATGAAACAAAAACATAACAAAGCAAAATATCAAGTTACTCCACTAAATACAAAATTGGTATAAATGTCCGTTAGGTACAAAATATCAATTAAATAATATTCTACATAATTACAATGCAACTGTAAGGTGACTACTGAGCGTGATCACCATCATGCTGAAAGGGAGACAAGATGCACTGTCATTGATTATCCTCCCATTGAGAGAAGTGCCCAAAATGATCTTGCAGCCACTTTAACTTTATTCTAGATCCTTTCATGTCAGAATCGCTAGGAACTCTGCCTAGCATTTCACCGACATATTGCTTCCAATGTATATGAGTTGCACCAATAACAGTGGGACCGTTAATGCGTAGTCAACAGAGAATAGCAACATCCTGTAGTGTGATGGTGCATTCTCCCCACGGCATGTGAAAGGTATGTGTCTCGGGTCTCCATCGCTCAACAAGTACATTTATCAAATTATGATCTAGTTGGGTTATATTTACTTGGGCTACCCCCAAGAAACCGGCTATTTGAAGATTAGCTTTGACAGACTCTGGGAGATCCATAACAACAGGATTAAATGCCAGTCCACGTCGAGCTCTAAGAACTCGATCGGGTGATCCATTCCATACATGCTAGGAAACATGCTTTTCTTGCAAGTTCAATAGTGAATCATCCATCGGGTCGGGGTTTACCAATCGTGCCCTTGATTGTAAGCTAGATGATGCCATATCTATCACCTGACATTAAAAAAATGTTACAGTTATATAGATTATATAATAAAATCTATTGAGTTGTATAATTAAGGAAAATTATAGTATCAATTAAGCCCCAATAAATACTGATATTGATGATAAATTTAATTAAAGTATCTATTTAAAACAACAAGAGGCAATAAAAAAATACCAGTAATAACGAGTAGCAAATAATATCGCAGGAGGCATAAAAAAAAATAATAGCAATAACAAACTGCACCAATAAATATTCATCAATTATTACTGTAGTAAAAAAAAATTTACCTTCTAAGAATTAAAATAAAGTCACATGCAATTTTAAAGGAACACCGCTACAAAAAAAATTATACTACAAGTATAGGGAGTAACGATGACATTAATGATAAAGTATCTATTTAAAACAACAAGAGACAATAAAAAAAATACCAGTAATAACGAATAACAAATAATATCACAGGAGGCATAAGAAAATATAATAACAATAACAAACTACACCAATAAATATTCATCAATTATTACTGTAGTAAAAAATTTTTTACCTTCTAAGACTTAAAATAAAGGCACATGCAAATTTAAAGGAACACCACTACAAAAAAAAGTTATACTACAAGTATAGGGAGTAACGATGACATTAATGATAAAGTATCTATTTAAAACAACAAGAGGCAATAAAAAAAATATCAGTAATAACGAGTAGCAAATAATATCACAGGAGGCATAAAAAAATATAATAGCAATAACAATTTACACCAATAAATATTCAACAATTATTACAGTAGTAAAAAAATATTTACCTTATAAGAGTTAAAATAAAGTCACCTGCAATTTTAAAGGAACACCGCTATAAAAAAATTATACTATAAGTATAGGAAGTAACGATGACATTAATGATAAAGTATCTATTTAAAACAACAAGAAGCAATAAAAAAAACCCATAATAAGGAGTAGCAAATAATATCACAGGAGGCATAAAAAAATATAATAGCAATAACAATTTACACCAATAAATATTCATCAATTATTACAGTAGTAAAAAAAAATTACCTTATAAGAATTAAAATAAAGTCACATGCAAATTTAAAGAAACACCGCTACAAAAAAAAATTATACTATAAGTATAGGGAGTAACGATGATATTAATGATAAAGTATCTATTTAAAACAACAAGAGGCAATATAAAAAAACCCGTAATAACGAGTAACAAATAATATCACAGGAGGCATAAAAAAAAAATAGCAATAACAATTTACACCAATAAATATTCATCAATTATTACAGTAGTAAAAAAAAAAATTTACCTTATAAGAATTAAAATAAAGTCACCTACAATTTTAAAGGAACACCGCTACAAAAAAAATCATACTATAAGTATAGGGAGTAACAATGACATTAATGATAAAGTATCTATTTAAAACAACAAGAGTTAATAAAAAAAATACCTTAATAACAAGTAACAAATAATATCACAAGTAGTAAATAAAATTTCCTACTAAGACCTATTTATAGAGGAGGAACAAAAGAGGGAGGGAGCTACGTCTGTGAGGGGGGGGGAGGGGGGCTGCTACTTGAAGGTTGTGTGCGTGTGTGTTGGGGGGCACCCCCTGCAGGACAGATTTTGTCATTTTTTTTTTAAGTGTAGGCGCTAGTCTGATTGGCGCCTTTGACCTGTCAAAGTGAAAAAAAATAAAATATGCCACGCGTCCAAAAGGACCCCCCATTGATAAATAGTTTCAGAATAACCCTAAACTGATAAATAGTTTCTAAAAGGATTTGATCAAAAAACCAACATTTTCCCCTTTTAAGTAAACCTAGCCACATGTTAGATACCTCATGAAACATTGAAACTCGACTCGAACTTCTTGGGCAACATATAAAATTCCGAAAAACATGGTACCTGTCACCTCAAATTTTCATAAATGCCCCTATACTAGATCAGATCCTGCTGCACCTCCTTCTCTTTCCGTCTTCTTCTTACAATGGATCGAACTCAAATTCTTCTTGTTGGGTTACCAATTTTCCTTTTCTGCTCAGACATTATCGACCTTTTCACTCCCAAACCAACCCATCACCATCACCCTTCAATCCACCCCATATCCCAGTCTCCTCAACAGCATCTTCAACAGCCCCTCGAGTTCCCTACATAGGTTTTTTACATTCCTCAATTTCCATCTTCAAAATTATTTTTTTATACATGGCTTATGTCATTTTTTTTTTTGCTTTTCTTTTCTTATATTTTTCTGATATGTTATTTCAATGCAGAAACAAAGTGGCATTGGCCCAATTGGGGTTGGCAATGCTGTGAAGATTGACTTCTGCACTTCTTGTTCTTACAAGTTTGCCTAATTTCTTATTGCTTTGATTTTGATCTAATTAATTTATTATGACTTCAGATGGGAAAAAGTAATGCTTTGATTTTTTTTGGTTAGTTCTTGGTATTAAAAAAATAACGGTGGAGAAGAATTGTACACAAAGGCAAAATCAGATAATTGAATATATTGCTTGTGTGGCTACTAAACTAACAAAACTCATAATGCATATCTTAGTGGTATCTAGTATTATTATTGTTTAAACAGTTAAACTTTAAATCAAAATATATGTTAGAATTTAATTATCTCTCGGTCTCTCTCTGGGTTAGATCTATTTGTTCAATGATTATTTATAATCATATATGGAAAATATGTTCTCCTTTTAACATCTTTGAAGTATATTTAAATTATTTACATTTTAGTGACACTCTATTTTTTCTTGATACTTAAGTGGGAATTTGTTAACTCTTCCCTTAGTCCTAAAAAAAAAGGTAGCCCGGTGCGCAAGCTCCCGCCTAGTGGGGTCTGGGGAATGTAGATATATGCAGCCTAAGGATTAGCCTGTCAACTCCTCAATTAGTCCTGTTTAAAAAATTTGATTTCTAAATTCTTATAGTTATATTGGCTATAACATTTTTCTTCCACAACAGTAGTATGAGCATTTAACTAGAGTAATAAATTGCTAATTTTCAGACATTGGAGTAGACTTTGCATGTTCTAGCTGATGAAGATGCATTCATCCTTAACTTGTTTCATTTATAGAATCCACATATTTGCAAGAACAATTCTTAATCCATCTTGTGTATTTTAATGACTTTTATTGCAAGGGAACTGCAGTAACGGTTAAAAACATGCTACAATCTGTATTTCCTGGGATTACTGTTATTTTGGCTAACTATCCACCTCCACTCCCAAAGCGCATTGTCAGCAAAGTAATACCAGTGGTGCAATTAGGAATTATTGCTATTATAGCAGCTGGTGAACAAATATTCCCGAGACTGGGAATGACACCACCACCATGGTATTATTCCTTGCGTGCCAATAGGTTTGGAAGTATGGCAAGCACATGGCTTCTGGGAAATTTCCTTCAATCCTTCCTACAGAGTTCTGGTGCTTTTGAAGTATATTGCAATGGTGACTTGGTAAGTCCTTAGTTAGGTGCTGCCATTTAATTTAGTGTCTTATGTTGATGATGGCAGGTACATCTGTAACTGATAGGAGGAAACTCTGAAACTTATCAAGTTATATGGAAGCAGTCAATATCAGAGCGTAAAAAATAGATTTCCTATATCCAAAAAAATCATGTATTCAAGCATTCATGCATTAATGTACTGTTGGATCAATCTTAGACTTCCTCACATACTTTCAGTGATTGATTCAACGATGCATTAATGCATGAATGCGTGGTTTTTTGAATGCAGTGAATCCGGAAATTCCTTTAACATTTGATATACTTTGTATAACTCTGGTATCATCTTGTTCCTTTGGACATTGTAGGTTTTTTCCAAGCTGAAGGAGGACAGATTCCCTGGTGAAATTGAGTTGAGGGAACTTGTTGGAAGAAGATTAGCTAATGCAAGATATGCTAATGGTATTGAAGGTGTTGTCTGGTCCTAGAACCATTAGATAGCTGATTGACTGTTGTACCGAATGCTAATTGGTGGTTAGATACTGACGAAAATACTAGACGAGCATTGAAGCATACGAACTGGATGATATAGAAATCAGATTTTTATTTGGTGTTTGTGTAATATGTTATATATTATATATATACACTGTTTGGTAAGTGATTGATTGAGCAAGCATTGGTTCTACCTAGTTCTTTAATAGATATTGGTTCAAAATGTAGAGACTAACAAAAAGAAAGTTAGTGAGTTTTATTGAATTTTCATTCTTTGGATCAATGGAATCCAAAGGGAAAAGGAATGAGAATGATTTACAAAAGTGGTATGTGGGAATTCGAGAGCCTGGTCTCTCCTTCCATAACTCACCAACCAACTATCTGACTTCCTTCTCATTCTCTATCTCTGTTTATAATAGACTAACTAATTAACCAATGCTAACAGCTTCACTAACAAGGCTTAACTAATAGAGGTCCATTTTTATTTCTTCTGGTGTATAATGTCCTAATTGGGGGTTGTTCATACTTCCTTCTCCAACTTATGAGGCCTCACTTTCTCTCTAAGGATGAACTTGGGTTCCATAAAAAAATTGTGAGGCTGTATAACTAGTTTAGCATAGAGTAATGATATATGCACTATTCCTCTTTTGACAAACAGGAAGAATTTAAACAATTGGTTCTAACTTAGTTTGGAGGGAAATTTTCACGTGAGGCTGCTTTAGTTGAAATGGAGCAACTTGTACAAATTTGTGCATATTTTTAAAGGAAAGGTTTGCATAAAATATCATTACTCTTAAACATCTTATTAACTATCCAGAAGTAATGATATTTACAAAGACAAACAAACTAAACAGGTGGTTCCAATTGAGATTAAAAGGAAAAGGCTCAAGTAAGGCCAATTGAGTTGAGATTGGCTCACTTGTACTGTTTGTGAAATTTTCTAAAGGATAGGATTTGTGTAATTGTCATTACTCTTAAAAATATGCACTGCATAAAGAAGGCTACATACTTACATGGAAACAACACAATCTTTATGGCTCTCGCTTATTATTGAGCATAAGTGTCTAGTTTGGTCCCTCTTCATTCTATCTTAACTTCATTACAACCACCCTCAATTAAGTGTAAAACACTAAAACTATGAATAACTGGCACTAAAGTTATCACCCTTGATGTGTTTCTGTATTCACAAACACTTCTAAGTTCTAAGACTCACCCACATTCCTAGATTTTAAATTATTTAAATCGATGGCAACTTAGCAAATAGAACGTGAGCAATTTATTAGGAGACAATAGAGCATGTCATCAAAAACCATATGTATTCCTCAACCAATTGAAACTATTTCTAAACTAGGATCAAGGAAGCTACCAAATTGTTGCCACCATATGTAACACCGACATACATAATCTTATTTAAATTCTACTATCTCACTTAGCAGTAGATGACATGCTCAAAGAGGGTCTATATGGCAATCAACACCAACAACCACAAAAGAACAATGGGATAACATTAGTATAAATTTTTACTGCAATTTCTATTTCAGAACGAGAAAATAAAAATGGAACAGCACCAAGAATTTCACCCAAGCAAGGCTCTAAAGTCACTTGCTCCCTATTCATCCACCAAATAAACAATCTCAAGCTTATGATGGCATTCATGTCCAAAACAGTTCCATATCTAAGAAAAAAGAGAATTTCATGGTTTTTCAACAGCAATTTAAATCATTTATTCCAACCTAAAAAGAAAAAGGCAATAGCCCCAACAACATTCATCACTCATATATTTCTTCCTAACAAACTCACACTCAACATTTTCTGATAGAAACTGGATAATTTCTATTTAAAAATATGAAAATGGAGCTATGCTTCTACAGTAATGAGAAAAATTAGTAATGAACCTATGAACCAATGACTGAAATCAGAGATGGAATCCTCTATTACAGCTAACCCCAAAACCAACCCAATAACCAAAATGATCTGATGCCCCCTCCCCAATCCCTCATTCCCTTCACATACAGACACTTTACTCTCACTCTAGCACCCTCTCTTCAATCTCCTGCTGCCATGTATCCCATTTGTTAGGATCCAGCATAACAAAATTCCCCAACCAGTAACAAACCTCCCTCCAGTGTTGCACTCTTATGGAAGGCCCATGAAGAGGCCCATCATTTTCACTCTCAAGTGAAAGTAAGATAGTAAACTACAAATCCCAAACAAACCAAACAATAATTTGGATCAATATAGCATGCTAGATTTATTTAATAGAATGTATCATAGACAATCTCCAGTACATATAAACTGCCGTATTTTAAGATACACACATACAATTACAATGTAAACATTGTTTTTGTTTATTCATACCACTAATATGCTCCAACAAAGCTTATACTATTAATTTCAGTACCTTTTCCACCTTAGAGTTCTGTATCCACGCCTTCCATGGTATTCATAAACAAAATCCAGCTGAGGGAAGATGCGATAAAGCATGTTATCTACATGTTTCCAGTACCATATCCTCCATGACTTGCAGAATATAAGAGGCAAAACAATAATTCCAATCCCAAAAGTAACTCCAAGTTCAATAGATAAAAAATTCCAATCAATGGAACTCTCTTTATCAGTATCGGAGCTTGATGCTGGAGGTGATATCCCTTGCTCCCCATCACCGCTGCAATTTTGGGCCAATGGAAGTCCACATAGCCCGTCATTACCTTTGAATGAAGCTGCATCAAATGATTGAATTTGGGTGCCTGTTGGGATTCTTCCTTCAAGATGATTATATGAGAGATTCAAGACCTCAAGAAAGGATAAGCTTGCTAGCTGTGCGGGAATTTCTCCGCTCAACTTGTTGCTTGACAGGTCCAGGGATTCAAGATTTTTCAGATTTCCTAGAGATGATGGGATATGGCCTGAGAAAACATTGTGTGATAGGTTAAGTATGTACAATGCATTCAATTGTCCAAGCACTTCTGGTATTAACCCTTCAATTTTTTTTACATGACAAGTCAACAACAGTGAAGATAGTTAGGATCTTCCCCAAGTGCATTTCTTGTTGTTTGCTTGTGACTGTCACTCTATCATGGTAATAAGTATGATGAGAGTAATCAACCAATATTTGGAAGTCAAACTGAAGATAATCTGGCTTGGAGAGGCCTGCATAATTCTTATCAGTCATCATTGCTTTCCAGCTTTGAAAGAATGACAGTGGAATTCTACCACTAAAATTGTTGGATGAAAGATCAATAATTTGAAGATGTGCCCATACTACTTGACATTTCAGGGAGCCATGTAATTTGTTGGACCGCAAAACAAGAACACTTAAGGTGGATATGCTCTTCAACCAGCAGGGGAAATAATCGTGTATCTGGTTATTGCTAAGGTCTAAAACCTCTAGCATTGTACAATTAGCCAGATATTTTGGAATCTTTCCCTGTAAGGAATTATCATTTAGATGTATACTTCTTAGGTCACACGTCCCTGGAAATGTATCAATAGTGTCATTGAGTTTGTTCCTCGCTAAGTCTAGTACGCCAAGAGCTCGATTCATTGCAATCAAGCATTTGGGAATGGTACCAGTCAAAACATTATTAGAGAGGTCAAGCACTTCAAGAAACAGGATGTTGCATATTGATTCTGGAATATTCCCATTCAACTTATTGCTTGAAAAAGAGAGAAACATGGTATCCGAGAGGTGATTACCGATGTTTGTGTTGGGAAATGCCTGCATGATTTCCCTCCTCTGTGAACTCAAAATAGGCACTAAGCGGAAGCGTAAAAATAAGTGTAACAACACCAGACAATTTTAGCGTGGAAAAACCTCCTTAATGTGAGCAAGGAAAAAAACCACGGGACCCGTAGGCCGCTTAAACCTCCACTATAACAATAATGGGAATACAAAAAAAAATACAAGAATATTGTATCCTCAATTTGTGGATAACACTCTCACAAATTGGCTCACTATTTTTCTCTCTTAGAAAACTCTCTCTAAGGATCTCTCTATTTTTCTCTCACTCTCTTGTGAGGCTCTCTCTCTATTATCTCTCACTCTATTGGTGAGGATTGGTGTGATTTGGTTAACACCCCTTAAGCTTCCTTATATAGGCTCAAGGGGGCTCTCCAAGTTGAGCTCCACACAATGTGGGACTTCCTTTGGATGAAAATTCCAACAAATCTCCCCCTTCAGCCAAAGGGAAAATATCCTTGAATCAGTTTGGGGTTGATGCTAAGCCTGCAACTTCTTTACAGACTTCTATCTTCTCTTTCGGTAGAGCTTTTGTCATCATATCCGCCCCGTTATCTTTTGTGTGTATTTTCTCAATCTGCAGCAGTTTACTTTCCAACACATCACGGATCCAGTGATACCTTACGTCGATGTGTTTCGACCTTGAATGAAATGTCGAGTTCTTCTTTGAGATGGATTGCGCTTTGACGCCGCAATAAAGAATATAACTTTCCGATCCCTGGCCTAACTCTTGTAGGAACTTCTTCATCCACAAGATCTCCTTGCAACCTTCAAAGTGATTGCGATGAATTCCCGCTTCAGAGTGCTTAAAGCAATGGACTTTTGTAATCTTGACTGCCAAGAGATAGCTCCCCCTGCAAAAGTAATCAGGTATCCTGATGTAGACTTTCTGGAATCCACATCTCCTGCCATATCTGCATCTGAGTATCCAAGAAGCTTTAAATTTCCATTGCCAAAACACAAACAGCGTTTGGAAGTTCCCTTCGATATCAGTAGTATCCATTTCACTGCATTCAAGTGCTCCTTTCTGGATTTGAGAGGAATCTACTCACAACTCCGAGCAAGTATAAGCAATGTCCGGTCTTGTCATGACCATTGCATACATAAGACTACCCTTCTTGAAGAATAGGGCACCTTGCTCATTTCTTCTTTTTCTTCTTCATTCCCGGGACATTGAGTCCTACTCAGTTTGAAATGACCAGGTAATGGAACATGCATAGGTTTGGCATTATGCATGTTGAACCTTTCAAGAACTTTCTTGATATAGTCTTTTTGTGACATCCACAGCATTCTTCTAGAACGATCTCTAGTGATTTTCATCCCAAGAATCTTCTTCACTGCACCCAGATCCTTCATGGCAAAGGACTTGCTCAATGCCTTCTTGAGAGCATACAACAGAAGTATGATGGATTCACCATTCTCATAGTTCTTCACAAACACACAATGGTCTGCGGAGGTTTTCTTGAAATTGTGTTGGGTCATGAAGAGATCAAACTTCTTGTACCATTGTCTTGGAGCTTGCTTGCATCAGTAGAGACTTTTCTTCAGACGACACACTAGGTGTTCCTTGCCTGGTTCTGCAAAACCTTCTGGTTGCTCCATATAAATTTCTTCCTCTAGGTCTCCATGTAAGAATGCTGTTTTTACATCGAACTGTTCAATCTCCAAGTCTAGTTTTGCAGCTAGACCGAGAATTGCTCTAATAGATGTCATCTTCACCACTGGTGAGAAGATTTCCTCGAAATCTATGCCTTTCTTCTGGTTGCACCCCTTTACAACAATCCTTGCTTTGTATCTGGGGTTTGGGTTGTTCTCTTCAGTCTTGAGCTTGAACACCCATTTGTTTTTCAATGCCTTTCGCCTGTCTGGTAATCTCACCAGGTCATACGCCCCGATTCTCCTTCAGGGACTGCATCTCTTCTTCCATAGCTTGCAACCATTTATCATTATCATTCATCTCAATGGCTTCCACAAAGCTTTGAGGTTCCCCTTCATCAGTGAGAGTGACATATTCATTTGAATAGTATCTTCTCGATGGTTGTCTGGCTCTCGTTGATCTTCTGATTTGAGGTTCTTGCTCTACCTCATCAGTCTCCATCTGTTCTTCTTGCACCTTTCTGCATTCGCATTGTCAGATTGCTCAGTCTGATCAGGTTCATCATTTCTTTGAGGAATCTCTCCCCCTGAATTGGGTATCACAATGGGACTTGAATCAGGAATCACTCTGTGCTTTGACTTCTCAGATTGCTTGATGTCTTGGATTTGTCTGATCTTCAAAGAACACCACATCTCTGCTTGAACAATCTTCTTGTTTTGCAGGATCCCATAATCTGAAGCCAAGTTCATCTCTTGGTGTACCAAGGTATATACACTCTTTCGTCTTAGCATCAAGCTTTGCTCTTTCATCTTTCGGAATGTGAACAAATGCCCTACATCCGAAGACTCTCAGTTGACCATAGGAAGCTTTCTTTCTAGACCATACCTCATCGGGTATCTTTCCGTCTAACGCTCTTGAAGGAGTTAGATTGATCAAATCAACAGCAGATTTTACCGCTTCGCCTGAGAATGACTTTGGGAGTTTTGCGTGAGACAAAGCATGCTCCCGACTTTCTCTGCAATCGTTCTGTTCATCCTCTCCGCTACACCATTCATCATCCGAGGTGTTTTGGGAGGTACTTTCTCATGTCTTATCCCATGAGTTTTGCAAGTATGCTTCAAATGGGCCAAGATACTCTCCGCCATTATCTGTTTCTCAAGCATTTCAGCTTTCTTCCGGATGCTCGTTCTCATCAAGCATGAAACTCCTTGAAAGCTTGAAGAACTTGATCTTTCGTCTTCAATGGATACACCCACAACTTCCCTGGAGTGATCATCAATGAAGGTAACGAAGTATTGAGCACCACCAAGGGATTTTTCGGATGTTGAGCAAACATCCGAATGGACAAGATCCGAATCGCTTTCTTCTTCTTGCATTATCCGATCTTTTGAAAGATACTCTGTGTTGCTTGCACCTTAAGCGGTTTCACAGGATTCAAGTGGTTGCCCTTTTATTTTTGGAAGGTGATCTTTTGCGAGGATCTCCAAATTTTTTTTCGCTCATGTGACCCAAGCGTTTGTGCCACAATTCTTTGCTTGCGTCTTGCGCAACATTTGTCTCCCCATGCATATCTTTCCTCGCATGATATACAAGGAGCCTTCCTTCCGCCGCGAGCAACGATCATGCTTCCTTGGCTGAGTTTCCATCTGCCAGGCACCAAATTGGTTTATCATCCCGGCTTCATCTAGCTTTCCAACCGAGATAAGGTTCGAGACGCATCTCGGTACATGTCCGACCTCCTTCAAAGACAAGCTTGTTTCCATTCTCTGTCAACAAAGTTACTTCACAAGATCGACGATTTTACTTGTGACATGGTTTCCCATCTTCACCGTACCAAAATCTCCTCTTTGGTATGATGAGAAAAATTCTTCATGAGGTGTGACGTGGAAAGATGCTCCTGAGTCAATTAATCCATACGCAATCATCGGATGCAATATTTAGATAATTTTCTTCTCCGACAAGAAATATATTCTCATCATTCGAGGCCACTGCAGTAGTTGATCCATCTTCTTTCTTCTTCTTTGGATCAATCTGGTCAGGGTGGATTGTTCCAGCCTGCTGATCCCTCTTCAAGAATCTACACTCGGGCTTTATGTGGCCTGGTTTGCCACAGTAATAACAACCTAGCCTGGTTCGAGATTTGGATCTACCTTGTGATTTTCCACGGCTTCCTTTTCCACGATTATTACTCCTTCCTCTATTTTCAACAACATTGGCTTCGAACTGACTGTTCAAGCCTCTTTCTCTCCGTCTTGACTCTTCATTTAGCAAGCGATGCATGTAATGAATCCATGCTAAGTTTTCCGTCTAGAGCAGAATTGCTGAGAGTGACAACTAGCGTGTCCCAACTCTCAGGTAGAGAACTGAGGAGTAGATGAGTTTGCAAATCCTCATCAACACTCATGCCTGCCTTTGTTAATTGATTAACAATGCCTTTGAATGTGTTCGGATGCTCGATCATATTTTGACCGTTCATGTACTCCAGCTTTACCAATCTTTCGACAAGGTGGGCTTTGTTCCTAGGCGTTTTCTTTTGAATCAGGGATTCAAGCTTTGTCCACAACTCATACGCATTGGTATAAGTTGATACATGCTCGAACAAGCTTCGATCAATATATTTTCGGATCATAGCCACCGCTTTCCGATTCTCAAGCACCCAATCTTTATCGGTCTTCACGGCATATCCTTGGCATCTCCTTCCGGGTGATTGGCAAATACAGATCTTTGCGGTATAGATGATCTTCCATCATCGGCTTCCAATAGGAATAGTTATCTGCAGTTAGCTTGAACATATCTCCATCATGAGTGATGGCTCCTCCATCTTGAGTTACAGGCCAATAGCTCTTCCAATCAATTGGGTTCCGACGAAAAAGGAGACTAGGACCGAATGCTGGAATTTATTGTACTAGGTGAAAAACGTCATCGAGGAAGTTCCCGGGAAAGAGAGGTGGGTCAAAAGACACTCTTAAATACCAAGTCTTTCCTTAGCCGAACTTACCTAAGCATGCACTTTCACACTACCACATTTTATTTCCAAAGAACAAGAATAATTCTTTTCCGATGTGGAAGATCGGACAATCTGCTGACCCACAGAGCATACTAAGAATTTTCTTATAAATCCAAGCACCTAGTATTCCGAGCTCGAGAGCTCCGATACCACTTGTTGGGAAATGCCTGCATGATTTCCCTCCTCTGTGAACTCAAAATAGGCACTAAGCGGAAGCGTAAAAATAAGTGTAACAACACCAGACAATTTTAGCGTGGAAAAACCTCCTCAATGTGAGCAAGGAAAAAAACCACGGGACCTGTAGGCCGCTTAAACCTCCACTATAACAATAATGGGAATACAAAAAAATACAAGAATATTGTATCCTCAATTTGTGGATAACACTCTCACAAATTGACTCACTATTTTTCTCTCTTAGAAAACTCTCTCTAAGGATCTCTCTATTTTTCTCTCACTCTCTTGTGAGGCTCTCTCTCTATTATCTCTCACTCTATTGGTGAGGATTGGTGTGATTTGGTTAACACCCCTTAAGCTTCCTTATATAGGCTCAAGGGGGCTCTCCAAGTTGAGCTCCACACAATGTGGGACTTCCTTTGGATGAAAATTCCAACAGTTTGGTGGGATAAACGAGCTCAGGTTGTTACTTGAATAATATAAATACCAAACCGATGCGGGTAGCACCGGAAGTGATCCTTGGAGTTGGTTGGAATGAACATCAAGGATTAGCAAGTTGGATATATTCCTGAGTAGTTGAGGTTCTTCACAGTGTGTCAGATAATTATATGAAAGATTTAGTTGACGAAGATATTTGTGGTTCGCAATCCACTTAGGTACAATGCCAGCAATGCGGTTGTTGGACAGGTTGAGATTCTCGAGACTTGACTGATTTTTTAGGAATTGAGGAAATGTTGTTAAATTGCAAGAAGCTAAATCTAGACTAATCAATGTGGGAAACAATGAAAAGTTAGAGTTTGAAGTGGTTGCATCGATGAATGGTAGGTTGTTGTTTGAAAGATCAAGCTCCTCAAGGTTTTGCAGCTTGCTAATCATGTCGAGATCTATAGTGCCGCTAAATTTGTTGGAAGAGAGTCTAAGTACAGAAAGTTGCCTGAGTTGAAACAGAGATATGGGAATATGCCCTTCCAAACGATTGTTGCTCAACCCAAGCTCTTGGATTCCAATGGAGACTTGTCCAAATTCATTTAGTTGACCACCAAATTTATTCTTGGAAAGTAGGACAGTTTGCATTGACGGGAGCATGAATATAGAGGAGGGGATCTTTCCAGTGAAGGAATTATCACTCAAGTCTATCTCAACCAAATTTGCAAGACCTTCAAAGTGAGTGGACTGTATGTGAGTCAAGTGGTTATTATGAAGAGACAGGATTTTGAGTTTTTTGCACAAAGTGAAAGAAGGAATAGAGCCTTCAAATCTATTTGATGACAAATCTAGTTCCACAAGTTGGGTGAGATTCAACAACGCATTGGGCAATGTTCCAGTCAAGTTGCAATCACAAGGTGGTCAGGTTCTTTAAATTGGCAAATGTTTCAGGCACTGGGGATGAGAAATAGTTCCAGTCAAGACGAATGACAGAGAGATTCTCAAGCCTTGTCGGGAAAGATTCAAGGGGTCCTGAGAGATTACAGTATGACATACTCAATTCTTGCAGGCTTGGAATTTGCAACAGAGCAGCATTCCATTCTTCTCCCCTTGCTGATATGGTCACACCATCTAGATACAGTCGTCAAATATTGATGAGGTTTCTGACAAGATCTCCGAGATTTGGTTTCTCAAGTTTCAACACCTGCTCTGTAAGTAAGCTTTTCATGTGTAAGGAAGAACTTGAGATATCAAGAGTGACTAGCCTTTTCATATGACAAATCTCACTTGGAACCTGCCCCACAAAGCCAGCATATGACAGATTGAGGTAAGTTAAATTCTCCAACTTATTGAATCCGAACGGAATCACAGAGTCAAAGAAATTGTAAGCTAAGTTCAAATTTTGGAGATGTTTGAGACTGAATAGACTACTTGAATTGTCAAATCCCCCAGAGATGAATTCTACACTCAGGTCAAGACCAATAACATGTCCCTCACCATCACATGTTACACCGCTCCACTCGCAGCAAGCAATGCTTTGATTCCAAGACACCAGCTTACTGGAAAATAATGGGTTGTATTTGAGGTTGCTCTTCAATTGCAGCAAAGATCTCTGATCCTTAAGACATAAGCCAGACACCACAAGTATGTGGCTGCAAAGATACACACAGAAAAACAGAATCAGTAAGAGTGATGGGGCTGCTGTTTGAATTCTCATTGCAGAGGAATGAGGATACTTGCTTCTATGGATGTTTGGAAATATACAAATTGAGTGGTTCCTGATGGAGAATAAATAAGCATCCAAGTGAATGTGGACGGACTTGAAGTCAACACATTAGTGGACTTTGAAGTCAGCACAAAGGCTTCGTTTGGTTGGAGTATCCAAAACAACGTCGTTTTTTTAGTCTCTATTTTTTATTTTATTTTTAAATTCCATGATGGAAATTTATTAATGCCCACCTAAGCAACGGACACATCAACATGTTAACTAAGTTTATGAATGGGAAATAACAAGGGGAGTAACGTATTCCTGGTTTGTAATTATCAATGACTAACGAATGAGTTTTTTTTCTTCTTAGAGACTAACTTGGGTACCTTAAAATTTATCAGGGACCGAAACGAGCCTTTAATAAAAAAATAATTTATATAAATTTCATTAAGTTTAAAAGTTATATTATATTTAATTATCATTACTATCACTCTCGATTGGATATAAAATAAATGTAGCTACTAATTTCAATTGTTGATAAAATTTGGATAATTACTTGTGGAATATAAGTTGATCATTTGTAATTTAAGTTTCTAGGTTCCTAATAATCATTTGAAATTGATAATTTGTTTTTTGTTTCCTAGGATATTCTCAGCGCGTAACTGTGGAGACTAATCCGTCTAGCCGGGTAAGACCACAAGGGCGACAAATCCCTCCCTCAAGAGTTTTAACGTTGCTGCATTCTCTGCATCAATGTTCAAACTCATAACCTTTGATTAAGCTGAAAAAACCCTTCTCATCGCTTTTGGTTCAAATTGATAAATGTTATACGTTTTTTTTTTTTTGACAAAAACAATGTTATATGTTGATAACTCATTTACTTGAATTAGTTTGCTAATATAAATAGGGTTTGATAATTTAGTGACGTTTGTAAGAAAAGGCAACAAAAAATTTATATTAAATCATATATATAATAATTTACTAATTTAAACTAATTTACTAAATTAAAGTAGCATTGATAATTTAGGAAAAATTTTCGTAAAATTTTTCAGGATATTTTTATTAAAATCAATTGTATAATAATTGACCAAGTATAAGTTGTTATATTTTTATAGTGATTAAGCATTTTTTTTACCGCTGTGAAAAAAAAGCATCATGAAATATTATATTAAATCATATAAATAATATATGGTCATATATTTTTATACATTTTTATTGAATGTTTAATCCTATAATAATTGATCAAATAATTTAATTGAATAAAGATAGAGACTAATTGAATTGATGATGAAATTGGGATCATGACTAATTAAAAGTTTTGAATAATCACGGAAGAATATTTGCTTTTCTCAAAAAGAAAAAAAATTCAAGATAGAGTTGACATTTGATAAACAAAAATAATTTGAAAATGTCAACAATGATTGGCATATATGATCAAGCCTTTTGCTCACACTCATTGTGACTTGAGTCGATTCCTAAATTTCTCCTATTGATAGGCAATATATAAATTTCACTATAAATCATCGCTGAGGTTAGTGGTATTTTCTGACCTTGCAAGGGGACGTGTCTTCCCCCAATCTAAACTTTATGTGACAAAAAAAAAATATATTTGAAAAACAAATCTGAATAATTGATTAATTCATTTATTTGAAATAAGTTGTTAATTTAAATAGACATTGTTAACTTAGTGGGCCTTTTATTGACTATTATGATTTGAAATTATTCATATATTTTTCTAAGAGCATGTTTGTCTAAAAAATAAATTGTATAAATTTCATTTAGTTTATAAGTAATTTTTTATTTGATTAAACAACGCAATTTGATAAAACAACTTTATAAATTTATTAATGATTGCCTTCAAAAGTAACATTACAAATGACATATATGAAGATCTAATTGAGTTAAACAAAATGTGGAAATAAAGTTCATCCAAATCCCAGATTTTACGACGTTTTTTTGACGGCCAACGACTCTGTCGGTAATGAAGAGGTTACCGACGGGCTTGGCCGTCCGTAATGTTGAAATACAGAAAGTCTAATGGACTAGTAAGGTTACTGGTGGCTCTTCCGTCAGAATAAGTGGCGTGAATTCAGAAATTTTGGCGCGTTTGCTTTCCGAGGGACAATTCCCTCAGTAAGTTTGTACCGTGTGTACCGACAGATATTCCCTTGGAAATGCAATTTTAGTTACCGACGGAATATCCGTCGGTAATCATGTTTTTTGAATTATCGACAGAAAAGAAGTCGGTAAATTTTAGGGTCGCCGGTAATTTCCAACTAAACACCTACTGTGCACCCACTCCCCCTACTCCACCCTCATCCTCCACCGCGCCTGCCTAGTACCCACGACGACGGTCTCCTCTCCCAACCACCTCGGCTGTCTCCTCTCCCCATGCGCATGACTATCTCGTTTGTAACATCCTAAAAATTCAAATATAGTTTATTATAATCGTTTTCTTTATAATAAAAATCCAGTGGGTTCCACAATAATGTAAAATTGATTTAAAAAAATAAAAGAAGGATAAGAACCTACCTGGACTAAATTATTGCGGCAATAATGATAGGAAACATAAGCATATCAAGGCCCATGCTGTGCTACCCATTATAAATAGATAGTTTGAGTGTTTTAAGCTCAATTTCGCATAATATGACTAGATACCTAACTTCAGATGGATATTTCGTAACCAAAGAGAACTTGTTTGAATTCGAGATCTGCATAAGAAATATAGCCCTGTCTCTTAGCTTTCCACAGACACCAAATTCATCCAAATTGGATTCTTGTAGTTCATGTTATGACCAAATTCGTACACACTATTCATGTTCCAGCGTCAGAACCGTTTTTTTAAATTCTATCCACGTTTTGACCATCTAAACGTCGGTTTCAGATTTTTTGGTCTTCATAACAGTTGTAGAAAATTCTTTTATCTTTCCAACGATATAAAGTTTATAATTTTTGAATGTCAATAACTCAAGATATGTGCGAAATACAGCATCATATGCAGAGTAAGCGAACTTAGCGCGTTTTTACACGTTTTGGGCTATTGGGGGCTCTATAAATAGAATCTTAACACTCTTAGGGTGCATTTTTGAATCCTAATTACACCTAGAAACTCAGAAATGGCTAAGAAGAGAAGAAATTCAAGGATTAAGAAGAGATAGTTGTGGAAGAGGGAGTCTAGGAAGAGGAAGATGATGATAACTCTTTGCAAACGTTAGGATTCGCAGTAGGAAACGCTTAGAGCTATTTGGAGGTCTTCAAGTGGTGAGTAACAATACTTTTTATGAACCCTTTCCATGGTATATATATATATATATATATATATATATATATATATATATATATATATATATATATATATATATATATATGATTGTTTTTGTTGATAAGGGATTACCATGTGGTTTTGGGAGTCCTTAATTGACTTGATGCATATTGTTAGTAACCTAAATTCTAAAATTGAGGTTTTGTTTAAAAGGGGAATTAATTGATTAATTGATGTTGTAACGTGCTTATCCATGTATGATATGTTGTGATATTCATGATTGTTTGTTATTGGTGGAAGTTTATGTGTTTAAAATTGAGGGAAATAGTTTGTTACATGCATGAGACATGACATATTTGAGTTATAATGTGTTGTATGATGTTTGCCGCAATACCACCTATGATAGGGGTATCGAAAAGTAATACCACCGTGATGGGGTATCGAAAGTAACATCCCCATACAATTGGGATGTCGAAAAAGAGCAATACCGCCTAAAAAGGGTATCAAAAGTAACACCGCCACACGTTGGGGTGTCGAAAAGGGAGAAATACCGCCATGTGCACATGGGAGGTACCGATATAGAAATGTCCCCGACAGGAGGGTGACATCGAAACATTCCTCATGAGTAGGGGTGGGCAATGGGACGCCATTGTCATGTGATGTGTGAGATTTATGACATGCCGGCAAGAGACTAGTTCAGTTATGAGGCCTTTGAGCCGCTTTGATTAATTTAGAATTTATTTGGTATGTGGAATGTGATGCATTGAGACGAGTTGACCTTATGCTATATGCATTTGACTTGATGAAATTTTTGTTGTTATTAAAAGTATTTTTTTATATATTATTTTGGGAAATTAGCGGATACCATGGATAGTTTTTCCGGTTACCGCACCGGCTGAGAACAACACTATTTTCGAAACATTTGATAAATGTATTGTTGTGCACTGGGATTTTATATCTCATTATAAGTGTTGTTTTCAGAGCCCGAGGACATCGCTGTTGAGGATCCAGAGATGTGAAGAGTTATCTTTGATTAGCTAGTTGGTTAGTAATGTAGTATGGTTTAGAGTATTATGCAGACGACGTTCTTTGGTTTACATACTATTTTTCTCAGATTGTAATTAGACGCCCGGTTTTGAGTCTTTTAGTTTTTAATCAAATGATTGGATTTAATGACATTTTTCAATACTTTGTAAATACTATTATTTTATTTAATACGAGGTATTTTCATACTTAGTTATTTGAGAAAAATTTTATGACTTGTGTTTTTTTAATTAAATGTTTTGAAGGATTATTTTTGAAATTAATTTGGGTTACTAACGTAACGAAGGGCGTTACATTTTTGGTATCTGAGCAGTTCGATTCTAAATCGGACTGGGGCATTGGGACTTTTATAAAACAAAACTTGGGCGCATAGGATGCTTGTTAGAGTTATAAATGTTGCATGCTATTCTTTGGGATATTGGACCTGATCAACCCAGTATTTCATTGGTAGTGAGCAGATTTATGGCGATTAATAGGCGAAGGACGAACGTTGCACTTGCACCAGCTTTGGATGGTATAGCCAGAGTTATGCAAGCGCAGGCGGGGACGCTCCGTCAACTGAATGGGAATGGAGGCCAATCACTAATGGAGTGGCGGCAACCTAGGACCCTTAGCACGTGTGACTTTCCGAATTCAAGAAGAACAACCCACCATCATTTCGAGGCAGCTTAGATCCGAAGGAGGCTGAATTTCTTCAACTCGTACAGGAGAAAAGTTACTCTATTGTTTGATTCAGGAGCAACACATTCTTTTATATATCCTTCATGTGTGAAATTTGGAGTCACCTATCTTTCTTTTGTCCTTTGATCCACGTGTTTCTACTTCTATGGGGGATAATCTTATTTCTTACGGTTCTTGTTTAAATTGTTTTCTTGTGCATCGGGACGTGCCTTACGTCTTCGATCTTATTTGTTATCTATGTCTGGGTTAGATGCTATTCTTGGTAAGGAGTGATTATCTTTTAGACTCGTTGTCATAAAGTACTCTAATAGAACTATTTTTATTTTTGATATCTCTTCACAACCAATGTCTATCGATTTTTCTTCGGTGTCAACCCTTATTGTATTGGTTGTTTCTTCTAATAAGTGCTTAGTTGAGGGAACTCAAGGATCGATACATACTCTAGTTTTCTGGTAAGGTGGGAATTTATAGTGACATGACAGTAATACTCATAGCATGTGAGTAAAACACTTTCTTAAAACCTTAATGGAATGAATTATTGAAGGATGTGATCTCTTAATTTGTTTTGATTTTTTTTTTAATGTGGAAATTGAGGTTTTCACATGTATATTTGTCTAATATGAAGAATCGAGGTTTTGAGATTCTTGATTATTGATTTTGGATTCTTAAAATGTTTTAATGTTATTTGATGATTTAATTTGATAATTTTTTTAATTTTTTTTAAAGATTATTTTAATTGTGGTTTTGTTTCTTTTGTTGTGGTGTATATGTGGCTCCTTAGTTTTATTTTCGTACAAAATGTGCAGTCCTATCTCATTTGTGTTTACGCTACTTGAATTAACTTTTTCTTTTTGTTTGATGGCAAAATCGCAAATCTCACTTGAATTGATTTTTCTATTTCATATTTGGAAGCATTGCTTCACTTTGTCAAGTCATTAACGTTTGAATTAGTTTCACTTTGCCAAATTCAAATTAGACTTATTTGGAATCACAATTTGCTCATGTATACTGACGCACGGCTTCACTCTGTAATGATTTTTATTGGATCCTAATTAATTTTTTTTTAATTATATTATGAGTCAAATTCCACTTTAGTCAATGGTAAGAAATTTGTTTGATTTTGTAATAACTTTTGAGTGATTTTAGTGGAAAAAAAATTTATTGGAGTATGAGGTTGTGTGTGGACAATATGCAATTGGACAAAGTAACCATTAGGTATATGTATCGTTTGCCTGTGATAGATGACCTTAGATCGTTGATTAGAGTGACGATTGATGTTAGTAAAGTAGATCTAGAGATGGAATAAGAGAAGCCTAAGACAGTGACAGATGAGAGAAGTTTCCTAGAATTGGAGGAGTAATATAGAAATTTATAAATGGGTTCTCTAGACTAACCTTACCTCTCACCAAGCTCACTAAGAAAGGAAAATCTCTTGTACGGGATAAAGTTCAAAGTTTTTTTTTATGATCATAAGAGCCTTAAATAGTTGTTAAAAAAAAACAGAGAGAGAGGGGGAGAGAAAGTTAAATATAAGGGAAAGAAGTTGGATAAAATTTCCTAGGAACTCTAATTGTTTGAGTTGAAGTACAGTCCAGGAAAAGCCAATGTAGTAGTCGATGCTCTGAGTAGGAAATTTCGGCACAAGTCTAACTTGAAGTTGCAAGAGTTGAACCTCATGGAAGAGTTTAGGGACATGAATCCGGAGGTGTTGGATGTGTCCTTAAATGACTTAAGTTTGAAGCTGAATAGGTTGGAAATTAATAGTGACCTTAGAGAGGAGGTTAGGCGGGAACAACTTTTAGACCAAGAGTTGCAGTCTCGGTTGGGACAAGAGGGTTATGAGTTGTCTGTTGATGGGCTAGTGATGTTTAAGAATAGGATCATTGTTCCCAAGGAGGGGAGCCTTAGAGAGAAGATATTAGAGGAAGCTCATAAGGGGAAGTTTACCATACACCCTGGAATAACTAAGATGTACCAAGACCTTAAGAGGATGTATTGGTGGCCAGGAATGAAAAGGGATGTGGCTAGCTTCGTAACTAGGTGTTTAGTGTGCCAAAATGTTAAGATAGAACATCAAAAGCCTTCGGGATTGTTGCAGTCCTTGGAGATTCCGGAAGGAAGTGGGAGAGAATTTCTATGGACTTTGTGATGGGGTTACCTAAGACGCGTTTGGGCTTAGACGCCATTTGGGTGATAGTGGATAGGTTGACCAAGTCTGCCCACTTCTTCCAAATTATGGCAACCTACAGCTTAGACAAGCTGGCATACCTCTATATCAAGGAAATAGTCAAGCTTCATGAGATACCCACATCCATAGTGTCGAATAGAGACCCGAGGTTTACCTCTAGATTTTGGAGGGCTTTTCAGCAAGCCTTTGGGACTAAGTTGAGCCTTAGCACGGCCTATCATCCCCAAACAGATGGTCAGTCAGAGCGGACCATTCAGACCCTTGAGGACATGCTTAGGGCGTGTGTCTTGGATGAAGGAGGGAGTTGGGATAGATTCCTACCTCTCATTGAGTTTGCATATAACAATAGTTATCACGCTAGTATAAGCATGGCACCCTATGAGGCCCTATATGGGAGAAGGTGTAGGTCTCCTTTATGTTGGTGTGAGGTAGGTGAGAAAACCTTGATAGGACCTGAGTTGGTCCAGGAAACCTGAGAGAATCAAGATGATTAGGGAGAGGATGCGCACGGCACAAAGTAGACAAAAGAGCTATGCCGACAAAAGGAGAAAGCCTCTAGAATTCCAGGAAAGTGAGCATGTATTTTTTAGAGTCACTCCTAAGACGGGGGTAGGGAGGTCGATGAAAGTCCTCAAGCTAAATCCTCGTTTCATGGGACCTTTCCAAATCCTTAAAAGAGTTGGGCCTGTCGCTTATCAATTGGCTCTTCTGCCACAGTTGGCAAACCTTCATGATATTTTCCATGTGTCGCAGCTCAGAAAATATGTGCCTGATGAATCTCATGTGATAGCTCCTGAGTCTGTACAATTGAAGGATAATTTGATCTATAAGCCAAAACCTAGTCAAATCATGGACAAGAGCACTAAGCCTCAGTGGAACAAGACAATTCCATTGGTGAAAGTGTTATGGGAAAGGATTAACTCCGAAGGAAACTACTTGAAATATGGAAGAGGACATCGTATGTCAATAGCCAGATCTTGTTGTTTAAGGTAAGGTAACCTTTATGTTTGGTTTTCAGCATATGTTACAATATGTGTGTGAGTATGTGATGAATTTCGGGGACGAAATTCTCTAAGGAGGGAGAAATGTAACATCCTAAAAATTCAAATATAATTATTTTAATAAAAAAAGGGTAGTATAAGAGTTTATTATAATTGTTTTCTTTATAATAAAAATCCAGTGGGTTCCACAATAATGTAAAATTGATTTAAAAAAATAAAAGAAGGATAAGAACCTACCCTGGACTAAATTATTAGGGCAATAATCATAGGAAACATAAGCATATCAAGGCCCATGCTGTGTTACCCATTATAAATAGATAATTTGAGTGTTTTAAGCTCAATTTCGCATAATATGACTAGATACCTAACTTCAGATGGATATTTCATAACCAAAGAGAACTTGTTTGAATTCGAGATCTGCATAATAAATATAGCCCTGTCTCTTAGCTTTCCATACACACCAAATTCATCCAAATTGGATTCTTGTAGCTCAAGTTATGACCAAATTCGTACACACTATTCATGTTCCAGCGTCAGAACCGTTTTTTTAAATTCTATCCACATTTTGACCATCTAAACGTCGGTTTAAGATTTTGTGGTCTTCATAACAGTTGTATACAATTCTTTTATCTTTCCAAAGATATAAAATTTATAATTTTTGAATGTCTATAACTCAAGATATGTACGAGATACAACACCATATGCAGAGTTAGCGGGCTTAGCGTGTTTTTACACGTTTTGGGCTATTGGGGGCTCTATAAATAGAATCTTAACACTCTTAGGGTGCGTTTTTGAACCCTAATTACACCTAGAAACTCATAAATGGCTAAGAAGAGAAGAAATTCAAGGATTAAGAAGAGATAGTTGTGGAAGAGGGAGTCTAGGAAGAAGAAGATGATGATAACTCTTGGCAAACGTTAGGATTCGCGGTAGGAAACGCTTAGAGCTATTTGGAGGTCTTCAAGAGGTGAGTAACAATACTTTTTATGAACCCTTTCCATGGTATATATATATATATATATATATATATATACATATATATATATATATATATATATATATATATATATATATATATGATTGTTTTTGTTGATAAGGGATTACCATGTGGTTTTGGGAGTCTTTAATTGACTTGATGCATATTGTTAGTAACCTAAATTCTAAAATTGGGGTTTTGTTTAAAAGGGGAATTAATTGATTAATTGATGTTGTAACGTGCTTATTCATGTATGATATGTTGTGATATTCATGATTGTTTGTTATTGGTGGAAGTTTATGTGTTTAAAATTGAGGGAAATTGTTTGTTACATGCATGAGACATGACATATTTGAGTTATAATATGTTGTATGATGTTTGCCGCAAAACCACCTATGATAGGGGTATCGAAAAGTAATACCACCGTGATGGGTATCGAAAGTAACATCCCCATATAATTGGGATGTCGAAAATGAGCAATACCCCCTAAAAAGGGGTATCGAAAGTAACACCACCACACGTTGGGGTGTCGAAAAGGGAGAAATACCGTCATGTGCACATGAGAGGTATCGAAATAGAAATGTCCCCTATAGGAGGGTGAAATCGAAACATTCCTCATGAGTAGGGGTGGGCAATGGGATGCCATTGTCATGTGATGTGTGAGATTTATGGCATGCCGGCAAGAGACCAGTTCAGTTATGAGGCCTTCGAGCCACTTTGATTAATTTAGAATTTACTTGGTATGTGGAATGTGATGCATTGAGACGAGTTGACCTTATGCTATATGCATTTGACTTGATGAAATTTTTGTTGTTATTAAAAGTACTTTTTTTATATATTATTTTGGGAAATTAGCGGATACCATGGACAGTTTTTTCGGTTACCGCACCGGCTGAGAACAACACTATTTTAGAAACATTTTATAAATGTATTGTTGTGCACTGGAATTTTATATCTCATTATAAGTGTTGTTTTCAGAGCCCGAGGACATCGCTGTTGAGGATCCAGAGATCTGAAGAGTTATCTTTGATTAGCTAGTTGGTTAGTAATGTAGTATGGTTTAGAGTATTATGCGGATGACGTTCTTTGGTTTACATACTATTTTTATCAGATTGTAATTAGACGTCCGGTTTTGAGGCTTTTAGTTTTTAATCAAATGATTGGATTTAATGATATTTTTCAATGCTTTGTAAATACTATTATTTTATTTAATACGAGGTATTTTCATACTTAGTTATTTGAGAAAAATTGTATGACTTGTGTTTTTTTTAATTAATTGTTTTGAATTATTTTTATTGAAATTAATTTGAGTTACTAACGTAACGAAGGGCGTTACACCTTTCCCCAAAACACTTTCCCTTTCTCCTCCCACGCCTCCACTGCGAACCACCATGGGCCACAGCCACCTCCTCCTGCTTGAGGTATTGTGTGGAACATTTTTTGTTTTTTAGAGCTTTCTAGCTATTTTTTTGTGTGAGATGTGGTGATTTTTGTACATCTTTGTGTTTGTAAGGTCTTTGTGGGTTGCCTCTGCATCCACTATCGCCTGCTGCCGCTACTACCGCCACCGCTGCAATTGCCTCTGCCACCAAGGTAAAATTGTTTTAGGTTATTGTTGGTTGTATATGGTTATTATAGATAATTCTATTTAGGTAAAATTGTTTAGGTTATTGGTTGTATGATTTATTATAGGTAACTTTGTTTAGCTTATTGGTTATAGGTAAAATTGTTTATCAAAAAAAAAAAAAGGTAAAATTGTTAAGGTAAATTTGGTCAATGCTTATTATTGGTTGTATAGTTATTGTTTAGTTGCTTGTTAGTAGACTAAGGTAGCGCGTGCATACTTGCCTATATATGTTGTTATTATAATAAATTTTGTTAGGACATTCTTTATTTGTGTTTTTTTTCACTATAAATTAATTATGAAAATTTTTGTTTACCTGTGGGTCTGTTTTGTTAATGTTAATTGTGTAAGTTAATTAAATAGTGTACTTAAAATAATAAAATCATAAGCACAAAATTTAGTTTCTTATGTGTTTATTTGTCAATTTTCCCTATCCTTAAGAACTTTACATTGTAAAGTACGCGGATTAGTTGATTAGATAAAATTGCACGTACCCATTGAACTTGAATTTCAAGTACAAAGGGTAAAATTATCCCTGATAGTTAAAGTATTATTTTAATTTAGAGTATAATTAATACGTACTTGAGAAAAACCTTAGTTTCCCGTTCGAGATTTAATATTATTGAGCATGTGTACTTGTGGTCATGGTATCACTCATTTTATTGAATCTTGAATTGTCTAAATGAGACAGTTTAGAAAGAAACTTTTTCTCCATTGCTATAATAGTTACTCGTTGATTCTCATGTTAAATAGTTGATAAAATTTCAGTTCGATACATTTCCTTTTGTTCTCCGGGTCCATACTTGATCGTGGTAGATCTGACTGCGGTCAAGTCGTCTACTTATAGACCGATGGAAGATGCTGCCGAAATTTCACCAGCTATAAAACATGAGAAGTAATGAGTAACTAGTACAGTACAGTGATGAAAAAATTTCTTCTCGAATGGGATAGGGCCATAACATTTAAAGAAAGGGAGTGATTCAGGGTCATAGAATCATGTTTAAATATACATCAATTTATTTAAAAATGCAAAAGGAGGGATTGTTATCCCTCGAGCCGTAGCTGGGTGTATGATATGAACGAAGATGGAAGACAGTGTCCGAAACAATCTTTTATAGATAGAGTTGAAGAGTTTGTTTCCAAAGCTCGACAACATTGTGATTGTGCCGAAGAGGGGAGGATTAGATGTCCGTGCGTGAGTTCTATTGTACAAAGGATTTTAGTGGTGATGAAGTGAAGGTACACCTTTATCGATGTGGGTTCAAGCCTAATTATTGATATGGACTGATCATGGTGAAGAGTTGCCGAATATTGATCTAGATGGTGTTGGTGATGATGATTTGTCATGACCCGAATCTCGTAGCCAAGACCGGCCGAAAGGGAAAGACTCTCCTTTCCCCTTCGCAGCCTCTCACACATACTAAATTTGTCTCATTCAAAGTATGAAGATAATATTTATTAATACATCATATTAAAAAATAAAATCTATTAGAGTTAAACAACATCAAAGGATTACATAGTCCAGAATACAAACTAAGGGCTTACAACCCAAACCCAAAATGAGATACAAGCCTGAAACTAAACTAGAATCCTCCACATGACATCCAAGACCTTCAAGCCTAATTATTGATATGGACTGATCATGGTGAAGAGTTGCCGAATATTGATCTAGATGGTGTTGGTGATGATGATTTGTCATGACCCGAATCTCGTAGCCAAGACCGGCCGAAAGGGAAAGACTCTCCTTTCCCCTTCGCAGCCTCTCACACATACTAAATTTGTCTCATTCAAAGTATGAAGATAATATTTATTAATACATCATATTAAAAAATAAAATCTATTAGAGTTAAACAACATCAAAGGATTACATAGTCCAGAATACAAACTAAGGGCTTACAACCCAAACCCAAAATGAGATACAAGCCTGAAACTAAACTAGAATCCTCCACATGACATCCAAGACCTTCAAGTGGCATCCACACTCGAAGTGTATGAGATGGTCCCGAAGATTCCTGCAACTAAATTGTTAAATGTGGGGTGAGTCCACTGACTCGGTGAGAGAGTGTCTTCCCAAACATATGCAATCACACATAGTAGTCAACAAATAAAAATCATACAGTCATGCCAAGACCAATTTGTAATGAACAAATAAAAATATAATGAATGAGAAAAACACTCAAGTGATTTATACTGGTTCAATCACCACCTTTGGTGACCTACGTCCAGTCCCAAAATACGTTGCTGAGTATTTTCCATAAAAAATCAATTCAAACTTTACAACACTTGAGCACTCTCCACTTGGATACCTCACCTCGTGCAAGAGCCTCAATACTCACCAAAGGGATACCCCACCCTTTGGACTTAAGGATACCCGGCCCCTAAGATTTTCTTTCAATACAAGAAAGATACCTCACCTTCTTCTTCTATAAGGATGCCCCATCCTTTTACAAAAAGTCCTCTTCACATGGGATACCTCACCCTTGTGCCAGAGTCTCCAGATCCACTCAAGGGATACATCACCTATGTTACAAAACAAATTAGAGGGATACCTAACCCACTTTTACAATCAATGATAAGCAATAGAGATTACAAATAAAGAATGACTCACAAGGTTGGATAATACAACTTGAAGCACTATGATTCTTGTGTAGGATTGGCTCAAATCTCTATCTCAAGAGTATATGAGTGATTAGATGTGTGTGAGAGGTTGGGTAAGCAATTTATGAATAGTCTCTTAGGGTTTTTCGAGCTGGAAGAGCATATTTATAAGTGGAGGGTAAAATATGATCGTTTCTCACAGATGTCAAGCAATAAATGTATCAAAAAACTTTTACGCGAAAAATAATCAATTAAAAATATCCTCTTGTAGATGATGATGAGATTCAAGTCTCAAGTATGCTTCCATGAAGAATATCTCCATCTATGTTGAAGAATGAAGATATGAAAAGTGTTTTGATGATGATCAGGTTGATTGAAAATGTTGTAATCGTTTTGAAGTCTTATGTTTGCTTTTCTAGGGTTTTGGTGTAAGTCATGAGTAACTTAGTTTGATTAGATGGCTTGACAAAATTAAGAAGATAATAATGCTAAACCTAAAAATAGAAATCAATTACAGTTATTGTCAAATGCCAAATGTTGAATTTTTTTAAGGTATAAGTAATCACATACATAGTTGTATATTGGTCTACTTTGAAGAAAACATGAAATTCCTTCAAGAGTATTCAAATACCAACTCATGTATGTCATTACAAATGCAATTTGGTAATTTTTGTAGGGAGTATTTGAATTCCCCTGTGAGTATTCGAATACTACCCATTCTATTAAGTTTGTTGGATTATGCTATAGGGAGTATTCGAATACCCTGTATCAGTATTCGAATACTCACTCTAAAATTCAGTAAAACTTCAGTTTTTCAGCTCCAATTGAAGTCTATATAAAAGGTATGTGTTTAAGAGTTTTCGTAATGAAATTACAAGCAAAAATATACTGTTATAATGCCAAAATAGAAAGCCAACTATTCATCCTTTGTTACAAATGATCTAGAAGCTTACAAGCTTTGATGCCCAAGTTTTGTGCTAGGATTTTCTCTTCTACTCAATTTGTTTTGAGTTTTGAATTGGGAGTGTGGATCCCAAGGTTCTCATGGGTGAGGCATCTCTTGAGGGGCATAATTCTTTGTTGGTGAGGTATCCTTCAAAGTGGCCATTGAAGAAAAATCTTTGTTGGTAAGGTTGTTGGAACCAAAGTTGTTTTAGATTTAATAATCTCTAAGTTTTGATGCTAACAAAAGGATTAAATTTACTTGGTAAAGTGTTAGTTGAGATCTAACATGTGCTTTCAGTTATGTAGGAATACTTCAATATAAGTAAAATAAACTTTGGATAAGTTTTCATTGAAAAATATGCGTCCACCCTTGTAGACGGACTACTCAAATACTTTGGTAAAGTTACTTAGTTATTTAATTAAGTAGACTGATTTTCTCGAGTAGACGAAGCTCTAAATATTTGCTAGATGAATACCTAAATAACTTGTTAAGTACAGCAACTCCAAAGACTTGATAATAAGCGCTTCCATCTTGCCACGTAAGCAGACGGAAGTAATTAGTTGAAGTAAATGAACTAAAACATAAAGTAATCCGGTAGACGAGCTCTAACCGCCACATCGCCAAAAGAAGATCTTTTTAACTCATTAAGAAATATCAAGTCCAAAGACTTGTTAGACAAAAGGAACTGCCACATCACCAGACGAGCAAAATAAAATTTTGAACAGACTTAGTCTCTCTTATAACTGAGTAGACGGAGTTTGGACGAGCTCCATTCTTAGAATGAAGTAAATGCAATCCGAATCACTTGAATTTATTTCAAATGATTGATATTTATTTCAATAGAATATTTTTTCTTCACATTTGTTTTATCTGCTTTAATGTTTCACCTTGTTGTAAAAGAAACATAGTACAATTAAGAAATGCAAAAAACAGAATCGTACAAAAAGGATACTGCAAAACGATCTGTACGATGACAACTTTATGACTGAAAAAGTTGGTTTTACACAAAGGAGGAACAACAAGTGCTCAAGCTGTAATACTCAGAGGAGTGAACCTCCAATTTCATGCTACCTCGATAACCAAGAGTACTATTCAACATTGCTACAATCAAGCTATCAGTCACAATGGATATCATGCATTAAATGCTATCTCTAAACGGGATTATTCAAAGTAACCGTTGAAGAAATACAAGTGAAGAAGAAGGTCACTATAAATTGAAGACCTCAGATACTGAAGAACAACTCTTGCCTGCACAATCTTGCTAGCTGAACTTTTGCCAATGGATAATCACTCATTGTAATATTATTTCTAGAGCAAGAGTCTGTATTCTTTAGTTTGAATATTGTTGTAATATTCAACTGATCTTAAATTGTCATACTCTCACACATAGTGAGTTAAGAAGATCAAACATTAAATCTCTTTGTTAGAGTTAGAGCCTGAAGAGGCTTGGTAAGAAACAAATACTTGTAGCCTGGAAAGGTGTTGAATACTTGGTTGTAATCTATTTGGAGAAATAGTGGATAAATCCTTCAAGTCTAAGGGACTGGACGTAGCTCTTGGTTGGAAGAGAGTGAACCAGGATAAAATCTCTTGCGTGAATCTTCTATCCCTAAACTCTTCAGTTTTATTTGCTTATACTAACTGTGGGGTTTTGAAATTGCTTTTATTAAAGTATTTTAAAAAGGATCTTTGTCTTTGTGTGTGCTTTTGTTTCAGATCTCTTTGAGTGCAAAATTTGTTTTAAAGGTTGTTTTCGAAAATTATTGACAAACACAATTCAACCCATCCTTCTTGTATTTGCCTATGTCAACTTCAGTTGGTATCAGAGCTCAGCCTCGAAAAGGTTGAGCATCTAACAAGTGTTGAGAGAGTACGATCCAACAACCATGGATGCAGAAGAGCAAGCTATCAACAGACCTCCTCTCTTTGATGGTTCTGATTATGACTATTGGAAGAAGAGGATGATGGCCTTTTTGGATGCACAAAGTCTAGACATTTGGGAGCTCATAGAAACTGGTTATACCGAACCCAGAAATGAAGATGGAGCTGCTGTTGCTAGAGAAGACTGGACAGCAGATCAAAGGCAAAGCATCAACTCAATCTTAAAGCTAAGCATTATTTGATGTGTGTCATCACCTGATCTGAACATGACAAAGTTCACAGCTGCAATACTGCTAAAGAAATCTGGGATACTCTTGCCCTAGCTCATGAGGGTTCCTCACAAGTTAAGGAATACAAGATCAGCATGCTGGTTCATCAATATGAGCAGTTCAAGATGGGTGAACATGAAACAATAAACCAAATGTTTGGAAGATCCCAAACCATCACCAACAGTCTCAGATCTCTTGGAAAAATCTATGAAAATAGAGATCATGTCAGAAAAATCCCGAGAAGTCTATCCAAGCAATGGAGACCCAAAGTAACTGCTATTCAGTAAGCAAAAAACCTGAATACACTCTCTCTGGAAGAGCTTCTTGGATCTCTCAAGGTTCATGAACTTGAACTCAATGAAGAATAAAATTCCAGAAAAGGAAAATATATTGCCCTAAAGGCAAAGAAAGCAAGTTCATCAAAAGTTCTCAAAGTTACTGAGTCATTTGATGAGTCTGAATCTTCTTATGATAATGAAGAATTAGTTGAGGATGAATTATCCTTTATCTCCAGGGAGATTCAACATATGTGGAGAAAGAAAGGTGGTTTCATAAGGAAGCAACTCAATAAAAAGTTTTCCAAGGAGAAGTCAGACTCCAAGGAAAAAGGTCCACCTTTGTGTTTTGAATGCAAGAAACCTGGTCACTTCAAAGCTGACTGCCCTAAGCTAAAGGACAAAAAGAAATTCTTCAAAAAGAAGAAAGGCTTAATGGCCACATGGGAGGATCTTGATCTGTCTTCTTCAGATGAAGAAAATGAAGCTGAGGAAGAGTAAAATATCTGTCTCATCACAGACACTGCATCAGAAAGTGAATACACTGATGCTGGGGTGATGGACTCTGACCTGTCCACTCTTCAAAATGTTTTTAATGAATTGTTGCATGAGTCATCTATACTATCATGAGAATATAAGAGTCTCAAAAAGAAATTTTCTAAACTATCTAAAGAATATGATAGGGTCTGTACTGAGAAACAAAATCTCAAAAATGAAAACGACATGCTAAAATCAGTGAATGTCAGTCTAGCTGACAAAATGGTGTGTGAACCTGATGTTTCTTGTGAAGTTACAAAACTGAAACAAGATGTAACATATATAACTGATTCTCTGTCAAAGCTTGTAGGAGGCTCGGATAAGCTTAGTCTCATTTTAAGGTATTCTAGGTCACCTTATGATAAATCTGGTCTTGGTTATGACAAAGAGAAGCAAGACGTATCTCACAAAAAGTCAAATCCACTTAAACAGCATAGAGATTCAAAAATTCCAAATAAATATACCAAAGTTAAGTCTAGCTCGTCCAACACCTTTTGTAATGTGTGTGGGAAAAGTGGGCATATTACATCTAGATGCATACACAATAAATATGCTAAGCATACTCGTCCAGTGACAAGTAACAAGAAAAGACCCAAGTCAGTTTGGGCACCTAAAGATAAGATAATACCTGTTGCAGATTTGCTTAACAACAGGAAGAAAACAGATGTCTTGGTACTTGGACAGTGGCTGCTCACGACACATGACTGGAGAAAGGTCTATGTTCCAAAACCTTAATCCCAAAGATGGTGGCTGGGTCACATTTGGAGGAAATCAGAAAGGGAAACTCATTGGTATAGGTAAAATTGGTAAACATCCTTTTCCCTCTATTGATAATGTTCTTTTAGTAAATGGCTTGAAGCACAATCTACTGAGCATAAGTCAATTATGTGACAGTGGATATGCAGTGTCTTTTGATAAGAACATGTGTACTGTCAAGAAAGATGATGGATCACTTTTATTCACTGCAAAGTGTCTCATGTCTAGTGTCCATTGAAGATGAGCGATGGATTTGGCACAAAAGGCTAGGTCATGCAAGCTTGAAATTAATTTCAAAGCTAAACAAGCATAACCTCGTGAGAGGACTACCAAACCTTAGTTTCAAATCTGATGCTCTCTGTGATGCATGTCAAAAGGGAAAATAAGTCAAAGGTTCTTTTGAATCTAAGAATGTTGTTACTACCAATAGACCACTAGAGTTGCTACATCTTGATCTTTTTGGTCCAACAAGGACTGCCTCTGTCAGTGGTAAGAAATATGGTCTTGTCAAAGTAGACGATTACACTAGATGGACATGGGTTATGTTCCTAACTCACAAGGATGAGTCTTTCAAGGTCTTTTCTGTATTCTGCAAATGTGTACAGAATGAAAAAAAGGCATGTGTAACTGATCGGTGCATTTTAATATACTTTTTATAGCATTGCACTTGGTGTTTTTGGATGTGCTTTGTACCCAATATTGGATGGTTAGCATGTTTCCATATCTTTGGGTCTTAATTGGGCTTTAATGAATTTCTTAGTCAATTTTCGGATTTTAGTGCATCCTGACCCGTCTCCCTTCTGCAGGCCATAACTTGGGCTATACTTGTCCGATTTGAGTGATCTTGGTGGCGTTGGAAATCTAAGAAGCAGACCTACAACGTTTATGTTGACCTCTCAGCCCAGTTCGAAAGTTTTGATGGTAGAAAATTCTAATTACCGAAGCTGTCCAGATTAGTGCGGGAATTGGAAGTTTTGTTGTCATATCTCCATGTAATCAATCATTAATGGACCAATTAATTCCCATTGGGCTCTCTAGGTCAGACATATTAGTTTACCCTAGGATTATAAGTAGGTGGTTTTGAGACCTTGTTTATCATCTTTGGAGAGGCGGCTGCTTATAGGGTTTTGTCTCTCTTCTCCTCCTTCTTCAATTCTTATTTTTCGTTTAAGCCTCCTATGGAAGGCTAAATTCTTAGATTGGTTGACTGGTTAGGGATTTTTACAAAGACTTTGAGGTTTGGTTTTCAATGTTAATTTCGTTTTAGTAATTCTATATCTTTTCCTTTTAATCCTTCATCTCTTGATCAATGTTTGCAATTCCGTTTTTGTGTTTTGATGCTTAATCACTCAAACTCGTTTTTGCATTCCAATCTAATTATAATCTGATTTGAGATTATTCGAAGCATGTTGAACGCTTGTTTTGATTTGTTACGAATAAGGATTGATAGGATCTATGACGCTTAGTGTATGTTTGATTGAATTCGGTTATAAGATTGATTATGGTTTTGTGACACTTGTTCCACAATTATAATTAATCAAATTCTGTGATGCTTAATCCAGTAGGAATTCGTATAGAATTAATTGACACTTGATCGGTTAATTTTATGATCAAACAAGAATAGAATCACGAAAAGAGATTAGATCCTCTGAAACCCGTGATAGGTCCAAGTGAAATTACCTTAAACTAGTGGATTAGTCGATTTGACATATTGATTATCATCTCTCTTTTACAATCTATTTTCTTCTCTCATTGAATTTAAAATTCCCCCCTTTTTCTCATTACTTTGCATGATTCTTGTATTTGGTTAATTGAATCAGAGATCCTTGCGAGACGACCAAGGTTATCACCTTGTACTACAGTTTTAAATTTTGATGCATTTGACCCGTGTGCGACAGCGGATCAAATTGGCGTCGTTGCCGGGAATCTTTGATTTTTATTAGCCATATTAGGAATTCATATTTTTTTGGACTAGTTTTCATCTTTTGGTAGTCCCATAGTTATAAACAAAAAAAAATTAAAATTATCTTTTGTGGTTTTCGTTTTTGTTTTTTTCGTTTTTGTTAGCTTACCAGGTTGTGTAAAATTGCCTATTTTGTGTTTTTTTTTATTTTTTATTTTTTTGTGATGTTTGGAGCTTATATGTGAGTGTCTTGAGCTTATATGTTTGTATCATATTGATGGTATTGCATATTGTGATTGTCGTGGTTGTGAATCTTACTACTTCCCATGGATAATTATATGCAAAATTATATGTCTAATGTTGATTATGAGCCATCATGCATATATTGTCCTGACTTTACTGGTGATTATGAGTTTAGTAGTGATTTTGGCATGATTGGAGTGAACGAGGTGCAACTTTTCTATTCTGGCCAACATGGTGGAGAACATGGCAGCTTGGATGAGTTAGCTTCTTTGGTGCATCAATTGACAATAAGCCAGCATCAATATCAGCCTGACCCCACACCAGTCCAACCCAGTCTGGAAGAATTGGTGCAACAAATGGCATAACACACTCTTGAATTCCAACAGAGGACAGAAGCAAGTCTTCAGAATTTGGCCACTCAAATTGGTCACATTGCCTCCACCTTGACTACACTGCAATCACAACATCTCCTTGAAGAGCATTCAGATTCACTAATAGATATTCTTGACAATACTTCTTCTGAGCATAATTTTGATAATGATGTCGAGAATACTATTATTGACGAACTTTGTATTGAATTTCAAGATATTCAAGATTTTCCTGATTCTATTTTATGTACTTCATGTGTTAACTTTAATGACGCTATTTTGTGTGCAGCATGCGTTGAAATTTCATCCTTTTTAGGGTATGAGGAGGAAAAAGTGCATATGGAACATGAGACACATGAGGTTGAGGACCTGTTCGGCTAAGAAATGTAGAAAATGGGGATCATGTGGACATGGTACCCACAAAAAGAATACCCATAAAAGATGGTGATCATGTCATGATGGATGATGCAAGATTAATTATGTTAGAGACAACCACTAAGGCTTTCATGGTTGATAAAGACTGGCTCAAGCAATTTGGTGAGAAATTCTCATAGCAATCATTGGAGAAGCGCTTGAGCCACAATGAGACTTGTTGCACTACATTCTATAAGGCTTTTTCTCCCCCTTTCTATTTTATTTTTCGTGTCCTTTATGTGAATGAATTTGTTCTTGTTCTTGATTTTAATATGTTCTACATTGAGGACAATGTAGATTTCAAGTGTAGGGGAGATATACTATGTTATGATGTTTTTAAATTGTGTGTTGAACTTTGTTGGCATCTGTTTCGTTTGTTGCTTATGTTATTTTTCTCTATTTTTAAAATAAACGTAAAAAATTGTATTATTTATTTTTGGTGTTTTAGTGTTTTAGGATTTTATTTATATTGTTTTTGTTTGGTTTGTTGTTTTTAGGGTCTAAAAAAAATAAAAAATAAAATTTGATTTACCTTTCATTGAAATCCATAGTATGTGTAAGGTGTGAGTGATTTCACTATTCTTGGACTATAGGTTTTGTGGCATGATATGAATGACTTTCTTGCATTCTTAGTATGATAAGTTGGATTGGAATACTTAATTGTGCTTCATTTGTGATAGAAATTGGTCCTTTGTGAGATTTGAGCCTTAAAATGAATGGAATACACTTTGCCATTCTCTTTCCTTCTTGTGTGATTTCGCTCATGATTGTTAGTTACTCTAGAATTTGACTTGCCTCTTTTTGAAACTTCTTATTCACATGCAGGATTGAAGTGATCTAGGCAATTTTTGTCTTCTTTTTAAACCACTAGCCAAATAAGCCTACCTTAAAATTATCCCCTTGAAAGTCCTTTGACCCTATTTGTCCCATTCTTTGTTTTATAGCTCACTACAAGCCTAAAAGTGAAAAACAATTATATAACCCAACCTTAGGGGATAAAGGAGCTTTTCTTTGAAATTTTTTTGGAAATGAATTTTGCATAAGTACGGGGGTACTCAAAAGTTGGGACGTGCTACAATATGTAAAGGTTGTTGCTTGATTAGAAATTTGGCAAGTGCAAAAAGAAAAAAGAAAAAAAAAATGATTGAAAGCAAAGATCCACTTCCAATGAATTCCATTAATGTAAAGTGGCAAGTGAAAGCTCATCCAGGATTCAAGGAACCATGACAATCATGAACAACATCTTACAACATTCAAAGTAATGATCAAGGGAATAAAGTAACCAAGAGTGAATCAAAAGTGATAGAATCCTCACAAGATATAAAATTCTCTCAATCTCTCAGGTGTTGGCTAGTGTTTACACTCAAAGCTCATTAAAAACTAGCACTACCATAGGCTTGACAAGCCTCTAACATCCACACTTGAAACACATGCACATAAAGATCAAAAGGACTTTGTTAAGATTGTAATGGGGCCAAGGTTAAGGTGGGATAAATGAAATGATAACTAAGCTATAAACCCAAGAGTATAGAGGAGCAAAGGAAATTAATTGCTAAATAACCATGAGAGAGCAATGTGAGGGCACTTCAGTGAAATACAATTCCAATCCATTTCTCCATCTTCACACTTTTGTCCTTTATTTTCAATTTTTTTTTTTTGCACAACAACCAGCTGTTTTTTTTTTACTAAAACTTTTATGTCTTGACCATGAGTTTTGTATCACTTCAATCAGAAGTGACCATAGGGGAGAATTTGAAAATGAGATATTTCATAAGTTCTGTGAAGAGACTGGTATCCTTCACAACTTCTCAATACCTAGAACACCACAGCAAAATGGTGTGGTAGAGAGAAAAAACAAATCTCTTTAAGAGATGGCTAGGACTGTGCTCAATGACAACTCTGTCCCTAGACACTTTTGGGCTGAAGCTGTTAATACTGCCTCTTACATTCAGAACAGAATATACATTAGACCTATCCTGAATAAGACTCCGTATGAACTGTGGAAAGGAAGAAAACCCATCATATCTTATTTTCACCCATTTGGTTGTAAATGCTTTATACTGAATACTAAAGATCAACTTGGTAAATTTGATGCTAGAACAGATAGTGGAATACTATTAGGATATTCTGAAACATCTAAAAGTTTTAGAGTTTATAATTCTAGGACTTTGATAGTAGAAGAAAGTATTCATGTCAAGTTTGATGACAAATAGCCTGATAAGAAATTATCAGAGCTAGATGAAGCTTTTGAAAATCTTGATCTAAGCACTCCAGGAAACTCACCTGAGATAAAAGTTGATGATCAAGAAGATGACCCCACACAACAACCAGAACATCCACTTCTCAACATGATACAGTTCAAAAATCTTGGTACTTCAAGAATTATCATCCACAAGAACAGATCATTGGAAACCCCAATGACAAGCTAAGAACCAGATCAACCTTCAGAGAACAAGACAATTCTGCACTAGTCTCTGAGTTGGAACCAAAGACAGTAGACGAGGCTCTGCTGGATGATGGTTGGATTCTAGCTATGCAAGAAGAACTCAATCAGTTTGAAAGAAGTGATGTTTGGACTCTGGTTCCACTACCCAAAGACAAATCAGTGATTGGAACAAAGTGGGTTTACAGAAACAAACTTGATGAAAATGGTAAGGTAATCACAAACAAAGCAAGACTTGTTGCTCAAGGTTTCTCCCAAGAAGAAGGTATAGATTATACTGAAACTTTTGCACCTGTTGCTAGATTAGAAGCTATTAGAATTCTACTTTCATTCACTGCACATCATAGTATTATGCTTTTTCAGATGGATATTAAGAGCGCTTTTCTAAATGGCTTTATTAATGAAGAAGTCTATGTTATGCAACCTCCGGGTTTTTAGTGTGAAACCCATCCTGAACATGTATATAAGCTTAAGAAAGCTTTGTACGGTCTTAAGCAAGCTCATAGAGCTTGGTATGATAGACTAAGCTCATTTCTTATAGAAAATGGATTCAATAGAGTTAAGGCTGACACAACCTTATTTAGAAATCCATTAAGTCTAATTTCATAGTTATACAGATATATGTTGATGATATTATTTTTGATAGTACTAATGAGTCTCTATGCAAAGAATTCTCTAAGTTAATGTAGAAAGAATTTGAAATGAGCATGATGAGAGAACTCAAATTCTTCCTTGGACTTCAAGTAAAACAAACCATGGACGAGGTGCTCATCCACCAACTAAGTATACAAAAGAACTTCTGAAGAAGTTTAAGATGGATGACTGTAAACCAATGAATACTCCTATGCACCCCACTTCCATACTGAACAAAGATGATAAAGAGAAAAAGGTAGACCAAAAGGTATATAGATGTATGATAGGATCTCCCTTATATCTTACTTCTTCTAGGCCTGATATTATGTTTAGTGTATGTTTATGTGCTCGATTTCAATCTGATCCTAGAGAATCTCACTTATCAGAAGTTAAGAGAATTTTTAGATATTTAAAAGGTACTACTGATCTTGGTTTGTGCTTTAAGAAAAATGAAGATTACAGATTAGTTGGTTTCTGTGACACTGACTATGCTGGAGATGGAATTGAAAGAAAAAGCACTAGTGGAGGATGTCACTTCATTGGAGCTAATCTTGCCTCATGGTCAAGCAAAAGACAAAGTACCATTGCTTTATCAACTGCTGAAGCTGAGTATATATCAGCTGCAAGTTGTTGCTCACAACTTCTCTGGATCAAACATCAATTGGAGGACTACAATGTATTTGTAAGTAGTATTCCGCTTATGTGTGATAATACTGCTACAATAAATCTATCTAAGAATCCAATTTTGCACTGCAGAGCTAAGCACATATAGATTAAACATCATTTTATTAGGGATTATGTGCAAAAATGTGTGATTGATATTCAATTTGTAGATACTGACCATCAATTGCCAGATATCTTTACTGAACCTCTTGCAGAGGATAGAATTATCTTTATTAGGAAGCATCTTAGTCTGATTTGTGTGGATTAAATCAGGCGTCCAGTCTCGAGAAAAATTTGTTTTACTAATCCAGCGTCTATTACCTATGATCGTCTAATACATATTTGAAGTTGTGCGTATATTGCATATTGTATTGCACTTCCATAAGACGCGTCCACTGATATTGGTTATCGCATCCATTGAATAGTTTCAGACGAGTTCACATCTGCCTATGATTAAAGATATTCTTTTTGTGTGATAATAAATGCATTTATTTTGTCACAAGACAAATGTATCCTTTATTCTCTTTGCCGAGTCAGTACTTCCATCAATCCCATCAAGACCTTTTTATGGTTCCAAGTTACCAACGCCATTTTATCATAATGGCATGTCATGTCAAAAGTTTTTTTTAGAAACCTTTGATATTCAAAATTCCTTTAAAAGTAATCTTTTCCCTCGGAGAAAAACTTTACGCTTCCATAACCTCTTGAGCTATCTCTCTCTTTACCTCTCTCTGCTTTCAAACCCTAAGCTCTTTGATCACCTAAAATGGCTTCTTCTTCAACCTTTAACGTGGACAAGCTTAACTTAGCTATAGAGCATCATTTCAACCTTGGTGTGCTGTAAGACTACAATCTTGACATAAACAAATATGTCAATGCAGCTGGGTGGGGAGGACTCTTCGCGGAGAAAGTCTCTGTCTTTCCCAACCTAATCAGGGATTTCTGGAGAAATGTCCAACTGACTGAAACTGATTTCTACTCAACGGTGTTGAGAAAGACGATTACAGTCTCGGAAAAGACTATTGCTGATGCAATCTTCTGTGCTCAGGAAGGTCTTGTTTTCACTGAGTCATGGGAAGAAGACTTAGGTGGCTCTGAGACTATAGAAGTCTGTCTCATGAAAGAGGACACAGTCAGAACTCACACTTGGAAGGCTGTTGAAATGAAGGATATTGTTCGCATCCTTCATCAGATACTCAACAAAGTGGTTCTTCACAAGGTTGGATCCAAGGACAACCTCTCATCTGTTCACAAATTCTGTCTCTGCCATCTTCTCACAGAAACAAGAATCAATCTTCCAAGATACTTGTATAGAAGATTCAGAGACACTGTGATGAATAAGAAAAGACTCTTTGCACTTCATTTCTACCATATTCTTTCAAAGATTTTCAAGGCTCAAGGAATTCATGAGTTTCTTGCTGCAAAGACCCCTGATGAGCAAGCTAGGTTATTAACTGATAAACCAATGTCTGCTGCAGACTTTGGAAAGATGAACATAGCCAACATGAACCTCAGTACCTATGCTGCAACTGCAATGGCTAAGACTGAGGAGTTGATGAAGGCTAAATAGGAGATGGTTGAACAAAACAATGCAGAAGTCCTAGGAGTTAAAAGGATAACTAGGCAAAAGACCACTGCTACAAGGAAGTCTGTCCCCAAAAGGCCAGCAAGTGGGATTGTTATCAGGGAGCCTTCTGATGCCCCTGCTGCAAAGAGACCAAGAAAAGTTATCCTCTCTGACAATGAAGATGAGGAAGCTGATGAGGATAGCATTCTTATCAGTTCAATTCTGAAGAAGCAAAAGACCTCTGCTGCTGCTGCTGAGGCCGTTGTGCCTGTTCCAACATTTGTTCCAACAAAACTGAGAAGGCAACCTGCAAGGAAAGCTAGATCGACTAAGACTCCTAAGGTATCCATCTCTGCTAATGATCCTGTTCAATTAGCAGCAGATGCCCTAGTGTCTAGTTTAGAAACTAGGATAGATGATGTGCTTGTCTCGACTCCAAATGATGTATACATTCCCACACCCCTTTCACCCCAACCAACACAAATAGCCACTCCACAATTTCAACCTATTATCCATGCCGATGATCCCTGGTTAAATCAACCAGATGAAGGCATTTCCCCTGGTGCCCCTTTCCCCAAACCTTTGAGAACCTTATTTCCCTTCACCCCAACTTTTGTCCTTTACAATGGCAAATCTGAGGATTGGGCCAAGGTAAAAAGGGAATGGAAAATTCTGTTTCATTCTCACCAACCTGAACTAGAACACATTCCAGACAGATGGTACCCTCTACCTGAGTATGAGGAAGAAGTTAGCCCATCTATTGAACCCCTCTACCTACCTCACCCTAAGTGTAAATTAATCCAAAATGTGCCTTCTGAAATGCACAACAATTTAGGGCCTTTAGTCACTCACCTACCTTTAACCAAATCCCCCCCCCCCCCTCGGCCCAGAAAAATTTACCCAAATCTTATCAAAACTCCTCCATTCATACCACTTACTGATGGAGTTAAGAGACATATCATACCGGTCTGAGAGACTGACCCCAAAAGGAAAAATCTTCCTACTATTCCTAAGAAAAGAGCAAGATCGTCTAAGCATGTCCTCATGATCATGCCAAGGGACACAAAATGGGTGTCCTTTGAGCATCCTAGAATCTATGGGAGGGCTACTGACTTCTTTCTGGATCAACTCTACTATGATATGCTGAAGTGGGAATTCAGTCAAATCAGAGCTGATAGAGCTGCACATTTTGTCCCTCCATCCTGGCCGAGGCATAATGAAGCAACCAGGATCGGAATCAAGCCCTACATGATCTGTCCAAGATTGCCAATGCTAGATCTTAATAAGGACAAGGACTTGAAGAACAGAAGATTCAAGGGAGTGATGCCTGATGCTGAGTCAGTATTGCTTGATCTTGATCTTGATCAAGAGACCTTTGACTACTCAATGTTGGATTTTCTTCTGAATACTGAATCCATTGAGTTGTTCAATGAGCATAGAGCTACTGAGTTCTGGAAGTCTCACATTATCCACTGTACCAGAGAAGCATCTTCCTCTGGTTTGTCAGAAGAGGAGAAAAAGGATATACCCAAGGTCAGAGGAAAGTGTGATCTCTCACACTTTAGATATATGATCTATAAAGACCTCTGGGGACTTCCAATAAATAGTAGGAATGTGGAATTTATCTACCCTATTAGATGGGCAAAGGAGATCTCAAAGAAACCCTGACCTACTCCAAAGCCTATCACAGATGAACCTGTTGCTGAAGAACATGGTCAAATTGTCATTGCTGATAGTTTAGAAGATACTGCCGAATCCTTTCACCAACAGAGCTCATCTGAAAGACAATCTTCTCAACCTTTAGCACTAGTTGTAACGCACCCTGAAGATCATTCAAGAACACTGAGCACTTTTCAAGAGTCTGCAGAAAGCTTAAGGCAACAGACTCTGCCATCCAATATTGAAGAAGTTCTTGGTAAACTTGTTGATGAAAGGGTTGGCAAGTTAGTTGATGAGAAAAGGGGGAGAAAGGAAAGAAAAGAGAATTATATATATATATATATATATATATATATATATATATATATATATATAAAGTCAGTTTTTGAAAATCTCTTATGTGTTTGCATTTGCATATTCTTTTCTACTTGCTAAACTGCTCTGATATACTTATGTTTGCTTATTTGCTTTGATATATGCTGCTCTGATACTTGTGTTTATTCCTTTATATATATATATATATATATATATATATATATATATATATATATATATATATATATATATATATATATATATATATATTGCGTGCAGTAGATTTTCATATGCTTATTCTGCTTAAATTATTTGAATGCTTTGTCTTAGGAGGAGCCCTGCAAGCTCTCTAAGGCTTTGTTTTTCAAATTTAATTAGTTTTGTTATCATCAAAAAGGGGGAGATTGTTGGAACCAAAGTTGTTTTGGATTTAATAATCTCTAAGTGTTGATGCTAACAAAAAGAATAAATTTGCTTGGCAAAGTCTTACTCTCACACATAGTGATCTTAAACTGTCATACTCTCACACATAGTGAGTTAAGAAGATCAAACATTAAATCTCTTTGTTAGAGTTAGAGCCTGAAGAGGCTTGGTAAGAAAGGAATACTTGTAGCCTGGAAAGGTGTTGAATACTTGGTTGTAATCTATTTGGAGAAATAGTGGATAAATCCTTCAAGTCGAAGGGACTGGACGTAGCTCTTAGTTGGAAGAGAGTGAACCAGGATAAAATCTCTTGCGTGAATCTTCTATCCCTAAACTCTTCAGTTTTATTTGCTTATACTAACTGTGGGGTTTTGATATTGCTTTTGTTAAAGTCTTTTAAAAAGGATCTTTGTCTTTGTGTGTGCTTCTGTTTCAGATCTCTTTGAGTGAAAAAATTGTTTTAAAGGTTGTTTTCGAAAATTATTAACAAACACAATTTAACCCCCCTTCTTATGTTTGCCTTTGTCGACTTCAAAGGTATCCTTCTAAGTAAGGGTGAGGCATCCCTTTGTTGGCAAGAGTGTGGTATCTCTTGTGATGATTGTTGGTGAGGTATCCAACAAGGTGTAAGGGTGAAGCATCCCTTAGTGAGTTGTTGGTGAGGTATCCAACAAGTTTCAAGAGTGTGGTATCTCTTGAAAGTGTGGTACTTGTGGGTGAGGTATCCTACAAGGGAGAGTGACTTTTGTAAGGAGTGTGGTATCTCTTGTACAAACTTTGTCATAGTGAACTTCTCCAAGAGGATTCTTGGGTACTGGACGTAGGCCACTCAGATTGTGGGCCGAACCAGTAAAATACTTGTGTCACTTTCTCTATCCCTACTCTCTTTACTTTCTTGAAATCTTTATTATTGTATGCATGATTCTTTATGTTCTATGGTTACCATAGTTTCCTATGAATGTGGGAAGAATGGTCACAAAAGAATGAAGTGTTCTATGTATAAAAAGAAGATTGGCAATAAGAAGAGAAGAGCATACAAAGCTTGGGAGAATTATGAAGAAACTTCTTCAAGTGAAGATGAACAAAAAGAGGTAGCAAAACTTTGTTTACTTGCAAGTCACCAAAGTGATAATGGGGTAAGTGAATCCGAACCTTCTTTACCATCTTATGATGATTTGCAATATGCATTTGATGAGTTGTATGATGAATCTCTTAGACTTGCTAAAATCACTTCTTCTCAAAAGAAAACTATCTCTATTTTAGAAAATAATGTTTCAAAATAAAAAAGGAGATATATGACCTTAATCTTGAAAATGAAACCTTAGGAATGATTTATGAATACTCTCATGATCTCTCTTTAAAATACAAAGAATGTTTCACCACTCGTGAAAATTGCAAGAATTTGGATAGTGAAAACATTGATTTGAAAAAGTCACTTACAAGGTTCACAAATGGGAGTAACAATCTTAATGTTTTACATGGTAAACAAACTATGATTTTTGTTCATGCCGGATTGGGAAACAATCCATTTGAATCTAAAGCCTCCAATAAGACTCAATTTTTCCATCAAGCAAACAAAAGAAATCAACTATTAAATGCTATTTTTGTTGCAAGCATGGACACCATATTTCTAAATGTTAAATCAAAAGAAAAGGTGTTGATAATTGTAACTTGATGTGGGTCCCTAAAGGGAGCATACCTAAGACAATTTTCCAAAGACCCAAACAAAATTGAGTATCTCAAGGGTAATTCTTTACATTTGGTATTTACGGAAGCAAACATGCAATTGACAAGCTTTTTCTCCAAACCGTTGCCTAGAGAAAACTTCTTTTATATAAAAAGAGAACTAGGGATCATAGATGAAACATGTATTGATTAATCTTATATGCTATGATTGTTTGGATGCATGTTTGTTTGATTCATAACTTGTATATATTGATCTTTAATCTTATAAGAATGTGATTTTATCAGAAAAATGAAGTTTTTAATCCTTAAGAATAGGGGTGGCCATGGATCTGGGTAGACCCATGAAACCGACCCAACCCATATTTTGTAAGTTGGCTCGGGTGATTGGGTTAGGTTGGGTAAAAACACAGTACCAATAGAGTATGGGTCGGGTATTGGGTTTCAGAATTCCAAACCTGCTGAACCCAACCCATATTACTTAATTTTGTGTTGATGGTTGTTGAATGTTGATGACTTTTACTCATCCATTGTAATAATTTAGACACTTAGTTCATGGTTATTGATGTAATTTAAGTTTTAAACAAGTCTTTATGATTTTTGGCATTTTTTCACGATTTCTGCCCTGATAGATGATAAGCCTCCAACTTATCTAGTTTTATAGTTAGAAAGGCTAAGGTTCTTATGCCAATTGAGTGATTCAACCTCTCTAATCACCCAAATTTGACTTCTTTTGTCCCTAAGCAACATTTTGAGTCTCTTAGGTAAGTTCTAGTATATTTTGGTTATTTTTTAGTCAATAAAGCATTAAAAATGCTACTTTTATGTTTCAGGTTAAAAGTAAAGCTTAAGGGAGTAAGAAAACTTGAAGAAAACAAGCTAAAGGCCAAGAAGAGTGTCTCGCCCCGCAAGCCAGGGCTACAGATTGAGCAGGAATTGCACACATTCAGGTTCGTCCCACGAGTAAGGGTTCGCCTCATGAACTAGACACAGGAATTCTGCAACTTCTCTGTCTCGCCCCATGAGACAGTCCTCACCTCGCGAGCATTCAAAACCCAGATGGAGCCAAAATCAAGTGCTCGCCTCGCGAGCACCTAGTCGCCCCGCCAACGGGTGCTGATTCAGAAAATTATAAATAAATTGTTTTGGAGCAGATTAGGGATCCGAATTTTGACCTATTTTTCTTGTTTCTCTTGGAGTTACGTCTCCCCTAGTTTTATTAGGATTGTTACGGTTGTAATGAATTTCTTCTTCTCTTTTGATTTGATTTCGATTGCTATGAGGAATTAATCCTCTTTTCTGAGGAAACGACGAAGCTTCTCAGGACGGCATAGATAATTCAAGTGGTGATTTCTTATTCCCTTATCTTGGTTTCTTTTTTCCTAATTTTGTTTTTATTGAGTTAATCACAAGGACCCATGTTTAACTAGTCAAGCGCGATGAGTCCGAGAGGAGATTCGCCCTTTAGGACTTGAGTTAGGAACACCAATTGAGCACTTCTAGAGATAGAGTAGGAGATTGATGCAATCGTTATAAGGAACCAAGGGCTTAATGAATCTAACTTGTGGGTTGTCGGATCGAGAGATAGGCAATTTATATGCTTAGGTATGTCTTTTTGTGCTCGAGAGAGACATTAGGATAATTAAGGGTTCCTGATTGGCAAAGAAATTTAACTTAGGGATAAGAAGATAATCACTTGGGTAGTATGCATGATTGGGTAGGTGGATTCGTGACCTTAGATTCCAATCCTTAATTGAACCTTGTTTGTTTTCTTTTGCTTTAATTACTTGATAATTGTTAATTGCTTGATAAATATTTTTATCCCAACAACCTTGATAGTTGACTTGGTCAAACTACTTTGAATTCCCTTGAATTTTGGAATAATTGGTCTTTCAATCCCTGAGTTCGACCTCGATAATACTTATCGTGTTTTCTTTATTCCTTGCTTCGATCCGGTACACTTGCCGAAGTCACATCAAGTTTTTGGCACCATTGCCAGGGATTGGCACAACCAATTTTCCTAAATTTTAGGAAAATCAATTCTTTTTGAACAAGCAATTTTTCCCTTAATTTTATGCATTTTTATCTCTTTTAAAATTCTTTGATATCACATGGTCTTGCCTTGTTTTTGTTGTATGCGAGGTATCGTTACACCAGAAGACTTGATATACGACCCAGAAATTCGTAGGACTGAGAATAGGTTGAGGAAAGAACTAAGAGGGAAAAGGAGACTTGAAGCAATCCAAACCATCAATCTTGAAGGGATGGTGGAAGAAAACCCTCCGACTTACAAGCCTCTTTATGAGTACAATCTTCCTAACTTGGACGATTGTGATTCTACTGTTGTTAGGCCCCCATCATGGTAAATTCATTCGAAATCAAGACATCGGTTCTTAACCAGGTGCAAAGAGATCAATTTGATGGGAATGCATGTAGCGACCATAAAAGGACTGGTTTATCCTTTTAGAGAGAAAACATGGAGTCGCCACCAACTTTATTTAATTTCAGTGAAGTTGCAAAACCCTTTAGGAAAAAGCTTTGGGTTCGGGAGTCGATTATGTCTAGGGAAGGCATGGAGACTTAACCCACGGTACCCTAGAACATCCATAAAATGGTTACCCAAAATTAGTTGTATAAATTATTAATAACTTTGAAAATATTTGTTTTACCCAAGAATCGTTTTTTTAAGAAAGAAACATCTTTAGTTGTGAAATTTTTTATTGAACCTATGTGAGGTTGAACATAGCACGTAAGTCCATAGAGCAACCTCAAATTCTGAAGGGTTGAACATGACACTTGTCATAGGTCAACCCAAAAAATAAGATTGTTTTAATCAAGTGATCATCCTCTATTTTTATGTAAAATAAACGATTTTAGCTCTTGAAAATAGGACAGAAATGAAACGTAGAAATGAAACATTTTACTAACTTATTCAGTGAGCGGAGGCACAGAAAAATAAGAATGTCAAGAGAAACTTATGAATAATATCAACAAAGAGAACAAGGATTACAAAATGAGAGTAGAATAACAATGACTTTATTTCCACTCAGTGGTGAGATTTCAAGATCAAAACCTTTACATTTCAATCTCACTTACTCTTATAACTCTTCCTTATTGACCACTCTAATAATAGAGAAGAGAAAAGACGCTTAGATTTCTAATCTCTTTTCTTCACAAAGAAAATGTTAGACAAAATCTCTCTCCTCTTCCTCACTCTTTGTATCTTTCCTCTCTATCTCCTTTCTGATTTTTCGTTCTCACTCTAAAGAAAATGTTAGCCCCCCTCACGAAATCATTCTCCCTCTCAAGAAAATGTTAGCCCCCCTTAAGAAATCATTCTCACCCTCTCAAGAAAATGTTAGCCCCACTTAAGAAATCATTCTCACCCCTTTTTTCTTTCTTCCTCCCTCCCTTTTATAGATGGAGGAGAGGGCTTCATGCTTCTTCTTACCCAGTGGCTTCAAGGTTGGTCTTCACGAAGTCCGGGGCTTGGGTAGTTCTGAGCAGAAGTAGCGTGTGTCCAGATGGGGCCGGCATGAGCAGCGGAAAGGAGGTGACTTGATGTGAGAGTTTCATGTTTGAAGAGAGCAGGAGATGGGGGGTTTTGTCTGATGTGTAAGATGGTTTTTTTATTTTTTAGGGTTAGGAGTGGGATTGCTAGGTTAAAACGAGGGAGGGGATGAGGACTCAATCTGCTTTCCTTTTTTGTTGATTGTCCTCTTCTCCTTCTTTTCTTCGTCCTTTCTTCATTACCTTCTTCTTCTTCTTTCTTTATTCTTTAGCCTTCAGCCTGAAAATAAAATTGCAGTGGATGGAATCTCTTCGTCCAACAGAAACTTAGATATGCAAAAGTAGATATACACTGGACGGACCTCCTCGTCCAACAAGAAAAGATAATTGAAGTGGACGGAACTTCCTCGTCCAATAGAAAATGTAATGGACGGGATTGCCCCGTCCAACAGCAAGTCAAATATAATGTACGGGACTGCCCCATCCAACAGCAAGTCCAATGTAATGGACGGGACCTCCCCGTCCAACAGCAAGTGGAGTGGACTGGACAGGACCACCTCGTCCAACAGTAAGTGCAATGGACTGGACGGGACTTGCCCCATCCATTAGCGAGTCCAATGGACTGGACCAGACCACCCCGTCCGTCAGTAGGTCCAATGTGATGGACGGGACCTCCCCGTCCAACAGCGAATGTGTAACACCCGGGTGCTGACGAGGGCGGGGAGTGGTCATCGGTGCAAGAAGGCACGGACAAGGAGCGGCTCCTGACAGGCTTCTAGGCGGAGGGGCACATGAATGAACCGATTACGCACCTGAATGAGAGGGATCATGAGACTGTGTGGGTATGGGACTATACAGTTGAGGAAGGCTTATATGAATTGATTGATACTACTTATACTAACAAGATCATCTTCTTTTAGGTAGCCCATCACTTAAGAACTCCACAGTTAAGCGAGCTTGACTTGGAGCAATTCTGGGATGGGTGACCTCCTGGGAAGTTTCCCAGGAAGCGTATGAGTGAGGACAAAGCACGCTGAAAAGACCCGTGTTGGTTTGTGGGGACAGTCGTCAATCCATAAAGCAGCCAGAGATGTTACAAATGGTATCAGAGCGGCACCTCTCCCAGTACGGTGTGGTTCGGGGACGAACCAAGAGGAAGCTGGTGGGCATGTAACACCCGGGTGTTGACGAGGGCGGGGAGTGGTCGCCGGTGCAAGAAGGCACGGACAAGGAGCGGCTCCTGACAGGCTTCTAGGCGGAGGGGCACATGAATGAACCGATTACGCACCCGAATGAGAGGGATCATGAGACTGTGTAGGTATGGGACTATACAGTTGAGGAAGGCTTATATGAATTGATTGGTACTACCTATACTAACAAGATGCATCTTCTTTTCGGTAGCCCATCACTTAAGAACTCCACAGTTAAGTGAGCTTGACTTGGAGCAATTCTGGGATGGGTGACCTCCTGGGAAGTTTCCCAGGAAGCGTATGAGTGAGGACAAAGCACGCTGAAAAGACCCGTGTTGGTTTGCGGGGACAGTCGTCAATCCATAAAGCAGCCAGAGATGTTACAGAATGGATTGGATGGGACCACCCCGTCCAATCAGTAAGTGCGATGGACTGGACGGGACTACCTCGTCCAACAGCAAGTGCAAGTGCAATGGACTGGACAGGACCACCCCGTCCAACAGTAAGTGCGATGGACTGGATGGGACTACCCTGTCCATTAGCGAGTGCAATGGACTGGACGGGACCACCCCGTCCAACAGTAAGTGCAATGTACTGGACGAGACCTCCCCGTCCAACAACGAGTCCAATGGACTAGACGGCACCACCCCGTCCAATCAGCAAGTGCGATGGACTGGACGGGACTACCCCGTCCAACAACAAGTGCAAGTGCAATGGACTGGACGGGACCACCCCGTCCAACAGTAAGTGCAATGGACTGGACGGGACTACCCCGTCCATTAACGAGTGCAATGGACTGGACGGAACCACCCCGTCCAACAGCAAGTCCAATGTAATGGACGGGACATCCCCGTCCAACAGCAAATGCAATGGAATGGAAGGGATCACCCCGTCCAATAGTAAATGTTATGGACTGGACGGGACCACCCCGTCCATCAGCAAGTCCAATGCAATGGATGGGAACACCCCATCCAACATCAAGTCCAATGCGATGGATGGGAACACCCCGTCCAACAGCAAGTGCAATGGACTAGACTGGACCGCGTCCAATAGCAAGTCCAAGGTAATGGACTGGACGGGACCACCCCGTCCAACAGCAAGTCCAATGTAATGGACGGGACCTCCCCGTCCATCAGCAAGTCCAATGTAATGGACGGGACTAATCCGTCCAACAACAAGTGCAATGGACTGGACTGGACCGCGTCAAATAGCAAGTATGCGACACCCCTTCTAGGGTCATCACATGGTTACCCGTTTACGGAAATAAAACTTAATTTGCTGGTTGCTTTCGGAAAATAATGTTTTCTCAACGTTTATCTTTTCAAAATATGGTGATAATTTTTTTACTTTTTAACCTCAAAACAACAACAACGTAATCAGATCACACTTAAATACATAACGTATATAAGTCATACAACTACACTGCCTCATATGTTTTCTCACCTAACTCATAATCAACTTTATTCTCAAAACATAATATTACCTAAGCTGGTCGTAACTAATGGACACTACAACCGATAGAAGCAGCAACAACATGCCCCGAACTAGACAACCTTCTTCTTCTTGTAGAGATCATACCCCTTGTTCGGCTCTGATATGGTTGTAAGGGTGAGACGCCAATATATGGATTTAACAAAATAACTAAATGCGCGACACAAAAGAAGACACACGTACAGTTTCATGTTATAACAACATAAGCATCAATACTATAGCATACAATTTATCAATGGGTTTCACACCCCAAACATCAACGTTGGAAAACTATGCATGAACACTTCTATACATCATCTAAACATTCACACCTAATCTCATGAGATCACAACACCGCGCGAATGAGTTGATCAAGCTTGATAGCCAGGTATATTAGGCACTTCGTGGCATGGAATACTTTATTCATCAAAGCACCATACATACTTCGTAGCCAAAATTCCCTATCATTAAGGTATTCGACATAGGACATAGCATGAATACCCTATCGTTTAGGCATCATACATAACTTCGTAGCCAAAATACCCAATCATCAAGGTATCCGACACAACTTCGTAGCCAAAATACCCTATCATCAAGGTATCCGACATAACTTTGTAGCCAAAATACCCTATCATTAAGGTATCCGACATAGGACATCGTGGGCACGTCTGCCAATGCATGCATATAAAATATTTTGTTCTCGTCGTTTTCTTCATGTGTAATCTTTCCTTTGCCAAAGCTTAAAAGCTTACGACCAACGTAGTTTTCAATGTCTTAAAGTCTTTTATTAACAACACAGGACACGTAGTCCGAGTGCTTAGTCACGAAACCCTAAACCTTGCAATCAGTCTTAGGTTTGTGGTAATAGAAAACATCATAAATCTTTTACCGTCGTTTATTACATCGTGAAGTAGACACACCGTCTACCTACTAGACACCAAGTCTATAACGTCATAAGAACACTAGTACCCCGACGTCTCGGTTACTAAGTTCCATATCGTCGTTTACGTTGTTTTTGTCTGTGAAAACAAATCCAAAATAGGATAACGTCATAAGAACACTAGTACCCCGACATCTCGGTTACTAAGTTCTATATCGTCCTTTACGTCGTTTTTCGTCGATGAAAACAAATCCAAAATAAGATCTCCGCAACTTATCCAAGTTACCGGAAATACGTCATTGAGTAAACTCATTTACAGAAAATCCTTTTTATTTGAAATTCGTTTATAAAACGTCAAATCATCAAAAACTCTTTTACTGAAACTTCAACTCTAAAAATTAAATCTGTTCAGATTAAATATCTTCTTAAGTTAAGTACTGTTGTTTTTAAACTTTCACCGTAAATAATTTCGAAACTTGTCGTCGTTTATCATTTTCCAAGAAAATGTTTTTAAAGTCAAACTTTGACTTTGACTTTAACTTTGACTTTTATTTTTATTATTTTTTATTTTATTTTTTATAAAGTATTTTCGAATATTAATTTCACAAAATAACTTTTTATAATATTTCGGAATTTCTTGCTTAAAAATTAGCGGTACTAAAAAAATTTCACGGTTACGTTCTCACCATGACTCACAATTTTCTTTTATACTAATAAATCCTTAAAATAATAGTATTTCTCAAAAACTCATTATTTTTCCAAAATAATATTTTCCACCACTATTATATTCCAACATTCCCCATAAAACGTTGAATATAATTTTCACAGCTTATTAAATCTTTTATCTGATTAATCGATTGTGCACTGACCACTGTCAGGCCTCTCAAACAACATCACCATAATTATATCACCAGGCAGATCATGCATCATAGCAACATAATATACTACTGCAGACAATTCAATAAATTAAAAGCAGATCAATCACCGATACACAGATAAACAACACAACATAAACCACATAAACAATTAATCACAACCACATATAAATCATATCAACCACACTAAAAGCAAATAGTTATTGAGAAAATCACTCAGGTAAGCTCTCCTTACCTCATGAAGATTGAACTAACAGTTCCGATTAATCTCCTTATCCCGATCTGATTGTTCCCCCGTCAGCTTAAATCAGTTAACTTGGATATTTCCTTCAAACGAATTGCAACCAAAATAAATCAAATCAAACAACAACATACTTAGCTCATGAGGGTTAGGTTTCGGCCTCAACAACTTTTCTAGGTTAGGAATGTTAAAATTTTGTTAACTTAGGGATTTATGATCCATAAGTAACTTAAACATGATTAAGTCCTTAATCTAAGATCATGAACCAAGAACATGGATCAAAACTTATCTAGTTCCAAGAACTAGGGTTTCTGTTTTTCTCAAGATTTTAGGCTAGAGGTTTTAAAATTTTCTCAACTCTTGGATTCAATCAACATACAAGACTTAGAGTTGGATTCAAGTGTTACTAGGCAACATTTGAATAAAAAATCCATCAAATATTCATAGCTAGGGTTTCGGCCTTTATGAAACAAATAGGTTAGGGTTTGATTTTTGATCTTCTATGTACTTACATACAAGAACTATCAAGGTACTAGAAGATTGAATCATGAATCAAGACATCAAAATGAAACAAAATCTATGAACATCATTTTTCAATGGATACGGCCAAGTCCAGAAATTAAGGAAATAAATTTCTCATGATCATATGCTTCTAGATGATGAAAATAGAGATTATTATGAGATCATAGCAATTGGTTTCATGTTAAAAGGATTTTTCTAGAATTAGTTATGAATTTTTGAAGAAAGCTTCAAGAACTTTGAATCATATGAATAACATGATGATCAAAGACATAAACTCAAGAATCTTGTGAAGAGAAAAGCTTAGAATAGCAAGATTAAGAGAGACTACCTCTTGTTGATCAAAGAAAAGGATGATCTTGATGATGTTCTTCACAAATTTCTCATGGTGTTCTTGAGAAACTTAGAGAGAAAGATGAACATGATGAGGATTTAGAACAGTTTTAGTAATTTGGGCATATCTTTCAACATACTTGTCCGTTTTGGATGCAATTTATGTCGTTGGAAATAAGAGAGAAAGATGAACAACTTTCATGTTTAAAGTTTTCCGAGATTCAGAGAAGAAATTGGTCAGAATTTCGTGGCAGTTTCGGGTGATTGATGTGAGAACGACTTTGCCTTATAACTCATCCACTTAACATAAATGCTCATTTATGGCTTAGGAAAAGTGATGTCCGAGTGCTTGGAATGGAGGAAGGAGCCGTGAGTTTTGGGTTGATTTGGTCAAAATTCTTAATGGCATGGCTTGTAATATTCATGAAGAGCCAAGGGTAAAATCGTCATTTCCAGGCAAAATATTCATTTGTCATAAATGCGCCATTATGACGTGGATAAGCTCGTCATAAATGCCTGTCAAATCCGTCACCTCAGCCCGTTGCCGACTCCTTGGTTCATCTGACGTAGGTTTTTCCTAGAGATATCTCGACGTATTCGCCCGCAGCAAATATAATATTTTAATTTTTACGCTAAATTTTTCAAAACTTCCAGTATCGTAGTAAAGACGATAAAAACATTTTTCATCTCGTTCACAAATTCAAATTAGGTTTTCTGAGCAATAAACTTTTACTGTCAGTGAAAACACAGAAAACGGCAGACCGACTTCCGTCTGAATTTTCAACCAAGAACTTCCCCGTAACCTTATGAAAATAAGTATAACATGAAAATGACCTTGGTTTATCCAAAATCATTTTCTAAGTCTCGGATAAAAATATATATTTATTACCGATATTACGAAGCAGCGAAAATCGGGGTGTTACAAAGTCCAAGGTAATGGACTGGACGGGACCACCCCGTCCAACAGCAAGTTCAATGTAATGGACGAGAACTCCCCGTCCAACAGCACATGCAATGGACTGGAAGGGATCACCCCGTCCAATAGCAAATGTTATGGACTGGACGGGACCACCCCGTCCATCAGCAAGTGCAATGGACTGGACCGCGTCCAATAGCAAGTCCAAGGTAATGGACTGGACGGGACCACCCCGTCCAACAGCAAGTCCTATGTAATGGACTGGACGAGACCACCTCATCCAACAGCAAGTCCATTATGAGCCCCCTCTTTTCTTTATTATTTTCTTTTTCTTCTTTCTCTCTTTACTATTATTATTAGTCTCCTTGAAGCATAATATCATAAAAATAGAATAAAAGACGGACAAAAATGGGTGTTCACAGTTGCCCCTCTTTACTTGTTGCATACTGGAAGACATGATTAGTCGTGACTTTTCATGTATTGTAGTAACGAACAAGTAAAGAAAAATGAACACATATTTTGTTCGAAAAAACACGAGGAGCTCAGAAGAAAACATTACAGTTTGAAAATAAAATTTGCGTTGGACGGAACCTCCTCGTCCAACAGGAGAGTAAATATGCAGCGAACCTTAGAGCTCGAAAATAAACATGCAATGGACGGAACCTCTTCGTCCAACAGAGAATTAAATGTGTGATGAACGAAACTTCCTCGTCCAATAGAAAGTAAATATGTAATGGACGGAACCTCTTCGTCCCACATAAAATTAAATGCAATGGACGGAACCTCCTCGTCCAACAGAAAATTTAATGCAATGGACGGAACCTCCTCATCCAAAAAAAATTAAATACAATGGACGGAACCTCCTCGTCCAACAGAAAGTAAACATGCAATGGACAGAACCTCCTCGTCCAACATAAAATTAAATGCAATGGACAGAACCTCCTCGTCCAACAGAAAGTAAACATGCAATGGATGGAACCTCCTCGTCCAACAGAAAACTAAATGCAACGGACGGAACCTCCTCGTCCAACAGAAAGTAAACATGCAGCGAGCCTTAGAGCTCGAAAATAATCTTGTAATGAGCCTTAGAGCTCGAGAATACAGATGCGGTGAGCCTCAGAGCCCGAGAGTAAAATTGTAGTGAGCCTTAGAGCTCGAAAACAATCAGTAAACTGAAACACATGAGAATCCCTTCCTTTTGAGGACAATGGAACCAATTGCTCCATGGAAAAACTTCTACCAACCAAACCTTCGTTCACCGGTCACTCTGGGACGAGGCATCACTCATTCTTTCAACAACACTGGTCCCCCGAGAATCTGATAACTTATGAGGTGGATGTTATGTTTGTCATCCCAAACTCAATTGCATCATTCTTTTGTCGTCCAGTGCATGATACCTCTTCCATTGAATTTGAAGTATTGAGTCCTTTTTGATTCAAACCATTCATTAGTGCCACCATCAGAATTATCAAATCATACCATTAAACTTATATTTACTTTTATTGAGACATGACCATAGTGATTAAACATGATAGTGAACAAGGAAGGGGAGCATGAAGGAAAAGCCTCTTGCCTTAATACGAGAATTTAGTTTGTTGAGAGAAAAGAACATTATGAGAACAAAATTATAGAAGGGACCATGAAGGTTAAGAGCAAAGATAAACAAAGAAAAATGACGAGAATCACATAGAATTTGTCCCAGTGTTGGTCCTTTGATTTTCATTTAATTGATTCCCCTCGGTCTTTTGATGACACAGATCTTGGCTTCTGTTTCTGATTCCTCAAACACACCTTCTTCGATCATTCCTTAACAATTTTGCCCCAGTCTACTCCGTCAGATAAAATTGCCCCAGTGTGGTGAGTGCTTGCAGAAATGTTGGACCATATCCTCCTCCTAGACCGCCTTTGCAGGTTTTCAGCCTAAGGTTTCTTTGCCCTAACTTTTGCCTAGGCTGCCCTTTCGGGTTTTCAACCTAGTGGGCGTTTTCTCTTCTTTTGTTTTCATTGTGTTTTGCCCTAACTTTTACCTAGGCTGCCCTGTCGGGTTTTCAACCTAGCGGGCCCTTTATTTTCATTGTTATTTGCCCTAACTTTTGCCTAAGTTGCCCTTTCGGGTTTTCAACCTAGCGGGCCTTCAAGCGTAGAACTTTTTCACAGCATCAGAGTTTACTGGCCTTGGTAACTCTTCCCCATCCATGTTTTGCAGAATCGAAGCTCCTCCCGAGAATGCTTGTTTGACAATATAAGGGCCTTCATAATTCGGTGCCCATTTTCCTCGGGCATCCTCCTGACTGGGAAGGATTTTCTTTAAAACCAGGTCTCCCGCGCAAAATTCCCTAGGATGAACCTTTTTATTGAAAGCTCTTGCCATTCTGCTTTGATACAATTGTCCGTGACAGATAGCTGCCAGTCTTTTCTCTTCTATCATGTTCAACTGCTCATATCGAGTTTTCACCCACTCAGATTCTTCTAAATATGCTTCCATCAAGACTCTCAGCGAAGGGAGTTCTACTTCGATAGGTGAGACAGCCTCCATCCCGTATACCAGAGAGAAAGGGGTTGCCCCAGTGCTTGATCATATATTATTCCGATAAGCATGTAGAGCATATGGCACCATTTCGTGCCAGTCTTTATAGTTTACAACCATCTTGGCAATGATCTTCTTGACGTTTTTGTTTCCTGCTTCAACTGCACCATTCATTTGAGGCCTATAAGGAGTTGAATTGTGGTGTTTTATTTTGAAACCATCGCAAAACTTTTGAATCTCGGTACCATTAAGATTAGCAGCATTATCTGTGATTATCCTCTCTGGGATCATGTATCTACAGACGATGTCCTTCTTGAGGAATTTGAGAAACACCCTTTGAGTTATGCTGGCATATGAAACAGCTTCTACCTATTTAGTGAAATAGTCTATTGCCACCAAAATGAAACGATGACCATTGGAAGCCTTGGGATTAATGGGACCGATGACATCTATTCCCTACATCGAAAAAGGCCATGGGGATGCTAAACTGTGCAGTGGAAACGGAGGTGCAATAACCCAGTCTGCATACATCTGACATTTTTGGCATTTACGAACATGCTCCATACAATCTGACTCTATAGTAGAATAACCACTTCTCAAGATCTTCCTAGCCATCATGTGACCATTGGCATGAGTTCCACAGATTCCTTCATGAACTTCGATCATGATCAATTTAGCTTCGCGAGCATCCACACATCTGAGTAGGGTACCATCATATCCTCTTTTATACAAGACTTCCTTGCTTAATAAAAAGGCCATAGCCAGTCTTCGGATGGTCTTTCTATTTACTTCGATCGCTTCTACCGGATATTCCTTATTCTGAATATACTGCTTGATATCATGATACCAAGGCTTACCATCAGGTTCTCCTTCCACATGAGCACAGTATGCCGACTCGTCTTCTAACTTGGATGGGTTGGACATTGGTATGGATATCCAGCTTGGTCATGGCAGCTAGTGTGGCTAAAGCATCAGCAAACTGATTCTTGTCTCGACTTAAATGCGAGAAAGTAATCTCGTCGAACTTTGCAATCAACTGAGTCAAGTATTTCTGATACGGAATCAACTTGGAGTCTTTGGTTTGCCATTCACCATTGACTTGGTAAATGATTAAAGCTGAATCCCCGAAGACTTTCAACTGCTTTATACCAAGTTCAAGTGTCATTTGCAATCCACCAGCACATGCCTCTTATTCTGCAATATTATTCGTACATTCGAATTTCAGTTTTACGGCCACCGGGTACTGCTTGCCATTTGGTGAGATTACCACTGCTCCTATACCACTGCCATGCATATTGACTGCTCCATCAAAATACATTTTCCACACATCTTCCTCGAGGGACATTATCTCTCCATCTGGGAACTCGGAATTGACAGGCCATCCATCCTCAAGAGGATTCTCTGCTAAATGGTCAGCAATCACACTTCCTTTGATGGACTTTTGAGTCACATATTTGATGTCAAATTCTGACAATATCACTTGCCACTTCGAAACTTTTAAGGAGATATGAGGACTTTCGAAGATATACTTCAAAGGATCCATTCGAGAAATTATCCAAGTGGTGTGATATAACATGTACTGTCTAAGTTTTCTGGAGGTCCATACTAGTGCACCACGAGTCTTCTTGATTGTCATATAACGAGCCTCACGGGAGTTAAATTTCTTACTCAGATAGTAAATTGCCCGCTCCTTCCTGCCAGATTCATCTTGTTGTCCCAGCATTGCACTATTGAGGTTGGTAGTATGGTGAGATAGAGTAACAATGGACGACCTTGGGTAGGTGTTACCAACACTGGGGGATTCGGTAGATATGCCTTTATCTTATCAAAGGCTTCTTGACAGTCATCATCCCATCTTCTTGGATTATTCTTCCTGAGGAGTTTGAAGATTGGTTCGCATGTGCTAGTCAGATTTGCAATGAAGCACGCAATATAGTTCAATCTTCCAAGAAAACCCCTTACTTCTCGCTCGTTCTTAGGTGTTGCCATGTCACGTATTGCTTCTACCCTGTTAGGGTCCACCTTTATTCCTTCCCTAGTGACAACAAAACTAAGTAAATTCCCTACGGATGCACCGAAAGTACATTTTGCAGGGTTGAGGTGCAGCTTGTACTTTCTTAGCTGCTCGAACAACTTTCTCAAAACTGCCACATGGCTTTCTCCTTCCTTGGACTTAGCCACTATATCATCAACATACACCTCTACCTTCTTATGCATCATATCATGGAACAATGCTACCATAGCACGTTGGTAAGTGGCCCCAGCATTCTTTAATCCAAAAGGCATCACTTTGTAACAAAAAGTTCCCCAAGGAGTGATAAAAGTTGTCTTTTCTTTATCATCATTGTCCATGAGGATCTGATTGTACCCAGAATACTCGTCCATGAAAGAAAACCTGTGACTTCTGGCTGTGCTATCTACAAGGACATCAATATGAGGTAGGGGGAAATCATCCTTTGGACTGGATTTATTCAGGTCTCGGTAGTCTATGCACATTCTGACCTTTCCATCCTTCTTTGGTACTGGAACAATATTAGCTACCCATTCCGGGTGTCTAGCTACTTCCAGAAAGCCAGCCTCTAACTGCTTGGTCACTTCTTCCTTGATCTTCAGCGACATCTTAGGATGCATTCTCCTTAATTTTTGCTTCTTTGGAGCCACATCAGGGTATAAGGGAATTTTATGCGATGCTATCTCAGGACTAGACCTGGCATATCTCTGTAGGACCATGCAAAAACATACAGATATTCTTTGAATAGTGCAACCATTTATTCTTGCTCTGGGTTATCCACTATTTTCAACTCCTTCTTGTTCTCCTCGGTTCCCATATTGATCGCTTCTACAACCTCATCAGTCGAGCTAATCCCTTTTTCTGACCGTTTCGCCATCTTTGAGAAATCTTCGGTGTCTTCTTCTTCTTCATCAGATTCAAGGTTGTATTCATCAGCGGCCATGAGGGAATCAATAAATGAGTTTTCGAAGTTCCTCTCCTGAGGTAAATCTTTAGTGGAAGAAATATTCCTGGAAGAAAAGTCGGGAATAGGAGAAGTATAGGCAAGAGTATTATTTATGACAGAAAAGCTTGAACAAAATAAATAAATGAAAGAGAGAGAAAAGAAATGATGGAATCAAAAGGAAAACACCAGACAAAGTGTTACATTTTCATTCATGTCTCAAAGAAAGTAAACATCAGTTCATAATTAGTACAATAATATAATTACTTCACGAAAATAACATCAACAAACGGTTCAGATTGCCAATTATTAAGAACTTCATCTATTTCAGAGTTTAAGTTTCTTCCTTCCTCAGGCATGGGGGCAGCCATCCAGGTCTGAGATCCGGTATTGTGAACTCGGGTTTGATTGGTGTCACCTTTCCTAGGTCGTGCAATGGTTCCCGAATCCTCAGAAGGACGTGACTCTGTAAAGCATCCTAGAATATCATTAGTAAACCCAAATTTTTTTTGTGTGTGTATGCATGTGCAAGTTAACACCCTTTGTTTGATCGCGAGAGTGCTCTTTAGGAAGACTGTCATATATACCCATAGCAAGAATACTTATCCTGCAATCAAATCTAGTGGTATGGTTCCCTCTAGCTTGAATGCAGTTGGTGTCAAGTCCAAGGGAGAATCCACTCCTCAATAGACCACACCCGTACTAGCAACGTCCTTATTTTTACACAGAAAACACGCAATAGGTCCAATATTCTACCATACTTGCTGACAAAGTCTGAACGTGCTTTTTCTGACATTTGCTGGCTGAGTTCACATTAAATCTTCACGTCATTGAGTGTCACATCGATCTTGATACCTTTCTTGAAACAGCTCGCGTTGCTAGTACTCTTCTCTGAACCGAACTTTTCCATTTTCTTGCTATAAGTTGAATACCAAAATCTTCCAACAAAGAGACACAAGTGAAAAAACAAAAAAAAAAGAGTATAGTGAAGCAAATATATCTTGCATGATTCATATTGTATGGGACCCAATGGGGTTGAAAACCCTGATGGGTATGCATCACCTTCATTATGACATAGCGCCTATTAGATGTGCAATAATATTCGAATATGTCATTCGGGTTTGAGGCAGCAATGTGACGCCCCTAGTTTTGTGAATATTCACAATGAACATGCATGACAATTTATGCTTATGATGATAGAGAGAGGAAAGAAAAGTACGCCCCCTTTTGTCCTAAGTTAGGTAAAACATAAGGATGGACACACCCTAAGGTTAGGACTCTAAATAGGTTGGCCACTAGGTCTGCTCTATTAGTGAAAATTGGGACGGGTCTAGACCTCTAAAAGTCATGATCCCCAGATTGCCCTCATAAGGATATGATTCATGAATCTAGTCACAAATAGGGATAAACTCTCTCGATATGACTATTCCATGATCTCATGTACAATCTGAGTGGTGAACTGACAAGTATCAGGGAGGTACAAGACCTCTTCAATAACAATGTCAGAGCACCGCCTAATCCTTGGGTTTTTGAGCAAGCTCGGGAATAGAGCTAAGTGTGTGCAATATGTGATAGTGATGTGTGTGAAGGGGGCATACAAACCTGTAACACTTAAAAGTAAAAATAAAAAGAGAAGACAAGAAAAACTTGCAAAACAAAAACATAGGTATATATAAAAATGGTTATAAGTCCTCTACCCTATTGTTAAAACATGGGAAAAAAGACAAGAAAGGAGGAGGAAACAAAAACATTGTTAGTGAAACATATATAACAATAACGTGAGTTAAAATGTATGTACAACTAAATCTTCTCATTTAAATAAGAGGAAAAATCCAACCAAAAGGACAATTAAAAACAAACATCACTAAAAATTAAAACATTTTTTAGTTTTGTCATTTAATTATTGTAAGAAAAAAAACGGCCAGATATAGTCATAAAAGGTAAAACAAATAAGCTACAAGTTACAAAAAATTTGCAAAACCAATTTTATGGTCTTGACTCTCTACTGAATCCCCAGTGGAGTCGCCATCTGTAGCGACCATAAAAGGACTGGTTTATCCTTTTAGAGAGAAAACATGGAGTCGCCACCAACTTTATTTAATTTCAGGGAAGTTGGAAAACCCTTTAGGAAAAAGCTTTGGGTTCGGGAGTCGATTATGTCTAGGGAAGGCATGGAGACTTAACCCACGGCACCCTAGAACATCCATAAAATGGTTACCCAAAATTATTTGTATAAATTATTAATAACTTTGAAAATATTTGTTTTACCCAAGAATCGTTTTTTTAAGAAAGAAACATCTTTAGTTGTGAAATTTTTTATTGAACCTATGTGAGGTTGAACATGGCACGTAAGTCCACAGAGCAACCTCAAATTCTGAAGGGTTGAACATGACACTTGTCATAGGGCAATCCAAAAATAAGATTGTTTTAATCAAGTGATCATCCTCTATTTTTATGTAAAATAAACGATTTTAGCTCTTGAAAATAGGACAGAAATGAAACGTAGAAATGAAACTTTTTACTAACTTATTCAGTGAGCCGAGGCACAGAAAAATAAGAATGTCAAGAGAAACTTATGAATAATATCAACAAATAGAACAAGGATTACCAAATGAGAGCAGAATAACAAACTTTATTTCCACTCAGTGGTGAGATTTCAAGATCAAAACCTTTACATTTCAATCTCACTTGCTCTTTTAATACTTCCTTCTTGACCACTCTAATAATAGAGAAGAGAACAGAAGCTCAGATTTCTAATCTCTTTTCTTCACAAAGAAAATGTTAGACAAAATCTTTCTCCTCTTCCTCACTCTTTGCATCTTTCCTCTCTATCTCCTTTCTGATTTTTCGTTCTCCCTCTAAAGAAAATGTTAGCCCCCCTCAAGAAAGCATTCTCCCTCTCAAGAAAATGTTAGACCCCCTTAAGAAATCATTCTCACCCATTTTTTCTTTCTTCCTCCCTCCCTTTTATAGATGGAGGAGAGGGCTTCATGCTTCTTCTTACCCAGTGGCTTCAAGGTTGGTCTTCACGAATTCCGAGGCTTGGGTAGTTCTGAGCAGAAGTAGCGTGTGTCCAGATGGGGGCGGCGTGAGCAGCGGAAAGGAGGTGATTTAATGTGAGGGTTGCGTGTTTAAAGAGAGCAGGAGATGGGGGGGGGGGGGGGTTTGTCTGATGTGTAAGATGGGTTTTTTTTTAGGGTTAGGAGTGGGGTTGCTAGGTTAAAACGAGGGAGGGGATGAGGAAGAAGAAGAACCAATGGGTAGAGGAGGAAAAGAGGTCTTGTCTGATGTGTAAAATAGGGTTTTTTAGGGTTAGGAGAAGTAACTCAATCTCCTTTCCTTTTTTATTGATTGTCCTCTTCTCTTTCTTTTCTTCGTCCTTTCTTCATTACCTTCTTCTTCTTCTTTCTTTATTATTTAGCCTTCAGCCTGAAAATAAACTTGCAGTGGATGGAATCTCTTCGTCCAACAGAAACTTAGATATGCAAAAGTAGATATACACTGGACGGACCTCCTAGTCCAACAAGAAAAGATAATTGCAGTGGACGGAACCTCCTCGTCCAACAAAAAATGTAATGGACGGGATTGCCCCGTCCAACAACAAGTCAAATGTAATGGACGGGACTGCCCCGTCCAACAGCAAGTCCAATGTAATGGACAGGACCTCCCCGTCCAACAGCAAGTGGAGTGGACTGGATGGGACCAACCCGTCCAACAGTAAGTACAATGGACTGGACGGGACTTACCCCGTCCATTAGCGAGTCCAATGGACTGGACGGGACCACCCCATCCGTCAGTAGGTCCAATGTGATGGACGGGACCTCCCCGTTCAACAGTAAGTGGAATGGGCTGGACGGGACCACCCCGTCCAATCAGCAAGTGCGATGGACTGGACAGGACTACCCCGTCCAACAGCAAGTGCAAGTGCAATGGACAGGACGGGACCACTGATCAGTGCATTTTAATATACTTTTTATAGCATTGAACTTGGTATTTTTGGATGTGCTTTGTACCCGATTTTGGGTTCTTAGCATGTTTTCATATCTTTGGATCTTAATTGGGCTTTAATGAATTTCTTAGTCAATTTTCGGATTTTAGTGCATCCTGACCCATCTCCCTTCTGCAGGCCATAACTTGGGCTATACAAGTCCGATTTGAGTGATCTAGGTGGCGTTGGAAAGCTAAGAAGCATATCTACAACTTTCATGTTGACTGATAATCCCAGTTCTGAAGTTTTGATGGTCTAAAATTCTAATTACCGAAGCTGTCCAGATTAGTGCGGGAATTGGAATTATTGTTGTCATATCTCCATGTAATCAATCATTAATGGGCCAATTAATTCCCATTGGGCTCTCTAAGTCAGACGTATTAGTTTACCCTAGGATTATAAGTAGGTGGTTTTGAGACCTTGTTTATCATCCTTGAAGAGGCGGCTGCTTATAGGGTTTTGTCTCTCTTCTCCTCCTTCTTCAATTCTTATTTTTCGTTTAAGCCTCCTATGGAAGGCTAAATTCTTAGATTGGTTGACTGGTTAGGGATTTTTACAAAGACCTTGAGGTTTGGTTTTCAATTTTAATTTCGTTTTAGTAATTCTATATCTTTTCCTTTTAATCCTTCATCTCTTGATATGTTTGCAATTCCGTTTTTGTGTTTTGATGCTTAATCACTCAAACTCGTTTCTGCATTCCAATCTAATTATAATCTGATTTGAGATTATTCAAAGCATGTTGAACTCTTGTTTTGATTTGTTAAGAATAAGGATTGATAGGATCTATGACGCTTAGTGTATGTTTGATTGAATTCGGTTATAAGATTGATTATGGTTTTGTGACACTTGTTCCACAATTATAATTAATCAAATTCTGTGATGCTTAATCCAGTAGGAATTCGTATAGAATTAATTGACGCTTGATCGGTTAATTTTATGATCAAACAAGAATAGAATCACGAAAAGAGATTAGATCCTCTGAAACCCGTGATAGGTCCAAGTGAAATTACCTTTAACCAGTGGATTAGTCGATTTGATACATTGATTCTCATCTCTCTTTTACAATCCATTTTCTTTTCTCATTGAATTCAAAAATTCCCCATTTTTCTCGTTACTTTGCATGATTCTTGTATTTGGTTAATTGAATTAGAGGTCCTTGCGAGACGACCAAGGTTATCACCTTGTACTATAGTTTTAATTTTTGATACATTTGACCCGTGTGCGACAGCGGATCAAATTGGCGTCGTTGCCGGGGATCTTTGATTTTTATTAGCCATATTAGGAATTAAATTCTTTTTTTGGACTGGTTTTCATCTTTTGGTAGTCTCATAGTTATAAACAAAAAAATTAAAAATTATCTTTTGTGGTTTTTGTTTTTTTGTTTTTTGTAGCTTACAAGGTTATGTAAAATTGCCTATTTTGTGTTTTTTTATTTTTTTTTATTTTTTTGTGACGTTTGGAGCTTATACGTGAGTGTCTTGATCTTATATGTTTATGTCTTATTGATGGTACTGCACATTGTGATTATCGTGGTTGTGAATCTTAGGACTTCCCATGGATAATTATATGTAAAATTATACGCCTAATGTTGATTATGAGCCATCATGCATATATTATCCTGACTTTACTTGTGATTATGAGTTTAGTAGTGATTTTGGCATGATTTGAGTGAATGAGGTGCAACTTTTCTATTCTGTCCAACATGGTGGAGAACATGGCAGCTTGGATGAGTTAGCTTCGTTGGTGCATCAATTGATAATAAGCCAGCATCAATATCAGCCTGACCCCACACCAGTCCAACCCAGTCTGGAAGAATTGGTACAACAAATGGCAGAACACACTCTTGAATTCCAACGGAGGACAGAAGCAAGTCTTCAGAATTTGGCCACTCAAATTGGTCACATTGCCTCCACCTTGACTACACTGCAATCACAACATCTCCTCGAAGAGAATTCAGATTCACAAATAGATATTCTTGACAATACTTCTTTTGAGCATAATTTTGATAATGATGTCGAGAATACTATTATTGATGAACTTTGTGTTGAATTTCCAGATATTCAAGATTTTCCTGATTCAATTTTATGTACTTCATGTGTTAACTTTAATGAAGCTATTTTGTGTGCAGCATGTGTTGAAATTTCATCCTTTTTAGGGTATGAGGAGCAAAACGTCCATATGGAACATGAGACACATGAGGTTTAGGGCCCTGTTCAGCCAAGAAATATAGAAAATGAGGATCATGTGGACATGATACCCACAAAAAGAATACCCATAAAAGATGGTGAGCATGTCATTATGGATGATGCAAGATTACTTATGTTAGAGACAACCACTAAGTCTTTCATGGTTGATAAAGACTGGCTCAAGCAATTTGGTGAGAAGTTCTTAGAGCAAGCATTGGAGAAGCGCTTGAGCCATAATGAGACTTGATGCACTACATTCTATAAGGCTTTTTCTCCCCCTTTCTATTTTATTTTTCATGTTCTCTATGTGAATGCATTTGTTCTTGTTCTTGATTTTAATATATTCTACATTGAGGACAATATAGATTTCAAGTGTGGGGGAGATATACTATGTTATGATGTTTTTTAATTGTGTTGAACTTTGTTGGCATCTGTTTCGTTTGTTGTTTATGCTATTTTTCTCTATTTTTAAAATAAAATGTAAAAAATTGTATTGTTTATGTTTGGTGTTTTAGTGTTTTAGGATTTTATTTATATTGTTTTTGTTTGGTTTGCTGTTTTAGGGTCTAAAAAAAATAAAAAAATAAAATTTGATTTACCTTTCATTGAAATCCATAGTATGTGTAAGGTGTGAGTGATTTCACTATTCTTAAACTATAGGTTTTGTGGCATGATATGAATGACTTTCTTGCATTCTTAGTATGATAAGTTGGATTGGAATACTAAATTGTGCATCATTTGTGATAGAAATTGGTCCTTTGTGAGATTTGAGCCTTAAAATGAATGGAATACATTTTATCATTCTCTTTCCTTCATGTGTGATTTCGCTCATGATTGTTAGTTACTCTAGAACTTGACTTGACTCTTTTTGAAACTTCTTGTTCACATTCATGTATTGAAGTGATCTAGGCAATTTTTGTTCTTCTTTTTAAACCACTAGCCAAATAAGCCTACCTTACAATTATCCCCTTGATAGCCCCTTTGAGCCTATCTATCACATTCTTTGTTTTATAGCTCATTACAAGCTTAAAAGTGAAAAACACCGATTTGACCCAACCTTAGGGGACAAAGGAGCTTTGCTTTGGAATTATTTGGAAAATGAATTTTGCATAAGTGTGGGGGGCTCAAAAGTTGGGATGTGCTAGAATATGTAAAGGTTGTTGCTTGATTAGAAATTTGGCAAGTGCAAAAAAAATTAAAAAAAAAAAATGAAAAACAGTTGGTTGTGATGAAAAAAAAATGTGAAAATAAAGGACAAAAGTGTGAAGATGGAGAAGTGGATTGAAATTGTATTTTGTTGAAGTGCTCTCTCATGATTATTTAGTAATTAATTTCCATTGATCCCCTATCTTCTTGGGTTTATAGCTTAGTTATCCTTTCATTTATCCCATCTTGACCTTGGCCCCATTACAACCTTAACAAAGTCCTATTGATCTTTATGTGCATGTGTTTCAAGTGTGGATGTTAGAGGCTTGTCAAGCCTATGGTAGTGCTAGCTTTTAACGAGCTTGAGTGTAAACACTAGCCAACACCTGAGAGATTGAGAGGATTTTATATCTTGTGAGGATTCTATCACTTTTGATTCACTCTTGGTTATTCTATTCCCTTGATCATTACTTTGAATGTTGTAAGATGTTGTTCATGATTGTCAGGGTTCCTTGAAGCCTGGATGAGCTTTCACTTGCCACTTTACATTAATGGAATTCATTGGAAGTGCATCTTTGCTTTCATTCATTTTGTTGTTTTTTCAAAACTTTTATGTCTTGACCATGAGTTTTGCTCGGGGTGCAAAAGCTTAAGTGTGGGGGAATTTGATCAGTGCATTTTAATATACTTTTTATAGCATTGCACTTGGTATTTTTGGATGTGCTTTGTACCCAATATTGGGTTCTTAGCATGTTTTCATATCTTTGGGTCTTAATTGGGCTTTAATGAATTTCTTAGTCAATTTTCGGATTTTAGTGCATCCTGACCCGTCTCCCTTCTGCAGGCCATAACTTGGGCTATATATGTCCGATTTGAGTGATCTTGATGGCGTTGGAAATCTAAGAAGCAGATCTACAACTTTCATGTTGACTGATAAGCCTAGTTCTGACGTTTTGATGGTCAAAAATTCTAATTACCGAAGCTGTCCAGATTAGTGCGGGAATTGGAATTATTGTTGTCATATCTCCATGTAATCAATCATTAATGGGCCAATTAATTCCCATTGGGCTCTCTAGGTCAGACGTATTAGTTTACCCTAGGATTATAAGTACGTGGTTTTGAGACCTTGTTTATCATCCTTGAAGAGGCGGCTGCTTATAGGGTTTTGTCTCTCTTCTCCTCCTTCTCAATTCTTATTTTTCGTTTAAGCCTCCTATGGAAGGCTAAATTCTTAGATTGATTGACTGGTTAGGGATTTTTACAAAGACCTTGAGGTTTGGTTTTCAATGTTAATTTTGTTTTAGTAATTCTATATCTTTTCCTTTTAATCCTTCATCTCTTGATCAATGTTTGCAATTCCGTTTTTGTGTTTTGATGCTTAATCACTCAAACTCGTTTCCGCATTCCAATCTAATTATAATCTGATTTGAGATTATTCGAAGCATGTTGAACGCTTGTTTTGATTTGTTACGAATAAGGATTGATAGGATCTATGACGCTTAGTGTATGTTTGATTGAATTCGGATATAAGATTGATTATGGTTTTGTGACGCTTGTTCCACAATTATAATTAATCAAATTCTGTGATGCTTAATCCAATAGGGATTCGTATAGAATTAATTGATGCTTGATCGGTTAATTTTATGATCAAACAAGAATAGAATCACGAAAAGAGATTAGATCCTCTGAAACCCGTGATAGGTCCAAGTGAAATTACCTTTAACAAGTGGATTAGTCGATTTGATACATTGATTCTCATCTCTCTTTTACAATCCATTTTCTTCTCTCATTGAATTCAAAAATTCCCCATTTTTCTCATTACTTTGCATGATTCTTGTATTTGGTTAATTGAATTAGAGATCCTTGCAAGACGACCAAGGTTATCACCTTGTACTATAGTTTTCATTTTTGATACATTTGACCCGTGTGCAACAGCAGATCAACCACCCTGTCCAACAGTAAGTGCAATGGACTGGATGGGACTACCCCATCCATTAGCGAGTGCAATGGACTGGACGGGACCTCCCCTCCCAACAGCGAGTCCAATGGACTGGACGGGACCACCCTGTCCAATCAGCAAGTGCGATGTACTGGACGGGACTACCCCGTCCAACAGCAAGTGCAAGTGCAATGGACTGGACGGGACCACCCCGTCCAATAGTAAGTGCAATGGACTGGACGGGACTACCCCGTCCATTAGCGAGTGCAATGGACTGGACGGGACCACCCCGTCCAACAGCAAGTCCAATGTAATGGACGGGACCTCCCGTCCAACAGCAAATGCAATGGACTGGAAGGGATCACCCCGTCCGATAGCAAATGTTATGGACTGGACGGGACCACCTCGTCCATCAGCAAGTCCAATACAATGGATGGGAACACCCCGTCCAATGCAATGGATGGGAACACCCCGTCCAACAGCAAGTCCAATGGGATGGATGGGAACACCCCGTCCAACAGCAAGTGCAATGGACTGGACTGGACAGCGTCCAATAGCAAGTCCAAGGTAATGGACTGGACGGGACCACCCCGTCCAACAGCAAGTCCAATGTAATGGACAGGACCTCTCCGTCCATTAGCAAGTCCAATGCAATGGACGGGACCACTCCGTCCAACAGCAAGTGCGATGGACTGGACTGAACCGCGTCAAATAGCAAGTCCAAGGTAATGGACTGGACGGGACCACCCCGGCCAACAGCAAGTCCAATGTAATGGACGGGACCTCCCCGTCCATCAGCAAATGCAATGGACTGGAAGGGATCACCCCGTCCAATAGCAAATGTTATGGACTGGACGGGACCACCCCGTCCATCAGCAAGTGCAATGGACTGGACTGGACCGCGTCCAATAGCAAGTCCAAGGTAATGGACTGGACGGGACCACCCCGTCCAACAGCAAGTCTAATGTAATGGACTGGACGGGACCACCCCGTCCAACATCAAGTCCATTTTGAGCCCCCTCCTTTCTTTATTATTTTATTTTTCTTCTTTCACTCTTTACTATTATTATTAGTCTCCTTGAAGCATAATATCATAAAAATAGAATAAAAGACGGACAAAAATTGGTGTTCACAGTGCACACGAAGATCCTCACAGGCATATCGCTCATTTTTTGGAGATATACGATATTATGAAGACTCCAGGAGTTTCAGATGATGCCTTTCGTTTGCGACTATTCTCTTTCTCTCCCCGTGATAGAGCACTCGATTGGTTGGATTTGAATTTGGATCGTGGTAGAATCACTACGTGGTAGGATATGGCTCGAAAATTCCTCACTAGATTCTTTCCTCCTTAGAAGGCGGCACAGTTGAAAATAGCCGTTACTTCTTTCAGGCATCATGAGGATGAAACTTATAATGAAGCTTGGGAGAGGTATAATGTGTTTTTGAGGAGATGACCTTTTTCGTTCTTTTATCTAGTAACAAAGGTTCAATACTTTTTCAACGGTTTGAGAGGTCGCTATCAGATGAATTGTGATGCCGCAGCTAGTGGTTCTTTCTCTTACAAATCAGCGGAAGATGCATGGGCTTTATTGGAGAAGATGTCAAGGAATGAGTACAACCATAATATGAGTCAATCTTCTAGTGCATCTCATCAAAATTCTGTCAAACTCGGTACAACATCTATAGAAGCCATTCTTGAACAGAACGCACTCTTGAAGAAGCAGAATGAGGCACTTAATAGCAAGATGAAGGTAAACGCGGTGTGGGAAGGATTGCCACCGAGTTGTGATTTTGAAATGGTGATCATGATAGTGAATGCTATCCGGGTAACTTTTCTCATGAGCATGTGGACTCGTGTCACAATTTCTATGACACAATGCCACAGCTCAATGATTATCAGAGGAACAGACAGAATGACTACCACAATGGGCGGAACTGGAACATCAGGATAGACCATCCGATTTTTTATTGGAGTAATACTAGTGGTGGTTTGGCCGAGCAACAACAACAGAATCAAAGGCAGAACTATGGAATTCAACAGAGCAATACTCAGAAAGCTCTCCATAGGCCTAATCAGTTACAGATCACAGTCGGTGGGAGAAAACCATGGGAATTGGCTATTGAGAAGACTACTGCTGCCATTGAGAAGTTGATGGTTCATACAGACACAGCCAATGACAAGTTAGCAACTCATACCGGGACAGTGATCCAGAACCTTGAGACTCGGGTAGCACAACTTGCAAAGCAGTTGAATGAGCGTATTCCAGGCTCTTTTCAAGGTAATACAGAGAACAACCCCAAGAACCAATGCAATGCCGTGACAAATCGAAGTCGTAAGGTATTGGAATCAAATGGGGGTGCGACTAGTTCTCCTGAAGCTATAATTCCAGAAGTACCACAGGTAGAGACAGAGCAAGCTAAGGAAGAAGAAGTGCCTAGTGAGAAGGTGACGGAGCAAGAAAGGATATTGAAATTAGTGGATGAGAAATTCCGAAGGAAGAAGTGGATTGAATCCAAGGATCTCCCTCCTTGCATGAAGGTACCATATCCAGAGAGACTGAAGAAGCCGTTGTAAGATAAACAGTTCAACAAGTTTCTTGATGTTTTCTATAAGCTTCAAATCAACATTCCATTTGCGGAGGCCTTGGAACAAATGCCATCATATGCCCGGTTCATGAAGGAGCTTCTCTCCAAGAAGCAGAAGTTAGTGGATGAGGAAACGATTGCTTTAATCAAGGAGTGTAGTGCAATTCTTCAAAGGAAACTACCTCCTAAGTTGAAGGATCCGGGTTCTTTTTGCATACCATGCACCATTGGAGAGATGACTATTGGGAAAGCACTATGTGATTTAGAGGCATGCATCAACTTAATGCCCCTATATATGATGAGGAAGCTTAGCATTCAAGAGGTCAAGGGTACTATGATGTCACTCCAACTAGCGGATCGATCGGTTAAATACCCCTATGGGGTGGTGGAGGATTTGTTGGTAAAGGTGGACAAGTTCATTTTTCCGGCGGACTTTGTGGTGCTAGACATGGATGAAGATGTTGAGATCCCTCTCATACTGGGTATGCCTTTCTTGGCTACCAGACGTGCTTTGATTGATGTGCAATAAGGAAAGCTCACACTTAGGGTGCAAGATGAAAATGTAGTTTTTAATGTCTTTGAAGAAATGAAGCATCCCGTTGAGCAATCATGTGTATACAGTGTTGATGTGGTAGAACCAATTGTTAAATCTATAGCGATACAAGCAGCCCATGGTTCTTTACTTGCAAAAGTGTTGGTAAAATCTCATGTTGAAGATGAAGAAGGAGGCCTTTTGGAAGATGAAGATTATCTTGAGTGCTTGAAGCATATGCAAACATTGCCAAATCCCCCAAAGGAAGAATGCCAAAAAGAATATCTTGACTAGGAAAGAGCGGAAGAGGACAACAAGACGCCGGAGTTGAAGCAACTCCCAACTCACCTAAGGTATGTATTTTTGAGTGAGGGGGGACATCACCCAGTCATCAAAAGTAATGCCTCAAAAAAGGATGAGGAAGACAAGCTCTTAAGAGTTCTTAGGGAACACAAATCCGCCATTGGGTAGAAGATTTCATATTTAAAAGGTATCGGTCCTTCTTTATGCATGCACAAAATTTTGATGGAGGATGATTACAAACCGGTGGTTCAACCACAAAGACGGTTAAATCCCATCATGAAAGAAGTGGTGTGTAAAGAAGTGATTAAGCTTTTGGATGCCGGAATCATCTATCCAATCTCGGATAGTAATTGGGTTAGTCCAAATCATGTGGTCTCGAAGAAAGGTGGCACAATCGTGGTGGTCAATGAGCACAATGAGATGATACCAACAAGGACCGTCACGAGGTGGAGATTTTGTGTATATTATAGGAAATTAAATCATGCAACAAGGAAGGATCACTTCCCTCTTCCCTTCATTGATCAAATGGTAGAGAGGTTGGCCGGATATGAGTACTATTGCTTCTTAGATGGATATTCCGGTTACAACCAAATTGTGGTGGATCCAAAGGACCAAGAGAAGACGGTCTTCACATGTCCCTATGGAGTCTTCGCTTATAGGAGGATGCCTTTTGGATTATGCAATGCTCCGACGACTTTCCAGATGTGCATGCTTTCTATCTTTTCAGACATGGTGGAGAAATTCATTGAGGTATTTATGGACAAGTTCTCGGTTTTTGGGACATCCTTTGATAATTGTGAAATAACCAAAGTTAACACAAGAATGGGGGTTGAATTGTGTTTACCAACTTTTTAGGAAACTTAAAATTAATTTCGTAGGCACAACAAGCAAAAATAAGACAACAGAAAATTAGACGAGTGACACATCTAACTTTAAGACAAAACACACAAGCATACAGAGAAGGGTAAAGCAGAGTTTGATATTCACAATAATAACTCCCCAAGTTAAAAGCTTAAACAAATAATACTTAAGCAAATTAAATATATAAGGGAATAGTAATATCACTCAAGAGTTTTATACTAGTTCACCCCAAAATCCACAGGGCTGCGTCTAGTTTCTTGGCAGCACCAAGTTTCCACTAACTGAAATAGACAACTATATACACGAGAAGGGGGGTCGAATTGTATTTATCATAATTTAAACAAAGTTGAAAAAATTTTGCATACAGAAGCTTGGTTCAGACGAGTGGAAAGATGCAGGACAGACAGGTGACCTGTCTGATGAAATTTTAACAGTGACTTAGGCAAACACACCACTTGATAAACGGATAAGAAAACTAAACCAACTAAATAGTTTAAAAAGAAAGAGAGATTGACACAATTATTTATCCTGGTTCACTCTTCAAAGCAAAGAGCTACGTCCGGTCCTTGGCAACACCAAGTTTTATCCACTATAACTGATCAGGTTACAGACTCCATGTATTGTTTGCACACCTAGCCTCTTCAGGCTCCAAGACAAGTATTTTATGCACACCTAGCCTCTTCAGGCTCCAAGACAAGTATTATTTGTACACCTAGCCTCTTCAAGCTCACTCAGATTTGTTCGAGAAATTTGGTTTGTAATAAATACAACTTCAGACAGACAGATCTTTCACTAACACTCAGAGTGGTTTAAATGTAAAGCTTAGGAAAGTCTGCGTAATAACTTCAAATGATTGAAGAATACAGAATGAAATAATGAATGATATTAATGCGCAGAGTAATGGCTCTTTAATGGTATATGTATTCTCTATATATTTATCTTTAATGACTTCTGTATTTGTAGTCTTCAAGCATTTAAGATCCGTTAGAGACATTCCCTCAGATGTTGGCTTCAAGAAGAACTTCATTAAATGCAATAGAGTCGCTCTAGGCAGCCACTAATACAATAGGAACGTTGGTTGTACTCTAACTTGAAGGGTCATGGCTTTATGCATCGTGAAACAGCCATATTAGAGTTGTGCAGAGAGATTTTTGTACTTTGCCGAGTACAATTCCCTTTTTGTGCAAGGACCAGAGGTACTAGGGAATAAAGCACGTTGTAAGCATTCTTTAACTGGTCTTTGGTTCTGGTATCCGAGGTTGCTTGAGAGAGTAACTTCTGACTTTTCTTGATAAGCATGAGACTAAGTAGGAGAGAAAGCTTCAAGTCTCTTTCTAATGGGACAGCCAACAAAAGCTTGTTTGGTCCTTGATTCTTCAACGAGTAACCTCAGACATATGTAGGAACTCGTGGGGAGACAGGTTGAAGACGTCTCTTGAAAGAAGTCAATATTCCTAGTCAGCAGACAGGTTGACTTTCGCTTATCCAGACAAGTAGTCACCTATATGAGAGACAGATGATTCTTACTGTTTTAATCTGCACACTAGATAGACAGGTTAGCAACCAATATGAAGGTTAATTAAATCATTAACCAATGATTAGTTCTCATCAAAACTTAGGGAAATGTACATCAGACATTTTAGAGACTTAACATCCACTATAACTGATCATATTACAGTACAAGTATTATTTTCACACCTAGCCTCTACAGGTTCATGCTCAAACAAGTATTCTTTTCTCACATAGCCTCTTCAGGCTCAACATAGTAAGGGATAAAGGTTTTGTGTAATTAATACAACTTGCAAATCTTTCAGATAACGATCAGAGAGTGAAATAAATATAAAGTTTGAAAGACTGCGTATTAATATCAAATGATTGAAGAAGTATTCAATGAAAGAATGAAGAAGTTAATGAAGTGAGTAAATGTTTCTTACGTAGTGTTCTTAATGATATTCAACTTCTTATCTTCACCTTCATGGTTTGGTCTATATAAAGACTTCAATCAATTTGATCCGTTAGGCACAGCTTCAGAAAATGCGTTCTTTGATTTGAGCTTTTGGGACACCATTAATGCCAAAGAGTAGTTTTGTGTAAGTATTAAATGCTTAGGAACGCTGAACTTTGATAAGGTAGTCCAAGAGTACACTTTGTTCTGAGCAGCTGTTGTTTCGGAGTTGCAGCAGCAGGCTTCTTGTACTTGCAGCTGAGAGCTTTCCTTTTTCAGTGCAACACTCAGTTCACTTTCTGGAAATCACTTTTTTACTTTGTACTAAAACAACTAAAATGTTATTGCTGTGGTACAAAGATTGTGTGTTTATTCCTTAAATCCTTGAAACAAACGTTCTTTATTCTTTATCCTTGGTGCTATTGTCCAGAGGTCTTCAAGATCCTTAAGGAAGGCATCTAATTTGAATAAGGTTGACTAGGACTTCCTTTCTGATATTCTGACATCTTAACAAATGTAGCAGTGTTAGATTTTTAGACTAGTGCTTGTGGAGTCCAGATTTAGATGGGTGAAAATGAGCCAAAAACTCACACGAGTGATGGAGTCATTTTCTAGATGAGTGATCCACCGAGGCTTCTTCAGACATATGCTTCTTGCCACATCATCAAGTATCTCAGAATCTTGACTGAGCGTTGACTTGGTCTTTGTCTGTGTTGACTGATTTTTAGACGAGTCTAAAAACTGCGCTCTACCAAAAAGTAGACGGGTCATAAAATAGACGAGTGACCTTAAGTCTATTTTCATGCACACTTATCAGACATGTCAGTAACTTCATATGGTTCAATATTATCATACTTAATCTATTTGGAATCATCAAAACTTAGAGAATCTACACATGGAAGGTGTCTCAGACTTATGAGGTCTCAACAAATTGTTTGAAGAACTTGACTTCCGTTCTAGAAAGATGTCAAGAAACCAACCTTGTGCTTAATTGGGAAAAATGTCATTTCATGGTTCAAGAAGGTATAGCTTTGTGGCACAAAATCTCTCAAAAAGGGATTGAAGTGGATATAGCCAAGATAGAGTTGATCGAAAAACTACCCCTACCAACCAATGTGAAGGGGGTGAGGAGTTTCTTAGGACATGCCGGCTTCTACCGAAGATTCATCCGAGACTTCTCCAAAATAGTGAAACCGCTATGTGACCTTCTTGTGAAGGATGTATCCTTTGAGTTTAATGCTTTTTGTTTATATTCCTTCAATACTTTGAAAAATATGCTTGTTACCGCACCCAAAATCACTGCGCCCAATTGGGAATTACCTTTTGAAATCATGTGTGATGAAAGTGATTATGCGGTGGGGCAGTTTTAGGACAGAGGGTGGAAAAGTTAGGTTATGTGATTTACTATGCAAGTAAAGTTTTAAATAAGGCACAAGCTAACTATTCCACCACTGAGAAAGAACTTCTTGCGGTGGTATTTGCATTAGATAAATTTAGATCTTATGTAGTAGGGTCTAAAATTATAGTTTTCTCGATCATGCAGCCATAAAACACTTGATGACAAAACAAGAGGCCAAACCTAGACTAATTCAGCGGATTCTTCTTTTGAAGGAGTTTGATCTTGAAATCAAGGACCGGAAGGACTCGGAAAATGGAGTGGCGGACCACTTGTCGAGGTTGGATAATCCTGACACTGAGGAGAAATTGCTAGACATCAAGGAAGAATTTCCTGATTAGAGATTGTTTGCAATTTTCGAAAATGTTTCTCCTTGGTTCGCGGATATGGCTAACTTCAAATCTTCAAAGGTGGTCCCGCAAGGTTTGACAATACGACAAAGAATAAGTTCTTCTCGGATGCAAAGTACTATATTTGGGAGGATCCTTACCTTTTCAAGCAATGTTCGGATGGGTTGCTGCGGAGATTCATTCCCCATGAGCAAATTGGAAACGTGTTGTGGCATTGCCATATCTCAAAATATGGTGGACACTTTGGTGGAAATAAGACCTCAGAAAAAGTCCTTCAAAGCGGGCTCTATTGGCCTACTCTCTTCAAGGATGCACGTACTTTTGTGGAAAGGTGTGATCGTTGCGAACGGGTTTGAAATATCTCAAAGCGACATGAACTCCCTCTCCAAATCATGCTATAAGTAGAGAATTTTGATGTTTGGGGGATAGATTTCATGGGACCATTCCCACCTTCCTTCTCTTAGCAATACATTTTGGTAGCGGTGGATTATGTATCAAAATGGGTGGAAGCAATACCAACAACAATGGATATTGCACGGTTAGTCATGGATTTCTTAAGGCGCAACATCTTCTCAAGGTTTGGTGTCCCGAGGGTCTTGATTAGTGATGGTGGTTCTCATTTTTGTAACAAACAAATGAGTCACTTACTTGAGAGATATATGGTCAAGCATAAGGTAGCAACTCCTTACCATCCACAAACAAGCAGGCAAGTTGAAATATCCAACCGTGAATTGAAGCGCATTCTTGAGAAAACTGTCAACTCTTCACGAAAGAATTGGCCAAGGAAAGTGGATGATGCTCTTTGGGCATATAGGACCGCTTTCAAAACACCAATTGGAAGCTCTCCTTACAACTTAGTGTTTGGGAAGGCGTGTCACTTGCCGGTTGAGTTGGAACACAAGTCTTATTGGGCAATTAAAGAGCTCAATTATGATTTAAAGAAGGTCGGTGAGAAGAGGCTACTTGATTTGAATGAATTATCAGAGATCCACATGCAAGCATATGAGAATTCTAGTATTTATAGAGGGCGGACTAAAGCATGGCACGACAAGCACATCTTACCTAAACAATTTGAACCGAGGCAGTAGGTACTTCTCTACAGCTCTAGGTTGAGACTATTTCCTGGAAGACTGAAATCTCGATGGTCCGGACCGTTCAAGATCCATAATTTTTTTCCTCATGGAGTGGTGGAATTAAAAGGAAATGACCCTAGAGATATCTTCAAGGTGAATGGCCAGAGGCTTAAGCACTACAAGGGGAAACATTTCAAGAGGATCAACAGGTTTTCAAGCTTGACTAGCCCTTAGGGGGCCATTCCCGTCAGGCTCAGGATGTTAAACAAATGGTACTTGGGAGGCAACCCAAGCTTTATATCCTTTTTATGCATTTATAGAGTCTTAAAAACTTAAAACGTGTCTTCATATAGGGTCATTAGTTAGAAAATTGCATTAGGAAAGCATTTAGGACTTAGATGCATTTAGGAATTAATGGGGCAAAATGTGTCTCTAGCTCGCCTCATGAGCAGATATTCTCCCCTCGAGCCAGAGGGATGTTAAAATCCCTGTCTCTGGCTTGCCTCGCTAACCAGGTCTCGCCCCGTGAGACCTGGGAAACCTGGGAAGGCACTACACGCAGGCTCGCCTCGTGAAAGTTTGTTCGCCTCGTGAGCCTGAATGACAGAAACTCAGAGGTCAGAACCTCTTTCTGTCTCGCGTTGCGAGCACATGCTCACCTCGCGATTCTGGGTAGACATGAACACCATAGGAAAACCGAGATTCGCCTCGCGAGACACTGCTCGCCTCACGAATCTGGGAAGATGAGAAGATGTAGATTACTCTGGTTCACTCGCGAACCCATGCTCACCCCACGAGCTCCAAAATTTAGGGTTTCTGAAAGTGGGAAATTTTAAGTTTCACCCCGCGAAACCTTGTTTGCCTCACGAGCGAGAAGAATAGAAGTGGCCTCGCGAGCCATTCTGGCTCACTTGGGAAAAAACTTTCACACTCCCTTCTTCTTCTCTCTCAAGCGCACCAATTCAGGGGCAAGGAAATACCTCTCACTACATTTCTTTCCTCACTAACACACTTGCTCATCAAAGGTTTGGGTTCTAACTATCACTATTTTATTGAAAACCATTGATAAGTCATTCTCCTCCTTTCTTACTTGCAAAACTTTTGAAAATCATAAAGAGGAGCAATGATCATGATGTTAGAAAAATGTTGGGGATAGCTATTGAATGTTTAATGAGCATTGAATGTTTAAATCCCTGAGAATATTATGTATGCATGAGTACGTGAATGTGGTGAAGAACATGATGAATGCTTAGTTCTTTTAAACATGTGAGTGTGTGAGTAAGTTGATGATGTGAACTGCTTTGAAATCTTTAATGGCTATGGTTGTTGAACTGAACTGTTTGGAAACCTAAGTTTGGGGTTCCGAGAATTGTTAGAGACAAATGCATGTTAAGTGGGGTTTGGGTTCAAATTTTTGTAAAAATTAGGAACAAAATTCTGTGTTAGATAAATATGAATGACTGTGTAGGATAGATTTATGAGTTCTGCACTTTGATTGTGATATAAACTGTATTAGGACTTTTCTGGTTTTCAGTTAATGGCTCCCCCCAAAAATTTGGAGAAACAGCTGGTTAAGCAGAAGAAGCACCAGTCCGCTCAAGGGGAAGAGCAGTTGTTCTCTGAGGGACCAGGTTCCTTTTCCAGGGCTACTCCATCTTCTCCCATCTTCTGATCTCCTCTTCATGAGGATCATTGGGATTTGGTAAGGAGGAAGGAGATTGTCTTGGAAAGGAGGGTGTTCCTTGTAGGGAACACCTACTCCACCATCTCTGAGCAGATGGTCCGGAGGGATTGGGGTATGTTGGCTAACCTTCCTCGACGAGTTGATGTTAAACTCGTCAAGGAATTTTATGCCAATATCCTTAACCCCAACATCACTGACCCGGGGTGCATCTCTATGGTTAGGGGTGTAGACATAGCGTTCACAGCTGAGGATATTATCAGTTACCTGGGTATTCCAAATACATGGGGTGAGAGGAGCCAGCACGATGAGATGTCGGCAGTTCAGCCCCTGATTGGGCCAATTTTGGAGACGTGTTGTAGGCCAGGGGCCCAATGGGAAGTATGGACCTCGGGGAACCTACTGAGGTTGAAGAGGCAGGATCTGAATCTTGTGGCCCACATTTGGTCGGCATTTGTACATGCCAACCTCATGGTGAGCTCTCACGAGTCCACTGTGACTGCTGCACGGGCCCACCTCATCTATGCATCATGAAGGAGAAGAGCATCGATGCAGGCTCAGTCATCGCCACTGACATCCAGCAGAAGGCCAACTCCAAGAATAGCAAGGAAGTGTTGTCTCATGGGTTCCTCATCACAGAGATGATGGCGCGGGCATAGATAGCTGTTTCTAAGGAGACTGAGAAAGTCCCTCAAGAGCCTATTGACATAGACTACATCCGCTGCCACTGTTTTGGAGAGCCAGCATCTCCTAGGAGACCAGTAGGACAGCCCCCTCAGAGACCACGTTCAACAGATATGGTTTTGCTTTTGTAAAACCAACAGACAGAGAGGAGGTCACATGAGGTACTTCGGGACTTCTTCCAGAGAGGTCCCTGGCTCAGCAGGAGGGACGGGTACCCCTTTACCCTTCCGAGGAGGATTTGGCACCTCGGCTAGGGTGGCAGGACTTTCCTCGGGACCAGGATGCCCAGCCACAAGGGGGTGCCCGAGGTCCCAGTAGATGATGAGGCGGTTGCTCAGGGTAACCAGAGGATGACATGTTGGAGCAGATCGACTTCAATTGAGCCGAAGGCCTTTTTTTTTTTTGGATTCTTTCTTCTCGAGTTCTAGATATTAGATATTGTCGATATGGTTGTATATTGTTATATAGCTAGAAACTCATATTACTGTGACACTCTGATGCACTGATGTTGGCTTATATATATCTTGTGGTGCATGTTTAGTTTATTTTTTTTTACATTTTTTTTAATTTTTGATTATATTATTGACCATTGTTACTTTTGGATAATTAGATGCAATTCACAATCTCTCCGGACCACCCCGAATTCCAAAATATCAAAGATGCGATCCGAGATAGACGAATCCCATTCCAGGAAATTGAAAACTTAACTCATGAACAAGAGGGAAAAATTTTACTAGATTCCTATCTCGGATTCAATTTATCTCGTTTGGAGTTTTGTCGGGGTGCGAATGAATATTCCCGGATTGAGATTCGTAGAGATGTTGAAAGGAGAGAAAGAGAATTTCTACCGTGCATTAGTAATGGGCATAAATGGTATGATGAGTTGATCGAAAAGAAGATAAGGAAGCCAAATGTGATCCCATTTCAGGAAGTGGAGAGCTTAACCAAGGAAGAAGAGGACAAGTGGGACCCAAAATGGTTACTAACCTTCAAGGGAGCAAATGATATGCATGGGTAGAGATGGAGATGATCCGGCATGCCAAGGAAGGAATTCTAGGAGGAAGAGCCCCAAGAGAGGACGTTTCTGTGACTAGTCCGGAGATCATTTGGGTTGAGTATCTTGATGAGGTCGAGTCTAGTCGGCCGAGGAAGAGAGCAAAGGAAGGAAATCCAAAGGAAGAGGAAAAACATGCTAATGAGAGCATGAGATCCGTTCGGACCCCTTGAGATAACTCTTTCTAAACTCAAGTCTTTTCTTTTCTTTTGCTATTATTCTTGTTTTCTTGTTAATAATTGGTCAATATGAAAAACCATAGTGTCATCGAGTCTAGTTGGTAAAGTTGTGGATTAAATTGAATGCATGAGTTTTTGTGAAAATCACATTGATGAACCCCCCCCCCCCCCCCTGCATAATTTATAATAAGTTTGGGGTGAAAGGGTGCACATTCTAGGAATTGTATCTTGGTCAAACAATTTGTGAAAATAACCGGGTGAGAATTTGAGCCTCCTTCATTGTTTTAATTGAGTGATCATGTTAAGTCACGTTTTCCCGGATTTGCTTGAATCTCTTCATTGTTTGCATATTTATATGTTGCGTCATATGATCTAGGCAATTTTTCTTTGAATTAGCTACTTGGCCTAAAAGAACCAACCTTAGTGCATGTTCCCTAGTTAGCCACATTGAGCCTTAAAGCCTATTGTTCTTAATGACCTTACAATACAAGCCATTAATCCGGAAAAACCATGATATCCCAATCCTAGGATTTAGGAGAGCATGGAATTCTTAGCAATGTAAGTTTTGTTTGGAAACTAAGTTTGGGATGGTTACAAGGTTTATCATGTTATTTTGGTTAAGAAAAAGAAAAAGTAAAAAGGTTGAAGTCAAAGGCTTAAGAAAGAAAATGATTGCAAAAATGCCAAAAAGGGCATAGTGAAAAAGATACGAAAAAGGAAAAAGGTAGTAGCCACCTAAAGTAAGAAAAAGAGAAAAAAAAAAGAAAAGAAATGAGAGCAAGATCAAAAAGTATAAATTGCACATTTCATGCTCTCATAAATCTTAGGGACTTAGCCTTGATCCGTTGGATATCTCACCTTGAGCCAGGCCACATTACAACCTTGGAAGGACCTTTTGATGTTGCATACATGTTTTTGTGAGAACTATGTTGAGATGAAAATCAAATCTAAGGAAAATGCACTTAATTGTGAAAAGAGTGAAAAATTCTATAAACTACACAAATTGAGCGGAAGAGTGAATTACTAAATGTCCTTTTGTGAGGAAGGCAATGGTTTGAATTGGTGATCTTCTTTTTTTGTGTATGTTGTATCCCTTGCTTAGAGTAATGATTGCATTGATAATGAATTTCTCTTTTGCTCAAAAAAAGTAGATGCATGTGGGGGTTATCATAATGAATAATTGGTGGGGGCATCAATTTGAAAAAGAAATTATAATCAGTGCATGAAAGCTTGGTTAAATTTGATTAAGTCCATAAATTTTAGTTTGGTTGGGGACAAGCAAAGTTTAAGTTTGGGGTATTTTGATAAGCCTCCAACTCATCTAGTTTTATAGCTAGAAAGACTAAGGTTTTTATGCCAATTGAGCGATTCAACCTCGCTAATCACCCAAATTTGGCTTCTTTTGTCCCTAAGCAACATTTTGAGTCTTTTAGGTAAGTTCTAGGATATTAATGCTACTTTTATGTTTCAGGTTAAAAGTTAAGCTTAAGGGAGCAAGAAAACTTGAAGAAAACAAGCTAAAGGCCAAGAAGAGTGTCTCACCCCGCGAGACAATGCTCGCCTCGCGACCCAGAGCTACGGATAAAGCAGGAATTGCACACATTCAGGCTTGTCCCATGAGCAAGGGTTCACCTCGCGAACCGGACACGAGAATTCTACAACTTCTCTGTCTCGCCCCACGAGACAGTCCTCATCTCACGAGCATTCAAAACCCAGATTGAGCTAAAATCAAGTGCTCGCCTTGCGAGCACCTGTTCGCCCTGCGACTGGGCATTGGTTCAGAAAATTATAAATTGCTTGTTTTGGAGCAGATCAGGGATTTAGATTTTAACCTATTTTTCTTGTTTTTCTTGGAGCTACATCTCCCCTAGTTTTATTAGGATTGTTACAGTTGTAATGAATTTCTTCTTCTCTTTTGATTTGATTTCGATTGCTATGAGGAACTAATCCTATTTTCTAAGGAAACGATGAAGCCGCTCATGACGGCATAGTTAATTCAAGTGGTGATTTCTTATTCCCTTCTCTTGATTTCTTGTTTCCTAATTTTGTTTTTATTGATTTAATCACAAGGGCCCGTGTTTAACTAGTCAAGCGCGATGAGTCCAAGAGGAGATTCTCCCTTTAGGACTTGAGTTAGGAACAACAATTGAGCATTGCTAGAGATAGAGTAGGAGATTGGTGCAATCGTTATAGGGAACCAATGGCTTAATGAATCTAACTTGTGGGTTGTCAGATCGAGAGATAGGGAATTTGTATGCTTAGGTATGTCTTTTTGTGCTCGATAGAGACATTAGGATAATTAAAGGTTCCTGATTGGCAAAGAAATTGAACTTAGGGATAAGAAGATAATCACTTGGGTAGTTTGCATCATTGAGTAGGTGGATTTGTGACCTTAAATTCCAATCCTTAATTGAACCTTGTTTGCTTGCTTTTGCTTTAATTACTTGATAATTGTTAATTGCTTGATAAATATTTTTATCCCAACAACCTTGATAGTTGACTTGGTCAAACTGCTTTGAATTCCCTTGAATTTTGGAATAATTGGTCTTTCAATCCCTGAGTTCGACCTCGGTAATACTTACCGTGTTTTCTTTATTACTTGCTTCGATCCGGTACACTTGCCGGAGTCACATCAACAGACTCGTGGACCCAACCCGACAAAAAATGAACATCCGTATGTTTCTTGCCGGATCCGACGATCCACCCAACCCAAGCCAACCCATAAATGGTCGGGGTTGGATTGGTTCGGGTTTCATAATTTTTTTTGACAAACCCAACCCAACCCAACCCACTCACCTTTGATCAAGTTGGGTACTAAAACCCATTAAACCCAACCCGACCCATGGCCACCCCTACAACATACATTAAATTTTTTTTTGACATTTGAATCAATTCTTTTAAGATTGAAAACATTTTTCTAAAACTTTGAAACCCTTGAAGTCCATTTCAAATTTTAAGTTCAATTCTTAATTAATTTTACTTAAGAGTCAATACTACTAGAATCTCACAAACAATCCTAACACCATACAAATATACCATTGAAGCTTTTCTCTTGGCCTTTGAGTGTTCTTTACTTGATCTTGCACTTTTGCTTTTCCTTAAGCCCATTGTTTTACTTTTTGTAACTCATCATCAAAACAAACATGTCTAGAAACACATATATAGCATCCACATTACATATGGCAATAGGACTCAGATTATAAGGGTCCTCACATTTTGAAATTACCCATCTACTCATGTTCATCATAAGGGTTGCATAATCTTTGCATGACAAGATTGATTGAATGAAAAATATTATATAAATATGTATTGTTAGTATAAAGTTTTTTATATACTATCAACCAATTATAAATTATCACACCATTAAAAATGTTTAGCTCTTACTAATTACTTGAAAAATATACATAAGATTATTTATCATAACAAAACTAAATAAGAGAGTACAACATAATTTCCCTTCCAGCAATGTTATTTGCACATCAAATCAAATCAAATCTTTGGACAACATTAACCAAAATTTATAAATCATTAGTCACAAAATTGACAATATTAACCAACTTGTCAACCACACCATTAATCAAAATTTATACACCAATTAGTCAAGTTGCATGGTGTTTAGTGTACAAATAACATGAGATCACATGTCCCATTTTGGTGTATCATATCATGTCCCCATCAATCAAATGTAGTCACATATGTTAAAAGTTTAGGTAATATTAAAAAGATAGAATATATGATAACATTTGATTGATAGAGACAGGATATGATACACAAAAATATAACAGGCGATCTCTATCCTTTTTTTACTACGTACAAATAACATTTTTGTTTCCCTTTTTATAAGTAAAACTTCGCCACATGTTAGATACCTCATGAAACATAGAAACTTGGCTCAAACTTCTTGGGCAACATATAAAATTCCGAAAGATATTGTACCTGTTACCTCAAATTTTCATAATCTCCCCCAAAGCACCCTACATCAGATCCTGTTGCACCTCTTTCTCTCTCTCTCTTCTTCTTCTTGCAATGGATCGGACTCAAATTCTTCTTGTTGGATTACCAATATTTCTTTTTTGCTCAGACATTGTCAACCTTTTCACTCCCAAACCAACCCATCACAATCACCATCACCATCACCCTTCAACCCACCCCACGTCTCACCCTCCTCAACAACATCTTCAACAGCCCCTTGAGTTCCCTACACAGGTTTTTTACATTTCTCAATTTCCTTCTTCAAAATCATTTTTTTTATATACGGCTTATGTCATTTGTTTTTTTTTTATTTTCTTTTCTCATTTTTTCTTTTCTTATATTTTTCTGATATGTTTGTTTCAATGCAGAAACAAAGTGGCATTGGCCGAATTGGGGTTGGCAATGCTGTGAAGATTGACTTCTGCACTTCCTGTTCTTACAAGTTTGTCTAATTTCTAATTGTTTTCATTTTGGTCTAATTGTTTTATTATGGCTTCAGTTGGGGGGGAATAATGCATTGGATTTTTTTTTTTTTTTGTTGGTTAGTTCTTGTTATTAAAAAAATAATGGTAGAGAAGAATTGTAAACAAAGGCAAAATCAATAACTGAATATATTGCTTGTGTGGCTGCTAAACTAAACAAACTCCTTGTGCATATCTAAGTGGTATCTAGTATTATTATTGTTTAAACTTTAAATCACAATATATGTTAGAATTTAATTATCTCTCAGTCTCTCTCTAAGTTAGATCTATTTGGTCAATGATTATTTATACTGATAAATGGGAAACATGTTTTCCTTTTAACATCTTTGAAGTAATATTTAACTACTTTCTTTTCATTTTAGTGACATTGTATTTATGCTTCATACTTAAGTGGGAATTTGTCAACTCCTCCCTTAGTCCTAAAAAAAAAAGGCCGCCCGGTGCACGAGGCTCCCGCCTAGTGGGGTCCGGGGAATGTAGATATAGGAAGCCTAGGCTCATCCTCTCAACTCCTCTATCAGTCCTGTATAAAAATTTTGATTTCTAAATTCTGATAGTTATATTGGCTATAACATTTTTCTTCCACAACAGAATGAGCATTTAACTAGAGTAATATATAGCTAATTTCCAGAAATTGGAGTAGACTTTGCATGTTCTAGCTGATGAAACTAAATTCATCCTCAATATGATTCAGTTTTAAAATCCATATATTTGTTAGAAGAACAATTCTTAATCCTTCTTGTGTAATTTTATTGACTTTTATTGCAGGGGAACTGCAGTAACCGTTAAAAACATGCTAGAATCTGTGTTTCCTGGGATTACTGTTATTTTGGCTAACTATCCACCTCCACTCCCAAAGCGCATTGTTAGCAAAGTAATACCGATGGTGCAATTTGGAATTATTGCTATTATAACAGCTGGTGAACATATATTCTCGAGACTGGGAATGACACCACCACCATGGTATTATTCCTTGCGTGCCAATAGGTTTGGAAGTATGGCAAGCACCTGGCTTCTGGGAAATTTCCTTCAATCCTTCCTACAGAGGTCTGGTGCTTTTGAAGTATATTGCAATGGTGACTTGGTAAGCCCTTGGTTAGTGCTGCCATTTAATTTAGTGTCCTATGTTGATATGATGGCAAGTACATCTATAATTGCTAGGAGGAAACTCTGAAACTTATCTAGTTATACGGAAGCAGTCAGCATCACAGCGTAGAAAATGGATTACCTATATTCAAAAAACCACACATTCACGCATTGATGTACCATTGGATCATTCTTAGGCATAAATTTGATATCATGTTGTTCCTTTGGACATTGTAGGTTTTCTCCAAGCTGAAGGAGAACAGATTCCCTGGTGAAATTGAGTTGAGGGAACTTGTTGGCAGAAGATTAGCTAATGCAAGATATGCCAATGGTATTGAAGGTGTTGTCTAAGCCTAGAACCATTAGATAGTTGATAGCTAGTTGTACCGAATGCTAATTGGCGGTTAGATTCTGACAAAAATACTAGACGCTCATTGAAGCATACGAACTGGATGCTATAGAAATCAAAATCTTATTTGGTGTTTGTGTAATATGTTATATACACTGTAAGATAAGTGATTGATTGTAGTATATTATATACTATATATATTGTTAAGTGATTGATTGCGCAAGCATTGGTTCTACCTAGTTCTTTAATAGATATTGGTTCAAAATGTAGAGATTAACAGAAAGAAAGATAGTGAGTTTTGTTGAATCTTCCTCCTCTGGATGAATGGAATCCAAAGGGAAAAGGAAAAAGAATGATTTACAAAAGTGGTCTACGAGAATTCGAGAGCCAGTTCTCTCCCTCCGCAACTCACCAACCAACTATCTGACTTCCTTTTCATTTTCTATCTCTGTTTATAATAGGCTAACTAATTAATTGATGCTAACAGCATCACTAACATGGTTTAACTAATAGAGGCCCATTTTTATTTCTTCTGGTGTATAATGTCCTAATTGATGTCAGTTCATGCTTCCTTCTCCAACTTTTGAAGCCTCACTTTCTCTCTAAGGATGAACTTGGTTTCCATAAAAAAAATGTCAAGGTTACAGAATTAGTTTAACATAGAGTAGTGATATATGCACTATTCCTCTTTTGACAAACAAGAAGAAATTAAACGGGTGGCTCCAACTTAGTTTGAAAGGAAAAAGTTCATGTGGGGCTGCTTGAGTTGAAATGGAGCAACTTGTACAATTTGTCCAAGATTCTAAAGGAAAGGTTTGCATAAATGTCACAACTCTTTAAAATGTTACTGAACTATCTAGAAAAATAATGATACTTGCACAATTCCTTTATTCACAAACACAAACAAACTAAAAAGGTGGTTCTAACTGAGTTTAAAAGAAAAAGGCTGAAGGGCACTTGAGTTGAGATGGACTCACTTGTACAGTTTGTGAAATTTTCTAAAGAATAGGATTTGTGTAATTGTCATTACTCTTAAAAATATGCATTAATTGCATAGAGAAGGCTACATACTTACATGGAAACAACACAATCTTTATAGCTCTGGCTTATAATTGAGCACAAATGTCTATCTTAACTCCATTGCAGCCACCCTCAATTAAGTGTAAAACTATGAATACCTGGCACTAGAGACTTATCTGCTTGGCTAAAACCGAAGCTTAATAGCAATATACCAAAAGCAAAAGTTAAAATAGGAAGTCATAGACAACAATCCACTAGTGAAATTGGAAAAGCTAGACATGTCATTCAGTGATCACTGCATAAAGAATACAGAAGATGATTTCAGAATAAAGGTAATGTTGGAACATGTTTGAAAAAATATTATTTCTGTCAAAAATGGCTTTTATTTTGAAAAAAAAAGTTGTTGCGTTTTATATATTATATATTATATTTGACAAAGCCGATTAAATTAAAAAAAATTATTTTTAGCTAACTCAAACTGTAAGCATAAAACCATAAGTTGTAGTTTTCCTAGGGTTCATCAATGTAGAAAACTACACTAACAAGGATCTTGGATATTATGATTCTTATATCTATGAAGAGGGTTCAAGAATTACCTGGATCCATAACCCTTTGGTTTTTTGATTCTTGATGATTTCTCCCGTCTCTTCCTTCGTTTTAGTGTGTCTTTGATGGTGAAGATACTTTCAAGTTCTTCTGTTGAGTTTCCTTATGATAGAAAAAAAGACTATCTCTCTTTGATTTAGATCCTATAACTTTGTGGCATTAAAAGTCACCTGACTTTCTCTCTATCTCTCCTATATTATTTTCTCTCATTTTATCTCCTATTTTTCTCTCACCTTTTTAAATCTCCAAATACATTAAAATCACCTGACTTTTGACACCAAAAAGCCAGGAGATTGGAATCCATCTCTCTTTTATTCCTTTTCCCAGAAAACCAACCATTCAAAAAGGGTGACGGGAGGGATTTAATTTTTGAAAATCAAAATTAATCCCCCACTAACATTAATTACCATTAGGCCAAACAACCATCTCATTAGGCCATATTTTATTTAAAGCTAGTCTATTAGTTACATGGGCCCCTAATAATAGATTATTAAAAATAATCTAACACAAACATCTTTTATTACGTGAGATGTTTGATTTGTTGATGTTGTCTTTTTGAGAAATCGCTTTGCTGTGTGGAAAAATGAAGTAACACAGTCAAAATAATCTGCACGTAGATTTTCTGGCACAAGAGATTTAATATTAATAGTTTATATAATGGAATTATTATAATTGATCTATAGTTGAGGATGTAGCTTAGATGGTAGAGCGCTCGCTTAGCATGTGAGAAGTACGGGGAACGATACCCCTCATCTCCATTTAGAAGTATCGTATGCTTTTAGAGTTTTAGGATATCTTTTTCCTGTTATTTAATATACTCCTACTATGTCAAACGGCTGGGAAACAAATTCGGGCAAGTTTATGTGGACGTAGTACACTCGTACGTACACAATCCAACTGAAAAGATTTTCATGGGTTAAACTCGTTGGCCCGATTGATGATGTATATTTCGACATTTTTGTGGTTTTGCTCATGTCATGTGTTTATTTATCACTTTAATTCTATGAGTAATGATAGTTATAACCACTTTTGGTATCCAATATCGTATGTATATACATATTTATATTTATTTATTATTATTATTCTTTAGTCACATATATTTAACATTTCAAAACAACTCACAATCATATGATATCTATACATGATATCTCAGAAGTGTATACAATTATCATTTCTATAATTGTATACTCACATCATTTGACTGTGAGGTCTCCTTTGGGGACTTGGGGTGGCTACTATAAGCTCTCTTCCACGATGGAATTTTTATTTTTTTACAATATTCGATGGAAAATACTTAAATATTATGAAAGTAATATTTTTAATAGTTTTCTAACCATTTGAATCTAATTCAATAAAAATATTTTATTTTAATACAGACATGTATGATTATTATGCTATAATGTGCAAAAAAATTTTTTTTTTTTTCATAAGATCCAAGACTCACCTTGTATGGACTCCTAAATAGTCCTCTAATAGCACTTTAGGATAAGGTGGGAGATATGATCGGAAGGAATTTGGGATAGAAAATATTTGTGGATATTTAACCAATTAACCCCACTATTTTAATATATCTTAGTTCTTACCAACTGAACATGGGACAAGAATTTTTTATTTCTCCCACTCAAGATTGCATCATAAATTCCTAATATTGCAAAGGCTATTAGGCTACTTTAACTTTTAATTTTTTTTAATCCAAGTCTTAAGAGCATCCATATCTAGGGATGACAATTTATACCCTACCTAATGGGTACCTGTAAAAATTGCCCATGATGGATAGGTTAATTATCCGTACAATGAGTAAGAGTCCAGATACGAGTAATTTCCCGCAAAACTGAATGAGTATGAGTGCGGGTACGGGTACTATGATACTCACCTCGCCCCATACCCGCATATATGTATATGTATATATAATTATTTATTTATTTATATTACTAATATATATAACTTAACTATAATACAAATTTTAAAACCAAAATTAATCTAAAGATTCTTAACTTTCTAAACTATCTATAATTCTTTTTTGGATATTTTATTTATTTACCTTTGAATAGTTTTCTAATTGTTATAACGTTTCTTTTGTTATTTATTGTTTTTCACAATTAAAGTGCGGATAACGGATGCGAGTACGGGTATTTAGGTATCTAGAGGTTACGGGTAAGGGTACTAAAGTTGCTGCCCACACGGATACGGGTCCGGGTAATTTTTTCAAATGCAGATATGGGGACGGGTACTGTAGTATCCTGTCCAGACCCTACTCATTGCCATCCCTATCCACATCCCAGCACCCCACTTTAGAGTTCTTAAATGAGTATCACCATTACAAATCACTCATTTTTATTTTTAATAATTTAAGCATCTCATCTCTCCATCCCAACCACTCCTAAAAAATCCTTAAATGAACCCCACGGTAACCCCACTCAACCAACTTTTCAATCAATTTTAATTTAAAAAAAAATAAAATAAATAATTGCAGGAACCAAGCACAAGATCATACAAGCGTCTCACTTTTATCCCTTCCAAAAGTCAGACTCTTTTGTTATTTATTGTTTTTCACAATTAAAGTGCGGGTAACAGATGCGAGTATGGATATTTAGGTGTCTAGAGGGTACGGGTAAGGGTACTAAAGTTGCTGCCCACACGAATACGGGTCCGGGTAATTTTTTCAAATACAGGTATGGAACGGGTACTATAGTATCATGTCCAGACCCTACTCATTGTCATCCATATCCACATCCCAGCACCCCACTTTGGAGTTCTTAAATGAGTCTCATCATTACACATCACTCATTTTTATTTTTAATAACTTAAGCATCTCATCTCTCCATCTCAACCACTCCTAAAAAATCCTTAAATGGACCCCACGGGAACCCCACTCAACCAACTTTTCAATCAATTTTAATTTAAAAAAAATAAAATAAATAATTGTAGAGACCAAGCACAAGATCATACAAGCGTCTCACTTTTATCCCTTCCAGAATCGAAGACTAATCTCTCGAGGTCTTGAGATCCATCTAAGGGGTTGACCTCTCCTCACAGATGATCTTCCATATATATGAGCCGGGAATCGAACCCCTTACCACATGCTTAAGGACCCCAATTATCTACCAACTGTACCACACCATGTTGGTATGTTAGCTTTTATTTTAATTAATATTTTAAATACAATGAATTTGACTTCAAAGCAAAATGACCCATCCTGATATTGCAAAGGCTAGTTAACAACTTTAACTAGAATATTTTTTATTTAAATCTTAATCTGTTAGCTGTTTATTTTAATATATATTTTAAATTCAACGAATTCCACACCAAAGAAAAATGACTCAGCTTATGTAGACAGACACATTTGACTCAGCAAAAATAGTGCTATGTTTATGGAATTCATATAATAAAGATTGGTACAGTTGTTCATGGTCTCATATCTTTCCATATGTCGAATAATAATTTGAATCTCTGTAATAAATTATGCCTAATTAAAAATTAGGTTAAGTAATCTTTTGGTCCCTATATGTGACACTGATTTTTAATTTGGGTCATATACTTAGAAAGTTATGTCCCTATACGTGACACTGGTTTCTAATTTGATCATCACCGCTAATTGGTCCCTATATAAGAGGGACCAAATTATAAATTATTATCACATATAGGGACCAAATTGAAAATAATTGTCACATGTAAGGACCGATTTCCAAATTTTTTTTATTGAATTGGTCCCTACATGTGACAATAATTTGCAATTTGGTCCTCTTATATAGGGACCAATTAGCGGTGAGGACCAAATTGAAAATCAGTGTCACGTATAGGGACCAAATTGATAATTTTTTATGTATAGAGACCAATTTAAAAATCAATATCATATATAGGAACCAAAAAGATTACTTTAACATAAAAATTATTTCTTATTAAATAGTCGTCACAAGAAGTTGTGACCTGATGGGTACTACTACTACTACCACCTACCAATTGCGAAGTTATCTTATTTCTTAAAATCACTTGTTAAAAAATCCAAAATGATAAATTTTATATAAAAATAGAGCATTTTTTTACGAAATATAAAAATAGAGCATTTGAGACATTGAAAATAGAAATTTAATTTATACATATTAAATTGTACTTAAATTTAATTCACGTGATATATACTTAGTGTTTCACAACTTTACCATGAGATGATTATTAATTATTTGATATAAGATAAAATAAAAGGAAAGAAAGTTAAAAAAATTCTGTCGTCTTGTTTGATTGGTTAGAAAGTGAGACGAAAGGAATAAAATAGTTGTGAAATGATATAAATATCCTTAAATAAAAACAGGATGTAATAATGTCTTGAATGTTTACGTTCTTTCCACAATTTCTCTCATCTCTCCTATTTTCTTTCCAATTTTGGAGAAAAACTTTTTTTTGATGTGGGTTCATAATTTTTTTTTGTTTTCCTTCCGTTTTCGTTTTCTTAATCAAACGAGGGAAATGGGTTTTCTCTTCTTTTCCTTCCTCTCTTTTTCCTTCATTCTTTTTTCCCCCTCAAAACAAACATATCACAAAAGGTAGGAGAGAAATGTTAGTAATACATACTATGTTTGGTTTACAAATACAAACGTATGGTTAGGTCCAGATGTACACTATTTCACTTGCACCAAAGGAACTCTGCAGATATCTTACCCCAAACGTATATTTATAGCTTTTCAAATAAATCAAAAATGTACTCACTCTTGGCCTAATGAACATTTTGGTCCGTATAAATAAGGGGTCTTTTGGTTTTAGTCGCTATCTTTTTTTTTCTCTGTATTTTGTCCTCATAACTTTTAAAATTTTGTCGTTAGTCCCTGCCGTCAACAATGGTCCTATGTTTTTGATCCCGGCAAAATGAGAGAATTTTGATTTTGGTCCCTATAAAATTTTTTCTTTGTTTTTGGTCCTTGTAAAATCTGAAATAACTATTTTTGATCCCTGTTGTCATGTGACATCTATTAAGTACTTATGTGTCCAACAGAAGGTCATATGATCATCCCAAGTGACACACGATAACCCTCTATAGTGTCAAGTTAGCATATGAAATAGTTTATAGTTTGTGAAGTTGACACAGGCAAATACAAGAAGGGGGTTGAATTGTGTTTGCTAATAATTTTTCTAAAACAATATTTTAAAACTGTTTTTCTCACACGAGGATATATAAAGCAGATGCACACACTGAAAAAGAACTTTTGAGACTTAACAAAAGCAATATCAAAACCCACATTCAGTATAAACAATAAAGCTGTAAGAGTTTAAGGATAGAAGATTCACGCAAATGATTTTATCCTGGTTCACTCTCTTCCAACCAAGAGTTACGTCCAGTCCCTTCAACTTGAAGGTTTTATCCACTATTTCTCCAAATAGATTACAACCAAGTATTCAACACCTCTCCAGGCTACAGATATTCCTTTCTTACCAAGCCTCTTCAGGCTCTAACTCTAACAAAGAGATTTTAACTTAAGATCTTCTTAACTCACTATATGTGAGGATATAAAAGTTTAAGATCTGTTGAATATTTTCACAATATTCAAACTAAAGAATACAGACTTTTGCTTTTGAAAGAATGAAAGAAATGAGAGCTTCTTCTCGCAAATATTGGATTGGTAAAAGATATTCTTCTTCGCTTGAGGTCCTCTATTTATAGTGACCTTCTTCTACTCTTGAAAAGCTTCAACGATCATTTTGAATTTCTCATTTAGAGATAGCATTGAATGCACAATATCCGTTGTGACTGATAACTTGATTGTGACCATGCTGAAATGTATTCTTGGTTATCAGTATAGTACAAAATGAAGGTTCAGTGCTCTGAGCATTTGCAGCTTTAAAACTCACTACAAAAAAAAAGGTTATTTAGCGACCGAAAATAGTGACCGAATTTGCTGGTTGCTATTTGCGACCGATTGTAGGATCTACATGAAACACTGGTTATAGTTGATACTGCGACCGAAATAGGGACTGAAATTGAGCATAACAGAGTTATCGGTCACTATTTCGGTCGCTAAATAAAGGAAAGTAAAAGTCAAAACTTGCTGACTTGTTAGCGACCGAACTGGCAACTGAGTTAAATACAACGGTTAAATTTTATTTATATTTGCGACCGATATTAATTCGGTCACTAAACGGCGCGTAAAAAAATTAAAATAGAGCGTATTAGCGACCGATTTTAAATTTATGAATTCAAATTTCAAATTAACCCAGTTAGCGACCGATTTTGCGACCGAATAATTCGGTCGCTAAAAATAAAATACCTAAATCACGATTTCCTTCCTCTCTTCCCCCATTTCTCTCTTTTCTTCTATTCTCTCTCACGCGCAGCTCCGCCCCCTTCCCTGTTCCGGCCGCGCATCGCCACCTCTCAGCGTCTCGTCCTCCTCCGGCCACCACCTGGTAAGGTTCTCCTATTATCCTTCTCATTTTGTGTTTCTCCTTCTCTGTCTCTCATTCTCTCTTCCTCCTCCCAGCAGCACCGTGCCACCACCGCCACCACGACCACCACTGTAGCACAGTGACCTCCTTCTTTGGTAAGGTCTCCTCTCCTCTCTCTCTGTGTATCTCGCTCTCTCTCTCTTGTTCGGTTCTCTTTGTCTCAGTTTCTCTCAATGTCTCTCTCAGGTGTTGTCTCTTCCTCCTCCGGCCACCACCACCATCTCAAGGGGTTCTGTTCGCGCAACCACCACCCCCACAGTCTCCTCTAAGACTATAATGCTTGGAAGTAGGACTACTATAAGTTTCATGGCCATCCCTGCATAAAATAAGCAAATATGAAGCCAAGAATATAATTAGTAAATTACAGGCACATTGTATTAGACATAAGGAAGACTATGTTAATATTGAAGACCAAGTCAATGACAAATTGATAAGAAATTAGATATCAGAATAGATTATTATAAATATAAGTATTGACTTAGATGCTTGTGAGCTATAACTACAATAACAAGCATTCAAGGAACAAGCAGACACCCACCAACGACCAAATATTTGTCAGTTTGTTGAAATGTTAGCGTTTGACATGTTAGTTGTTGGTAGGTTATCAAGTCACTATTTTTTGTATTAAATAGTTATAATCCGAAGCCTGATTATCAAACGGTTTGGACTTGAATGGTAAACTCTACATTGAACTTGTTTGATATATATTGTATTGTATAAGCAAACCAACTTGCTAGGAAGTACGGCTGTTTCACCAAGCCTTGTGCTCCACACCCAAGTGGTATATACTTCACGACTTAAATATTATAAGTGGTACATTAAGTCATTGATGATAGATTATTTTTTACATGGTTATCTAATTCATTTATGTTCTATTCATGTCATGAATACAAAAATAGATTCATTTGCATGAAGTTTGCTAAAGGTTCATTTAATCAACTATTTTGCATTGCTTTCTGTACAACTCTCTCTCTGTTCAAATCTGTTATTCATGTGTATATCCTTAAGAAATTCAAAGAGTTCAAGACCCAATATAGCAATGATTTAAAAAACACAGAAAGAGAGGACAAAAGTAAAAGGCCTAATGGCTTTCAACAAACTCTTAAATGTTAGTGCGACACCCTACTCTAGGGTTATCCCATTAATACCCAATTATAAATTATAAGTATATTACGCTGGTTACTTTCGGAAAATATAATTTAAGGTAACTAACCTTATATAAAAATAGTGCTTAATTTTTTTTTTCTCTCTTTACATACAACATATAACCATTATAAACATAAACCACATATATGTACATCCATATATATATACATATGCTTCATCGTTTACATATACAACTCCTATACTAGGAGATATCCAAAAAGCTTTTAGAAGCATAGACTATTCTCCTTCAAACTAAACAAAGAAGATAAAGACATATATACATATCAACAACAACTGGTTTACAACCATTTCAAAACTAAGGCTCTAAGAAGCCAAAATAAAACTATCAAGACTCACTACCCCGGAAACTATACCTAAGCTGGTCAAGCTAATGAAACCCATTGGGAAGACCATAAGGATCAATCCCACCTACGGTGTGACGAGTCTGATGATGCCTCCGCTTCCATTGCTTCCTCTGAAGAATCACCATCATCTACTGCAGGAGGTTGAAACTCCGGATCGTCCTCTAGGTATTCCTCTGGATCTTCTTCACCTGCTACTAACTCTTCTTCAACTGGAATTTCTCCATTTCCTAATATCTGAAGAGGTTGAGGTTGAGGTAAAGGATCCATCATTCCATGCTCCTCCAGATATTGAAGATACGGCCCGGGGCCAGGTGGTAACGATATCTCGATTGTTTCTACTACATGCGTCCTCTGATTGGGTCCTTCTTCTATCGTGCCAATAACTTCAGTACTAGGGCCATGGTAGGTGGCGCTTAGTGCCCCGTTATTTATATCCCAGGCACCACCATACTGTGCCCGATCAAAAGTGAGTGTACGAACCCTCGACTGCACTAGTGGTACGTCTGGATTCATCTGAATATGTTGTAAGAGTGAGAAACCAATACTTGGATCTTACTCAATAACTACGTTCTAGCCATCAAATACCACATCAACATTTATCGCATACAATTAATTATAAACTAACAGTTTATAAATGGGTTCAACACCCCAAACATCATCCATAAAATTATGCATGACACTTCTATTCATCATCTAATTTTCGTCCTAATCTCATGAGATATCTCCAACCTCGTGGTGAGTTGATCGAGACTCCAAAGCCACATTTGGCTAACTTGGCCAATCGCCAACGGGTCCACGACCTCTTCCCATCTTGAAAACAACGTAGGCATACACAGCCAAGGCACTAACACGGCCAAACATTGCTAATGGCCACAATCAGTGGCACCGCCATTAGCAAGTAAGATGGGGATCTCAAAGTCCTTCCTAGGCACCAATGAGATAATGCACGTCGTAACTACCATTCGCCGATGGTAGTTGATGCATTTGTGTCACAACCACAAATCGCGAGCACGTCGCCACATGCATGCAAAACACTTTTGTTTTGTTCTTTTCTTTGTGCTCAATCTTTCTCTTGCCGAAGCTCAAAATGGCTTACGACTCACATAGTTTTAAAACACTTTTTAAAACTTTCATTACAACACAGGACCTTACTGTCCGAGTGCTCAATCACGACACCTCTCGACCCTGGTGCACCAGTACTAGGTTCGTGCTTCTAGAAAACATCTTCAATGTTTTATCACAGTATACCTCATGTATACCTCATGTATACCTCATGTATACAACATAGGCACTCCAAGTCCAAATGACTGAGTCCTTCACAATCACAGAACATTAGTACCCCGACGCGTCTCGGTTACTAAGTCCAAACTGTATTTTCAACGTTGTTAAATCGACTTTCGATTTTTTGACATTCTTTTCTAATGGTAGAAATTCATTATTAAAATTCTTACCAAATATAACTTAGTTTTCACAAACCAATGAGTCACTTGAGATTTATCTTTCTCAAAATAGGCACCGCTAGTTTTAAAAATACTTGCAGTCTAGATTTTCTTGATTTTTAGTCAAATTTTGTTTTTAAGACTTTTAAGCCAAAAACTTAACTTTTTCCACTTAATTAATCTTCTAAAATCACCCTTAACTTGTTTTCATCAATTAATTTAATAAAAGAATATTCGTAATATTCTCGATTTTCTTACGTAAAATTTAATAATACTAAAATATTTTCACCGTGTTGAACTCATTGTGACTCATAATTCACTTTTCCAAAAACAACTTATTAAAATAATAATATTTTTCAACTCTCTTTATTTTTCTCAAAAGAAATTCCCTTTGATATCATATACCAATAACTTGCCACTAAAACCTTGAATATAATTCAATACAGTTTCTTAAAGCTTTTATCCAACTTTCTTAATTGTGCACTGACCACTGTCAGGCTTCTCACACATCAAACAACAATTATATCACAGATATTTCCCAGGCAGATCATGCATCACAGTTCATAATATAATTGCCAATAAACAATTAATGCAAAATAAACCACACGAGATATCAATAAAGCAACAATAAACAACATAAATAAACACTAACAAACAATTAATTACAAACAACAATTGGATAGCATATAGCCATTGAATAGAATCCTTCTCGGTACTCCCCCCTTACCTCTTGAAGACTCCTTGTTCAACTTACAAACTCCTTCCGAATTTCCCGTTACCTTGTAAACTTGTACTCAACTAACCTTCAATTATAACCAAAGTGTTACAATTCAAGAAACTAGAACATTCTAAACCCTAATACATAGTCACGGCTTCTAGGGTTTTTGAATAACTAAACTTCTAATCATGATTAAGTTATGGATTAATGATCCTTTATTAACCTAAACCATAGATTATCAACTAAACAACTAAGTTTTAAACTCAAACTTCCTAACTCTTTTATACATAGGTTCGGCCTTACTAGGTTCATGAAGCTAGGGTTCTTAGATTAACAAATCATCTTGGATTTATAAAGCATACTTACTAAACACTTGATTTCTAAGATCATTTATGAAAATCATGAACAAAACTCAACAAAACTTACCCACTTAGGGTTCGGCCAACATGAACATTTTTGAGTAAAATAGTCATTTTAAGAAACTAACATGGATTGAGTGTGTAGTCATACATGCCATATAGAATACATGATCATACATGAAAACACATGAACAAAACTCTACCAACCCTAAGGTGATAGATTCGGCCAAGGCTAGTTTTTCAAGAAAGAAATTTTTGATTACTTCATGCCCTTGGATTTAGATAGTAGACATGATATCTAGAAGATAGAAAGTAGTTTCATCATCATTAGATTTTCCTAGGATTTATTATGATTTTTCAAAGACCTAGGGTTTGAAACTTGAAAATGATGAACTTCCATGATATAAGGCTTGAATCAAGAAACTATCTAAAGAACATAGGCATGATTTAAGACAAAGATTAGGATTTACCTCTTGATAATCAATGATGAAGACAATCCAAGAACTTGCTTTGAGAAACTTAGAACTAAGAACTTAGAACTTTAGAGTTTTAGAAGACAAGTAGCCAAAGAACTAAATGAAAAATGAGAGAAAGGTATTTATAGTGTAAGTGGCGACATTTCAAGAAGGATCTAGATAAGATGAGTTGTCATGTTAAAAGGATTAAAGTGCAATTAAGTTCCAAAGACCAAATTGCAAAGATTCCAATAGTTGAAGGACTAGTTTGCAAATAGACAATAGAATGTCATGATGATGGGTTTAATCACATTAAATGCCATCTTATCCTTGACTTACTTGGCTGAATTTATGAGTGCAAAACAAGTTAAGAAAGTAGATAATTCAATGTATTAGAAGAATCAAGAAACTTGTAGACAAATCTAGGTTAAGTAGAAACCTTTAGAAAATTCTAGAATCATCTTGACAATTCCAATTAAAATAGGCAGCCATAATTTACATGGGATTTCGAATGGGCTTGAACATTTGGGCTTGATTTCATTTTCTTATGGGTTGTGGGACCCACTTTGAAGATTTAGGCCTTTTAACCTAAGATAAGAAAACTTGAATGGCTTTATGGACTCAACTATGGACTAACAATATTTGGGCTTATAGGCCACGACCATTTAGGATTAGAAAAAGGGATTCTAGCCCAATCCATTTGAAAAAAACGGAAAAACTAATTTAGGGACAAAATGGTAATTTACAGAAAGTTCAGGGACTTAACCGTAAATTTCAAAAATCTCTATTTAATCCTGAAAAACCTTCTAAACTTAAAAATATGATTCATCCCCTTGAATCATCTCAAAATCCTAAACTAAATCCTCTTACTACTCTTAGAATCTCTAATCTCCTTTCCGTCGTCTACCCGATTACACTCTCCGCCCGTAATACTCAAATTATTTTATTTTTTTCTGAAAAAAATTCTAAACATACAAAGTTGTAGAAAATAAAATACTAAGCTTAAGTCTCTCATTCACGAATTAAAATTAGGTCTTTTGAACAGCATTATTATACTGTCAATGAAATTCGCAGACTGGGTTTCGCCTGAATTTCCAACCTAAATTTTAATCGTAGTTTCCTACGGTCAAGTAGGATTAAATACTATCCTCCGTTCACTTAGAATAACTTTATAAAACTCTAATAAACTTATAAATATATTTATATGTATTTCTTGATTATTTAAAACAAGTAAAATACGGGTGTTACATTACTACCCCACTAAAAAAATTTCGTCCTCGAAATTACGTCACTGTAAATAATTCAGGATACTGTAACTTCATTTTGTCTTCTACTTCCCATGTTGCTTCTTCAGTTACATCATCCCAAATAACTTTAACCAATGAGATTTGTTTACCTCTGAGCTGCTTAATCTTCTTATCCGCAATTCTCACAGGTAAAATCTCATAAGACATGTTTTCTTTTAGTTGTACTAGATCAGGTTCAATTACGTGAGATGGATCAGAAATATACTTTCTTAATTGTGAGACATGAAAGACATCATGAAGATTGGATAGAAACGGTGGTAAAGAAATCTTATAAGCTACAGGACCTATCCGATGAAGAATTTGATATGGTCCAATGAATTTAGGAGTGAGTTTTCTGGATTTAATTACCCTACCAACCCCAGTCGTTGGCGTGACTCTCAAAAACACATGCTCACCTTCCTCAAACTCAAGAGGTCGTCGTCTCTTGTCAGCATAACTTTTCTGTCGACTCTGAGTTGTTCGCATTTTCTCTTGAATCATTTTCACCTTTTCTATCGTTTGTTGCACTATGTCTGGTCCAACCATAAAACTCGCACCATGTTGGTACCAACATAAAGGTGTCCTGCACCGTCGACCATACAATGCTTCATAGGGTGCCATACCTATGCTAGAATGAAAACTATTATTATAAGTGAATTCTATCAACGATAGATATTCATCCCAGCTTCCAGTATTTTCCAATACACAAGCTCTCAATAAATCTTCAAGAGATTGAATAGTCCTTTCTGATTGTCCATCCGTTTGAGGATGATACGCAGAACTTAACCTAAGTTTCGTTCCCAACAACTCTTGTAGACTTTTCCAAAATCTTGATGTAAATCTTGGATCACGATCTGAAACAATACTCAAAGGCACACCATGTAACCTAACAATTTCATCAATATACAACTGAGTTAATCTTTCCAATGAGTATTTCACATTAACTGGTAAAAAGTGAGCTACCTTCGTCAACCTATCAACTATTACCCATATAGAGTCATACCCTTTCAGAGTCTTTGGTAAACCTGACACAAAATCCATTGCAATACTATCCCATTTCCATTCTGGAATATCCAAAGATTGTAGCATTCCCGCTGGTCTTTGATGTTCTACTTTAACCTTCTGACAAGTTAAACACGCAGCTACAAATTCCATTACATCTTTCTTCATACCATGCCACCAATACAATTTCTTTAGATCCTGATACATCTTAGTAGCTCCGGGATGCAAACTCAACTTACTCTTATGAGCTTCTTCCAGAATTAATTTCCTTATTTCAACATTATTTGGTACACAAATCCTTCCACCAAATCTTAAAATTCCATCATTTCCTTCTTTAAATTCTGTCACAGCTCCTTGCCGCACTAATTCTCTTTCTCCTTGTAGGTACTGATCACTTTCTTGTTTTTCTTTAATTTGTTTCATCAATTCATTTGAAACAGTAATCATACCCAAACATAATTTCTCCGGAAACATCTCAATTGTCAATCGCATATCTCGGAATTGTTCCAACAACTGTTGTTCTTTAACCATCATTGCCGATATATGCATTGATTTCCTACTCAAAGCATCTGCCACAACATTCGCTTTTCCAGGGTGATGTTGCAGTTGAAAATCATAATCTTTTAAAAATTCCAACCAACGCCTCTGCCTCATATTTAACTCTTTCTGATCAAACAGGTATTTCAAACTTTTATGATCACTGAAAACATTAAAAGTTGCTCCATACAAATAATGTCTCCAGATTTTTAAAGCAAATACCCACTTCTTGCTAACTCCAAATCATGAGTAGGATAATTCCTTTCATGAATCTTCAATTGTCTTGAAGCATATGCTACAACTTTCCGATTTTGCATCAATACACATCCTAACCCTTGATATGAAGCATCACAATACACCTCAAAAAGTTCATAAGGATCAGGTAGTATCAATACCGGTGAAGTAGTCAACCTTCGCTTTAACTCTTGAAAACTTTCTTCACATGCTTCAGTCCATACAAACGCTTGATCCTTTCGAGTCAATTGGGTAAGAGGACCTACTATTTTAGAAAATCCCTCAATGAATCTTCTATAGTATCCCGCTAAACCCACAAAACTACGAATTTTCATTACTAGTCTTAGGCCTTTCCCATTGCAAAACAGTCTCAACTTTTGACGGATCTCAGACAATTCCTTCACTCGAAACTATATGTCCTAAGAATTGAACTTGGTCTAACCAAAATTCACACTTCTCAGGTTTCGCGTAAAGTTGTTTCTCCTTTAAAATTTGGAGAATCACACTGAGATGTTCAACATGTTTTTCTTTACTTGGAGAATAGATTAGAATATCGTCGATAAAAACAACGACAAACTGATCTAAATAAGGACGAAAAATCCTATTCATGTAATCCATGAATATCATTTGGAGCATTAAGTAACTCGAATGGCATCACAAGATACTCGTAATGACCATAACGTGTCCTAAACGCAGTTTTACAAACGTCCTCCTCCTTCACACGAATTTGATGATAACCCGAACGTAAATCTATCTTTGAGAAAACAGTTGCTCGCGTGAATCGATCCATTAAATCATCTATCCTTGGAAGTGGATACTTATTCTTAATCGTCACCTTATTCATTCTGCCGAAAATCTACGCATAAACGAGAAGTTCCATCCTTCTTCTTCACTAATAACTTTGGAGCTCCCCAAGGCGATACACTAGGTCTAATAAATTCCTTCCGCATCAGTTCCACCAATTGCTCTTTTAATTCCTCTAGCTCGATGTCGACATTCGATATGGTGCTATAGATATTGGTCCAGTTCGGAACCGGATCAATTGCAAACTCAATCTCCCGAACAGGTGGTAATCCGGTACATCTTCGGGAAAAACTTCCGGAAAATCGTTGACAACTGGTATACACCGCAAGTCTAACTCACTCTTAATGTCTAAGGAATATAATAGCATGTATCCTTGTGCTCCCTCCTTTAAAGAAGCTTTTACTTGATTAGCGATTAACAATCCGAAATCTCATCCGTAGGAAAAACTAAGGTTTTACGAGCACGAGTCTATCAAGATATGATTAAAAGACAACCAATCCATGCCTAGAATTACATCTAAGCGTATTAAAGGCAAAGCAGATCAGTTAACAAGAAAACGTTTATCCTGAATAATGATAGGACAATTTAAACAAACAGAAGTAACCACAACTGGCTTAGAAGTAGGAGTTGAAACAACAAGATCACACAACAAAGAAGAAACAGGTAATTTCAACAGTTTCACACAATCCATTGAGATAAAAGAATGCGTTGCACCTGAATCAAATAGTACAGTTAAAAGATTACCGTTTATATCACACTTACCTTGTATGAGATCGTCAGAATTCGAAGCCTCAGCTCCACTCATCGTATAAACTCTTCCCTTAGCCGTCGGTTTATTTGTTCTAGCATGATTGACAGTCGATTCCCGCTTTGGCATCGTACAATTCTTTGCTATATGTCCCATTCGATCACAATTGAAACATTTCACTTCACCTCTAGGACAAACATTTGACATGTGACTGGAATCTCCACATTTATAACATCTCCTAATTTGACCTTGATTCAGATTTCCTTGTCCTCCACCTCCTGATACAGCAAAATTCGAACGGTTCTGTTGTCGATTCTGATTCTTGAATTTTGAAGATCCACCAGCACTTCCTCTAGTATCCTTTCCTTTCTTCATCTGCTCGATCTTTGGACTCATTTCTACTAGTGCTTGGAAATTACGAAGTTGCAAAGGTAAAACAGACTCCTTAATCTCAAATCGCAATCCCGCTTCGAATCGTTCACACTTCCAGCTTTCACTCGGTTGAGCTTGAAAGAAACGAAAGTATTTGGCCAATGACTCAAACTTCGCCGCATACTCCTCCACCGATAAATCTCTCTGATATAACCCCAGAAATTGTCGTTCCCTCTCGATCCTTATACTCTCCGGAAAATATTTATCCATAAACGTCATTCGAAAAACCTCCCAAGTAATGCCTTGATGTTCAGCTTCCAACAATAGCCTAGCACCTTTCCACCAATATTCTGCATCTCCCACCAGTAGGAAAACAACATAAGTGACCCGAACATCTGCCGGCGTAGCAACTAACTCGAAGATCTTCTCCAACTCCTGAATCCAAAGATCAGCCTTCTCAGGATTTGCATCCAGACCAAACTGTGAAGGATTTTGACTTCGAAACGCAATCAAAGCCTTGCCTTCCGCAGACTTGCAGATTCGAACATTCATCGCTGCATCGATCGATTTGCAATTGCCGCTGCCATGTTCTCCATTGCTTGAGCCGCATAGTCTACTACTTCTTCATACTCCTCATTCATATTACCACGACCTCCTACACGCCCCCTCTACGGCCTCGTACACGACAACGTCCACGCCCGATTTCTGGTTCTACCACCTGGTTCCATAATCGACCTACAAATCACAATCGGTTAGACCAAAACCAAAATCGAAACGCAAACTCACTCGTCATCACACATTACTTCTAATAAGTAATTCAAACAATCCTAAGTCAGAGATCACACAACATAGACATAACAGACCTACTTCCCGACATTCCCGAAAGACTCGACCAGCTCTGATACCACAAAATGCGACACCCTACTCTAGGGTTATCCCATTAATACCCAATTATAAATTATAAGTATATTACGCTGGTTACTTTCGGAAAATATAATTTAAGGTAACTAACCTTATATAAAAATAGTGCTTAATTTTTTTTTTCTCTCTTTACATACAACATATAACCATTATAAACATAAACCACATATATGTACATCCATATATATATATATACATATGCTTCATCGTTTACATATACAACTCCTATACTAGGAGATATCCAAAAAGCTTTTAGAAGCATAGACTATTCTCCTTCAAACTAAACAAAGAAGATAAAGACATATATACATATCAACAACAACTGGTTTACAACCATTTCAAAACTAAGGCTCTAAGAAGCCAAAATAAAACTATCAAGACTCACTACCCCGGAAACTATACCTAAGCTGGTCAAGCTAATGAAACCCATTGGGAAGACCATAAGGATCAATCCCACCTACAGCTGACGAGTCTGATGATGCCTCCGCTTCCATTGCTTCCTCTGAAGAATCACCATCATCTACTGCAGGAGGTTGAAACTCCGGATCGTCCTCTAGGTATTCCTCTGGATCTTCTTCACCTGCTACTAGCTCTTCTTCAACTGGAATTTCTCCATTTCCTAATATCTGAAGAGGTTGAGGTTGAGGTAAAGGATCCATCATTCCATGCTCCTCCAGATATTGAAGATACGCCCGGGGCCGGTGGTAACGATATCTCGATTGTTTCTACTACATGCGTCCTCTGATTGGGTCCTTCTTCTATCGTGCCAATAACTTCAGTACTAGGGCCATGGTAGGTGGCGCTTAGTGCCCCGTTATTTATATCCCAGGCACCACCATACTGTGCCCGATCAAAAGTGAGTGTACGAACCCTCGATGCACACCAGTGGTACGTCTGGATTCATCTGAATATGTTGTAAGAGTGAGAAACCAATACTTGGATCTTACTCAATAACTACGCTCTAGCCATCAAATACCACATCAACATTTATCGCATACAATTAATTATAAACTAACAGTTTATAAATGGGTTCAACACCCCAAACATCATCCATAAAATTATGCATGACACTTCTATTCATCATCTAATTTTCGTCCTAATCTCATGAGATATCTCCAACCTCGTGGTGAGTTGATCAGACTCCAAAGCCACACTGGCTAACTTGGCCAACTGCCAACAGGTCCACGACCTCTTCCCATCTTGAAAACAACGTAGGCATACACAGCCAAGGCACTAACACGGCCAAACATTGCTAATGGCCACAATCAGTGGCACCGCCATTAGCAAGTAAGATGGGGATCTCAAAGTCCTTCCTAGGCACCAATGAGATAATGCACGTCGTAACTACCATTCGCCGATGGTAGTTGATGCATTTGTGTCACAACCACAAATCGCGAGCACGTCGCCACATGCATGCAAAACACTTTTGTTTTGTTCTTTTCTTTGTGATCTATCTTTGTATTGCCGAAGCTCAAAATGGCTTACGACTCACATAGTTTTAAAACACTTTTTAAAACTTTCATTACAACACAGGACCTTCTTGTCAGGAGTGCTCAATCACGACACCTCTCGACTGGTGCACCAAGTACTAGGTTCGTGCTTCTAGAAAACATCTTCAATGTTTTATCACAGTATACCTCATGTATACCTCATGTATACCTCATGTATACAACATAGGCACTCCAAGTCCAAATGACTGAGTCCTTCACAATCACAGAACATTAGTACCCCGACGTCTCGGTTACTAAGTCCAACTGTATTTTCAACGTTGTTAAATCGACTTTCGATTTTTAGAAATTCTTTTCTAATGGTAGAAATTCATTATAAAAATTCTTAACAAATAAAACTTAGTTTTCACAAACCAATGAGTCACTTGAGATTTAACTTTCTCAAAATAGGCACTCGCTAGTTTTAAAAATACTTGCCGTCTAGATTTTCTTGATTTGTTAGTCAAATTTTGTTTTTAAGACTTTTAAGCCAAAAACTTAACTTTTTCCACTTAATTAATCTTCTAAAATCACCCTTAACTTGTTTTCATCAATTAATTTAATAAAAGAATATTCTGTAATATTCTGATTTTCTTACGTAAAATTTAATAATACTAAAATATTTTCACCGTGTTGAACTCATTGTGACTCATAATTCACTTTTCCAAAAACAACTTATTAAAATAATAATATTTTTCAACTCTCTTTATTTTTCTCAAAAGAAATTCCCTTTGATATCATATACCAATAACTTGCCACTAAAACCTTGAATACAATACAGTTTCTTAAAGCTTTTATCCAACTTTCTTAATTGTGCACTCGACCTTATCGGGCTTCTCACACATCAAACAACAATTATATCACAGATATTTCCCAGGCAGATCATGCATCACAGTTCATAATATAATTGCCAATAAACAATTAATGCAAAATAAACCACACAGATATCAATAAAGCAACAATAAACAACATAAATAAACACTAACAAACAATTAATTACAAACAACAATTGGATAGCATATAGCCATTGAATAGAATCCTTCTCGGTACTCCCCCCTTACCTCTTGAAGACTCCTTGTTCAACTTACAAACTCCTTCCGAATTTCCCGTTACCTTGTAAACTTGTACTCAACTAACCTTCAATTATAACCAAAGTGTTACAATTCAAGAAACTAGAACATTCTAAACCCTAATACATAGTCACGGCTTCTAGGTAATTTTAATAACTAAACTTCTAATCATGATTAAGTTATGGATTAATGATCCTTTATTAACCTAAACCATAGATTATCAACTAAACAACTAAGTTTTAAACTCAAACTTCCTAACTCTTTTATACATAGGTTCGGCCTTACTAGGTTCATGAAGCTAGGGTTCTTAGATTAACAAATCATCTTGGATTTATAAAGCATACTTACTAAACACTTGATTTCTAAGATCATTTATGAAAATCATGAACAAAACTCAACAAAACTTACCCACTTAGGGTTCGGCCAACATGAACATTTTTGAGTAAAATAGTCATTTTAAGAAACTAACATGGATTGAGTGTGTAGTCATACATGCCATATAGAATACATGATCATACATGAAAACACATGAACAAAACTCTACCAACCCTAAGGTGATAGATTCGGCCAAGGCTAGTTTTTCAAGAAAGAAATTTTTGATTACTTCATGCCCTTGGATTTAGATAGTAGACATGATATCTAGAAGATAGAAAGTAGTTTCATCATCATTAGATTTTCCTAGGATTTATTATGATTTTTCAAAGACCTAGGGTTTGAAACTTGAAAATGATGAACTTCCATGATATAAGGCTTGAATCAAGAAACTATCTAAAGAACATAGGCATGATTTAAGACAAAGATTAGGATTTACCTCTTGATAATCAATGATGAAGACAATCCAAGAACTTGCTTTGAGAAACTTAGAACTAAGAACTTAGAACTTTAGAGTTTTAGAAGACAAGTAGCCAAAGAACTAAATGAAAAATGAGAGAAAGGTATTTATAGTGTAAGTGGCGACATTTCAAGAAGGATCTAGATAAGATTAGTTGTCATGTTAAAAGGATTAAAGTGCAATTAAGTTCCAAAGACCAAATTGCAAAGATTCCAATAGTTGAAGGACTAGTTTGCAAATAGACAATAGAATGTCATGATGATGGGTTTAATCACATTAAATGCCATCTTATCCTTGACTTACTTGGCTGAATTTATGAGTGCAAAACAAGTTAAGAAAGTAGATAATTCAATGTATTAGAAGAATCAAGAAACTTGTAGACAAATCTAGGTTAAGTAGAAACCTTTAGAAAATTCTAGAATCATCTTGACAATTCCAATTAAAATAGGCAGCCATAATTTATATGGGCTTTCGAATGGGCTTGAACATTTGGGCTTGATTTCATTTTCTTATGGGTTGTGGGACCCACTTTGAAGATTTAGGCCTTTTAACCTAAGATAAGAAAACTTGAATGGCTTTATGGACTCAACTATGGACTAACAATATTTGGGCTTATAGGCCACGACCATTTAGGATTAGAAAAATGGATTCTAGCCCAATCCATTTGAAAAAAACGAAAAAACTAATTTAGGGACAAAATGGTAATTTACAGAAAGTTCAGGGACTTAACCGTAAATTTCAAAAATCTCTATTTAATCCTGAAAAACCTTCTAAACTTAAAAATATGATTCATCCCCTTGAATCATCTCAAAATCCTAAACTAAATCCTCTTACTACTCTTAGAATCTCTAATCTCCTTTCCGTCGTCTACCCGATTACACTCTCCGCCCGTAATACTCAAATTATTTTATTTTTTTCTGAAAAAAATTCTAAACATACAAAGTTGTAGAAAATAAAATACTAAGCTTAAGTCTCTCGTTCACGAATTAAAATTAGGTCTTTTGAACAGCATTATTATACTGTCAATGAAATTCGCAGACCGGGTTTCGCCTGAATTTCCAACCTAAATTTTAATCGTAGTTTCCTACGGTCAAGTAGGATTAAATACTATCCTCCGTTCACTTAGAATAACTTTATAAAACTCTAATAAACTTATAAATATATTTATATGTATTTACTGTTATTTAAAACAGTAAAATACAGGGTGTTACAGTTAGTTTCTTAAATGTTAGTATTTGACAGGATTAATTTTATTTATGCATTATAGGTCATTGCTCTATTTCTCGTGAGTTGAAACCGAGTCCCTTCGTCCCCTCTCCATCTCCACAGGTAATCAATTGGTCAAAATGGCAATTTGTTGAACTTTTATATTACTAACTTGAATACAATTAAGTTGGCTCTAAGGATATTAATTTACTTTCATATTATCTTATTATATTTATCAGTTCCTGTTCTTCTTGTCTGCGACTCCTCCCCTTATCCTTACTTGTTTTTGCATTTTGTCGCATAGGTAAGTTCTCTCAATACTCTCTTTTAAGGTTCTGCTTTGTCTAAAAGGTTCTGATTGTGTGGTGCTTTTAATGTGTTATGTGAATTATATATCTTGTTGTTTGTTAGTGGAGAGCTGAGCTCAACAGGAAGGTATCCTGCCTGAAAGGCAAGATGCTGATTGTGTGCTGATAATTTAATATTTATGCATATATTTGCAATTATGTGTTGTTTGTTAGTGGAGAGCAGAGCTCAATAGGATGTGATCCTGTCAAAAAGGCGGGATGCTTGTTGTGTGTTGCTAATTTAGAAGTTATGCATGTGGTTGACAATTATGTGTTACTTGTTAGTGGAGAGCGGAGCTCAATAGGAAGGTATCCTGCCTGAAAGGCATGATGCTGATTGTGTGCTGATAATTTAATATTTATGCATGTATTTGTAATTATGTGTTGTTTGTTAGTGGAGAGCAGAGCTCAATAGGATGTGATCCTGTCAAAAAGGTGAGATGCTTGTTGTGTGTTGCTAATTTAGAAGTTATGCATGTGTTTGACAATTATGTGTTACTTGTTAGTGGAGAGCAGAGCTCAATAGGATGTTTGCTACTATATTTTATCTAAGTTTGTATTGAATTATGCTTCAATATATATTTGTTGAAGTATGCTTCAATCCTTATAAGTCAATGGTTTTATTTTCTGCTTGAGTTAATTATTAAGTTACGAAAGCCTTAGTTTCCTATTTGAGATTCAATATTAATGAGCATGCGTACCTTCTCAGGGTACGCATGCTCATTGTATTGAATCTTGAATTGTCCAAGTGGGACAGTTTGGGAAAAAACCTCTTTCACACTCGTACAATAGTCATTTCAATGTTCAAATGCCTTATATACTTGTTGAAATCTCGATCTGATGCATTTCCTTTTGTTCTCCTGGGGCATACTTGATGGCGGTGATTCTCACCGTGCTCGAGTCGTGTACTTGGAGACCGATGGGAAATGCTGCTGAAATTTTGTTAAGTATAAGGTATTTGAATAAGGGAATAACTATTATTAACCGAGTGTGGTAAAGGTTTCTTCTCGAATGGGATAGGTTCATACCTTGTCATAAGAACGAGATTGATGGAGTTATTGGAATGCACCGTAATATATAAGTGTTATTGTAGGGTTGGTCAGGCTATTTAATTGCCAGCAATGGATATTCCGGAGAATCGGAAATGGATGTATCGTAGGTTGGATCGGAATAAACATCTTAGGGAAGAGTATAGAGTTGGAGTGGGTGAGTTTATAGAGTTTGTTATTAGCCAGGAGAGATTTATACGGCTAGGCGGTGATCATTTGAGGTGTCCTTGCAAAAGATGCAAGTGTCAATCTTTCAAAAGCGTGGATGGAGTTGTAGTCGATCTTTATGAGAAGGGCTTCATGCTTGATTACTATTGGTGAAGTAACCATGGTGAGACATTTCCTGATTTAAACCCGATTGTGTTTGAAGGTTCGTACTATGGAAGTGGTGGCTGGAGGGAAGAATTGAAACCATACGAGCAGATGATAATGGATCATGCTGGACCATCGGTTGGTGTTGTACTAGAAGAATATGGGGGTGAAGATGGTGGAATGGGTTCCCAATACATAGAGGATAATGCGAATCCCGAAGCTCAAAGATTCTATGATATGCTGAGTGCTGCACGATCTCCATTGTGGGAAGGATGTCGGGAGTACACGGAGTTGTCGATGCGCATGGAATGGTTGAGTATCAAATCTGATTATAATATGCAAGAAGTCTGTTTTAATCGCCTCACCAGGTTAGTGTCCAAGGCGTTGCCAGAAGACAATCGGTCGCTAAAAATGGTTACCCAAACAGTGCGACCAACCTGTAGCGATCGTTTTTAATTATTTAGCGACCGAAATTACGGTCTCTAAAATCTTAGCGACCGGGTTATCAGCCAACACCATTAATCGGTCGCTAATTCGGGCGCTTAATTAAATAGCGACTGAATTAGAAAGTTTAGTGTTGACGAATATGGGCAAGTATACCCAGTCGTACAAGTAATACGGTGGTGAGACCGGTTATCGTATCCACGGGGATTGGATGTCAATTACCAATTCACAAACTCAGCAACTATCTAGACTAAACTATTAATCAAGAGAAAGTAAAACAAACAAAAGAAAAGAAATAAAATCTTTTTGTCTTTTTGGGGATTTTTGACGAACACTTGGAGTGCATAAATGATATGTTGGGACCAGACTTCACCAAACATCTATCTCATGCAATACCAAGACTAGATACCTCCCATTCATGCTTCAGATATTAAAATCAATCCACTAAATTACTCAAACCCCGATTCCTCGGATGGCAAGAGCCTAAATCCACTAATAGACCCTAATTCCTTAGGTGGCCTAGATTAATGAATTTGCATTAAGATTAGGGATTACGCGATTACTAGTAAACCTAACTCCATTCCTAGATGAAATGGTTACTAGGTGATTAAATTCAGTTCCGGTTCTAATACGAATGTCCCCATTGCATACCAAAACACAAATCGAGTCATGGGGGTGCTAGCCACAACAAGCATTAAGCACAGAAAATTAATCACTAATATGAAGGCATGAACACAGAATAATCAGTCAAGATAATTACATAATAATCAGTTTGGCTACATCTAATCCCAACAAACAGGGATTTAACTACTCATAAAAAGAGAATACAAAGAGAAAGAGAGAAGGGATGAAGCAAACTCCATAGAAGGATCCTCCAATCTTCTTCCAGTCCCAGAGCAAGGAAAACATCCCCCTTCAGGGTTGGAACCCTCTTCCAACCGCAGCCTCCAAGTGCTTCTCTACTCAAAACCTCAAAAACTCCCCCAAAAACTCTCCACATTCTGCCCTAAAACAGCAACTTATACCAATCTGTTCTACGCTCGCTCGCGAGGCGAATGGCCTCTCGCGAGGCGAAAGTTAAAACCTGCTGTTTCAGAAATGGATCTCTCGCGAGGCGAGAGTGTCTTCGCGACGCGAGACCAAAAAAGTTGCATTTTCAAATATGGCCGTGAGGAGCATCAGGGACTGGGCGTGATGGCTTCTGGTTTCCAGACTCGCGAGGCGAGACAAGGTTCGCAAGGCGAACCAGAAAGGCTTGCATTTTCTGGAACAGTCAGCTTTCAGGGTCGCGAGGCGAATCTAGTCTCGCGGGGCGAATCTCCAAAATTCTGCTTGGCTCAATTTCTTCTCTTTTCAAGCTCTAAAATCATCCAAGCTTCATTATGGCCAAATCTAAGCATTTTTCAACAATTTCTGCAAAACAACACCAAGAAACCGCTTCACCCGTTCCAAGGGAAAATCTAACTAAAATCAAATAAAGAATGCCTAATCTATATGAAAAATGCATGCAAAAGTGTACAGAAAATATGATGTAAAATCACACTATCAAATCACCCCAAGCTTATTCAATTGCTTGTCCTCAAGCAATCACCAAAGCCAGTAGAAGAAACAGAACATGGATAGTGAACTAAGAACCCGAGTAAATGATCCAAGTAATAGGCAATTCAAACAATTCAGCAAGAGACAATCAATTCAAGTCCAATTAGAGGCTTAGGTTCCTTAGACTCATGTTCTCACTGATTTGGGCACTCTTTCTCACCTGAAGCTCACCCCAAGCTTGTTCATTTGCTTGGTTCTCTTTCTCACCTCACTCAAGTGTTTAGGGGTATATAACATTTCGCTCCATTTTCCTCAAGGAATGAATTCTACCATAGGCTTGACTATCAACCAAATCTCTACTTTATTAATGAAAACAATTAAGAATCAAGAGGTCTTTTACTTGGTTGTAATGTGGCCATGGGATTAATCGTTAGGTGGGGAAATCAAGAAAATGACATTTCAAAAGGCTACACAATATCAAACATTTCAACACATGACACCTTCTAAAATACCTTCTTGGGTTTTTTCAATTTATTTTTCCACCTTTCTTTTCTTTCTTTTTCTTTTTATTTCTCATTTCTTTTTGTCATCCCCTTCTCTATTTATTTTTCTTTTTTCTTTTCTTTTTCTTTTATTTGGAGAATGAGAGATTTTTCAGCTCAAAAGAATTATAAATTTTTTTATTTTTTTTTCCAAACTTTTTCAACTACCTTTTTCACCCTTTTGTAATACTTTAGAAGGTCCCTTATCAAGTATATTTATCCACATATTTCAAGGTACCAAGAAAAGCATTTTTTTTCCTTTCAGGCTCAAAATTGGGCAACTAAGGGGTAGCATTTAGTCATTCAAAGCTCAGAAGGCCAGAAAAAATACCTATTGCCTCAATCATTTTCAAAAAATGTTTTCAAAAATTTTAAGCTTCAAAATGGTTTCAAGTCAAGTTCTAGAGAAAACAATCCAAGAGGAATAACACTCTAACACAAAGAATGGGGTAAAATTTTGTGAGTACCCCTTTGGCTCAAAATCTCACATTTTAGTACAGAATCAATGAACAACACAAATCTACGGAACCATATGCTAATTATCAACTATCCAAGATTATCTCAAACATTTTCATTTGTAGCCATATCACAAGAATGAAAAAATTGTGTTCAACAATTCACTATCTCAAATTATTTGGCACTTAGTTCTCACAATTGGATGCAAAATCTAAGCAAGGGCAATCTAATTATGTGAACATGCAAAGCTATCATGCAAAACTATATGAATGCAACATGCAAAATGCAAATGCAAAATACCCCTACCCCAAGCTTAAAAATTTACATTGTCCCCAATGTAAACAATCAAGTTAGAGATAGGAGAAAAAAGTAAAATAAAAATGGAACGGCTTACCGAGGCGGTAGCAGGTATTGGCTTTGTTGTCTCTGCCCCTTTTGCTCTTCTCCTTGTCTTCTTGCTCTCCCTTCCTCCCTTCTTACCCTGCAAACACTTGGCAATTCTTAATTTATTATTTTTCCTCTTGAGCTTCTCAAATTATTCAAGAGGTTAAAATCAAAAACAAAATTATTAAGAAAATGAAAACAACTAAAGAGACGGGTTAATAAAAGTTGGGTTGCCTCCCAATAAGCGCTTCTTTAACGTCACTAGCTTGACGTTCTAGGATCCTCCTCCCGGATCAAATGGTATTTGCAGTGGAGACTGTAGCAGTAGTATGACTTTATCCTCAACTCCACCCAGCCAGTGTGTGAAAGCACCATTGACCTCTACACTTAAGAACTCACTTCCTCTCTGGTCAAGTGGAATTTTCAAGAGGAAGTTTACCAGACAGGTGGAAGGGGCTAACTTACCAATGTCCACACATGCATGCAAGCCAACATATTTGTCTAATGCAGAAAGTTCAGATTGCTCAGCATACATGGTGGATTGAATACTTTCCAAATGCTCAGCCTTCTCACTTGTTCCTCCCCAAGGACTTGTGAAAGGTAATTCCTCTTGTTGTGGTTCACTCACCACCACCACTTCATCTTCAATTTGATCCATTCCCACAACCAGATTCTGCTCAACTTCTGCTTCATGTGGATCTATGGGAATCACAATACACGGTGGTGGAGGTGGTAAATATGACCAAAAGGTTTCCCATTAATCCTCCTCGGTGTATATATATACAAGCTCGCCAGTCATAGGATCGACTCGTGATGGAATATTATGAGATAAGGAAAACTCCTCGAAGAATTCTCCCAAATTTATATCGTCTTCCCAACAGAAGTTGTCCTCCCAAGTGTGACTTGCGGCTTCCTCTTCAGGTGGATAATAAAAATCTTCCATGACTTTAGTCCACCTTGCAAAAACAGAACTCAAAACAAAAAGATCAAAGATATACAGAAAAATAAAAAAGAATAAAAATGTCTAAATTAGTTGCCTCCTCTGTTACTAATGATATTGGCAAAACCAATCCCCGGCAACGGCGCCAAAAACTTGTTGACGAATCTGGGCAAGTATACCCAGTCGTGCAAGTAATACGGTGGTGAGACCGGTTATCGTATCCACGGGGATTGGATGTTAATTACCAATTCACAAACTCAGCAACTATCTAGACTAAACTATTAATCAAGAGAAAGTAAAACAAACAAAAGAAAAGAAATAAAATCTTTTTGTCTTTTTGGGGATTTTTGACGAACACTTGGAGTGCAGAAATGATATGTTGGGACCAGACTTCACCAAACATCTATCTCATGCAATACCAGGACTAGATACCTCCCATTCATGCTTCAGATATTAAAATCAATCCACTAAATTACTCAAACCCCGATTCCTCGGATGGCAAGAGCCTAAATCCACTAATAGACCCTAATTCCTTAGGTGGCCTAGATTAATGAATTTGCATTAAGATTAGGGATTACGCGATTACTAGTAAACCTAACTCCAATCCTAGATGAAAGGGTTATTAGGTGATTAAATTCAGTTCCGGTTCTGATACGAACGTCCCCATTGCATACCAAAACACAAATCGAGTCATGGGGGTGCTAGCCACAACAAGCATTAAGCACAGAAAATTAATCACTAATATGAAGGCATGAACACAGAATAATCAGTCAAGATAATTACATGATAATCAGTTTGGCTATATCTAATCCCAACAAACAGGGATTTAACTACTCATAAAAAGAGAATACAAAGAGAAAGAGAGAAGGGATGAAGCAAACTCCATAGAAGGATCCTCCAATCGTCTTCCAGTCCCAGAGCAAGGAAAACATCCCCCTTCAGGGTTGGAACCATCTTCCAACCGCAGCCTCCAAGTGCTTCTCTACTCAAATCCTCAAAAACTCCCCCAAAAACTCTCCACATTCTACCCTAAAACAGCAACTTATACCAATCTGTTCTGCGCTCGCTCGCGAGGCGAATGGCCTCTCGCCAGGCGAAAGTTAAAACCTGCTGTTTCAGAAATGGATCTCTCGCGAGGCGAGAGTGTCTTCGCGACGCGAGACCGAAAAAGTTGCATTTTCAAATATGGCCGTGAGGAGCATCAGGGCCTGGGCGTGATGGCTTCTGGTTTCCAGACTCGCGAGGCGAGACAAGGTTCGCGAGGCGAACCAGAAAGGCTTGCATTTTCTGGAACAGTCAGATTTCAGGGTCGCGAGGCGAATCTAGTCTCGCGGGGCGAATCTCCAGAATTCTGCTTGGCTCAATTTCTTCTCTTTTCAAGCTCTAAAATCATCCAAGCTTCATTATGGCCAAATCTGAGCATTTTTCATCAATTTCTGCAAAACAACACCAAGAAACCGCTTCACCCATTCCAAGGGAAAATCTAACTAAAATCAAATAAAGAATTCCTAATCTATATGAAAAATGCATGCAAAAGTGTACAGAAAATATGGTGTAAAATCACACTATCCTTTAGCGACCGAATATGCCGGTCGCTAAACAATTGATTTTTTTGTAGTGACTGTTTTCCCTCCTTTATGCAACTTCCAGCTTTTCTAGCCATAAAGATGCTATCGTACAGATCATTTTACATTTCCCATTGTACTATGTTGCTTTTTGTATTTCCTTGATGGTACTATGATTTTCTAACAAGGAAACAAAGCATTAAGAATATAAAACAAATGAGAAGAACAAAAATTCTCTTGAAATAAATATCAATCATTTGAAATAAATATGATTCATTGTGGACTGGATTGAAATTATTTATGAAGGCTTATCATAAAGATGAACTCGTCTACTTAAAAATTGCGTCTACTTAGTTATATGTGAAACTAAGTCTATTCACTCTTTCATTTTGCTCGTTCACTGACGTGGCATATCCTCTCGTCTACTCAAGTCTTTGGACTTGCTATATCTCAATGAGTTATTTTGATCTCCGTCTAGTGACGTGGCATTAAAGTCCGCCTATTAACTTAAAAAGATCTCGTCTGATGACGTGGCAAGTTAAGCTCGTCTATTCAATTTGAAACTTAGATTCCGTCTAGTAGAAATATTTTAATATTTCATCTACTTAGAAATTCTCATGTCACGTCTACTTAAGTTTCACTCTACTCAAATAAATAAATAAATAACTTTACCAAGCTTTTAAGCAGCCTGTCTACACGGGTGGACGTGGATTTCTTATTTAAAGTCCAAGCAGATATATGAAAACTTTTTTTAAGTTTCCACAACTTATAAGATTTAAGTAATCTTGCAAAACTGAATAACCTTGTTAGATCTCAACTAACACTTTGTCAAGCAAATTTAATCTTTTTGTTAACATCAAAACTTAGAGATTAATTAAATCCAAATCACTTTGGTTCTAACAGTTTGTTCATTATACAATTAGTTATACAACAATCTTTTCAACGAGTGTCTTAAAACTTTTTAGAAAATTAAAACAAAATAATTAATCATTACAAAATAAGCATACACAATTTTTTATAATCTTTATGATGTTCATTAGTAGGGGTATAAGATCTGAAACCAATATTTCAATGAATCCAAAAATTCGAATAGAACAAATTAAATTGGTTTGAATTTTTCGATGTCCGGGCCTGCACCGAATCGAACTGAACCCGATGGTGATTGGTTCGATTATTAATTCAAAGATTATAGAACCAAACTGATCCGATTACTATATTTTAATTTTTATATATAAATATTAATATTTAATATTTTGATTTTTCTAATCTGTTCAACATTGCACATATTAATGATTCAAAAAATAAAAATCTTATATTGGAAGAGTAGCTTTTAAACTTTCAAAGAATTGAATACACAACTTTCAACACAATGTTTCTATTTTTTAGTTCTTAACGCGTCCAATGCTACATAGGCTAGAAAAATCATTAATATATATATATATATATATATATATATATATATATATATATTAATATTTATTATTATTTATTTTTATATTGATTTAAGTACTTTTTTTTACATTTTAAAATTTGATAATTTTTGGGTCCGAACCGAACCAACCGAATCAATCCGTTTAAAGAAAAAATTATTTAAAATCAAACCAAATCAAACCGACCATTTTTTATTGGTTAGGATTTTTTCCACATAAAACCGAACCAAACCAACCAGATACACCTTTACTTATTAGTGTTTGCCTTTGTATAAATAGTCATGAACGGGTGCTTCATGATTCCATGAATAGTCTCCAACATCGAAACAAGCTTTTTCTTGATTTTAGGAAAGATAAATTTAGGTTAAAGGAAAATTTTAAGGGAATCATATGCTAACTTGACTTTACAGAGGGTTACTATGTGTCACTTGGGATAATCATATGATATTCATTGGACACATAAGTACTTAATAGATGCCACATGACAATAGGGAGAAAAAAATAGTTATTTCATAGTTTACAAGGACCAAAAACAAAGAATAAATTTTATAGGGACCAAAATCAAAATTATCTCATTTTGTAGGGACCAAAAACATATTTAACCCTCAATTTAACTTTCGATTTAAAAAAAGTTGAAAATTTATTATTTCTTTTAAAAAAAACATGAATTATTATTTTTGCCACATGTCCCGTTGACCGGTCAACGCCGTTTGCCACGTAGTCAAATAACGATCATTGTCGACGGCTTTAACGACAAAATTTTAAAAGTTATGATGACGAAATGCAAAGAAAAAAAAAAGATATGGACTAAAACCAAAACACTCCTATTTTATAGGGACCAAAAAGTTTATTAAGCCCACACTCTTTATCATACAACATTCAACTCACTTCCTATCGAATGAATTTTATGTGAGATACACTAATTAAATCACATAGACCCACTTTCTTTTTTCAGTTGTGTTATTAAATGAGACAACTTTTCGTCAATGATTAATAAAGTTCAAAATTATAGTTAATGATGTAATGAACTTGGTTAATGGATACACATGTAATAAAGGAGTCACTTATTAACCATTCGTGAACTGCATTAACTATTAATTAGTATATCAATTGATGGTTATTGCAGTTCAGTGGATGGTTAATGAGATATGAATTTACCACAACATTAACCAAGATTAACACATCATTAATAATTTTGAATTGCATTAACCATAGAGATGGTAAAACGGGCCAACCTGCCCCAACCCGCCATTGACTCGTCGAAAATGGGGTGGGGCGGGTTGATCCATTTTGATAAAATGGGTTGAACCTCCCAACCCAACCTCGTTTAGTGGTGGGTTGGTGAGTTGGCGGGTTGACCCATCAAAAAATAAAAATATTTAAAAAAGTTATTAAAAAAATGAAAAAAACAAATTACTAACACACAAATATCATCTAAAATATCACAAAATACAAATAACTATTTTTCAATATTGGACTAACTAATTATATTAGTGAACGAGTTGGAGCACATACAAACATATATAGTTCTAATAGGTGAGTAGTTGTAAATTAAAAATATTTACAAATAATTATTGAAGGAGATGAACTAATTAATGATCTTATGAGTGGGTAAATTAAAAAAAATTTATAACATAAAAAATGATGATTATTTTTTAAATAAAGAAAAGTGGGCCGACCCTCACCCCGCTATCAACCCATTTTTTAGGTGGGTTAAACGGGACGGATCAAAATGGATTGATAGATTTGGTATTTCAACCCAACCAATCAAAATGACGGGTTAAACGAGTTAATCTATCGGGTCCAACCCATTTTACCATCTTTAATTAACCATTGTCTCATTTTGTACAAAGAATGTGTTTTTATTATAGTTGCTAATCGACAGAAGATTGGTAACGTGCACCTCGGCTTGCGTGCCCATTCTTGTTTCTTATTCTACCCAACAATCCACTCCACTCCACGTCACCTTCTATTTCTCTTTATCCGATCACTTCTCCTATCATTTTGGAATTTGGATTGCCTCCATCCATCCAGTGACTCCAGCAAAAAAATAAAATTGGAGGTTTTGAATCATGAGAGAGAAAATGATAAATAATGAAGAGAGGGAATGGAGTTAAGAAAGAAAAAAGATGATGGAGGGATGATGGAGGGGAGGATTGCTGGAGGCAATCCAGATCCATCATTTTGCTTTCACCTTCGCATCCCTCTTCTTCCTTCTCCCCAAACCCTAAACTATCCCCCCCTCTCTCTCTCTAATCATGGCAATCCTTTCTTCTTCAAATCGAGGTCCGTTCTTCCTCCAACATTCCAATTTCATTTGCTGCTCCTGTTTCAGCTTGTTTGATTCATTCAATGATTGCGTCGTATTTAAATTTCATTGACTTTGATTTTCTGGTCCGCTGTTAAGAATATACTTGTATATAGTGGACTATCATAATGGAATGTTTGATATGTGGTTGAAGATTTGATGGATCAGTTTATTTGTAAAATTATATAGAAAATTTATCCATAAATTATTTACTCTTATTTTTACACTCATATATTAAACTTATACTTAGTGATTTCAATTCAGGAGTGTAATAGAGTGTTATTCCTTAATCCTCATTGGTATTGAACTATTGATGATACGAATACTATGCTATTACCCACTTGATCGGGTCCTGTTTTTAAACATGCATGAAAGAATTCATTTTATAAAAATAAGACCATATGAGTATGGTAAAACCATCATTTGAGTCCTTGAAGTTGTAATCGCAGGTTATATTAGTTCCTGATTTTAGGAAATCAACATATTAGTCCCTCAAACTGTAATATACAAGTCAATTTGGTCCTTATGTAATGACCATTGACTGAACAATGATTGACATGAGGGACTAACATGACCGATGCATATAATTTCAAGAACTAACATGCCAAGTTTTGGAAATGGATCCTCTAACATAATGGTTGCTAGCGAGATATGGACACAAACACTCTCATAATGCTAATTTTTGCATGGACCCACCATGATTGATTGTAGGTTCCACTAGTCACATTTTAAAAACTTTGTTTGTCTCCCTCCAACTGTTTTATGCAAACAAAAGAGGATCTAAATCCCTAATTTTAATAGTCAGGGACTAATATAATTGGTGCTTACAATTTCAAGGACTAAAATGAGGATGTACTCAATTCGTGTTTGGTTTTCGTAAGAGTTATGTTAAAAAAAAAATCTGTTTTTTTTTTTGTATATACATATATATACATACATATATATATATATATATATATATATATATATATATATATATATATATATATATATAATTTTTAATTTTAGCTATTGCTTAAAACATATATGACAAAATTAAAGTTCATTTTTTATTTTGAGAACCATTATGTTCTTTGCAAGCACTTGAAAAAGTATTGTATTGGATTTGAGTTTTCTATTTGATTTCTAATATGAATATATGCCATTTGCTTGAAGCAATCACTTTCCATTAGAAGATATTGATACATGGAGATTCTTGTATGAATCTATTGAAACTAGCTTGGGTGCACTAAACTAGTAAAGTATTGACACATCATTAATTCTTATTAAGCAAATATTATGTTCACAAGTTGGGAGCAATAGGTTTATACAAGAATCTATCCTTGATACAATGTCTGACCACCGAGTGCGGTGTAATCATTGTATCTGGAACTAAAAGTCAGCTACTGGAGACTTGTTTTCTTATCATTTGCTCCAATGATTTTATTATTCCTATCTTCTTACATATAATTGTTTGATAATTGAATTCAATCATTATATATTGCAATTAATATGCCCTATTATGGATTGAATTCTTCTAGTGTTTTACTAATTGTAAGAGTTGAATAAAATAAATATTATAAAAAATAATAAAATAATATAACAAACGTAACAATGTTTATACTTTATAACATTATTACTATATAAATAATGATGATAAAATATTATTAATAATAATATTAATGCTGATATCAACATTGTATAATTTTTCCGTAAACAAACATTATATAATTTACTAATAATATTATTATTACTCTTTAATAATGGTGAGAAAGGTCTGGAGACTCAATCACATCAGTCAATCCCTCTCATCGCAGCACGTGTTCCAATGTATAACAGTTGTAAATGGTCTTCGGTTGGCCAGCTTACTTATTTAACCAGTTGCTTCACAATTAATCCGGACCGCTCATTATTAATATTAATAAATCAATGATCATTCAACAGGGAGGATCCATCCTCCAACTTTAGGAGGGAGTATTGAAGACAGTGCCGGATAAATCATTCAATGGATTTACAGCAAACATAGAGCATTCAACGCAATTGAGCGAGTCAATATTATTTCCATCTTCCTCTTGTTCACACCAACACGATACCACTGCCACCGTCCAAACCCAAACTTTGGTTTCCATTCTGACCACCAATGTTTCAAGTCTCGTTAGCTTATAAAAAGAGAAAAAAAAATTCTGCAAATAGATACCCACAACCGAAAGAACTTGACAGGCTGACCCGGGAACCGTAAGAGAGCTTGAGGACTTCTTCGACATCTTCCCAGGTGACACGGTAAACGATTCCTTCTAGGGTTTTCTCTAAGAAGAGGGAATAGGTGGTGGCAATTATTTCGCATACGATTTTGATTTTTGGAGTGAGGTTTGGGAAATCGAGGCAGGACGTGAAGCTAGGACGCTTAATCATTGGATTAGGGGAAAGAGAAGGGTCTGAGGTTGATGGAATAAGATGAAGAGGAGGAGAGCAATAATGGCGTTTGTTTAGGACGATGATGAGGAGACTATGACCTAAATCAAATAAAGAAGGACAACAGAAAATAACACTAATGTTAAAATACGAAAAGGGTATCTCTGTAAAAAGGAGCAAATTGTACCCAAAACGGTTGAACCAATACTCAGTTACCTTTTTTGTTTTGGACTAGTTGATTTCCACCGTTGATTAATAAATGCATAAATCGGACGGCTTATGATAATGGTTCAGCCATACACCACTTTCCATCATGCCTCATTCTAGACTTCACCACCAAGCTAAGAACCATTTCACAATATTTAAAGTTGAAAACTTTGTGTAATAGAGTCTGTTATTGTTGTTTTATAAAGAGTTCTATTAGCTAATGAATAAACAGAATTCAATTATTCTGTTATACATTGTTATTTCTATTAGTTTCTGTTATTAGCTTATCATAGCTAATCAATTCTGTTTAGTTTGGCTTAGTCCTTAGCATTAGGCTATATAAGTCTACATATCAATAATAAGTATTATTTATATTACTTTTCCATTCTCTTATTATAATATGGTATGAGTAGCAATTTTTTTTAGCTATCTCCATTTCCTTCTCTTTTTGAAGAAAAATTTATATTCTCTTCCATGGCAACTCTTGAGAGATATCATCCACCTTAGTTTTTTTATTCCACTGCATTTATTTTTCATTCTTTTATTGTAATAAGTTCTGATGTGAGTATTGTGTTCATTTGTTCACATACAATCTGCCATTAAGGCTGAAGATGGAAAGCCTAATTACAATGCACGAATCATTGAAATGTTTGAATCAGTTCTCAGTGATGCCTAATAAGGATAATATTGTCAGTAGCATGTAAACTCAGGTACATGCCTAACGTGGGTTAGTGCATTTGGTGATATTTTGAAATGTAGGTTAGTTTTTTGTTAAAATGCCCAGGCCAATGGAATCGTCATTGTGACAAGAACTCTTGATTAATTTTTGTAAATATAGCATGTTGGTTACTCACCTGTTTGGTTAAGTTTCGACGACCATACTATCTTCTTTGAGGATACCATGTGTCTGGCATTCAATAAGTTACTGCAAATGATATATACCTCTAGGCCTGATACAGCTTTTGAAGACGCAACAGGCCATTCATATAAAACCATTTTTCTCATAAAAAATAAAAAGTTTCTAAATTAACATCAAGAAATTTGCCATTTTTAAAGATAAGGGGAGAGGACCACCAGTGCAAAATATGCTTTAAACGTCAGGATTTAACATCGGTTCCTTTTTAATCGATGTCTAAAACGAGGCGATGATATTTTTGAAATTAATGTCAAAACTTTTGACATCGGTTATTAAATTAACCGATGTTAAAAGTGTTACACATCGGTTCGATTTGTCAACCGATGTCTAAGAATAAAACAAAAAATGAAAATCAAAATTCTGCTTTACTTTTAACATCGGTTCTCCAGTAACCGATGTCTAATGTCTTAAAACAAAAAGGAATATTAAAATTGTGTTACTTTGGACATCGGGTGTTTCTAGAACCGATGTGTAATAGCCCAATACCCATTTTGTTCTATTCCTTCCCTCCATTCTCACCGCGCCCTTTCTTTTATCTTGGCTTCCTAAACCCAAACCGTGCGCGTCGTGCCATTACTTCTGCTCCGTGCGTGCCGTCGTCTTGCTTCGTCGTGCTCGACCCGCTTGCTCTGTCGTTCATCGTCCGCAGAGGTTGGAGCAACAACGAAGGTGGTCCATCTTCTTGCGCCGTCCGTCGTCGCCATTCTGCGTTTTCTGCTTTCAGCATTCACAGGTGTTTTGTTCGCCATTCTCTTCGCGTTGGTTCTCACCACTCAAGCTCCCCATCTCCGGTTCTCATCACAGAGGTAACCCATTTCATTTTTCTAGATTTTCAGTTTTTTAACTTGGGTGTTCCCTTTTTTTCTACAAAGAATATGATTTGATTGTACGTTTCTTGTAAGAATCATAGAGGTAACCCATTTCATTTTTCAATATTTTTCAGTTTTGTAATTTTCTGCATTTAGGGATTAGGGATTATTTTGTGAGAAAGGAACCGAGAAGAGGGAAGTGACACAACCTCATTATCCATTCAAATGTGAGTTTACATTTCTCTCTTCTTCTCCAAACTGCAGTTCGATAACCCTCTTCTGTGTAAGTTTACATTTCAGTTCTATTTTTCTCTTTTTCTCTTACAGAGCCCTAACCCTCTTCCACTTGGTCCCTTGACTGTATAACTGTCATTGTTTACTGATTCCTTGACTATATTAGGACTGATTACTTGGTTTATGCATCTTTGTGGCATTTTGGTTGTTTGAGTTGTTTTGTTGTGCTATGACATTTTGTGCTCTTTACTTGAACAAATGAAAGGTCACATGCCAAATCCAATTTCAATTTGTTTCTGTCAACTAAAGTGCATATGTGCTGGTTTCTGTATTCTGGGGCCTCTCTGAATTGCAGAAAAGAATCAACTTCAGCCTCAGATTCATAGCCATTGATGTGTGTGATATTGTTGGTAAAAGGTCTAATAGCATTGGTTGGAAAGAGAAATACGAAAACTGAGGAGAAGATCACAAAAATATGAGATATAGAATGAAACATCACCATACCTTTCTATTTAGAAAAAAACAGGTTAATTGATTGATAGAACAAAAAAGAGTGAAAACAACTTAGACAAGAGAAGATGAGAGATATTGAATTCAACAAGGGAAGTTGAAAAACCTAAGTCAGTGTGTATATATAAATTGAACAGAGGAATGAATTATGAAAAATGAATACACGTTGCTATGATGTCTTGTGACCAAATTAGAAACTTCAGAGGCTTTAGTTGAGAAGTAGGGTTCAGGAACCTTCTTTTAGGTTTGTGGCTTTTGTGTCTTATGAATTTTCCTGTCATATGAAAAGGTGAAGAATATATTCATTTAACCTTGGTTTTCTTAAAGAATTCAACTTTCGGTTAAGTTAATAGTACATGGGGTACATGCATAACAGTGTGACCACGTGCTTTGAATATTGAATCCGCTTTTATGCAATTTTAAGCTTACACTTTGGTTTTAGGGGGCTAAACCGACTTTTACTCACCCATTTAGCTTGAAATTTGGTATTGTAGCTTACTTTGATATATGGAGCTATAGTAACTATCCTATAGAATCAATGATCACTTTTGGTACTCAACATGTAGGAAGCCAAGATATTGTATTGATGAGGCACATTTTAAATGAATAATTGTGGTATTGATGCTATGAATAATTGTGGTATTGATGTTTACACTTCTCAGTTTTAGAATTAAAAGATAACATCTAGTCATCAACCATTCATAGGGCAGAGACCTGCAGTACTAGTAAATATATCCTAACAATTGAAGTGCCAATTTTCTTATTTAATGTGGGTTAATCCATAATTTGGGATCATCTAGTGTGTTAAATGTTAATGACAAAGCTTTGTGAGTAAGATCAAGTGACCAGTGAAGCAAATATTAGTCACCATAATTGAGTCCAAAGCCATTTTCAAAATGGTTTTATATATCTGTTTATAAATTAGCATATTTATTCAAACTTTTTTAAGGCTTAGGCCATGGAGAACTTGGGGTTCCTAAATCATTGGCTTTTTATCAAGAATTAGAATCAAATTAAGGGGTGTGTGATGTTTATACACTGTAAGTTGCTTAACCGCACATGGTGACAGTCTCCATTTGCAGTATATAGTTATTACTCTTGTACATATTCTGGGTTTATTCATATTTGATCCATGTAACAAAGGATTTGCTAGGTCATTGCATTGTTAAAATCATAATCACAGAGATATTATTAGTATTTAGTATTATATGGTGGTCACTGCTTGGTCATTTTCTCTTCCAGAAGAACAGAGATAGTTGTTTCCTGTTTGTAATGGGTAGGGGACCATTGCTAGAATATGCATATACATGATCATCTATCTCTCTCAGTAGTGCTTCTCTTATTACTTGATTTTGATTGCTTCACTTGTCACTTGTTATTTGTGCAAAAAATGCTCCAAGGTTATTTGAGCTGATTTCAATTGGTAGACAAATTCTCTGCAATATATGTGGGTTTGGCCTCGTAGAGCAAATTTTGTTGCTGAACCTTCTTCTCATATGCCTTCAACATATGGTATATTAAATTAAGCATAGTGAAATTTCCCTGAATGCTTCTTTATTAGTACTAGCTAGTTTTTAAATTCATTCCATCGACATAAGGGAAACACTTATTCTTTGTGTATTTCAGTTATTCTCACTCCACACTCTCCCCTCCTATTGCACACGGCTGGTTACACTTGCTGCATTTTTGTGAGCTGTCTGTCTGCTCGTTGGGAAGAAGAGCGACGAAAGAACTCAAGGCCATTGTTGAAACGTAAGCTTTTAATTTTCTTATTTAGTACTGCATTTGTTTTATTAATTAATCGAAAATCTATAACATACTTTAAGTGTATATTTTCTTATGATAGATTTATGGACGCACGTATGTTAGATGGTACTAGGCCTAGGCCTATTAAGTGGATTTTCCCTAACATAAGTATTTTATTAGTACCCGAGATTCAATTGCAATTTACAATATAGTTAATGTTAAGTGTTTACTCATTATATTCAAATCGGGTTCATTTGTAGTCTCATAGGCAACGTGGCTCATGGGAGTGCAGCTACTATGTTATGAAGTGGATGCTCGACATTGTATCCGGCGGAATTACTGAAAGATGGATAACGGTAAGTGATAGAATTTGTAATAAGTTATATATTAATTATGTTTTGTTTTAGTCTGATTATCTGTAATGTTTAATTTATCTTATGTTACATGCAGATATTCGACACTCGGGCTCCACTATCTAAAGAGGACATTATGGACATAAAGAAACGTTGGACAACCTTCTTTCTAGAGTTGATTGGGAATTAATGGGTGATCATATACTCATCTTCGTGTAGTTTCTTTGGTGTCATATTATTTAGTTTGAATTTATGACATTCTATGTATTTAGTTAAGATTTTTAGATGTAAACTTTTGTGTTGCCTTTCTTTGCGCGTAATCAAAATTATACTTTTGCATAATCGATCAATATAGGACTTTGAATGAAATTTTGGTTATAAGGGATTCTGTTGAGAATTTTTAGTTTGTTTGTTTGGATTTTGGCTATACAAATGAAACAGGGAAAGAACTATAACTGGTGTAGGCCTGATTTTTTTTAAAAAATAAAGATCTTTCAACATCGGTTATTAATGGCCAAAACCGATGTTGAAAGTGTACTTTAGACATCGGTTTATAAAGGAACCGATGAGTAAAGTGATTTTCAACAGAGTTAGAAAATGGTGAAAGTTCACTTTAGACATCAGTGAAAATTTTAACTGATGTCTAAAGTACACTTTCAACATCGGTTTTGGCCATTAACCGATGTGTAAAGTTATTTTCAATAGAGTTAGAAAACGTTGAAAGTGCACTTTAGACATCGGTTAAAATTTTAACCGATGTGTAAAGCGTACTTTCAACATCGGTTCATAATCGATGTCTAACACCAGCACATACAACATCGTCTATATACACATCGGTTCAATAACCGATGTTAAAACCCAAAGTTAACCGATGTTAAAAGTGTTTTCTACACTAGTAGGCCAAACCTTCAAACAATTATAATCGGTTAATGGCATCAAAATTAAACTCTTATATTTATGAAAAACAGTAGCCAGTAGCCAAATTATAATGAAAATGAATGGAAGTTAATCTTTGTTCTTCTCATGACATGAAAGCTCCATAGTCCATAATAATAATCCAAATATTGTTATGGAAAATAAGACTAACTTGCCCAAGTCTGACAACATGATCAGTTCCATTTGAGAAGCTGAGATATTCCATGTCTTCCTCACCTGAGTAAAGCCCTAGTTTTAGCAACGCTTCCTTCCTGCATGCAAGGACGAAGCTAGACTTGGATGTTTGGGAGGGTCATTATAAAAATTAAAAGTTTATATATATATATATATAATTTCATACAAAATATTCGTTATTATTTGTTTTAAAATATTAATTATATTAGTATTCTATCAAAATACGAAATGAATCTCCTACATGTCACAAAAATCATCTATAATTAAATCTACAATAAAATTTTCAGTAATTTTTTTAATATATACTAGCAGGTACCCAGGTAAAAATTCATCTTCTATTTTATTGTAAAGTGTAATATTGACTACATTTATAGTTGAAAAATATTACTTTTAAAATCTTATAGAATGTATACAAATAAAAGTTAACACTTTATATATAAGAGAATATATTTTTGCTTTTATAATTATTTTGCTAACTAATAACACATAATTAATAATTTTAGATTATTAGTATAGTATGAAATATAAAAACATTAGGGAGGGCCTGGGCCCGGGTAGCTACAAAGGTAGCTCCGTCCCTGCCTGTATGTTACACTTACACCACAGAAACAAAAAAAAGACCAAATTAACAGCAAATCGAAAAAATAATAATAAAATAAAATTTTATTAAAAAATGCAAAAAAAGAAGAAAAAAGTAGAAAATTTCAAAATGGAACCTGTATCTCTGGAACTTGTTCTCCTTCCGACCCTTTCGCAAAGTGGTCCTCTTTTGCACCATAGAAAAACCAGCTTCCTCACAGACCCAAAACCCAAAACCCAATCCACTTTCGATCTTGCTGAAGGTACCAAATGGCATCATAGGGAGCTCTTAAACGTCGTGAAGAAGGGCAAGATCGAGAGGACAAGGTTCATTATAATCCTACCTGCGGTTGGTGAAGAGGGGTAGCATCCATTAAGCAAATGATGGTGGAGCTCCCTCCCCCATTCCAAGTTTAATGTTCTCCGTCGCTTCAGGGTTCTCCATCACAGTGACGCGTTCCACGACAATGGGTCCGAACTCCCTGCTGATTGACCCACCGACGCTGAAGAGGGCAATGTCGACGTAGGAGAAAACTCTCCTGCATGAGCTCCTCCTCGAAGGTGAGGCGGCGACCAGCGAAGTGAAGAAATCTTTCACGTAACGTTTGTCGTTGAAGTGGTGGCGGGGACTGCAGGGTCCCGGAGCCGGCGCCGGAGTGATGGAAGGACCTGGAGCTAAGGCATCATAGATTGGAAATAGCGGCGGAGAATAGAGAGAAAGAGGAGTGAACAGAGAGAAAGTGAAGAAAGGGAGTTGATAGATGAGGCCTGAGGGCTTCTCATAGAGATAGAGGAGGGCGGCGCGAGTATTTTGGAAGACTATTTTCTTTTTCTTTTTCTTTTTTTGACTGGGAAATCTTTCCCACGGTTCCATCCATGGGAACTTCAGACATTTCCCACGTGGGAAACAAAATCTATTTTTTTTTTAGAAACAATTATTGATAGTATAATAATTAAAATTAAGTAATTAACTATGATGATAAACAATAAGACATCAAAAATGTCAAACAAAAAGGAAGTAGCTAATGGAACGTCGTTCCTTACAATATTAACCCATAATAAAACATAATCAAAATATAGTCATAATAAAATAGTTTAAAATAAATACCTCATAAATAATTAAATAGAAATATTATTAAATCTTTAAAAAAATAAATTCATTCGTCTCAAAATCGGGTATCTACTAATAAATCCAACGATAAATAAATAAATATGTCTAGCCACAAACGACTCCTTAATCAAGAAAATACTAACCAATCTAGAAAAATAACTAAGAAAATTCACCGAGTCTTCAAGCCTCTTCGGTCTCAATGGCATCGTCCTCGTGCTCTGAAAACAACACTTTTAAATGATATATAATCACAGTGAATAAAAAAAAAGTTCTAAAAAGGTTTTCGTAAATAGTATTGTTCTCAACCGGTGCGGCAACCGGAAAAACATTCATGGTACCTGCTAATTTTCAAAATAATAAATATAATAAACCTTTAAAATAATAACATATAAATTAATAAACATCAAACATATAAAACCACAAACTCATAAAATTAACTACGGTCACATCTCATTACATTTAATCACATTCACCATGCAAACTATATGCAATGTAACTCTATGAACATGACTCGGTGATTCCCATAATCACTTGACTCGACTCTTTGGTTCTCAGGACCGGTGTGAATCACAAATCCACTAAGGTCTACGAGATCATATCCATGCAATGTGTAACACCCCGGTTTTTACTATTCTTCAATAATAGTAAATATGTGTATATGTTTATTTTTTTGTTTATTTTTATGTTATTTGGTTTAAGTAATTTTAATTACTCATTTAAAATTTATTTTTGAGTGCGTTAATACTGTCTTATGTTAGTGTAGGTACGATTACTAGACAATAATATTATGTTATTGCCACTAGTAGTATTCATTTAGAAAAATATTTTTAATAATATGATTTAAAGAAAATTAGTTTCCTATTTGACTCTATTTAATTTTAGATTTGAAAATATATTGGTTTAAAATTAATCGGAGATTAAATTTTGGACCGTTAATTTTCTTAGTTGATCAGTTCAATTATCACTCTTGACCCTAAATAAAATTTTGAAACTATATTTTTGTCACTAATTATTTTTAGATCTAGGGATTAATATTATTCCTTTAATTTTAAACTCAATTTCAACCACACATTTACCTATTATTAAACCTCCTCCCACTCCAAGCTAATCTCCTCCTTTCACGGACTCCATCGCGCCGTGTTGATTCACCGGCAAGTGTACCGGGTCGTCGTAAGTAATAAAACACGGTAAGTAATTACCGAGGTCGGACACAGGGATTGGGCTACCAATTCTACCAATTTGCAAGGAGTTCGATACGTTTGACCAAGTAAAAGCAAGTGGTTGTGGAGAGAGAAAAAATAGGATCGCAATTCAAATCGACAAATCAAATAAAGATATAGTATTAAAATCTGGAATTAAACATCTAAGGTCACAAATCCACCTACCCAATCATGCATAGTACCCAAGTGATGATGATCCCCTCCCTAAGTTCAATTGCAATGTCAACCAGGACCCCCAAATTCTCCTAATGACACTGTCGTGCTCAATAGGATGTATTCAACGATTGAATTAATTACTTACTAGGTCTCATAACCCAATCATCAAACTCTATTAAATCTTGTTCCCTATAAGGTTGCACTGATCTCCTACTCACTCTCGTGCAATATTCAATCAATGATCCCAATTCAAGTTCTAAACGTGAATTGCCTATCAAGCCTCATCACGTTAACTAGTCAATCATGCATGCATATGATCAACGCAATAAATTCAGAATTGGAAAACAAGAATTGAGGTAAAGGAAGGAAACATATATCACATTGAACGCTACACCGCCATGGGTGGTTTCATTTATCCCTTATACAAGGGGATTAGTTCATCATGCTTGTAACAACGCACAAACAATTGGAGTTCATCGTAATTGTAAAAGAGAAAAAGAAAATAAGGAGACGCAGCTCCAAAGAGTAAGGATTCGTTCCAGAAAAACGCTCTAAAACAAGTGGTAAAACAAAAGATTCTTCAATCTGCCCTAAAACAGCAATTTATAATTTTCAGATTCTACGCCCGCTCGCGAGGCGAGTAGCTTCTCACGAGGCGAAATTCAGTTTTGGCGCCATCCTGATTTTGAATACTCACGAGGCGAGATAGTGATTCGTGAGGCGAGACAGAAAGGGTGACATCTCTGGCACAGTCAGGCCTTCAGGCTCGCAAGGCGAGATAGTGATTCGCGAGGCGAGACGGAAAGGGTGATTGTTCTTTGTTCAGCGTGGTCTTGAGCTTGCAGGCGAAGCCCCTGTTTGCGAGGCGAAACTTCCGCACTGCTTTTCCACTGTTTTCTTCATTTTCCTTGACTCTAAGAGCTTCACTTTTAACCTGAAACAATAAAAGAAAACGAAAAGCGTAATTCTACTCAAAATAAACTAAAAACTACTAAAAATGCATAAAACGAATCAAATTCTAACTTAGGAACAAAACAAGGCTAATTTGGGAGATTAGCGAGGTTGACTCGCCCAATTAGGCACAAAATCTACCCCTTTTCTAGATGGAAACTAGATGAGCCAGAGGCTGATCACACCGCCCCTGGGAACTCGTCGGACGCCGCTCGCCGCCACAGGGAAGGGAAGACACACCACCTGCAAACGTTCGCCTCTGCAGCCGAGCGAAAACGAGCCCTCCGTCGTTGTGTTCTCGATCTCCACTGCGGTAAGGATTTCTGCCTCCCTTTCTTGGTGGTTCCATTATCCTTTTGTGTTTTAAACTCTCTTCCTTTCTTCTAAGAAGCTTAGCTCTTCTTGTTTGGTCATGGTGGTTGCAGAACGGAGCCCCGCCGCCTCTCCACCGCGTTGTTGTCGCCGCCGCCGCGAGTCCATCACAACACCACCGCATGCTTTTCCTCATCTTAGGTGAGTGGATTTCATCTTTCCTTGTCCATCATTCATAACCCCAATTTTGAAACCCTAACCTTCATTTCGAAATTGGATCCTAAATCCCCAAATTGATGGTGTTGATTTCAAATTGGATATGTCAATTTCAAATTCCCTATGCTAATTGCTCAAATCCTCTTTAAATTCGGATTCCCCAAATTTCACTCAAAACCCTAAATTTTCATTTTTCTCTAATCATGAAATTGATTCTGTTTTAGTGTAATTAAGGCTCTTGATTGATGATCTCTAAGTTCAATTTCATGATACTCTAATCAAACCAGATTTTCCCCAATTTTGTTTAAAACCTTAATTTCCCAATTTGAAACATTAGTCAAATTATGTTGATTTCTCAAACTTGATTATGTTTTAATGTGATTAAAGTTGTTAATTTATGATTCCCTAGCCTAATTTCATATTGATTTGATCAAAATTGGTTTTCCTAAATTCCTAGTGAACTCTAAAACCCCAATCGGTTTTTAAGTGAAAACCAATATTGTTTCCTTAGTTGAATCAATTATTTAAGTTGTATAAACTTATATTTTGGGATGATAATTTCTGATTTGTATTGTGTTGGATATTTGTTTTTATGATGACCGATTTTCCATCTATGTGTATGTGATTGTCATAGTTGAAGAAGAAGAGAGTAAAAGGTTGGAGCTGTCTTGGAATTTCCTAAGTGTGTGGCCAAGTGTTAGAGTAATCCGGAGCGTCATGTCAGTAGAGGTGTAATTTGATGCTACTTCATTGTGAAGGAAACAAAATGTCGGAACGTCAAAAGACTGATCTTTAGTTCTTCTGCTATAGGTAAGGGGAGATTGCCTGAGGGATTTTCGGTAACTGCATGCTATTTGTATGTCGTATTTGAGTTTATCTGTTGTGATGTGTGGTGTCAAATTAAGTTGTTATATGACTGTTATGTGGTTTTTAATGTTTTCTGTGAAAGCATGATTAAACTGTGATGTATGGATATCTGCTATATATGGATTATCTGTTGGTTGGTTGATTGACTGAGAAGCTTGACATTGGTCAGTGCTCAATTAAATTAAAGATAAAAGCGTGAAAAAGCTTGAGGAGAAATTTAAATGATTTGATTTATGGAAGAAAAATATTGAAAGTATTTATATTTGATGATGTTTTGGAGAAAAGAGTGATTTATGAGTAAATAGTGAGGATGACATCTTGAAAATATTTCAGTTACGTTGTCTTTTCCAATACTTTATTATGAAAGTCGTGTTTTGACTTAAAAACGTTTTAAAACGGCAAAAATCGGACAATTCCGTCAATATTTACGAAAGTATTTTTTTTAAAAGGGTAATATTGAGTAATACCGAGAATTTTTCTCAAATGAGGTTTCCAAGTTCAAATTAATGAGTTTTGAACAAAATGAGTTTTAAGGGATTTTTGACACGTTTACAAAACGAATTTCCAACGTAAAAGGATTTTCGGTAAACAACGAGTTATTTCCGTCAACTTGGATGAGTTGAGGAAACTTTGGTTTTGTTTTGTATATCACAGAACTAAAATGGTTTAAACAAACCTAGAAGCCGAGACGTCGGGGTTCTAGTGTTCTATGATATGGGGCCGTGGTCCGAAAGGTGAAGTTATGGACTAAATGTCCTATAAACCGTATATTTGGTTTTGTGCACTAAAATCTACGTATCTAAGACTGGTGCATCGGTCCAGATTTCGTGATTTGCACACTTGAAAGTTTAAAATGGTGATGTGGTCGTGAGACGTTTAGCCCTGTCACATAAAGATTGAACACAAAGAAAACAACGAGATCAAAACGCTTTACATGCATTCCAGGGCAGACGTGCCTTTGCACAGGACTTGAATGCTTGATGGCAAGTATTCATGACGTTTGCATCACTGAGCCTTGATGGATATATGACCACGAAAACCATGTGCTATACGTAGTCACCACTTTACCTTGTTTAGGACCGTGGAATGGTTATTTGAACTTTGCCATATCTGGCATTGATTCTGCCTTATTTGGCAATTGGAGCCTGATCAGCTCATTTATTTGTTGGTTGGAGCTCCGGAGATTAGGTATCAAATTTAGTTGATGAATATTGAAGTGTCATGGTTTTTAAAACGGTTACAACTGTCGGGTATGAAACCCTTTGATAAATATATTGTTTATCTCTGAATATTCATGTTAAATGGTATTTGAGAGTCGTGCATGTGGTTATCGTGTTTAAATCCATATATTGGTATCACACCCTTGCATGTATGTGTTTTTATGGTTTTGCTGTTGTACCCTGGTGCACGCGTACAAAAGATGCAGAAGAGGTTTCCAGTTTCACTCGGGAATATTATTCTCAATCCTGGAAGAAGTATAATGTCAGGTATAATGGTGAGAATCATAGGGGTCTTACCCATGAATATCTTTTAGAACGATCAGCTTAGGTTGTGAGATGATGTTGATTAATGTTAGTATTATGTTTATGGCTCGGAGAGCCTTTATTTTGATAGAATGTAAATGGCTCGAAGAGCCTTTCTTTTGGAGGAAAAATTTAAAATCTTTCATTTTGGTCAGGTATAGTGTGTTTATGTAAATATTTTCAGAAAAATACCGTCTTGATCTTTTTTTGTATGACTGAAACTTTTGGGTTGAAAATAGAAATATTTCAGTAGGTGTTTTTATTCTGGGATGTTGGAATTACAAAGGACTGTCAAAATTTTTGTAAAAATATTCTAGCTTTTTATTCAAGTACATTTCTAAAATAAATAGGTTTAAATTTTACCGTAACCGCATTTAACAAATTTTATACCCAAGTTTTATGACCTAAAGTAAATAAATTTACGAAAGCAACCAGCAAATTTATTTTTAATTTAATTTCGCACGTGTTTACAAAGTAATGCCCAAGGGGGGTGTTACAGAGTGGTATCAGAGCTGGTCGAGTCTTTCGGGAACCTTGGGGAATAGGTATGTTAGGTTTTTGTTGTGTGGTCTCTGGTTGGATCTTGTTTGAAATTGTTTCCTTGCCGAAACATTGTGTGTTGACACACAGGAATGTATGTTTTGGTGGGTTTTAATTGGGTTAAGACCTTGTGAGAACTCATGTTTAGTAAATGGTACTTATGTTCATGTTGACACGGTCGTTCATCCCTTGGGGATTGTGTCAAACATTTGAATGAGGTACCTATCGTGGAAGATTTTTCGGGAGTATTCACTGAGAATGTTCTAGGTTTTCTGTTGCAAAGGATATTGAGTTTTCAATCAATCTAATTTCTAGATTCGGTTTAATCTCTATCACTTTGTGTAGGATATCACCTACAAAGTTAGTCAAGTTAAATGACTTGTCTTAACGGGAAGATTTGTTGTCAAGATAGTTTTGGGACCAAGTGTGCCTTGCGAGGAGCATCGATGTTATCCATAAGGATGAAGCATTAGTTTTGTGGAAGTGATATTCACAGATGGTGATTGAAATCCGTATATGGTTAGGCTAACCGATTTTTATCAAAGGTTCATCGAGGAACTATTTAAGACCTTGGAGCCATTGACTCGCCTTGAGGAAAGATCAACTCTTTCCATGACTGAGACTGACTAAGTTGTCGATCATCATACGCATTTCAAAGAGGAATACGAAAGACAGCAACAAACCAGATTAAGTGCGTTTAGAAAGACCTCGTGCTTGATCGAAGACGAGATAAGCCAATCCTAATCTTCACTCTTAGAATGAGTATCTTATGTTTAAGGAAAACTCTTCACTGTATTATTTGATTATTTATGAGCTTGTCAGTTGACAATTGTTCCTCAAATTGTTGTGGTTGTATTAGACAATCACAACAGTACATGGTGTACATGTCAAATTCACTTTTCTAACCTTGATTTAAAGTCTATCATGACTAATCAATTGGTTTTGATAGTCTGAATTTTTGTCGGACTATTATTCTTTTAAATCATTGTGCAGTAAAGTTCTTGAGAAAGAATGAACTTTATTAGATTCATGTTTGTAAACATGTACCGATCATGCAGTTTTACAACCACGAACCTACTAAAGAATCTTATTACATAAAGAATATTTATGTATCTTTCCGGTACTTGTCATATTTTTCAAGACCGTGTCTTATAGTAGTTCGAAAGGACTTGTCACTTTTGATCAACTTTACCCTATATATTTTTTAAAATGTCATTGAAGTGTAAAACTATCTCATAAGTTATGGGGATGGTTATTTGATTCATATTCCAATATCAGAGTTAGTTGAGAAATAATTTGGCGTATAAGACCTCACTGGTTAAGACGATAGCATCACAATGAATTTGGTGTGGGTTTACCGAGAATCTTTAAGAGTTTTTACTCGTTTTGGATGATCGATTGTCAGGTTAACGAGGAAGGCACCTTTCTTATCTATTTAGATCCACTATGCAGTGGATAAGCTAATCGAAATAGGTATCGGAGGACTGATCAGAATCCATGGATTATCTTTAGGCATAATTTCATATGAAGACCCGAAATTTACTAACGGGTTGGTAACATCTGCTCCAAATGTTGGGGACCAACTTGAGATTGAGTCCAACGGATCACCCTCAACTCGAGTGGGTGAAACAAGAAAAATGATTTGATCTTAGAAAGTTAGTTGGGAGTAAGGGTAGTATTTAACTATGATCATCCCTTTAGCAGGATTGACAATAAGTGATAAGAGTTGTGTTGACGTATAGTTGTGACTGGTAAGATATGAACCTTTAAGATCAATATCCGTAAGTGAGACCAATATTATAAAACAAATGTTGATTGAGGCAGAATAATCGTTTGGGAACCTAGGGTAATGATCAATGTCCATAATTAAGCTTTGATTGTATGAATTTTGAAAGATTGACAGGAGGAGTGCCTATAGTGATTTCACTTAAGTGGATTCAAGCGAAAAAGATAAACTCTTGTAAAAATTAAGTTTCTGAAGAAGTTCAAAGATGATGAGTTAGATAATCCTACCCAACGTGGTTTGATTTTAGTTGACCTTAAGGAATGTTACGCCATTTTACTTGGAGACTTGAAATGTGTGAATATGATATAACCTGGAAGAGTAGACTAAGCCCAAATGGACTGAGCCTATGATTGAATACCTTAAGTAGGAAGTTGATGCATGTTATAATAAAGTTAGTGTTGACTTTGGTGTTAGCAGTGGAAGTTAGATGTTGGAGAAGGTTTTCTAATGGATCTATATTGAGAAGTGAAGAGATTAAGTGTTGATTTTGTTCTTTAAAGTGCAATAGACTAAGGTGAAATGTCGAAGGTAGTGGGGATAATATGGTGGTGAAAAGTCTTGAGGATAAATAGAATGATATAGAGATGGATTATGTTATAAAATTAGGAATAAAATAAATGAAGCGACAAAAAACACAATCTAGGACATAGGGATTAAGAAATCATGTCTAGTTTTGAGTCACGAAATTTTAAGGACGAAATTTTTTAAGTGGGGTAGTAATGTAACACCCCAGTTTTTACTATTCTTCAATAATAGTAAATATGTGTATATGTTTATTTTTTTTGTTTATTTTTATGTGATTTGGTTTGAGTAATTTTAATTACTCATTTAAAATTTGTTTTTGAGTGCGTTAATACCGTCTTATGTCAGTGTAGGCACGATTACTAGACAATAATATTATGTTATTGCCACTAGTAGTATTCGTTTAGAAAAATATTTTTAATAATATGATTTAAAGAAAATTAGTTTCCTATTTGACTCTATTTAATTTTAGATTTGAAAATGTATTGGTTTAAAATTAATTGGAGATTAAATTTTGGACCATTAATTTTCTTAGTTGATCAGTTCAACTATCACTCTTGACACTAAATAAAATTTTGAAAGTATATTTTTGTGACTAATTGTTTTTAGATCTAAGGGTTAATATTATTCCTTTTATTTTAAACTCAATCTCAACCACACATTTACATATTATTAGCTAAAAGACAAAGGAAATAAAATACTTTTTCTCTTTCCTACCTCTCATCAGCGTCCCCCCCCCCCCCCCACCCCACTCTACTCTTTTCTCTCTTTCCTTTTCTCCCTTCTTTTACTTCTGATTTCTTCTTCCTCAAACACCAAAACTTCCTCCCACTCCAAGCTCATCTCCTGCCTTCACTAAATCGATCATGCGCCGCCCCTGGGAACTCGTCGGACGCCGCAGGGAAGGGAAGGCGTGCCACCTGCACACGTTTGCCTCTGCAGCCCGTGCGAAAACGAGACCTCCGCCGCTATGTTCTCGATCTCCGTCGCGGTAAGGATTTTCGCCGCCCTTTCTTGGTGGTTCCACTATCCTTTAATGTTTTAAACTCTCTTCCTTTCTTCTAAGAAGCTTAGCTCTTCTTGTTTGGTCATGGTGGTTGCAGAACGGACCCCCGCCGCCTCTCCACCGCGTTGTTGTCGTCGCCGCCGCGAGTCCATCACAGCACCACCGCGTGCTTCTTCCTCTTCTTAGGTGAGTGGATTTCATCTTTCCTTGTCAATCATTCAAAACCCCAATTTTGAAACCCCAACCCTCATTTCGAAATTGGATCCTAAATCCCCAAATTGATGGTATTGATTTCAAATTGGATATGTCAATTTCAAATTCCCTATGCTAATTGGTCAAATCCTCTTTAAATTCGGATTCCCCCAATTTCACTCAAAACCATAAATTTTCATTTTTCTCTAATCATGAAATTGATTCTGTTTTAGTATAATTAAGGCTCTTGATTGATGATTTCTAAGTTCAATTTCATGATACTCTAATCAAATCAGATTTTCCCCAATTTTGTTTAAAACCTTAATTTCCCAATTTGAAACATTAGTCAAATTATGTTGATTTCTCAAACTTGATTATATTTTAATGTGATTAAAGTTGTTAATTTATGACTCCCTAGCCTAATTTCATATTGATTTGATCAAAATTGGTTTTCCTAAATTCCTAATGAACTCTAAAACCCCAATCGGTTTTTAAGTGAAAACCAATATTGTTTCCTTAGTTGAATCAATTATTTAAGTTGTATAAACTTATATTTTGGGATGATAATTTCTGATTTGTATTGTGTTGGATATTGGTTTTTATGATGGCCGATTTTCCAGCTATGTGCATGTGATTGTCATAGTTGAAGGAGAAGAGGGTAAAAGGTTGGAGCTGTCTTGGAATTTCCTAAGTGTGTGGCCAAGTGTTAGAGTAATCTGGAGCATCATGTCAATTGAGGTGTAATTTGATGCTAATTCGTTGTGAAGGAAACAAAATGTTGGAACGTCAAAAGACTGATCTTTATTTCTTCTGCTATAGGTAAAGGGAGATTGCCTGAGGGATTTTCGGTAACTGCATGTTATTTGTGTGTCGTATTTGAGTTTATCTGTTGTGATGTTTGGTGTCAAATTAAGTTGTTATATGAATGTTATGTGGTTTTTAATGTTTTTTGTGAAAGCATGATTAAACTGTGATGTATGGATATCTGCTATATATGGATTATCTGTTGTTTAGTTGATTGACTGAGAAGCTTGACATTGGTCAGTTCTCAATTAAATTAAAGATAAAAGCGTTGAAAAAGCTTGAGGAGAAATTTAAATGATTTGATTTATGGAAGAAATATATTCAAAGTATTTATATTTGATGATGTTTTGGAGAAAAGAGTGATTTATGAGTAAATGGTGAGGACGACATCTTGAAAATATTTCAGTTATGTTGTCCTTTCCAAACAAATTCAAAAATAATTTTATTACAGAGTTTGAGAAATTACTTTATTATGAAAGTCGTGTTTTGACTTAAAAATGTTTTAAAACATCAAACAACGGACAATTCCGTCAATATTTATGAAAGTATTTTTTTAAAAAGGGTAATATTGAGTAATACTGAGAATTTGTCTCAAATGAGGTTTCCAAGTTCAAATTAATGAGTTTTGAACAAAATGAGTTTGAAGGGATTTTTGACACGTTTACAAAACAAATTTCCAACGTAAAATGATTTTTGGTAAACAACGAGTTATTTCCACCAACTTGGATGAGTTGAGGAAACTTTGGTTTTGTTTTGTATTTCACAAAACGAAAATGGTTTAAACAAACCTAGAAGCCGAGACGTCAGGGTTCTAGTGTTCTATGATATGGGCCCAGGGTCCGAAAGGTGAAGTTATGGACTAAATGTCCTATAAACCATATATTTGGTTTTGTGCACTAAAATCTACGTATCTAAGACTGGTGCATCGGTCCAGATTTTGTAATTTGCACACTTTTGACTTGGATTCAATTGTGGTTTGAAAGAGGTATTAAACTTGAAAGTTTAAAATGGTGATGTGGTCATGAGACTTTTAGCCCCGTCACATAAAGATTGAACACAAAGAAAACAACGAGATCAAAACGCTTTACATGCATTCCAGGGCAGACGTGCCTTTGCATAGGACTTGAATGCTTGATGGCAAGTATTCATGACGTTTGCATCACTGAGCCTGATGGATATATGACCACGAAAACCATGTGCTATACGTAGTCACCACTTTACCTTGTTTAGGACCGTGGAATGGTTATTTGAACTTTGCCATATCTGGCATTGATTCTGCCTTATTTGGCAATTGGAGCCTGATCATCTCATTTATTTGTTGGTTGGAGCTCCGGAGATTAGGTATCAAAGTTATTTGATGAATATTGAAGTGTCATGGTTTTTAAAATGGTTACGACTGTCGGGTATGAAACCCTTTGATAAATATATTGTTTATCTCTGAATATTCATGCTAAATGGTATTTGAGTGTCGTGCATGTTGTTATCGTGTTTAAATCCATATATTGGTATCTCACCCTTGCATGTATATGTTTTTCTGGTTTTGCTGTTGTACCCTGGTAGACACGTACAGAAGATGCAAAAGAGGTTTCCAGTTTCACTTGGGGAGATTATTCCCAATCCTGGAAGAAGTATAATGTCAGGTATAATGGTGAGAACCATAGGGGTCTTACCCATGAATATCTTTTAGAACATCCAGCTTAGGTTGTGAGATGACGTTGATTAATGTTAGTATTATGTTTATGGCTCGGAGAACCTTTATTTTGATGGAATGTAAATGGCTCGAAGAGCCTTTCTTTTGGAGGAAAAATTTAAAATCTTTTATTTTGGTCAGGTATAGTGTGTTTATGTAAATATTTTCAAAAAAAATATCGTCTTGATGTTTTTTTTGTATGACTGGAACTGCTGGGATGAAAATAGAAATATTTCAGTAGGTGTTTTTATTCTGGGACGTTGGAATTACAGAGGAGACTCTGTCAAAATTTTTGTAAAAATATTCTAGCTTTTTATTCAAATACATTTCTAAAATAAATAGGTTTAAATTTTATCGTAACCGCATTTAACAAATTTTATACCTAAGTTTTATGACCTAAAGTAAATAAATTTCCGAAAGCAACTAGCAAATTTCTTTTTAATTTATTCCGAACGTGTTTACAAAGTAATGCCCAAGGGGATGTTACACAATGGCGTCCCACTGCCTTCCCCATCCCAGATGGAGGTTTCTAATATTCCATCCCATATGTGAATATTTTAATAATTTGATATCTCATCCCAGATGGTGATATCTCTTATCCTATTCCTGGAATAGAATGTATACTGTCATCCCTTCCCGGAAGGTGATGACCAACTCCTGCATAATGCAATATGTCATCCCAGATGACTATCAAGATTTTCAAACTCTATGCGTCATTAACAATAATATTATGTCATGCTAAGGCAACACTGTAACATCATCTAACATACCAATCAACCACAACTCATGAAATCAAACATATTTCTTAACAATAATTAAAGTGAGATTTGCTAAATAATTTTAACATAATGAATTAAACTCAAAAAATAAATCAAAACACCTGTACTAGATGAAACCTTGCGTTAGGGACATGTGACTTTGATTCCAAATAAAAATGGTTTGACTAAGGCAAGGTGAAGTTCACGTACAGAGGACCAAATGGAAACCATAAAGGTGAGTTTAATTTATGTGTGGTTGGAATTGGCAATTTTGCCATAAGAAATTAAATGCCCAGATGAGTAAAAGTCATACTGTTTGGACGAAACTAAGGTTATATGGCAGAGTAAACGAGATATAAGAAAATGTTGGATATTTTGTACTCAAAACCATGAATTAAGTGAGAAAAATTATTTCTTTATAAAGTCAAGGAATCAAATCATCAAACAATATAAACATATTTTTGAGAATCTCAAATTAAGAATCAAGAACCCTAAAATTAATTGTATCATGAAAGTGTGAACAAAGATGTTTTTACTCACCTATTATAGATCTCCAAAAGCTCCAAGTATTATCTACATACCGGTGTTTTACCAATAATTCTTCTTCCTTCCACCGATGTTCTTAGATCCGTGCCAAATAGAGTTGCTGCTCCTCTCCCCTTCTATTTTGTAGTTGGCGGCACTATCTCTAGGTTACAATTCAGTCAATTATAAAAGATTACCACGGTGGGCCTTATTTATGATTAATTGTTGTTGCCCAACCCCTATACGTGTGAGCCTTTCACAAAAGATAGCTTTCTTTTATTTTATCATTATAATTATTCTTTTTTTTCCTTAGAATTCTTGTGGAATTCATGCTGCAACAGTGGAAGTTGCATTTGGCTAAAAGCCAACTCTACAAAATACAAATGAAAGCTATTATGCGGCCCTACTCACTTGGCTTTTAGTTTCATTTAATTTTTTGTTTGTTTATTTTTCTCTAATTTTGTCTTATTATTATTTTTATCAAAATATTATTCAATTTTATATTCTTTTAATATTATAAAACAATTCTGATACATTTTTATACTACCAATTTTTTTTACCTTAAAATTCATACTAACTTATTTTTTTATTAAAATAATTATATTGTAATTTTAGGATGTTACAACTAACAAACAATTTTTCAAGATCAAACACACTAAGCATTGTTTAATAAAAAAGTACAACGAAAACGGATTTATCAATTTTTTAAGCATTATACATTGCAATATAAGATGTGTAAAATCAACAATAAGGCATCAAAATATCAGCTAAAAAAACAATCCAATAAAAAACTAAAAACACAAATAATTGAGAAAATAAAAAAAATTTAACATGAACTTGCAAAGAGGAGGAGCTAGGCGCTGTTGGAGCTGGCGAAGTCGCGACCGTCTGAGTTGGGGTCGAGAGATCGACGTGGGTTACGAGATCTGTTTGGGTCGCTGGGGAGCGTGAGTCGACGTAGGTACAGGTTAAATGCAGCGTTTTGAAGATAACAGCTTCTTGCTTCATAGAACAAACGAAAAAATTCTCTGACTACCTTTCTGATGGTTTGGCTGTACAAAAGGTCACGTCTTTCCCAAAAATGGGATCTTAATTGTTAGAAGCAGCAGATTTGAGGGTTCATCAAAAGATCTAATTTTGATTCCTTGCTCAACAGAGAAAAAGAAATAGAAGAGTCACCTATGCGGCTACTCTTTAATTCTTAATGAAGCTCTTCTAAAATCTGCTACACGTAAACAAGATCAAATTTTCCTAGGGCCATGCCCATGGGAATCAGCGTGTTTTATTAGACACATCATTTTTTTATAGGCAGTTAGGCACAGCCTTAACCGTGGGAAAAATAAAATTTTCCCAAGGCCATGCCATGGGAAACGATGAGATGTCAAATTTTCCCAGGGCCATGCTCGTGGGAAATAGTGTGTTTTGTTAGACACGGCGTTAATCGTGGGAAAAAAAAATCAAATTTTCCCAAAGCCATGCCCGTGGGAAATGGCAAGATGTAATTGCAATGGCTATACCCATGGGAAAACTAGCGGGAAAATTTCGCACCATCCTTTGCCACGGCTCTACCCGTGGGAAACTTAGTCAGAGTATTCTGAGGGTCCTGGGCTGTGGGAAATTTCAAATTTTCCCAAGGCCATGCAACCTTGGATAAAAAGCCCTGGGAAATAACAAAATTTCTTGTAGATTAAGTAACAATTTTGAACCAACTCCTAATACAAGAAAACGTCACATTATCGATGAACCAAAGCCGTCGGTAATGCACAAATGTTGTGAGTATGCACAATTATTGATGGCTTATCAAAAGCAAAGAATTAGTCGACAAAAGGCTCCTCGGTAACTATAATCGATAAACATTGAGAAATGTCGTCAATATATATTTGCAACGACCAATCTGTGGAAAAGTCTATAGGTAAATGTGATTTTTGTCGATGGACATGGTTGTTGGTAGGTAGTTTTCAATTATCGACAAACTACGTCGTTGGTAACTGTGACACCCTCTACCCCGCACGTAATTATAAAGCGATAACATAGAAGGAGATAATTTATTTTTTCAAAATAAGATAAACGCATGCATATCATTTATTAGAAATGGAAACCAACGGGTAAAGGATACCACATTGTAACAAGGTCTCAACGCGGAAAATAAAACATAACAAAGGTTTTTAAAATGAAAGAATAACATAAGCATAACGAAAGATATAAACGAAACCCAACCTCGATGTTACATTACAGAGCTGGTATAACCAATCCCACAAACAACTCGGATAAACAAACTGAAAATAAACATATCTAAACTACGAGTAGAGGCTCCTCAGAGTCACTCCTCAGCAAGCTGCTCGCCGCCTTCTGCATAACCAAAAAGATACATGCAAAGTAAACAACAAAAGACAGGGAGTAAGAACCATAAATATAAAAATAATGGCAACAGGATAGTTAGCAAGATGAACATACAACAAAGCAACATCATACACATCATATCAACAATAATAAGTATATCACATATCACATTCATCAATCAAATAATACAATGCGACTCACTACTCTGAATGCTTGTGGATCCATCTACACTGGATGTACGACTTCGGAGTTACATTTCCACATTAGCCAATAAGCACCAACGCCGGGGCAGTTCACCTTACCATGGGTGGACCCCTAGGAAAATTGATGCACCATACTCTAGGATGCGCCACCACGGGGGGCCACGATTCGCCTAACTCTCGGATGAATCACCACGGACTGTCAGACCGCCTTACTCTCAGATGACCCCCCCCCCTATGTCGTACCTCCCCCTAATAACTTCATGCATGATGCATGAACACAAACAACCACCCTTTTACCCACCACCTCCATCAACACCATTTATTATGGCATAACGTCTTTGGCCAACAAGCAACATAGATAACATCATCTTTAATCTTTTAACTTTAAATGTTAAACAACACTCTGGCCAAAAAGCACCAGAGCTCAACACCTTGACCATTAAGCAGCAAGGTCCCCTTTGGCCACTCAGCTACCAAGGTACTACATCAACAATGTTATATTCTCACATTAGTTATTAACACTCTGGTTCTTAAGCACCAGAGCTCAACATCTTGAACATTAAGCATCAAGGCCCCCTTGGCCCTTCGACTACCAATGTACATTATCATCTTTAAGTTATCTAGCTTGTCTTCACTTTGTTTGGTGTCTTCTTTTATTATTATTAGGGACAACGGGGGTGAACCACCCCTGTCCAGCTTTCTGCATTCTGGTCAACACAGGGAAGCACGGTCGTGCTTCCCCCAGCACAAGCCTGCTGACTGATAAGTCAAGCATGGTCGTGCAGACCGTTGAGCACGACCGTGCTCAATGGAGCGTGGCCGTACTGCTTCTGGGCATAAGAGTTGAACAACTCTCACTATGTTTCCTAGGGCATTCAATGATCAAACCTATTGGCTTAAGCTACATCATCAATCATCAGTTTCATCATTCTTAATTGTTCTTCATATCTTAACATTATGGGGAATTAATCCTTTAATCACAGCTTCATTATTAATGTCCCTAGAACACTCACTATTCAATCCTAGGGTCTTTAACTAAGCCCTATGAACATAACCTTGTCTCTCATACTATATTCATGTCTTATGAACGATTGGGACAACATCCCTTAAATCTCATTTATCATTGTTAATATATTTTAACATCATTAACAAGACCTATCAATTAATTAGAGACTTATTAACATCATTATTGGCATTAACATCCTCAACAATCAACACTCTTTAAGAGCACAACATCATCATCATTATCATGGCAGCATTCTCATCAAAACAAAATCATCATCATAGCATTCATCATCATGAACATTCACTCATGGCATTCATCAAACATATCAACATCACCATCATAGTAACAAGTCTCAACACGCCAAACATAAACAGTTAAACATACAGATATCAAATAGGCAAATATAAACATGTTATCAAGAAAATAGTCATATAGGCATTTAATCAAACACCAGGAACATGGATTAACCCTTCATCTTATGCTACCACATAGCCTACATGTTCGTACTAGCCCTTCTCCCGATACCTGGTATGAAGATTCCCACTACGACCACGCAAGCAAACTATCCTCATTCCCTCGAGCGGATCGATGAGTTCCTCAAGCCTTGGCAAAACACAAGAGGATTAACCAATTAATCCCCAATTTAAGAAAAGGGAAAGGAGATTAAAGAGAGGGATAACCATTTTACCTTTAGAGACACTATCGCGTGTGACTTCTCTCCCAAACGAACTCAAGAACACCAAAAACTTCAAAGGGTTCAAGGGAAGAGAAAGGGAAGAGGTTTCTACCACACTAGGATTGCCCAAAGTTCCAAACAGAGGGTTTGTCTCACAACCCTCATGGAACTGTTCTATTTATAGACTCTGTGATCTGAGCACGGGGCTCTCAAATATTGCACTACAAGACCATCTAAAAAATCGAAATGGTCAAAACACATAAAATAAGACTCGTATATAATTCTCTTAGCTTTCCAACGCATCAAAGGCAACCTTAATCGAACATCTAGAACTCAAGATATGGCCAAAACGGTGAAACATGTTACTAGGACTCAAAGGATCGAACCTTTCTAAAGCTAAACTTCCCCAAACATGAACTTAGGCATAAAAAACAAACATAACAAGCATATACAAACATATATATAACATATATATAAATGCATTAAGCTTATTTACGAAAAATGGGGTGTTACAGTAACTCACATAAATTACCAACAAAGTCAGTCGTTGGTAATAATGTTTTTCATTACCGACAGGTCAAGCTCTAAGTAAATTAGATGACAATCAATTGTTCTAGTTACTCACGATTATGTCTGTCGATAACTGTTCATTACCTATGGGGTTGTTTCATTCGGTAGTAACATTTTCTTGTAGTGTTCTTACTTAGGATTTTGAGTATTCTCTTTTTCATTTGCTCTTTTAATACAACATAGGTGATGGAAGAGTAAGAGTTTCGTTGATTCAAAAGAATGCTGAAAGGTTGACACCTTTCATCTAACCATAGAACATTCATCTAACACCTTTTATCATAGACTTGTGTTACATGCAACCTTGAAAAAGGAAAACCTCAAACAACCAAACGTGGAAGACAAAAATAATTCATGCAACAACCAAACAAAAATGCAACTATATAATGCAAAACGAGATGCAACAAAACACATGAAAGACAAAGAATTCAAGAAGCAAAATTGTATGGGTATCAAAACATTGAAGAAAAGGTAAAGGAGATTAAAGAGAGGGATAACCAGTTTAACTTTAGAGACACTAGCGCGTGACTTCTCTCCCAAACGAACTCAAGAACACCAAGAACTTTAAAGGGTTCAATGAAAGAGAAAGGGAAGAGGTTTCTGTCGCACTATGATTGCTCAAAGTGCCAAAAAGAGGGTTTGGCTCGCAACCTTCACGAAATTGTTCTATTTATAGACTCTATGACCTGAGCACGGGGCTCTCAAAGATTGCATTTCAAGACCATTTAAACGACCGAATTGGCCAAAATACAAGAAATAATACTTGTAGATAATTATCTTAGCCTTCCAACGCATCAAAGATCACCTTAATCGGGCATCTAGAACTCAAGATATGGCCAAAACAATGAAAAATGTTACTAGGACTCTAAAAGGACGACTAAACCTTTCTAAAGCTAAACTTCCCCAAACATGAACTTAGGCATCAAAAACAAACATAACAAGCATATGCAAACATATATAAATGCATTAAGCTTATTTACGGAAAATGTGGGGTTACAATTCCACCACATTATAAAAATTTCGTCCTCGAAATTTCCATCACCTTGATTGGGCTTACTTCCACCAATTAGGCACATAACCTCAGATCAAGTCCTCAGACTCGGAGGCTCCAACCAAGCCTGAAGAACTAAAGGTTCTTAACACTAAGCATCATTATCTATAATAAATATAGATAATTCAAACAAGAGCACACAGAAGACTCGCAATAGACTCATACCATGGCCTGATAGGACAGACCCGTTCTGATACCACTAAATATGACACCCTCTAACCCGCACGTAATTATAAAGCGATAACATAGAAGGAAATAATTTAATTTTTCAAAATAAGATAAACACATGCATATCATTTATTAGAAATGGAAACCAACGGGTAAAGGATACCACATTGTAACAAGGTCTCAACGCGGAAAATAAAACATAACAAAGGTTTTTAAAATGAAAGACATAACATAAGCATAACGAAAGATATAAACGAAACTCAACCCCGATGTTACATTACAGAGCTGGTATAACCAATCCGACAAACAACTCGTACAAACAAACTGAAAATAAACATAACTAAACTACGAGTAGAGGCTCCTCAGAGTCACTCCTCAGCAAGCTGCTCGCTGCCTTCTGCATAACCAAAAAGATACATGCAAAGAAAACAACAAAAGACGGGGAGTAAGAACCATAAATATAAACATAACAGCAACAAGCAAGATGAACATACAACAAAGCAACATCATACACATCATATCAACAATAATAAGTATATCACATATCACATTCATCAATCATATAATGCAATGCGACTCACTACTCCGAATGTATGTGGATCCATCTACACCGGGCGTACGACTTCGGAGTTACATTTCCACATTGGTCAATAAGCACCAACGTCGGGGAAGTTCACCTTACCATGGGTGGTCCCCTAGGAAAACCGACGCACCATACTCTAGGATGCGCCACCACAGGGGGCCACAATTCACCTAACTCTCAGATGAATCACCACGGACGGTCAGATCGCCTTACTCTCGGACGACATCCCCTATGTCGTACCTCCCCCTAATAACTTCATGCATGATGCATGCACACAAACAACCAACCGTTTACCCACCATCTCCATCAACACCATTTATTATGGCTTAAGGTCTTTGGCCAACAAGCACCAAAGATAACATTATCTTTAATCTTTTAACTTTAAACGTTAGACAACACTCTGGCCAAAAACTCCAGAGCTCAACACCTTGACCATTAAGCATCAAGGCCCCCTTGACCACTCGACTACCTTAAGGTACATTATCATCTTTAAGTTATCTAGCTTGTCATCACTTTGTTTGGTGTCTTCTTTTATTATTATTAGGGACAAATTGGGTGAACCACCCCTTTCCAGCTTTCTGCGTTCTGGTCAGCACATGGAAGCACGGGCGTGCTGACTGATAAGTCAAGCACGGCCGTGCTAACTGTTGAGCACAGCCGTGCTCATTGGAGTGTGGACGTACTGTTTCTGGGCAGAAGGTGTAACGCCATTCGTTACATTAGTAGCTCAAATTAATTTTCTATAAAATCCTTTAAAACATTTAAATTAAATAATCAAGTCGTAAATTTTTTTACAATAAATTTAAGTCTGAAAGTATCTCGTATATTCAAAATAATTAAATATAGTAACCATGCTAAATAAATCCTTATATCCAAATAAAAGAAGGCCTCATAAATTTTAATTGATGAAAACCACATAACTCTTTTACAGTTGTTTTTGCCTCAAAACCCAGGCGTGTAATAAACCCCAAAAGAAATAAAAAGAAATAAAAATAAACTATAATTAATATCTTCAAGACTCTCTCAAGACACTGCATCATCTATCTCATCACCTGTAAACTCTGAAATACAACACCACTAATGAGATTTATAATCGCAGTAAGTAAACACAGTTCTCGAAAAGATGTTGCTTTCAGCCGGCGCGGTAACCAGAAAAACAATCATAATAATCCGCCATTTTTAAAAAACAATATAATCTCCAAGTATGTCAAATAATAACATAAATGAACCAGAACACATACAATAATATCAATACAACAAACATATGAGTGTAATGACATCTCATTGTTTTCTCTTCATAGGAGTCCCTTTGCCATTGCCTCGCATTAGGCCAATATGTAATCGCTACGAGTTAGGCCTTTTGCCATCTCTACGAAGGAAGCATCCATAATCTTGCAATGTCCAACATTGCCTTCTCCATGTAGGAGGCCCTTTGCCATTGCTACGAGTTAGGCCCTTTGCCATCTCTACGAAGGAGGTACCGTACCCTTGCAATAGTCATTATTGCCTTCTCCTCGAGGGAGGCCCTTTGTCATTGTCTCGCATTAGGCCAGTCTGACATCGTTACGAGTTAGACCCTCTGCCATCTCCTCGAAGGAGGTATCTCAAACGATTATCTCTTCCCAAGGGAGATAATCAATCACACGCATTAACATTCATCAAGTCATATCAAAATAACATTAAGGCATCACATATCACAAAAGACATACCAAATCATAATAATCATACCACTCATTATGTAAATAATCAGTCTAATTATAATTAATCACCAATAAAATATCAATTTCATTTTAAGGATAAAACCCCAAATAATTACCGATTAATTTCATACTCAACACTCTTTAAAATCTATATCATGGAAGTTTAAGAAAAAAAAGTTGTTTACTTACTTCACGTAAACCTCCGAAAAACTCTTAAAATTATGTAAGATAAATGCAAGCGCTACACCACCGACCATTCTTTTCTACACTGACTTTCTTTGATCTTTATAACGAACGAAAAGATTGTTGTGCGGTGCTAAACTTCTTCTCTCATTTTCTTGAAAACAAGGTTACCTATCTATTAAATATAATTCTTATTCCTTCCCATTTCAACTCTCTTTAATTCATATATAAGAATTGGAAACCAAACCTGTTACACTGCCCTGATCACATGGGCTTGAAATTAGCCTTAATATGTATTAGAATATGGTTCCCTTTTAATGATTTTTTTTATATTATTATTATATTCATTTCCTAGAGAAATCTATTGCTATACGTGGTTTCATTTTTTTTTTAAACAATTATAATAAACTCTTATACTACCAATTTTCTATAATAAACCTTATAATCACTTAATATTTTTATTAAAAAGACTACATTAAATTACATTAAATTTTAGGATGTTACAAAAGGGTTGAACAACCCTCACTATGTTTCCTAGGGCATTCAAATATCAAACCTATTGGCTTAAGCTACATCATCAATCATTAGTTTCATCTTTCTTAATTGTTCTTCATATCTTAACATTATGGGGAATTAATCCTTTAATCACAGCTTCGTTATTAATGTCCCTATAACACTCACTATTCAATCCTAGGGTTTTTAATTAAGTCCTATGAACATAACCTTGCCTCTCATACTATATTCATATCTTATGAACGATTGGGACAACATCCCTTAAATCTCATTTATCATTGTTAACATATTTTAACATCATTAACAAGACCCGTTAATTAATTAGAGACTTATTAACATCATTGTTGGCATTAACAATCCTCAACAATCAGCACTCTTTAAGAGAACAACATCATCATCATTATCATGGCATCATTCTCATCAAAACAACATCATCATCATAGCATTCATCATCATGAACATTCACTCATGGCATTCATCAAACATATCAACATCACAATCATAGAAACAAGTCTAAACACGCCAAACATAAACACTTAAACATACAAATATCAAATAGGAAAATATAAACATGTTATTAAGCAAACAGTCATATAGGCATTTAATCAAACACCAGGGTCCTGGGTTAATATTTCATCTTACGCTACCCCATAGCCTACATATTCATACTAGCCATTCTCCCCATAACTGGTATGAAGATTCCCACTACGACCGCGCAGGCAAACTATCCTCGTTCCCTCGAGCGGCTTGATGAGTTCCTCAAGCCTTGGCCAAACACAAGAAGATTAACCAATTAATCTCCAATTTAAGAAAAGGGAGAGGAGATTAAAGTGAGGGATAGCCGGTTTACCTTTAGAGACACTAGTGCGCGTGACTTCTCTCCCAAACGGATTCAAGAACACCAAGAACTTCAAAGGGCTCAAGGGAAGAGGTTTCTTCCGCACTAGGATTACCCAAAGTGCCAAAAAGAGGGTTTGGCTCGCAACCCTCACAGAACTGTTCTATTTATAGACTTTGTGACTTGAGCATGGGGCTCCCAAATATTGCAATGCAAGACCATCTAAACGATCGAGTTGGCCAAAACACATAAAATAAGACTTGTATATAATTCTCTTAGCTTTCCAACGCATCAAAGATCATCTTAATCGGACATCTAAAACTCAATATATGGCCAAAACGGTGAAACATGTTACTAGGACTCTAAAAGGATTGAACCTTAGCTAAACTTCCCCAAACATGAACTTAGGCATAAAAAACAAACACAACAAGCATATACAAACATATATATAACATATATAAATGCATTAAGCTTATTTACGAAAAATGGGGTGTTACAATAACTCACATAAATTACCAACAAAATCGGTCGTTGGTAATGATGTTTTTCATCACCGACAGCTCTCAGTAAATTAGATGACAATCAATTGTTCTAGTTACTCACAATTATGTCTGTCGATAACCATTCATAACCTATAGGGTTGTTTCAGTCGGTAGTAACATTTTCTTGTAGTGTTCTTACTTCGGATTTTGAGTATTCTCTTTTTCATTTGGTCTTTTAATGCAGCATAGGTGATGGAAGAGTAAGAGTTTCGTTGATTCAAAAGAATGCTGAAAGGTTGACAGTAGGAAGTTGAGAAAACTTAGTTTTTCATTTCATTCAATCTGACTAAAAGATAATAAGATTACAAATATATAGAGGAATTCTGAATGCAACAAAAGTAACGAAAAGAAATTCCAAAGGTCTAAAAAAACATAAAATTGCGGAAAATACCAAAGTTTCAAATAAATAACAAAAAAATTGTCGTTTTGACCCCTTAAATGTGTTAAGTCTCTAAAATGTCTGATGTGCATTTCCCTAAATTTTGATGAGAACTAAATATTGGTTAATGATTTAATTAACCTTCATATTAGTTGCTAACCTATCTATCTAGTGTGCAGATTAAAACTGTAAGAATCATCTCGTCTACTAATGTGACAGAAGCGCTTGTCCACTAAAGTGACAGAAGCGCTCGTCCACTGAAGTGATAGAATCGCAGAAGCGCTCGTCCACTAAAGTGATAGAAGTGTTCGTCCACTAAGGTGACAGAAGCGCTCGTCCACACAAGTCTTTGGACGCAAGTCCTTAATGAGAAGCTTCGTCCAATGACATGGCATATGGAGCTCGTCTACTAGCCCGTCCGAATGTAAAATCTTAAATGGCTAGATGGACGCGGTTATTTTCAAGATGGACGCGCTTATTTTATGAACACGAATTCTATAAGAATTATCAGAACTTATTTCAAGAACCAGAATCAAGAAAAGTCAGAAGTTACTCTCTCAAGCAACCTCGGTTATCAGAACCAAAGACCAGTTAAAGAATGCTTCCAACATGCTTTATTCCCTAGTACCTCTGGTCCTTACACGTAAAGGGAATTGTACTCAGCAAAGTACAAAAAACTCTCTGCACAACTCTGATATGGCTGTATCACGATGCATAAAGCCATGATCCTTCACGTTAGAGTACAGCCAACGTTCCTATTGCATTAATGGCTGCCCAGAACGACTCTATTGCATTTAATGAAGTTCTGCTTGAAGCCAACATCTGAGAAAATGTCTCTAACGGATCCTAAATGCTTGAAGACTATAAATACAGAAGTCATTTAAGAGAATACATAGAGAATACACATAACATTAAAGTGCCATTACTCCGTGCATTAAATTCTTCATTCTTTCATTTGGTATTCTTCAATCATTTGAAGTTATTGCGCAGACTTTCCTAAGCTTTACATTTAAATCACTCTCTAAGTGTTAGTGAAAGTTCTGTCTGTCTGAAGTTGTATTTATTACAAACCAAATCTCTCAAACAAACCCGAGTGAGCCTGAAGAGGCTAAGTGTGCAAAAAATACTTGTCTTAGAGCCTGAAGAGGCTAGGTGTGCAAACAATACTTAACCTGATCAGTTATAGTGGATAAATCTTTGTGCTGCCAAGGACTGGACGTAGCTCTTTGCTTTGAAGAGTGAAACAGAATAAATAACTGTGTCAATCTCTCTTTCCTTATAACCTCTTTAGTCGTTTTAGTTTTCTTATACGTTTATCAAGTGATGTGTTTGTCAAATTAAAGTCAGTGTTAAAATTTCATCAGAAAGGTCACTCGTCTGTCATGTATTTTTCCACTCGTCTGAACTAAGCTTTTGTATGCAAAAATATTTCAATTTTGTTTAAATTCTGATAAACACAATTCAACCACCCTTCTCATATTTATAGTTATATTTCAAAATGATGGAATTTGGCTAAAATTAGGTTTCCATATGAAAAATTGTCCTTGTTTGTAAAAACTGGATACTGTTGCCTTTTAAAGTCACTTTTACACTACATCATCTTTCCTTCACTATCAATTATTTTAAAACCAACTAGTTACAATAGAACATTCATCTGACACCTCTTATCATAGACTTCTGTTACATGCAACCTTGAAAAAGGAAAACCTCAAACAACCAAACGTGGAAGACAAAAATAATTCATGCAACAACCAAACAAAAATGCAACTATATAATGCAAAACGAGATGCAACAAAAACAGGAACGACAAAGAATTCAATAAGCAAAATTGTATGGGTATCAAAACATTGAAGAAAATAAAATAAATGGATAAAAAATAAAAATAAACTTACAGGAAGTAGTAGGGGTGGAGAGATACAATGGTGCAAGTGTGTGGTCAAGTGTTTGAAGGTGGAGGATGCAGAACGAAGGAGAGGGCAGGGTTAGGGCACTGTTATAGATTTCATTTTTAGTGGCTGAAATGATGGCCGTTAAAGTAGTCTTCAAGACAATTGTAGCATTCGAAAAAAAACGTTCACACTTTTATCCTGCAATATAGCGACTGAACATACATCAGTCGCTAACCATTCAATCAATTAAATTAGCTTTTTTTAGTTATTAGGAGAGGGGTTAATGACCAATCTGTAACGACCTTTACATGGAGTGTGTTTGAAAAAGATAAAAGATAATCTGTTTTTGTATAATCGATTATTGTGATAACATATTATAATCAGAATCTGTTTATATTTGGGTATGTTTGCTGAAAAGTGATTTTAAAATAATCTATTTTGTTTGGGTGATGCAAAAATAATCACTTTTACATAATAAATGACGAGAAATGGTACGAAGATATTTGTTTATAATATTTGTTTTTCTTTTAACATTTGATTTTTTTTATACCTTGTCACAATTTTTTTCTATTTATAAAAATTGAATAAAATTTCTGACTTTTTTTTTCATGATTATGGAAAATATGTGAAAATATATTATTTTTTTACAATAGTTAAATAAAAACAATATATATTTTAGTCTAATTACAAAGAGAATTTGAGAGATAAATTTTTTAAAAAAATTGTCACTGCCAACATACGTTTGGGGAGGAATGCATTTAAGCCAGTTGACCATGTCAATTGTCAAAGTGGGCTTCTGTTCAAAAAAGAAAAAGAAAAAGGGGAACAAAGATAGAAAGGTGTGTCTTAAGGTCATTACACGAAAAATCGTCAATAATCCAAAAAAAATATTCACCAAACTGTCCTTACACCTAGCTGGAAGCAAAACAGTTTAAATGAGTTTTAAAAAGTTTTTCTAAAAAATAATTTATAAATTCAAACATAATATTTTTTCACAAAACAGCTTAAACCTTTAAAAAAATAGTCAAATGGAAAAAAATTGATCTTTTCCAAACAAACTCTGTAGTTAGTATTTTGGTCGGCAAACAATATTATATAAATGAACCATCCTTAGCGGTCGGCATGACTGGTTGCTAATAAGTCAAACTATTTTGACTTTTTTTCTCACAGATATTGACCGAATTATTCTAAACCCCACACACACACACACACACACATATATATATATATATATATATATATATATATATATATATATATATATATATTTCAATCACAATTTCAATCCCTAAACTCAATTATTCATGTTTTGCAACCATTTTTTTTAACACTATATGTAACTGATGTTGTTTTGGTCACTATTGTTGGTTTCTAAAAAGCATTTTTCTTATAGTGATCTGATTGTGTTTCTTCCTCCTCCATAATTAAAACAGATCATGAGGACATCTATTTCCATGAGATGGTGATGTGAAGAAAAACACCACAAAAAAAAATTATAATAGAACCTACTATTGTTTATATAAGATTAATTACTTTTGGTTGTCTTTTTCTTGATCCCCTATGTTAGTTTTTTTTAAGCAATGTGACAAGTCGATCATCAAAAATTTATTAATAAAATAAAAAAGAAAACCAGAATATGGGTGGACAAAAACCAAAACCAATGTGAAATAAACGAGAATCAAGCATAACTAGAATTAAGTTTTTTATTCAGACTTAGTTATACTTCTTCTGATATTTGGACGTAATCACCGTGAAACCATCTTCAGCAACATTATTGCTATTCTGTTCTCCTTCTACTGGCATCTTTTTACTTTTTCAACAAAACAGATAAAACATTAAAATAATTCAGAACAACAATTGAAAAAACGCTAAGATCTTAAATATGAACTAGATTTGAATCAATCTCAGGAGTCCCAAGATTCTTACCATTGTGTTAATAAAGATCAAGAGAGGGATAATAATGGATTCGAAAAAAGAAAAAGAAAGGAGAGGGATAATAATAATTAAAAAAACAACTATCTGTTACACTTACTTGGGGGGGAAAATCAAACTAGCTGTCACCACACTCTTCTTTTGCTCTCTTTCATTCATTCATTCTTTCTTTCTTTCTTTTCTTTTTTTTTTGATTTATTCTATTTCTTTTCCTGCAATAATAGCTTATAGCTATAAGAAAAAAGTGCAAATATTCGGTTCTTGAAATAGAAAATGTTGTTTACTGACAAAACAGCTCACGAATGCATTACACCCTCCCACATATGCATCCCTTAATTGGTGATAATGCAATTTATCACTTTTTGTACGATAAAATTTCGAACCAAATTAAATAGCGACATGATTGTTTCTTAGTGATTGTATGAGTAAAAAATTAAAGAAAAAACAAATATTATTTTCCATAGCGAAGTGAGTAGTTGATTAAAAAAGCTCATAAAGGCTGAAAATAAAACAAGGTTTAAACTTAAAAACACCATAATACAATCTATACATATATACTATGTAATATTAATCCAAATCACTCTATGCCCTAAATTAAATAACAAAAGCTAGAATCAAACTAGGATAAAATGTAAAAAGACATGGACAAAAAACAACTGCACAGTCTAACGTACATTACAGCCATTTAATTTCTTAAAGTACTAAAATTACATGTAGAAAGCAACACATTCCAAGACAAAGTGAAGCATGACCGTTTCAAAGACCCCAATTGGTGAAACTGCATCATGGTACCCAGAGGACTTGCCATGCTGAGGAAGAGACTCATCTGGAACCATTACCCTCACAATCATCTTCTGTCCCTTCTCACAGTGCCCTGATGCCCCACTGATGAAGTAGAAAGTCCCTGAGTGGTCCAACCTGAACACAGTGTTGCCATTGTTGGAGAAGAATGTGGGGTGAGTTGCATTGCAGTCCTTGTAATCTGCCTCACCCACCTCCATCACAGAGTCCTTCTTGTACCTAAAATCTGCACACACAAAAATATATCACTTGTTTAAAAGGCGGTCAAGTACTCAAAACTCCCTCCTACTGGGGTTTTGGATAGATATACAGTTTTATCCATGCAAGCGGCCAGACTATTGTCAAGGTTTGAACCTGTGACTTCTAGGTTACAAGACAACAACAACCTTACTATTGTACCAAGGTTATGTAAAAATATATCACTTATTAAAGGGAGTGTCTAGTGCACAAGACTCCCACCCGATGGGGTTTTGGGGAGTAAATAATGTAAGCAGTTTTATTTTCAAAAACAAACGGACTATTTCTGTAATTAATTTGAATTCGTGACCTCCAAGTCACAAGCAACAACCTTACAATTGTGCCAAGATTATGTAAAAATATCCCATTTATGATTTCCTCGTGAAGAAAATTGAGTTTATTGTATTATATGTTATATATATATATATATATATATATATGCATGCATGAGAAGGGAGTGAGTGATATAGTACATACGTATGGAGTCACCAACGTGGAACCTGTTGTTGGAAGCCCAGTCATTGTAGGTGTTGGTGTCATTGGAAGGAGGGACAACCCACCCTTTTGTCCCACCAACTTGGAACTCAAAGGAAGCCACAGAGAAACGTTGAAGACCAGAGAAAATTGCCAAGAGAAGCACAACTAGGGAGATGGAACCGGAACTCATGGAGGAAGAAGAAGCAGCCATATTATGTTAGAAGTATGGAGAGGTAAGAGAGGAATGAGTTCAAAGAGTTTGTGCTGAAAGTGGCGCAATGTGGAGAAAATGGTTGGTTTTAATATTTATATAGATAGATGTTGATAGAGAGTGGCAGAGTTGGTGTTGTAAGAGTTGGATGAGAAATGGAGATAGTGGTAAGTGGGTAGTTACAGTTACAATTTACACACGAGTCATATTTTGGAGCCCTTGGATTTGTTTCACAATTTGACATGGTCTATATGTGGTGTTTGAACGAGCTTATTTAAGCTCATTTTGATTTATCCGATTATCACAACCAAAAATTGCGGCAGGGACGGCGATAAAAGGAGATTTTAAGAAAAAATGTAGAGTCGCCACAAATTTTATTTAATTTAGGAAAACTTGGAAAACCTTTAAAAAATGGTCTTTGAAACCAAGTTGAGTTCGGGAGTCGGTTACGAGTAGGGAAGGTGTTAAACACCCTACATCGCTCATCCTACGAATGGTACCATGAATTAATTGTGCAAAATTAATAACTTTTAAATTATTTATTTTACCCCAAAAGTTTATTTCACGAATAAAGAGATTAGTAATTAATATTTACACTAAAGAGGTTGAACATGGCACATAAGTCCATATGGCAACCTTGAACCTAAGAGGTTGAACATAAAACTTTTCATAAAGCAATCCCAAAATAATATTTAAAAAAAAATATAATAATAATAAACTATTTAATAAAATAAAAATGCGAAAATCAGATTTAATTTCATGGTTTTCTAATTTTAATTATCTTTGCTTTTAATTGTTAAATGTGGACAAGTCCTAGACAAGGTTGAATGTGGCGCAAATCCCCATAGCAACCTTAATTCTAAGGGATTTAACGTGACACTCAAGTCCACAGGACATCCCTAAATAATACTAATTCAATTATTTTGATTAAACTACATTAAAAGGAACACAAAAATAAAGAAAAAAAATAAAATAAAATTTTGGCTTGACGAGATGATTGATCCTGCTCCTACGTATTCCCTACTTCGATAGGGAAACTCAAAGCCACGTAGTTCATATAGAAGATATTTCATTTTTTAGTTGTTTTTAATTTTTTTATGAAAAAGTTTTTTTTATTTTATTTTTTAAAAAAAAGAAGGGTTTTTTTACTTATTTATTATTATGTATTTTTAATTTATTTTTTATATATATAAAACTAATCAAAATAGAACATGGCACATACGTCCATAGAGCTATCTGGAATATCAAGATTGAGTGTGAAACATTTCACAAAGTAATCCCAAAATAAAATAAAATAAAATAATCAGATTTAATTTATTTGTTTTTTTCGTTTTAAAAAAATATTTCTTCTTATTTATCAGACCCACTTGGCTTGGGCCAATAAATTAACCCACTAGCCCAATAACGTACTTAAAATAATTATGCACAAATAAAGGAAGTGAATAAAATAATAATAGATAAAATAACCTACTTAAATATCAAAACATGATGTAAAAATGTTAACAACATGTATCAAGCCTCCTCTGTTTCACCTGCTCGAGAATGGAAAGAAGAACCAGGGTGGTGGTGACCGAACGACGTTCGAGGACGCTTGCCATGAAGAGGCGGCGTTTCGTCTTGGGTCGTCGGCGCGGGTCAGGGAGTAGGACGGTATTGAGACGACGGGTCCGGGTCTGGCCGGTTGAGAGAGATCTGAATCCGGATCTGGGTGAAGTGGGGACCGCGGCTACGACTGAGATGGTGGGTACGAGTGGTGCTGTCGTGGCAACGACGGTGGCGAAAAGGAGATCCGGACAGCGGCTGGTGATGCGGTGGTTTGAAGGAGGTTCTACTTGCAGCGAGAACCCCAAGCCACGGTGTGCAGCGGTGCGATTCGCAGAACGAGGCAGCGTTACAGTGGTTGGGTCGTGCAGGGATGAGTCAAGATCAGACCTGGGCGGTGCGTACACGGAAGCTCGAGGTGAAGGGGGTGGCGGCGCACGGTGGCCACAATGGCACCTCCCTCTCTGTATGTGTTGTATTTATTTCTATTCTCTCTCTTCTCCCTATTCGTTATTCTACTCTCAGTAATTCTATTTCAGAGACATTTTAGAATTTTTTTTTCTCTCACTGCTCTCTGAACTTTTATCTCTGGTCCGCCTATTCTGTAGCCACTACTATGATTTTATAATGTCAATTCGCTCTAATTTTGATCCTAAAAATCTGCCAAGATTAAAATTTCTATCTCTAGTTTGAAGTAAAATCAAAACTGTCGAGCCTTATCTGCAAAAATTAAGGGATTTGCCCCTATTGTGATTTTATAATGCGAATTCGTTCTGATCTTGATCCTAAAAATCTGTCAAGATTAAAATTTCTATTACTGATTTGAAATAGAATCAAAACTGTCGAGCCTTATCTGCAAAAATTAAGGGATTTGTCAACTAGATTCGAATTCAAAATAAGGTGGTTGCTAGGGTTTGTTGGAGGAGGATGAAATGTGTTTAACTGGCCTGGCCCGATTAAAATTCTTTTTATTATTTTTATTTTCTTTGCAATTTTTTTATTTTATTTTATTTTTTTGAAATTTTTAGTGAAAACTAAAAGACCCGGTCAAAATAGGGTGTTCACAGTTACCCCTCTTTACTTGTTCATTACTAAAATACATGAAGAAAGAACATTTTTCATGTGATAGTAGAAAGGAACTAGTAAAGAAAATGAACTCGTATTTTGGCCAGGATGGGAAATAAGCTGGAGAAAGTTCAGCATTAAGCTTTAGAGCTCGAAAAATAAAAATGACAGCGGACCTCAGATCCCGAAAATAAAATTAGTAGTGAGCCTTAGATCTCGAAGAATAAATTTGCAGTGGACCTCAGATCTCAAATATAAAATTAGCAGTGAGCCTTAGAGCTCGAAAAATAATTTTGCAGCAGGCCTTAGATCCCAAATATAAAATTAGCAGTATGCCTCAGAGCTCGAAAAATAAATTTGCAACGGGTCTCAGATCCCAGTAATAAAATTAGCAGTGAGCCTCAGAGCTCCAAAAATAAATTTGCAGCGGGCCTCAAATCCCAAAAATAAAAAATACCAGTGAGCCTCAGAGCTCGAAAAAATAAATTTGCAGCGAACCTCAGAGCTCAAAAAATAAATTTGCAGCGGGCCTCAGATCCCAGAAATAAAATTTGCATCAAGCCTCAGCTCGAAAAATAAAATTGGCAGCGAGCCTCAGAGGTCCAAAAATAAAATGCAGTGCACCTTGAGTCAAAATATGTGAGCCTGGAGCCAAAACAAGTAAGCCATGCATGAGCCTTAAAAATAGGTCATTGATTCAGAAAAAATTTATGATCGGGCCATGACCCGAGAATTTCATGTAGTGGACAAGTGAGCCATGAGCCTTAAAAATAGACCATTGAGTCAGGAAAAAAAATTTATGATTGGGCCATGACCCGAGAATTTCATGCAGTGGACCTTGAGTCAAAACATGTGAGCCTGGAGCCAAAACAAGCAAGCCATGAGCCTTAAAAATAGACCATTGAGTCAGAAAAATTTATGATCGGGCCATGACCCGAGAATTTCATGTAGTGGACAAGTGAGCCATGAGTCTTAAAGATAGACCATTGAGTCAGAAAAAAAAATTTATGATTGGGCCATGACCCGAGATTTCATGTAGGGGACCTTGAGTCAAAAACATGTGAGTCGTGAGCCTTAAAAAAAAAAGACCATTGAGTCCGAAAAATTTTATGATTGGGCCATGACCCGAGAATTTCATGCAGTGGACCTTAAGTCAAAAACATGTGATCCACGAGCCTTAAAAAAAATAGACCATTGAGTCAAAAATTTTTTATGATTGGGCCATGACCCGAGAATTTCATGCAGTGGACCTTGAGTCAAAACATGTAACCATGAGCCTTAAAAAAAATAAAAATAAAAAATTTATGATTGGGCCATGACCCGAGAAATTGATGGACTTTGAGTTAAAACAAGCAAGCCATGAGCCTTATAAAAAAAATAGACCATTGAGTCGAAAATTTTATGATTTGGGCCATGAACTGAGAAATTTATTGAAAACTGCCTTTTTAGAAAATGTGGAACCAAATGCTTCTCAAAAAAGCTTTCACTAATCAAACTCATATTCAAATGGAACCTTTTGCAAAATTCGTCTTGCCTATATCCCTTTTTCACTTGATAATGCCTCCTTCGACTACTACTTCCGAATATCCCTTTCTACCTCTCAATCATTATTGTCCACAAGGATGTCATTTCCTTCAGTTATCGAAGCTTCAAAGTTCTTTTGGTCCGGACTGTTCATCAAAAGATTACCATTAGATGGTTAAATTATACTATTATGTCTAGGTTCATCTTTCTTGAAACATAATATAACAGATATGCATTGATTCAGAAGTGTGATGAAAAAGGATTTGATTGACTCGATAACTTTGACTTATGCGTTTGACTTCACGAGATACGGACAACAAGGAAAGGGACACAAAGGATGGTAGGGATTTCAAAGGGGTTGTTTTCTTAATCTTGATTGTTCTGATCTTAATGAGATTGACCTTTTCTCAACAAGTGGATATCACGATCGAAATTTGCCCCAGTGTAAGGTATTCCAAAACAAAAACTCAAACATGGGTAAACCTTTCAAGAACAAAATTGCCCCGGTGTAAGACGTTCTAGAATAAACACAACCAAGGATACACCTTTTAAGAACGACATTGCCCCCAAAAAAATTGCCCCAGTTTATGGTTCTGAGGATAAAGTTATCCTCATTCAAGCCAAATCTTGCCCTAACTTTTGCTTAGACCGCCCTTTCGAGTTTTCAGGCTAACGAGCTTTTTATTTTTTTTCGAGCAAAGTGCTTGGAAAAGAAAGTATGGATACCTTGTCTCACGTTTAATATTTTATGAAAATAAGAGTAATTCCTCATTGATCAGAATGGACTTTTAAAGCTTGTAACGTGGCCATGGTTTAAGGGTTAAGAAACAAAAGGTATAAAAGGCTCAAACAAGTGTTTAAGGGTGAATGAGCAAAGGATCTTACATCATCAAGAGAATTGCTTTCTTTAACTTGCACACACAACTTTTTTATTTTTCCATTTCATTTTTCTCCTTCTCATCCCTTTTTTTTTCAATTCAATTATATTGCCAACATTGTCTCTTTTTACTTTTAGCATCACATTTTCCTTCTTTTACTTTTTCTTTTGCTTCCTCTTCTTCTTTCTTTTAGCATCTCCTTCAAATTCTTCTTTCTTTTTCCTTCACTTATTGTGGTTGCAATCAATCTTTTATACGAGCCCCCTTTTGCAGGGGTGATCCTTGTCCAAGGTTATTTTGAAAGAATTTATAAGGCTCAACAGGGGTAACAAAGGATAATGATTTTTTTTTTATGAAGGATAGAGAAAGATGGCCAATCTTCATTTCAAATTAGGATTACTCATTTTTTCATAAAGAATTAAACTTGAGACATGGTAAAAAAACACACATTCATTCATTTACTCTTTTTTTCTTTTTTGTTTTCTTTTTTTTTTTCTGGGGCAAATAGGACACGCGCAAAGGGTTTCATCAAGAAAAAAAAAATCCAAGGGCTGGATACCCACATAGTTCCAATGTCAAAGAAAAAAAACCAACAAGAAAGATAGAGGTAAATGAAGAAGCTAAACTATGACGGAATCCATGCAAATTTATTATATTAATGCTTCAAGAAGGATGACAAAAACTTAGATGTCAGCAGATTCTAATCACTAAACACAACAAATAGTTAAACCATCATCATGACAATCTATTGATGAACAAAACAAAATGCCAAATATTGTATTTCCTCAACTACTGTCAAAAGAATCATTTGTAATGATAAGCTCTTCCCCTTGAACACTGACTAGTCCAGATGCTAACAACCTTCTCACAGTGGTCTTGAAATCTTCACAATTATCAATAGAGTGACCACCTACCCCCATGTGAAACTTATAAGTGACATTTGGGTCATACCATACTGGAAATGAGAGTTCCCTTGGGCGCACAGGCTTCTCCGAAAGCATATGGACATCAAATAATCGTTGGAATAACTCATCCTTGGAAATGGATAGCCTTGGGAAAGGTGGTAGGGTTGATGGAGGGCGAAAGTTTCTTCTCATTTGTGGGTTCACTTTGGGTTGGAATTGGCTAGGGTGATTTGGTGGGGAAACAGTGGGATATGATGAGTGTGGTTGTGTGTATGGACAAGGTGATGGTGGAGCTTGGAAAACATTTGTGGGATGGAAGATTTGGTGAGGTGGGTATATGAATGTAGGTGTCTGGTATAGAAACTAAGGATTAGGATCATATGGTGGTGTTTGATATCTTGGGTACAATGTTGAATATTGGGGAATGGTGGTTTCTTGGTGTTGTATGTGATTTGCCTCGGCTTCCTTCTTCCTTGGGTCAACCACTTTTTTCGGCTCTCTACCTTCTGCATCATCAATGGGCAGCTTCCCAGCTTTAGCCAAAATTTCAATTCTCTCCCCTGCAGAGATCAAATCTGAAAAATCTTTATAAGCAACTCCTGCCATTGCCCATATAAAGGGTGCTCCCAGAGTTCCTAAAAAGTACGAGCACGTCTCAGATAATGTCAATGGGGGTTGAACTTGTGCTGCCAAACTTCTCCATCCTTGTGCATACTGCTTGAAGGATTCCTCGTCTCTTTTTTGCATCACAATAAGTTGTTCATAGGTGGGAGCCGTATCCAGATTGTACTTGTATTGATCCATGAACATATCAGCCAATTTTGTCCATCTCGAGATCTTAGAATGATCTAATTGAAGGTACCATTCTAATGCGAGACCCGTCAAACTTTCATGGAAAAAACTGATGAGGAATCTGTCATCCTTAGACCAAATTGCCATTTTGGTGGCATAGCTGATTAAGTGAAATCGTGGATTCTCGTTTCCGTCATACTTGGAAAAATCGGGAACCTTAAAATCCTTGGGGATCATGACTTCCGTGGCAGGACACAATTCCTCTATTTTAAGGGAGCCATAAGCACTAGAACCTCTAATTGCCTTGATCTCCTTTTCCACTTTCTCCATCCATTCCTCCTCCCTTTTGTCCTTGAGAATGGACACATGAGGTTGTTTCCAGGTGAGTCCCACATATCCAGGAGTTTTGTGATAGGCATTTTCCAAAGATTGATATCCTTCTCCGAGGGGAATTACTATTGGCGTTGTGCAATGCGACTGCTCTTGGTAAGGCAACCCCTGAGTAAAGCTTGTACTTATGCTTGAGAAAATTGGTGTTGTTACCATGGAAGAGGTTTGTTGTGAAGTCTTATATGGACCAGCTTCATTTGCACTTCTATTTGTACTAAGCAAACTTAGTGACTCCCTCATATCCTATAATATTGCTTCTAGTCTTGCTTGGGTATCATTCATCTCATCTATTCTTCCTCTCATTCCATCCATTTCCAAACTCAGATTCCTTCCCGCTTCATGATTGCTAGCAGCCATTCTAGCTCTAGTGTTGTGAACACGAGTTTGATTGGTGACTTCTTTTTCTGGGACGCGCAATGATTCAACTTTTCTTCTGTGAGAAAGTCATTCTTGGGATTAAAATAGATAAAATCATCGTCCCTACTTTTTCTTAGATGCAAAACTTATGTTAAGGTGAGACACACACACACACACACACATATATATATATATATATATATATATATATATATATGCTTGAAATGAATCCTTTTTTCTCAAAATATTTTCAATTAAGCTTCTTTTTTTGATTTTTTTAAAGAAATAACAAGAATAAAAATAATGCATGCCATGTTTGGAAATAAAAATGCAAGTTTGTGCATGTGGTGAGTCTTTTTTATTTAAAGTTTAAAAATGCATGAGATACATGAAACAAGTTTTTTTTTTTGAAGGGGAAATTTATGGGAACAAAAAAGAAACATGAAATCAAATTTTTATTTTTATTTTTTTAAAAAAAAGTTGACCATACATCCCTTTTTTTTATAGGTGCAAGAACATGTAGGATAGAGGGAAAAAATGCTCTGTGTCCTAAAATGGTCCACTTTGCCGTAAAGGGTCATGACTCAAAGGGGATTGGCCACTAAGTTGAACTATTAGTAAAAATTTAAGGGTGAATCTAGAATTCTAAAGGTAGTGATCCCCAGATTGCCCCTGTCTCGAAAGGTAAGGACCTGGCTCATGACCCTAGCGACAAGTAGGGATAAACCCTCACAGGATGACTAGTCCATGATACCAGTAACAATCTGCGTGATGACTCATCAAATATCAGAGTGGCACTAGGCCGTTCAATTAATGACAATGCTGAGGCACCACCTAATCCAAAGTTATCCACAAGCTCGGGTATAGAGCTAAAAAGTGTGTGCAGCAAGTGACAGTACAGTGTGTGGAGGGAGCATCAAAACCTATATAGCCTTAAAAACTACGACATACCTTACAAGACAAAGCCAAATATATATACACAAACTAGGGGACATCTACCTTAGGGTTGAGGTATTAAACCAAGATATCATCAATGAAGTATATCAAATAACCAAATAAGGTAAAATATGAATATTAAGGAAAAATTAAAATAAGATAAAGAAAACAAAACTAAGTTATTTTTTAAAAAATAGATGGAGTATTTTTTTCATATATTTTTATCCTTTATTTAAAAAAATAAAATAAAATAAAGGGGGTAAAACAAATAAGTTAAAATTTACTAAAGTTTGAACAATTAAATATAAAAGGCATGACTCTCTTAAAAAAGGTCCCCAGTGGAGTCGCCATCTGTCACAACCAAAAATTGCGGCAGGGACGGCGATAAAAAGAGATTTTAAGAAAAAATGTAGAGTCGCCACAAATTTTATTTAATTTAGGAAAAATTGGAAAACCTTTAAAAAATGGTCTTTGAAACCAAGTTGAGTTCGAGAGTCGGTTATGAGTAGGGAAGGTGTTAAGCACCCTACATCGCCCATCTTACGAATGGTACCGTGAATTAATTGTGCAAAATTAATAACTTTTAAATTATTTATTTTACCCCAAAAGTTATTTCACGAATAAAGAGATTAGTAATTAATATTTACACTTAAGAGGTTAAACATGGCACATAAGTCCATATGACAACCTTGAACCTAAGAGGTTGAACATGAAACTTTTCATAGAGCAATCCCAAAATAATATTAAAAAATATATAATAATAATATACTATTTAATAAAATAAAAATGCGAAAATCAGATTTAATTTCATGGTTTTCTAATTTTAATTATCTTTGATTTTAATTGTTAAATGTGGACAAGTCCTAGACAAGGTTAAATGTGGCACAAATCCCCATAGCAACCTTAATTCTAGGGGATTGAACGTGACAATCAAGTCCACAGGGCATCCCTAAATAATACTAATTCAATTATTTTGATTAAATTACATTAAAAGGAACACAAAAATAAAGAAATAAAATAAAATAAAATTTTGGCTTGACGAGATGATTGATCCCGCTCCTACGTATTCCCTACTTCGATGAGGAAACTCAAAGCCACGTAGTTCTTATAGAAGATATTTCATTTGTTAGTTGTTTTTTAATTTTTTATGAAAAAGATTTTTTTTTATTTTTTTTAAAAAAAAGAAGGGTTTTTTTACTTATTTATTATTATGTATTTTTAATTTATTTTTTATATATAGAAAACTAATCAAAATAGAACATGGCACATGCGTCCATAGAGCTATCCCGAATATAAAGATTGAGTGTGAAACATTTCACAAAGCAATCCCAAAATAAAATAAAAAAAAATAAAAAAAAAATCAGATTTTAATTTTTTTTTTGTTTTAAAAAAATATTTCTTCTTATTTATCAGACCCACTTGGCTTGGGCCAATAAATTAACCCACTAACCCAATAACGTACTTAAAATAATTATGCACAAATAAAGGAAGTGAATAAAATAATAATAGATAAAATAACCTACTTAAATATCAAAACATGATGTAAAAATGTTAACAACATGTATCAAGCCTCCTATGTTTCACCTGCTCGAGAATGGAAAGAAGAACCAAGGTGGTGGTGACCGAACGACGTTCGAGGACGCTTGCCGTGAAGAGGCGGCGTTTCGTCTTGGGTTGGCGGCGCGGGTCAGGGAGCAGGACGGTATTGAGACGACGGGTCCGGGTCTGGCCGGTTGAGAGAGATCTGAATTCGGATTTGGGTGAAGTGGGGACCGCGGCTACGACTGAGATGGTGGGTGCGAGCGGTGCTGTCGTGGCAACGACGGTGGCGAAAAGGAGATCCGGACAGCGGTTGGTGATGCGGTGGTTCGAAGGAGGTTCTACTTGCAGCGAGAACCCCAAGCCACGGTGTGCAGCTGTGCGATTCGCAGAGCGAGGCGGCATTACGGTGGTTGGGTCGTGCAGGGATGAGTCAAGATCGGACCTGGGCGGTGCGTACACGGAAGCTCGAGGTGAAGGGGGTGACGGCGCATGGTGGCCACAGTGGCACCTCCCTCTCTGTATGTGTTGTATTTATTTCTAATCTCTCTCTTCTCCCTATTTGTTATTCTACTCTCAGTAATTCTATTTCAGAGACATTTTGGATTTTTTTTTCTCTCATCACTCTCTGAACTTTTATCTCTAATCCGCCTATTTTGTAGCCTCCACTATGATTTTATAATGTCAATTCGCTCTGATTTTGATCCTAAAAATATGCCAAGATTCAAATTTCTATCTCTAGTTTGAAATAAAATCAAAACTGTCGAGCCTTATCTGCAAAAATTAAGGGATTTGCCCCTATTGTGATTTTATAATGCGAATTCGTTCTGATCTTGATCCTAAAAATCTGCCAAGATTAAAATTTCTATCACTGATTTGAAATAGAATCAAAACTGTCGAGCCTTATCTGCAAAAATTAAGGGATTTGCCAACTAGATTCGAATTCAAAATAAGGTGGCTGCTAGGGTTTGTTGGAGGAGGATGAAATGGGTTTAACTGGCCCAACCCGATTAAAATTCTTTTTATTCTTTTTATTATTTTTATTTTCTTTGCAATTATTTTATTTTATTTTATTTTTTTGAAATTTTTAGTGAAAACTAAAAGACCCGGTCAAAATAGGCTGTTCACACTGATGATATAAGCTCTTATGCAGTGTGTTTGACAGAGATTATAAAAATAACTTATGTTATCCCATAATGAGTTTTTGACTTATTTTCATAAGTCACTGGGAGAAGCTTATGAAATTATCATAAGAGCTTATGCACTAAACATCATCTCCGTGTTTTTCACTATTCGAATTATCTCATGCCCCTTTCTTTCTTTTTATTTCTTTAATCGCTTATAGCATAAGCTTTCATGCAATAAAGTCTTATGTGATAAACTCTTAATTAAGTGATTTACACAAACACATCCTAATTCTCAATTAAATTAACTTTAACTTATTGAAAATATCAGATAGGAAATTTGGCGGGATATATGAAATTCGCGCACGCGCACACACAAGCAAAGCAGCAATGAGATGAAAAAATTCACTGTAATCACGGATTATGGGCCATGATGGCTTGCTCACGCACGGAATAGAAGTTATCTTTTTTTCTTGCTTTGATTGATATTTGACACAGGAAAATGTTGATGAATATCCTCATGTCACTTTACTTTTTATGTGAGACAACGATAGAATTAGCGTATTGCAAACGGTTAGATATAATCTATGAAGTAACACTTCTGGTTTAGGGATGTTCGGACAACGCACGCATGCGACACCTGTACGACACGTGTCCTGTGTTCTTTACCAGATGTTCAATTTAATATATTTTTTTTGATTTAGACACTTAGCCGACCACCTAGCCAATAAGGTGACGTACTACATGCAATTATGTGTTTCGCATTGTTGCTTTACTGAAACAATGTTTTATCGTACAACTTTGTTTTTTAAGTAAAATTTAAGAAGCTATATTTGTTGCATTTCAAAGGCATCCAATTGCAAAGCACATTACGTATGCAGACATGTTATCCTAACAATTAGGTTACACAATCATACTACTGGACAACTCAACTTTAGTGGTACTGTAGCAAGTAATTTTGATCTTTTTCTAAATAAAATATTTAACTTTTTTTAGTATTAACATTTTTGATTAATTACGTACAAATATTTAGTTAATCATATGCAAATATTTGGTTAATTCAATTTATTATATGATTAATGGGTCATCCTGAAACTTGCAATCATCTTTCACAATCATGTAAATATTTGGTTAATTCAGTTCATTATATGGTTAATGGGCAATCCTGAAGCATACAATCATTTTCTACAACCACGTAAATATTTGGTTAATCACGTGCAAATATTTAATTAATTCAATTCAATATATGGTTAATGGGTCATCCTGAAGCTTACAATCATTTTCCACAACCATGTAAATATTTGGTTAATCACATGCAAATATTTGGTTATTTCAGTTCAATATATGGTTAATGGGTCATCCTGAAGCTTACAATCATTTTTCACAACCATGTAAATATTTGGTTAATCACGTGCAAATATTTGGTTAATTCAGTTCGTTATATGGTTAATGGGTCATCCTGAATCTTACATGGTTGTAGAAAACTATTATAAGCATTAGGTTAACCCATTAACCATATAATGAACTGAATTAACCAAATATTTGTACGTGATTAACTAAATATTTACATGGTTGTGGAAAATGATTGTAAGTTTCAGGATGACTGATAACCATATAATGAACCGAATTAACCAAATATTTACACACGATTAACCAAATATTTTCACCTGATTAACCAAACATTTTCACCTAATTAACAAAAAATGTTATTACTAAAAAAAGCTAAATATTTTTTAAAAAAATTAATAGTTAAAAAAAAAAAAGGCCTAATCATTGTTCACACTTCACATATACGAGTAGTGTCAAAAAAAAACATTTCTCTTACGCATGAGATGATAGTATTACGATGGGCTACCTAATTAAGGCCAAGACTTTGATTGCATTTTGCTAGCATAATGGCATATCCATACATTCTTATTCATTTTTCTGTCAATTCCATGAACAAGTTGGTATAGGTGTAAAATACGCAGGCAGGACCAGCAATGATCAATGTGACACAACAAAAGCAGACAAAGTGGAAATGGATTGAACACTATACAATATACATATGACATGATACATTGTCATTGGGATAAAAATATATAACATGATATTCTTATGATGAAGTTTCCAAATCTATTACATGTTCTGACTCTTGATCAGACCCATTAGATTTTCTGCCTTTGAAGGATTTCAAACTAATAATCCTAGCAAAAGCACTCTTTGATCTGATTATTGATGAAGCTTCATGCTTGCAAGCAAGCTCATCAGATAATGTTCTTATGAGATCATCAAAGCGCCTCTTGTAGGTTGGGAACCTTGTGATGTATTTGGCAATCCCTTGGAGCCTGTGTAATAGATATTAAGCCAAAATGAGGGAAAGGGGAAAAATCTTTACTATGTTTGGATGGAGGGTTTTGGAGAAAAAAGAAAATGAAGACTTATTTTTCATTTTTAAATTAAGAAAACTATGAAATGTTTTATAAAAAAATAATAATAATTGGTGATTGAAGGGTTGTATAATTATGTATCATTTTTTTTTATAAAAAAAAAGGTCTCAAATATTGATCCACATATAGATTAGAAAGAATAAACCTTCCAATTCTCCTCCAAAATCAGAACAAAAAGAACTAGTTTTAGCCTGATATGTACCTTCTAGCCAATCCATCAAGCTCACCACGCTTGAGGTCAGAGTCAGGGGCAGGGCCAATAGTTGAATTTTTCACCCTCTTGGGATCACCATACAAGAGAACTAATTTGCGTAAGTAGTCCTCTTCTGACACAGAAAGATTTATTGCTTTTATTTGTTCTTTAAGGATCAAAAGGGGATTAAGGAACCACTCAAAAAATTTCTCCTTTGGTCTGTTTGAGGGAGTTAGTTCAGTATCATCACCTGCATTGGGAAAGTAACCAAAATGATTTCTTCAGGATGATTAAAAGCAAATAACCATAAAAGCCAGAAGCAAAACAAAAATGTTACTTATACACCCAGACTCCAGAAAAGAACTCAAATCATAGTTTATGGTGTCTAGGTGCATGGATGCCTGCATGGTTAATGTTGTCAGATTTGTGGTTAATGATACAAAGTTTGGTTAATGTTGTCGAAATCTCAGATGTTCAAATATCATTCTTGGAAGCAAAACGGGAGTGGGAGGAAGGAAAAGATAACTGCAGCAAGTGCTCCACTTACTTATCAATATACCCATGGAATTGGCTTTTATAGAGCGCAAGAGTGCCTGAAGAAGGAAATATGCTGGCAAACCAATACTAATGACTCTACTTCTTTTACCAGACCTGGCTTCTTCGATGTCTTCGCGTGTTATTAGTCCTTCTGAAACCAGTGTTTCTCCTACATGGTGACATTCCTTGAACAAGCCATTCAATAGCTACACATGTCATGAACAATATTCATTTAGTACAGACTCTCAAACCTGATGCAGTACATGAACATCCAAGGAGGAAAAAGACATATTTGAGCCATGTATCATCTTGATCCAAAATATTACAAAGAATACCTCAAGTGGTTTCAACTCGGGAATATTATCAGTCAATGAAAATGTACGAGAAGGAGCCCTTTGTGGGTTAGTTCTTGTAAAGGAATTCGAATGGTCAGTTGCCCGCGACATTTTATCCTTTTTTCGATATTGAGGCCTATCAAACATCAAATTTATAAAAATTAAGAACACAACTCAAGGGCATTAACTTCTAGTCACAATGATAGTAGCATAGTAGAATAAAACCTAGGGAAGCACGATCTTTCTCGCATGTCAAGAATATCATTGCTGTATTCATCATATAGGGACAAAGCTGCGACAATGAAACAAAGGCCGGACAAGAAAGAAGACTCCTGCATTTCAAAGAAAAGAGCGCATAAATATGCCTAAGTGAAAACCATGCACGGATAGTTTCAGCATAATCTCAAGGTGTTATAGCGTTTTCGTGCAAACTATAATTTAAAAGGGCATTCTTGAAACATGCTTGTAGCCAGGATTAGATAAACTCAACTGTGCAATTTTATGGCATGACTCATTAAAGGTTAAGACTATGATTGTGGTATTCATCAGTCTTATATAGCATATATATTAGTATTTGGGCTTAGCAAACATTACAAGGTAAAATGTTTAAAACTAAGGCAATGGCAGAGGATGTGTTCATGTGAGCAACAGATACCCATCCATGCATCCTCACACTTACCAAGCTGAGATGGCACTAATATTCTTTATTATTTGGATTACATTTCAAATACCACTTTTAACTTTTGTTTATCATATCATATTTATTATCATATCTATCAAGATTTATGATAGAAATGAATAAGCATCAACTCCTTAAGGCTCAAATCTTTCTTTGCAGAAGAGTTGGGCACCAAGGCCTCCGTGTAGCATTGACCTTTTACATGTACAATCTAAATACTACACAGACGGTATTGCTTAAGCTGAACTAGGAATTGAATGCCAAGATTTATCCGAGACAGTAAATGTTAAAAACTTATTTTTTATTTTTGGATCCCAATGTTACACAATTTAACATTGGTCTGTCTTTTGAATAGCAATCAGTCTAGAGAAGTATAGAAGCAGCCAAGTATGCCTACTACCAAAATGCTAAATATTTCACTCATTAGAAAATCAGTCTAACTCTAACCCCAAGCATAACATAATAGGTTATAATAACAATAATATTAAGGACTGACCTGATAAGCAACAACACCTGCATAGGCATCAAGATAATAGCTAGCACAGTAGGGAAAAATAATAGGCTATAATAACAAGAAGATTAATCGAGACTGAAACTTATTTGAGGATTGACCTGATAAGCAACAACACCTGCATAGGCACCAAGAAAAAAACTAGCTAGCACAGATGCCAGAACCGCCCCAACAACAGCCAGTGGCCATAAAAGGATAGCCAGGCCTGCAAACGGCACACATATTGTCTCCAAGAAAAGGCCTTCCCGACCTATGAGATCATGAAATAAACGATTCCACCCTTTTAAAAGCATGTAAGGGCCTTTGCATAAGGCAACAGATGATATGACTGGCATATCAACTATGATCCCAAGAACTGCAGCTATAACAGCACCAGGAAGAGAAAGCAACCTGCATCAAAACCGAGAAAAGAAACGTCATTAAACTTTCACAGCACACTATCATATAGGATAACTCCTCTGCATCAGAAAATGCCATATGAAATATGGAATATTATGAGTCTTATGCTTAGGAAGACTTTTTAAAGCCACAATTTTGTTTTGCTTTGAAGTTCCCAAAATCTACTTGTACAATCATTTATTAGACTTTACAACTCAAACACAAAATGCACAAGAAAGAACAAAAGAAAAGCAATTTAGTTTCACCTGCCTAGCCAAAGTGGCATGACAAGCAAATTTAGGCAGAACAATTAACAGAGAGAATCATGCCGGTTATAAAAGTTTTCATACATCAAATTTAATTGTTTATTGGAGCTGTGTCCCCCATGAAAAGAATTTTCATTCTCAAAGATGCTGTACAGTAACAATGCCTCCTGTCAATATTTTCTATGACAGTAACCTTATAACAGTAACAATGCCTTTTTTCCTCTAGGTGGGTTTGGCTACATGAATCACACAGCATCACTGTACCCTGTCAATTTGATAGTCACAATTTACAAAATCATGCAGGCCAGAGCAAGTGCATAATACTATATACCACCCATTACCCAAAAAACAAAAGAATTGGATGTGTACAAAAGATTCCAAGCTATGAATTTTTTTAGAGGCAGAGTAATAACATAAAACAAACTTGAGAGAAATATAATGACATAAAAACCTGATCTCATAATATTTTCCATTTGGAGGCCCCTCTTCTCGAAGGTCATCCATAACCGAGAAATAAGAATTGAAACAAACATCTCTTACATCCTTGACAATATCAAAGGTCTTTAAAATAGTGCTCCAAGTACCATCCTGTGCATGCAGTATGAAATTTATGTATTGAATAAACCAAAAAAAAAACATTTAAATAACTCCAAAAATAAAACATACAGTAAAACAGTGAAAAAATTTGTCTTCTTTTCCTTCCACTATAGCTTCAAAGGTAGCAAATATTGGTGAAAGAAATCCATAGGCTGCTCCACCTACAATACTTCCAACAATGCCAACCACTGGCCATGAAATCAATAGCACAGGCAGTACACATAAGCACACAAGAAGCTTCAAAAGAGGCCCCAGTTGTTTAGATCTGTAAGTTAGGGAAATCAATATTAGGAAACAATAACAAAAATTAAGGAGCAAGAACATGAGAAGCTGGAAGCCAAGGAAAGCACCTCACAACACAGTAATATGTCCAAATACAGTGTGCAGCCCAAAGACCAATTATGATAGACGAGTTCCCGATTGTCATTATTAAGCATATCAATGGGCAGAGAAGGACACCTGAAGTAATAGTGCAGTATGAGCATTAGTGATTAAGCTTGAGAATCATACTCATGCTGAAACCTTTGCTTAACTCTCTTGAGTTTCTTCAGAATAGTAAGCACAACAAATAAAGCATCTATTTCACATTCTGTAGTGGAAAATTAAACAAGCATACCAGCTGTTTAATTCCTTGGTTTTGCCTTGAATATATCAAAGTCGACCCTATATACTACTATATACTTGTTTGATAATTCAAATCTGTTTTTCTTTCTTTTCAAGTTTCCAAATTCTGCTTTAGTGCTTTTAGATAAAATTTATATTTTGTGATTAATAGACAAAACTGCAATTTTGATCATAAACAAAACACACAATTTTAATTGTTTTCATAATTTATTTATAAGATACAATTACCGTTTGTCAACAAAAAAAGATACAATTACCGAAACGTCATACTACATCTGTTTTTTTTTTTTTTGACGATCATTCTACATCTGTTAGATTGCCATTAATTGAGTAATTTGTTAACAAATATGGAAGATATGCGTGAAATACCAATGTCCACTCCACCATTGTTAAAGGAAAAGAAAGCCAAATAAATTTCCCAGAAAAATGAGTAATTATTTAAACTAACTTGTAATTAAGAAAAAGAAATATGCATGCATAGATGTTTCACTTATAAATTCCTTCTCTTGTATTTCCCAATTAAAACATAACAAAAATAGAAAGCATAGATGAATGGAGTCATAGTCATTGACAATTCACCTTTGATGTTGCCTAGAATCCAAAGGCCAATGAAATAAGGCAAAAACCGAACAAAGCTCCATAATGAAGCCCAAAATCCCTTAGGAGGTTCCATTGCTCACCCACCCAGATATCTGTAAAACAATCACTGCAAACTCATCTTGCTTTAAGCCCCACAATCACTCAAGTGAAAAAAGATTCAAACTTTGCCCATTTTAACCTTCATTGAGAGAAGATAAAGATTGGAAACCATATACCCAGATGATAAAAACAAGTTTTCTGTAAGCACAATAACACAAACTCAAATTGCTCTTCATTCTGTGCCTAATGGCCATAGATGCAGAAAAACAACAGATGGGTCACTCTTAATTTCCATTTTTTCCATTTTGAAACTTTGGAAGATTTGAAAAGGGTATACTGAGATTTTTTTTCTTTTTATTCAATTTTGAGAATGATGAAATAGTTGTTGAGTGTGAAATGAGAGGAATTGTGGTGAATTGAGCGGTTATTTTATGAACAATTGAACATAGAATGAGTAAGCATTATATAGTGCTTAGCCAAATCATCATATCATATCTCCAATATCTCCTTTCTTCTTGACATGTATCATTCTTTTATGCTCAGCTTAGGCTTAAAGCAAAGCAGCTGTAATGTAAATACTGGTGACTTGTGAGGTGTGAATTGTTTTGATTTGAGAAAAGCAACAACCACTTCGAAAGGTGACAAAACAACAAAAGTGTACTTGTACTTGCAATAAATATAAATATTGAAATTTAAAACTTTACTGGTATGTATAATCTGTGTAAAATTTTTTAGATATTCAATCATAATTTATGATTGGTATGAATGACTTTTAGGATAATTAAAATAAGTATAAAATATTTTTAATAATGTGATAAATTTTATTTTAATAATACATGCCAATTAAATTCAAAATAAAATGAGAGGTACACACGACTTTCAATAACTTCTTTTAACACAATTAAGAATTAATGGGTTTCACGTCAAATTCAATCCATAGTTAAGAGTGTATTAGGATAATTTGCATACATGTGAACCATGTAAATTTTATTAGGATTTGATTCATGTATATTATCAATATAAATTTTTATACTATCATTTAATCATAATTATCACAACATTAAAAAATGATTGACTCTTATTATAATTATCCTGAAAATCATACATATATTGATTTGTGAATAATTAACAGTATAAAAAAAAAAACTTTGGCCATATCAATATATCAAAATCAAGCTCACTTTTTCATGAGAAGCCAAATATAAACATTTCTATTGCTCTTTAGGATTCATATGACATTATTAGAATTACAATTCACAATTTCAATTTTAATAATTTGATTTTAAATTCGATATATTATTAGTGTAAGGTTTTTACACCATCAACTAATAACAAATTATTCTATATGTGACTTTTAAGGTAATTATTATAAAATTTAAATATTTTTAGTAATGTAACAATTCATGATTGTTTGCCAGTATAATATTTTTTTACATTGACAATACATGATAATTAAATGCTAATAATATCCATTCAAATCTATACTATATATAAAAGAATGTTCAAGCTAAGGATATTTCAACATGTGTCAATATCTGGTGCAATAGCTTCTCATATAATATTCCAACTTATTCTTTTACTAGTATATGGACCCGTGCCATACACGGGAAATATGATATATTTTAGGATTTTATTAAAAAATATATAATTGATGTTTTCATGTTTTTGGTTCAAACTTTTTTTTGAGAAATTATATAACAAAGATTGTTAAAAAAAATATTTTGTCTTAACCGTCGATCACCAAGTGTAACAGTTATTAACTTAATAATTATTATTGATATTAAAATAAGAAAAATGATTGTTAAGTGTAAATAACGAGTACGTGTTGTCTTATAAATATACACTCTAACTTGTTATTTGTGCCACACACATGGAATATGACAATATTTATGCAATAAAAAAAGAAAGATATAAAGCATATTTTCATGTGGAGAAAAATAAAATAAAGGAATAATATTGTTATTTTGAAAAATATGTTTATTTGGAAATAAAATTTAATGATAACAAAAAAATATTATGTATATAAAAAAAATAAAAAAAATATTGTGTTTAATCAAAAAGATGATGTCTCTCTTTCTTCCACTTCCTAGTATCATATTTCTTTGAACATTTAATAGCAAATATATGTTTCCGAAGCAACAACTGCATTTCAAGCTCATTAATCATTTCTCATTGTTATTTATTTAAACACTAATACGAAACCCAAAGTATTAGTTTCTTTTCTCTTCACCCAAGAGCGCTTGGATGAGATGACATGGATCTCTTCCAGCTTAATCAGAAGTCTCGAGTTCGAATCTTGACCTTGGGAATGCAGCAGCGTTAAAACTCTTGAAGGAGAGCTTTACCGCCTTGTGGTCCTGCCTGGCTTGAGGGACTAGTCTCAGCAGTTGTGCGCGGAGGATACCCTGGGAAACCAAAAGTTTCTTTTCTCTTCAAAATTTGCTTGATTTATTTATCATTTTTTCCCATGCAAATTAATCATTTAAAAAATATATTTATCTATCATATTATTATTTTTATTCTGTCTTGAAAATCATTTTGATTTATTTTCACTTTTTCCCAGGCAAGCCAAACATTTTTAGAAAATATATTCATCTATCATATTATTTTTCTTATCTCTTTAAAATCTATATGATTTTTTTTGGTGAACCCGGTTATCCTCCGACCGGGAGCCAGAGACTAATCCATCGAGGTACTGAGATTCATTTAAGGGAATATTGCTCTCTCCCAACAGATGCTCTTCTATATACATGAGCCAGAAATCGAACCCCTGACTATTTCCCCAGTGCGAGTTAACTATTTTTAGAAAATATATTTATCTATCATATTACTTTTTTTATTCTTACTTGAAAATCTATTTAATTTATTTCTCCTCTTTTTATTATAATTCTCTCTTGAAAATCTATTTGTTTTATTTCATCCTCTTTTTCCGGTGCAAGTTAAATATTTTTATATAATAAAACCTATCATATTATTTTCCATCATAATATATTTCAAATTGTTTCCCACTGTAGTACAAACCTTGGTTCATTTATCATCTATCATATTATTTTTTTCTTCCCTCTCTAGAATATATTTGATTTATTTATCTTCTTTTTCCTATGCAAATTAACCATTTTTAGGAAATATATTTATGTATCATTTTATTATTATTATTATCATTCTCTTTTAAAAATCTAATTGATCTGCTTCATCTCTTTTACTCATCCAAGTTAACCATTTTTAGAAAATATAATTATCTATCATATATATATATATATATATATATATATATATAAAATCTTATTTCTTGAAAATATTTTGATTTATTTATCTCTTTTCCCGTGAAGTTTAACTATTTTTAGAAAACATATTTATCTTTCATATTGTTTTTCATCTCTTTTGAAAATCTTTTTGATTTGTTACTTTTTTTTTGTAAGTTAACGATTTTTAGAAAATATATATAATTATTTATCTATCATATGAAAAAAACTGAAAATACTTTGATTTAATTCTCATCTTTTCACGTTCATGTTAACCATTTTTAGAAAAATATATTTATCAATCATATGAAAAAATCTTTCTTGAAAATATTTTGATTTATTTCTCCTATTTTCTCTTGCGAGTTAATCATTTAAAAAAAATATATATATATCCATCATATTATATTTAACATTTGGTATTTACCCAATATATTTATAAATCATCACTAACCATTTCTTTTTCCACTATCTTAATATTGTACTTCTTCTCTGAACATCTATACTTTACGTACACCTTTATTAAATATTCAATTGTTAGCATTTTGTAATAGTTTAGATTCAAAAATATATATTTGCACTGATACTTTACATTTATTTTCAAACCAGTAATATTTGCATTAATTTGATTTGATAGTCATATGCTATTATAACACTGATTATTCACACCCTTTTTGAAATGAAAAATTAAAACGTAGCATCAAATTCATACCAACATATTAAAATATTCCATAAATACAATATATAATTGAAAACTTTCCCCCTTAAAAAATGGTAGGCTAATAATTGTATATGTCAAATACATGAGGTTGCGACACATCATATTTTTTTGGAGGGAAAACTTTAGAAGATGACACATGGGAGAGGAGTTTAAGGAGAGCTTGACACTTGTAACTTTCTTCTTTTGAGATTATTCTCGATTGTATATAGTATAGATTTTAACTTTTAACTTTTTAATTTTTTATTTCGAATTTCGAATTTCAAGTTTTAAAATGTTTTCAAGACATTTTCTTAATTGCTCATTAATTACTCATATAATTCCCACAAATTGCTATATATAAGTATTGGTTGCAAGGAAATTATATTAATTGACAATCAAAGTGAATACAATCAAAATCCTTTAATACAAAAATTATAACGCATTAGTAGTTTAATGCTATAAAATTTAATTTTAATAATTAATACTTATGAAATTAATTTTTTAATAAAATGTTGAATAAGTAGAATATCTTTTTTTAGATTGGGCGAGTAGAATATTGATAAATAGGTATTAATAAGCATTAATTGCAAGGAAATTATACTGATTGACAATCAAAGTGAATACAATCAAAATCCTTTAATAAAAAAACTATAATGCACAATTTTTTAATGCCATCAGAATTCATTATTATTCATTACAATTAATTATTCATTAGAACCAAGATTCTGCCAACTACTTATTTTCCATCTATAAATTGTTGACCCCTAATCACTATCAGGCATCCATGGAAACAGGGTCATTCTATTGGCAGTCTTCATTATGTATTAGAGATATCTAGTTAGTTACATTAGTTAGAAAGTTAGTTGCTATCATCATTAGCTATATAAACACCTCTTGTACTCTTGTAACTTCACTTAATCATTCTACTATTCTCACTCAATACATTTTCATACTTTTCTCTCTTCTCCTCCATGGATGCCATATTTCCTAATATGGTATCAGAGCGATAATCCACCATGAGAATCTTTCCGCCGCATTCATCCTGAGAAAGTTGTTTGATCAATTGTTGCAACTTTCTTCTTCATCTTTCTCTATTCTCTTTTCCCACCATAGGAGAATTAATTTTCAGATGCATTCTCTTTCTTTATTTTTCTTTCTTTCTTTATTTTCATTTTAATAACTTTCCCGAGAAAACCCTTTATTTTCATTGATATTTACTCCATTTCTTGTTCCATTTCCCCCCTTCCACAAGTGCAATCAAAATCCAGCAAGGGCAGCAACGATGAAGAAGATCATCGTGACAATTATAACTACTTCTACCCTGGTTGCAAGAAAGATGCTAATTGCAAATGTGAAATTTGCTTGGATAGCATGCCACCATTGACCTCCTGCCCATGAGCATATAGAGCTCCCTCTCAATTTTTTTTTACAAGCAATTTGGCATGCAAGTTGTTTCTATTTCTTTTATCAAGATTCACGATGATTGAGAAAAGGAAAAGCAAGCAATAGTGACTATATTAGAATCTATACCTCTTTGCTCTTCTTGCATCTTAGTTATCTTATATGTGACAAGGCAAGTGCAATTCAATTCTTGTTTTAAAATGTAATGGCCATCGATAGGCTGTTCTTGATGGACTCTTCAGCGCATGGGCTCATAGAAAATTCCAGAGAGGAGGTGAACCATATGTTTGATGGAAAGAAGAATGAAGAGGAGTGCGAATCTGAAAAAGAGTCTGAAAATAACGTCAAGGACCGCAGTCTACAAAATTCCCCAAGAAGGGTGAAAGAAAGAAACATGGGAGATCCCTATTCAAAGAACGACGAGGACAACCCAACATCCGTATTTCCCAGTCATTTTTCAAATAATGGTGAGGAAAACCCAAAACCCGTTTACAAACTAAATTCATGAGGCCTATAGAGTTCAATTTGGAGCGACTTTCGACTGATGTTAATTCCAGCGAGTCGACTCATTTCATATAAATTTCATATCTTTGCCAACTTTCATTCTGTCGAAATTCATTTGTATTTTGAATGAAAGCTGTGGAGATGACGGAATAAGATCAAAAAGGTCCAAAAGAAGGTCCAAGACTTTTCATATCTACGAACTTCGATCGTTACCTATATCATTGATTAGATTTTCCTTCATTAGTCGATGTAATTACAGGTTATACATTTGTAATTTTCACTGATTGTTCTTTCTTTTTATCTTATTGTGTTGTTCATCCCAAGCTGGACTTGCTAAGGAGCACTTCCAGCTTGCGGGGGGCTATTAGAGATATCTAGTTAGTTACATTAGTTAGAAAGTTAGTTACTATCATCATTAGCTATATAAACACCTCTTGTACTCATGTAACTTCACTTAATCATTCTACTATTCTCACTCAATACATTTTCATACTTTTCTCTCTTCTCCTCCACGGATACCATATTTTCTAATATTATGTACCACCCGGTACATATGAGCTTTTTCATATGAGAATTCTGTTAACCGTATGTAAAGGGTGTACAAGTTTTGAAGTTATAAGAACAATTGACGGAGTTACTTGTGACACATTTGAAGATGCATGTTATGCCTTAGGTTTATTGGCTGATGACAGAGAATTCATTGATGCCATTACTGAAGCAAGTGAATTAGCATCTAGTCCACAATTGAGAAGGTTGTTTGTTACTTTATTGGTGGCAAATACAATGAGTAAACCAGATGTTGTATGGAACATGTAACACCTCCCTTGGCATTACATGATTTTCTACTTAATCAAGGAAATGAAACAGAAAATAATTTTGCTGGTTACTTTCGAAAATACTTATGTTTTTCATGAACATAACATACCACTCATATAATTATATAAACATATATCACTATTTCATCATCATTATAACTACACCTACAGTTTCACCTACGTCAGGAACCTTATAGTTATGGGTCATTAGTTTTTGAGTTTCTAACTTTTTGTTAAGAAAATAGAAACAGACATATACAATATACGATATCAAAATAAGAAGTTCGGCAGAGATACCACTAATACAAAAAGACTTGGCTCTCATCAGCCGAATATACAAACCAAGTAAAGTTAACACTACCTCAAAAAGACTATATCAACCTAAGCTAGTCATCTAGTGGAATCCATTAGGGAGACCTCCATGGTCATCCCCAGGATCAGAAGGGTTAGGAGACACAACGCCTACAGCCTCATCCACTACTGGACCAACCTCCTCATCTAGCGGGTGGTATTCAGGCACCACTGCCTCATCCTCATACGGATCCTCCTCAATAGGATCCTCCTCGATAAGATCCACCTCCAGGAGCTCCTCCGCGACCATGGTGTCCTCATCATCTTCCTCTCCTCCGTATAGAATTATGGGAGCAGGCATCTCTGGTGCTGGAGATACTGGTGCTACTCCAGGTATGGCATGTAGTGGTGGTGGCTGGTGGTAGGTGTTCCCCGTCTCCACTAGATTCCTCAGCAGTATCCAAATGGGTGGTAGTGGAACTTCGACAGTCTTCACACTCTGAGTACATGTAGTTATCCCTGCATCGACTCCCTTAGTAGATAGTAATGGCCCGGTGTATGTGGCGCTTCGAGCCCTTGGGTGTATCACCCAACCGCCCGCCTCGTCACGAAACTCAAAAGTGTGGGCCAGGAAGCCAGAGTGAATCATGTTGTGTAGCGGATCCATCTATATACTCATAACAAATATACAACAACAGAGAACCAAAGCAAGAAAATAATGCAAAGGTGAGATACCAATGTATGAGTTAAAACATTGCAGTCATATACACGACTCACAGAATAACAACATATGATAGTAACTATGCAAGATATAACCTCATAATTATTTCAATAGGAATTTATACCCGACAACCAAAAAAAATGCAATTTATAAAACATGTCAGGACACTTCAATATCCACTTTCTAAATTCATAATCTCTGGAGATCCTAACTTCTCTTCGTCGAGCGTTATAGGTCACGATAATTCCTATAATACAATTGTTTGGCGTTGGGTGGCCTCTCAAATGGGTCCTTTCCCCAATTGTTCTAGGGTTTCGTATCTCACCTAAATAATATTTGGATAGTTCCTGATTGAGTACATTACGTGCAGGGTAACCGAGTTCCACAAAACTAGATTGCAACCCCGAGCATTTAGTGGATTTAGAGCCCGAATGTCCCTAAAGACAAAAAGACTGAAGAATATGACTTTGGTCCGTAACTATCAAATTTGTCAGTTCACCCTGTGTGAAACTGTAGCTCGATATACAACGACACGTCTGCCAGACTATGCATGTAAAACCAAAGGTTTTTCATTTAGTCTATCTTTTTCACTTCATTCTTTCTTCATCGAGGCTTGAAACTCTCGACTATTTTGTTTTTAGATATCAATTAGACTTTTAATATCAACTTAGGATTTTAAACATCATTAAAGATTTTAAAATTTCTTTCTTTAGCGAACACTAGTCCGACGTCTCAGAAGTCTGGGTTCTCATTAGTAGGAACACTAGCCCGGCATTACCGGTACTCCGAATCCAGCCCAATATCTCGACAATCCAAATTCAGCCCGGGTTTATAGCTCGGTACTCTAGGTTCTTTCCTCTTTCATCTCTTTTCTCCAACTTTTCTATGTTCATGTATTTTCAATAAATCGATTGTCATTAACAAGCAATGACCAGTGTTATGCCTCAGACAATAACAGTCAAACAATGCATCATATAATATATTTTCAACAGTCTACTAATAGCAACACAATATACTTAAAGTCAACACAAACAAATCATATAACTAGTATATGACTACTAGGAACTACTCAGGCAAACTCCCTTTACCTCTGAGTGTTGAGTTTCTTGTTGTGAAAATGATCGTTTAAGATTCAGTTTCCTCCACACGAATCCAAACAACAAACTACACCACAATTCCTTCACAAAACATCATAGACAAGTTAAGTTTTTGAAGAAATCCTACTAACTTTCCTAGGAGTGAAAATCGGTTTCTATAGGAAAAATAGGCTAGGATTTTTAGTTGGATTTAAGCTCTTAGAGTTTGATCATATAGGTACTAAAGAGCATAAAACAAGTGTTTGATTTCACAAAAGAATTAAAAATACCCAACCCACTTTCTCCCACAGTTTCGGCCAACAAAGGGTATAGGGTTTGGGTTTTATTTTTTTTCATCTATACTCTTAAATACATAGAGTTAGAACCTTAAATGGATAACCTAAATGATCACGGTGCAAGAATATCATGCATCAAATTTATTTTTGATTCCATTTTCAATGAATAAGGCAAAATGGACCATTAACAACAAGAACATGAGAAATGAACATGATGAGCAAGAAGAAGAAAAGAGGATCAATGATGGTAAGTTTACCTTAAGCTATGAAAATGGAAGAAGAAGATTCATGATTGATCTTGGTTGAATCTCCTCCAAATGAAACTTAGCTCTTAAGACTTGAGTTTTGTGAAATGAAAGCAAAAGTGAGTGTAGAGAGGGGAGGGGGGGGGGGGGGAGGGTTTGGGTTAGATATAGGATAGATATTTTCTAATTAAGGCTTGGTTTGGATCTTAGTCTCACATTAATAGGTTTTGGGTTAATATAAAATCATATATTAAAGTGGTAATCATGATTTTAAAAGTTATGATGTAACAAATTTTCACAAGTCCCATCAATCACTTTCATCATCTCTGTTTCACATTATCTCGGCACCACATCCCGACTTAGGGTTTTTCCGTGCATCTTCATTAAACATTTCGCCCGAATAAAATATAATATTTTATTTTCGAGTGAAAATTTCAAAATGACTCCTATCACTTAAGAAAAGGGTAAGAATCATTGATTTTTCGTTCACATGTTAAAATTAGGTTTTTTGATCAGTAAATTTTACTGTCAGTGAAAACGCAGACCGGGTTTCGTCTGAATTTTCAACCCAAAATTTAACTGGAACTTCTTACACTAGTATGATCTAGATATGATTTTTTTTTAGTCAAAATCATTTTCTAGTTTTCGGATAAAAATATAAACATATAAATATCTTTAGAGATATTGGAAAGCATTAAAAAAAAATCGGGGTGTTGCATTACTACCCCACTAAAAAAAATTTCATCCTCGAAATTACGCACCTTGAAAAAGGTCAGGATATTGCAATTTCATCTTGTCCTCGGTTTCCCATGTTGCTTCTCCAGTTGTATCATTCCAAATAACCTTGACTAAGGAAATTTGTTTATCCCTGAGTTGCTTAATCATCTTATCCTCGATTTGTACAGGTGAAGTGATGAGTGTGATTTCACCTCATTTTCCATGTACATTTCTGCGTGCATTTGCATATAGTTAGGCCAATTTAGTGTTGATTTTGTATAGTTTTTCCTTTGGAACGGATGAGGTGGTTTCTGTGTGTTGTTTTGCAGGATTTAATGGAAAAATGCTCAGAAATTAGCCTTGATGGAGCTTGGATGAAAAAGAGCCTAAAAAGAAAAGAAATTGAGCCAAGCGGAGTCGGTGATTCGCCCCGCGAGCCTGGATTCGCCCCGCGACCCTGAAAGCTGACTGTTGGAGAAAATGCAAGCCTTTCTGGTTCGCCTCGCGAACCCATGTCTCGCCTCGCGAGTCTGCAAACAGAAGCTATCACACCCAGGCCCTGATGCTCCTCACGGGCGTATTGAAGAAAAACCTTTCGGTCTCGCGTCGCGAAGAAACTCTCGCCTCGCGAGAGCTCAATTCTTTGAAGCAGATTTTTAATATTCGCCTCGCGAGACATGTCTCGCCTCGCGAATGCGCGCATCACTGACTGGTATAAGTTGTTGTTTTAGGGCAGAAAAGAGGAGGTTTTTTGGTGGAGAGAGCACTTGGGGACTTGGAGGCTGCGGCTGAGCTAGGGTTTCGACCCTAGAGGGGAGTTGCTGAGAGGAATTGCTGTGAAGAAGAAGGAAAGCCCCCATGGAGTCTCTCCTCTACTTTTCTCCTATTTCCCTGGTTTGGTTTTCTGTAAATATGAGTAACTGATCCCCCATTGTTGGGGTTAGATGTAGCTTTTCTGAACTTGTTTGTATTTGATTTGGTGTTTTAATGCAAGTCTCTATTTCTTTATGAGTATGTGATTCTGTGCTTAATGCTTTCCTTGGATTAGCTACCCATAGGAATGATATGTTGCTTTGATAGATGACTGGAAGGTTGGTGTTAAGGCATGCTCATGAATCATATGCCAAGTAGTTCAAGAATCTAGACATAGGTGTTGAATGCTTGCAATCTTATAAGTCTTGACTTAATGCAAAATCACAGGTTAATCCACCTAAGGAATTAGGGTTTAATTTGGGGTTTTAGGCTCAATGCACCTAAGGAATTAGGCTTGAGTATTTTAGAAAAGGCTTGATTGTCATAATTGAAGTAGTGCTTGTGTTGATAATCATTTCATTGCAATTAAGGGAGGATTAGTGCAGTCTAACCCTAACAATCTTAGCCACATCTCTGTTTGCATACCAAGTGTTCGATAAAATTCCCAAAAGACCAAAAATATTTTATTTCTTTATTTTCTGTTTAATCTCTCATACTTTAGTTTAGTCTAGATAGTTGTTGAGTTTGCAAATTGGTAATTGACATCCGATCCCTGTGGATACGATAACCGGTCTCATCACCGTATTACTTGATTGCGACGAGGTGCACTTGCCTTTATCATTAAAAATCACGCATCAAGTTTTTGGCGCCGTTGCCGGGGATTGGCTTTGTCAATATCAGTAGTAACAAATGAGGCAACTAGTTTAGACATTTTTTTTTATTTTTATTTCCTGTATATATTTGATATTTTTCTGTATATATTTGATTTTTTTTTTTGTTTTGAGTTCTGTTTTGTAAGGTGGACAAAAGTCATGGAAAATTTTTATTGTCCACCTGATAAGGAAGCTTCCAGTCATGTTTTGGAGGACAACTTGTGGTGGGATGGCGATATAAATTTGGGAGAATTCTTCGAGGAGTTTTCTCTATCTCATAACATCCCATCACGAGTCGATCCTATGACTGGTGAGCTTATATATATATATACCGAGGAGGATTGGGAAACCTTTTGTTCTTATTTACCACCTCCACCACCATGTATGATTCCCATAGAGCCACATGAAGTGGAAGTTGAGAAAAATCTGGTTATGGGAATGGACCAAATTGAAAACGAAGTGGTGGTGGTTAGCGAATCACAACAAGAGGAATTACCTTCCACAAATCCTTGGGAAACAACAAGTGAGAAGGCGGTGCATTTGGAAAGCAATCCCTCCACCATGCATGTTGAGCAATCTGATTTTACTGCATTAAATAATTATGTTGGCCTGCATGCATGTGTGGATACTTGTAAGTTAGCCCCTTCCACTTGTATGTCACACTTCCTCTTGTTAATTCCACTTGACCCGAGAGGAAGTGAGTTTATAATTTTAAAGGTCAATGGAATTTCCACCCAATGGCTGGGTGGAATTGAAAATAAAGTTATTTTCTTGTTACAATCACCATCCCAATTTCCATTTGATCCGGGAGGAGGATCCAGGTGATGCTTTTCAATAAGTCAAGCTAGTGACATTAAAGAAGCGCTTATTGGGAGGCAACCCAATTTTTCTTTTCCTTTTCTTTTTTTTCCTTTTTGTTTAGTTAGAATTGATTTTTGATTTCAGACTCTTGAATAATTTGAGAAGCTCAAGAGTTTTCTTTTACTAATAAAATTGCCAAGTGATTTCAGGGAAAGAAGGAAGGAAGGGAGAGAAAGAAGACAAGGAGAAGAGCAAAAGGGGCAAAGAAAAAGCAAAGTCAGCACCCGCTACCGCCTCGGTAAGCCGTTCCATTTTTCTTTTGTTTTATTTTATTTTTCTTTCCTCTCTCCAACTTGATTGTTTACATTGGGGACAATGTAAATCTTTAAGCTTGGGGTAGGGGTAATCTTTTTGCTTGCATTGTAAATATTGCATTCATATAGGCTTAAGTTGCATGATCGCATGATTCGGTTACCCTTGCTTAGATTGAGCTTATGATTATGAGAGCTAAGTGCCAATTTTTTTTTTGTGATAGTGAATTCTTGAACCCAATTCTGTTTATTCTTGTGATATGGCTGCAAATGAATATGCTTGAGATGATCTTGGATAGTTGATGATTAGCATATGTTTCTTTAGACTTGTGTTTCTCACTGGTTCTTGAACTGATAAATGTGAGCTTTTGAGCCATTAGGGGGTACTCACTAAATCTGCCCCCGTTCTTTGTGTTGAGTGTTGCTCCTCTTGGATGGATTTCTCTAGAACTTGACTTGAAACCATTTTGAAGCTTAAAAATTTTTGGAAACATTTTTGAAAATGATTGAGGCAATAGGTATTTTTCTGGCCTTCTGAGTTTTGAATGATGAAATGCTACCCCTTAGTTGCCCAATTTTGAGCCTGAAAGAATAAAAATGTTTTTCTTGGTACCCTGAAATGTTTTGATAAATAATGTTTGATGGGACCTTCTAAAGTATTACAAAAGGGTAAACAGGTAGTTGAAAAAAGTTTGGGAAAAGAATCAGAAAAAAAATTTCTCGAGTTAAAAAAAAAAAAAAAACTCCCCTTCTCCAAATAAAAGAAAAAAAAAAGGAAGTAAATAGAGAAGGGGATGACAAAAAGAAAAGTGAAAAATAAAAAGAAAAAGAAAGCAAAGAAAGGTGGAAAGTGAATTGAAAACCCAAGAAGGTATTTTAGAAGGTCATGTTTGCAATGCTTGATGTTTATGTAACCTTTTGAAATGTCCTTTTCTTGTTATCCCCACCTAAAGATTAATCCCATGGCCACGTTACAACCAAATAAAGACCTCTTGATTCTTAGGTGTTTTCATAAATAAAGTGGAGATTTGGTTGATAGTCAAGCATATGGTAGGAATCATTCCTTGAGGAAAATGGAGCGAATTGTTATATATACTTGAACACTTGAGTGAGTGAGGCAAGAAAGAGAGCCAAGCAAATAAACAAGCTTGGGGTGAGCTTCAAGTGAGCAAGAGTGCCCGAATCAGTGAGAATGTGAGTCTAGGAAACTTAAGCCCCTAATTGGACTTGAATTGATTGTCTCTTGCTGAATTGTTTGAATTGCCTATTGCTTGGATCATTTACTCGGGTTCTTGGTTCACTATCCATGCTTTGACTGTTTATCTCTTCTGGCCTTAGTGATTGCTTGAGGACAAGCAAAGTCTTAAGCTTGGGGTGATTTGATGAGTGTGATTTCACCTCATTTTCCATGTACATTTCTGCGTGCATTTGCATATAGTTAGGCCAATTTAGTGTTGATTTTGTATAGTTTTTCCTTTGGAACGGATGAGGTGGTTTATGTGTGTTGTTTTGCAGGATTTAATGGAAAAATGCTCAGAAATTAGCCTTGATGGAGCTTGGATGAAAAAGAGCCTAAAAAGAAAAGAAATTGAGCCAAGCGAGTCGGTGATTCGCCCATGAGCCTCGGATTCGCCCGCGACCCGAAAGTCGACTGTTGGAGAAAATGCAAGCCTTTCTGGTTCGCCTCGCGAACCCATGTCTCGCCTCGCGAGTCTGCAAACAGAAGCCATCACGCCCAGGCCCTGATGCTCCTCACGAGCGTATTGAAGAAAAACCTTTCGGTCTCGCGTCGCGAAGAAACTCTCGCCTCGCGAGAGCTCAATTCTCTGAAGCAGATTTTTAATATTCGCCTCGCGAGACATGTCTCGCCTCGCGAATGCGCGCAGCACTGACTGGTATAAGTTGCTGTTTTAGGGCAGAAAAGAGGAGGTTTTTTGGTGGAGAGAGCACTTGGGGACTTGGAGGCTGCGGCTGAGCTAGGGTTTCGACCCTAGAGGGGAGTTGCTGAGAGGAATTACTGTGAAGAAGAAGGAAAGCCCCCATGGAGTCTCTCCTCTACTTTTCTCCTATTTCCCTGGTTTGGTTTTCTGTAAATATGAGTAACTGATCCCCCATTGTTGGGGTTAGATGTAGCTTTTCTGAACTTGTTTGTATTTGATTTGGTGTTTTAATGCAAGTCTCTATTTCTTTATGAGTATGTGATTCTGTGCTTAATGCTTTCCTTGGATTAGCTACCCATAGGAATGATATGTTGCTTTGATAGATGACTGGAAGGTTGGTGTTAAGGCATGCTCATGAATCATATGCCAAGTAGTTCAAGAATCTAGACATAGGTGTTGAATGCTTGCAATCTTATAAGTCTTGACTTAATGCAAAATCACAGGTTAATCCACCTAAGGAATTAGGGTTTAATTTGGGGTTTTAGGCTCAATGCACCTAAGGAATTAGGCTTGAGTATTTTAGAAAAGGCTTGATTGTCATAATTGAAGTAGTGCTTGTGTTGATAATCATTTCATTGCAATTAAGGGAGGATTAGTGCAGTCTAACCCTAACAATCTTAGCCACATCTCTGTTTGCATACCAAGTGTTCGATAAAATTCCCAAAAGACCAAAAATATTTTATTTCTTTATTTTCTGTTTAATCTCTCATACTTTAGTTTAGTCTAGATAGTTGTTGAGCTTGCGAATTGGTAATTGACATCCGATCCCTGTGGATACGATAACCGGTCTCATCACCGTATTACTTGATTGCGACGAGGTGCACTTGCCTTTATCATTAAAAATCACGCATCATGAAGCCTCATAAGACAAGTTTTCTTTTAATTGTACTACGTCGGGTTCGATTACATGCGATGGATCAGGAATATACTTCCTCAGTTGTGAGACATGGAATACATCATGAATATTTGAAAGAAAATGTGGCAAAGCAATTTGGTAAGCTATTGGACCAATATAGCGAAGAATTTGGTAAGGTCCAATGAATTTAGGAGTGAGTTTTCTAGACTTTATAACCCTACCTACCCCAGTCGTGAGTGTGACTCTCAGAAATACGTGTTCACCTTCTTGAAATTCGAGAGGTCGTCTTATTTGATCAGAGTAACTCTTCTGCCTGCTTTGAGTTGCTTTCATTCGTTCACGGATTTGTTTAACCTTCTCCGTCGTTTGTTGCACAATTTCCGGACCGAGAATCGTGCTTTCTCCATCTTGGTACCAACACAACGGTGTTTGACATTTTCGCCCATACAAAGCCTCATAGGGAGCCATCCCTATACTTGCATGAAAACGGTTGTTGTACCTGAATTCAATCAGTGGTAAAAGATAATCCCAACTCCCACGATGGTCTAAGACACATGCTCTCAGCAAGTCTTCTAATGATTGAATTGTCATCTCTGTTTGTCCATCCGTTTGAGGATGATATGCTGAGCTTAAACGCAATTTGGTTCCTAATACTTGATGTAAACTTCCCCAGAAACGTGAAGTGAACTTCGGATCTCGATCCGAAACGATACTCGAAGGCACTTCATGAAGTCTGATCACTTCTTTAATGTAAATATCAGTTAATTTTTCCACAGTGTAATTGGTCTTGACATGCAAGAAATGTGCTGATTTAGTCAACCTGTCAACGATTACCCAAATTGAATCAAAACCTTTGGAAGTTCTGGGTAAAGTTACTACGAAATCCATTGATATGCTATCTCACTTCCATTCAGGTACATCCAACGAAGTAAGCATTCCTCCAGGTCGTTGATGTTCTACCTTTGGTTTTTGACAAGTCAGACATGATGCTATATACTCCACTACTTGTTTTTTCATGCCTGGCCACCAAAACCTTTGTTTTAGATCTTGATACATCTTAGTTGATCCAGGATGAATACTTAAATTGCTCTTGTGTGATTCTTCCAGAATCATCTTCTTCATCTCCGGATTATCTGGTACACAGATTCTTCCCTTGCATCTTAAGATGTTATCCGATCCCAAGCTAAACTCGGTAACTTTTCCTTTTTCCATTAAGTCTTTCTTCTCTTGAATGAATGCATCCATAGATTGTTGTTCTCAGATTTCTTCCATTAATCCACTAGAAATCTTTATCATTCCTAAACTAATTTTCTCTTGGCTTACTTCCATAATTAAATTGAGATCACGGAACTTCTCAATTAATTCGAGTTTTTTTACCATCATAGTTGAGATATGAATAGCTTTTCGGCTCAGTGCATCTGCCACTACGTTCGCTTTTCCTGGATGATATTGTAGCATGAAGTCACATTCCTTTAAAAACTCGATCCATCATCTTTGCCTCATGTTTAACTCTTTTTGGTCAAACAGGTACTTTAAACTCTAGTGGTCACTAAAAACATCAAACTTGGCTCCTTAAAGATGGTGTCTCTAGATTTTTAGTGCAAAACCACAGCAGCTAACTCTAGATCATGCGTCGGATAATTCGTCTCATGAGTCTTCAGTTGACGTGACGCATATGCTACCACCTTTCGATGTTATATTAACACACCGCCTAATCCTTGATGTGAAGCATCGCAATATACTTCATAAGGTTCATTTGGTTCAGGAAGTATTAGTACCGGCGAAGTTGTAAGTCGTTCCTTTATCCTTTGAAAGCTTTCCTCGCACTTTGCAGTCCACACAAAAGGTTGATCTTGTAACGCCCCGATTTCTATGTCTTTCTGTAGCAATAAATACATGTGTATATGTATTAATTTTTGATAAAATCTAGAGAGTGATTTTAAATAAACTAAAATCATTTTCTTATGTTCTTTTACCGTAGGAAGTCACGGTTAAATTTTCGGTTGAAAATTCAGACGAAAGTCGGTTTGCATTTTCACTGCCGGTACAAGTGTACTGAGCAGAAAACCTAATTTGAACCGTGAACAAAACGGTTAGTGTTTTTGTGATGTTTTGTATGATATTGGAAATTTTCAAAAATTTGAGTTCGGAAATAAAATATAATATTTATTCCGGGCGAAATACGATCGGAAACTTGAACCGGATACGCAATGGAGCAGAGTAGGGAGCACAAAAGTGATGAGGTGACATATGAGAGTGAGGTGACTTACTAGGGGGATGGCATAAGTCACATCCTAAAAAGTGGTCATGATGACACTTTTTGAATTATAACATATTATATGCTAAAAAACCCATTTTTCTCTCTCTTCTTCAACCAAACAAGGCATAAGCCAAAACTTGACCATCAAGACTTGCTCCTTCCTTATCTTTCACGCCCTTCTCACCTCTACCTCTATAAATACCCATTTCATTTTCTCTTCATCACTTTCCTACTTCTTCACTTTCTCATTTTTAAGTTTCTAACACTTAAAGTTTCCATTTTTACTTAGTTTCAAGCTTCAAGTTCTTCATACTTTTTCTTTATAGTTTCAAGGGTAACACTCTCTACTCTTCTATTTCAAGTTTTACACTTATTTCATGAGTTTACTCTATGTTTTCTTAAAAAGTTCTTAAAGCTCTTCTAACTTCTAAAATCTCTAGAAAATGGTAGAAAAATTCTTTTGAGTTGAAACTAATTTCTATGAACTTCTATTAATCTCTACTTCCATATTCTAAGAGCTTGAATCAAACAAACATCTCTAACATATTTTTCCAAGGATGGCCGAAACTATGTATTAGTGGCCTAGGAAGTTTTATTTCAACTTTTTGAAAGATGATCATGTATTTGAGCTTCTAGATACCTCTTGATCTTAAATCTAAAGTCTTGGAAAGTTTAAATATTTCTAGGCTATTTATCCTATGATGGCCGAACCTATGATGGTTGTGAACCTAGGATGTTTTGTTTTCATTTTCCAATATGGTCATGGACTTGAGCTCCTTAATAAATTTGGATGCTAAGTCTAAGAGATTGAATAGTTTAAAGTTTCTAGCCTATTTATCCTACGATGGCCGAACCTATGATGGTTGTGAACCTAGGATGTTTTGTTTTCATTTTCCAATATAATCATGAATTTAGACTTCTTGGTATCTTTTAACACTAAATCTAAGAGCTTAGAAGGGTTGGAAATTTCTAGCCTACTTATACTAAAGAGGTCGAAACCCTAAGCATGGATTTAGTGGAATTTTTTTCTATCTTTGTAAAGTGAACCTTGGTTATGAACTCCTAACACTTAAGGATCATTAATCCCTGAGTTGTATTCTTTTTGAAAACCTCTAACCTTATTTTATGCCATGGCCGAACCTATTAGTCACTTCGGTGATGCCCAAGCAGGGGCAATTAGTCACTTCGGTGATGCTATTAGTCACTTCGGTGATGTCCAAGCAGGGACTATTAGTGACTTCGGTGATGTCCAAGCAGAGACTTTTAGTCACTTCGGTGATGCCCAAGCAGGAACTGTCATATAAGTCACGATGGTGATGTCCAAACAGGGACTTTAGTCACGACGGTGATGCCCATGTGGGGGCTTTGAGTTTGATCATCTCTTAGAAAGATGAAGGGATCTCATGAGATTAAGTTTATAGAGCCGGAATATTGAAGTGTCATGCATAATCTTTATAAAAGCTGATTGTACGGGTATGACACCCATTGATATGATACTTGTTGTTTTATTTATTAATATTTGGTAAATGTTAATATGTTGATGTGATGCATGCATATGGTTATTGTAATCTATCCATATATTGGTGTCTCACTCTTGCATATCTTCTTGTTATTTCTCTTTGCTTTTCGGCATCGCTGTATATCTATGAGTTTAGATGGATCCGAACATCCCATTGGTACTGTCGGAATCGAAGACTGAGATCTTCGATGATGCGGGGAATGCGTAGGCATGGCAGATTCACCCCGGATCTACATCGGCTATCTATCATGGATCGATAACCACGCTGGAGAAGAATGTTGAGGGCGAACCATGTCGCAGAGTTTAGACAGTTGAGACGAGGAGGATTGTTCTCCTACCACCTTGGTACTACTTACACGTGCTTGATGAGGTGCCGGAGTACGTGCTGGATGAGGTGCCGGAGTCTAGGGATACCATTATTTGGAGTCGAGCCGGCTTCACCGATTGAGGAGGACCCTAAGGAGTACCTGGAGGATGAGCCCGTGTACCACATATTGGACCACGACGACGATCTTGATGAGGTGCCGGAGTACGTGCTTGATGACGATCCTGATTTTTATGATTCCGACTCTCCTGATGAGGGCGGAGACGTCGTGGACCCATCACCTGGGGTTCTCTTCTTGTGGGAGTGTTCGTGGCGAGTCTTCCATTTAGTCGTTAGTAGTGGCCAGCTTAGGGGTGTATATTTTGTGGTTAGTCTGTCTCGGTCTGACTGTATTTGGCTTCTTAGAGCCACCCTTTTGATGCGTGGTTTCGGACCCTCCCCCTATTTTGCTTTACTTAGTTTACAGCTGTCAACATTATATTTTGTAACTCTGTTATTAATGGCCATCCTGATCAGGCCCTAGTTTCTATACTAAACTCTGAATCCCATTGGATAGATTATATATATATATATATATATATATAGATATATATATATATATATATATATATATATATATATATATGATGTTTACATCTAATGTTCTGAGTGTTCATCACTTACCCTTGTTTTTGAGAATACTCACTTATTAAGAAAATATCATTTACTAGAAGCAACCAGCAATTTAATTATTTTATTTTCCGCAACAAGTAACAAAGTGACACCCCATTTTAGGGTGTTACAGATCTTTCTTTGTAAGTTGAGTTAAAGGCGCTACTATCTTTGAAAAACCTTCAATGAACCTCCGATAATAGCCAGCTAGACAAACAAAGCTTCGAATTTCCATCACCGTCTTTGGTCTTTCCCAAGAAAGTACTGCTTCTACTTTTGCAGGATCTATAACAATTCCTTCTTTAGTGATCACGTGCCCTAAGAACTTCACTTCTTCATGCCAAAACTTGCATTTGGAAAGTTTTACGTATAATACCTTCTCGCGTAGGATTTGTAGGACTTGTCGCAAATGTTCTTCATGTTCCTCATGACTCTTTGAGTAAATGAGAATATCATCGATGAACACTACAACGATCTTATCAAGAAACGGACGAAAAATCCGATTCATGTAGTCCATGAAGACAGCAAGCGCATTCGTCACTCCAAAAGGCATTACGAGATACTCATAATGTCCATAACAAGTTCTGAACGCAGTCTTTGGTATATCTTCTGTCTTCACCATTATTTGGTGATAACCCGTCCTTAGATCGATCTTTGAGAATACCACAGCTCCTCTCAATTGATCCATCAGATCGTCAATGTGTGGCAGAGGATATTTGTTCTCGATTGTCACCTTGTTGAGTTGTCGGAAATCTACGCAGAATCTCGAACCTCCGCCTTTCTTCCTCACTAGCAAAACTGGTGCTCCCCACAGGGATACACTCGGTCGTATGAATTTTTTCGGTACATGGGCGACATTCGCTACGGAACATTGATATCACGAATTGGTGGCAAACCTGGAACATTGTTCGGAAAAATGTCCGGGAACTCTTACTATAGGCACTGTACTCAAATCGATCTCCCCCTCGGCTTCTAAGCTAGATAAAAACAAGCATCCCTGATCTCCTTCTTTCGAAGAAGTTCTTACTTGGTTGGTAGATAAAAATCCAGAAATCTCAGGATCAGGAAAAACTAAAACCTTCTGAGCACACTCTAAAAGGATATGGTTGGAAGATAATCAATCCATGCCTAGAATTACATCTAACTATATTAAAGGCAAGCATATCAGATTCATAAGAAAATATCTATCCTGAATGATTATAGGACAGTTTAGACATATCAAATTTACAACAATGGGTTCAGCAGTAAGGGTTGAAACAATCAAATCATATGTCATGGAAGAAACAGGTAATTTCAAATGTCTCACACACTCCATCGAAATAAAAGAATGCATTGCACCTGAATCAAAAAGTACAGTTAAAAGATTACCAGCTATGCCGCAACCTTGTATGAGATCATCAGACTGTGAAGCTTCAGCACCGCTTATGGTATAAACCCTTCCCTTAGCGGTCGGTTTATTGGTCCTTGAATTTTTAGTAGTTGGTGCAGACCTCTGAGTATTGCAATCACACTTGAAGCATTGTATCCCTTTCAACGAACAATCATTAGTAATATGGTTTGTACTCCCACATTTGTAACACTTCTGAAAATAGCCTTGGCTTTGATTCCACTGACTCCCACTACCAGATGCAGAAGCAACGGGATGGTACGATTCTTGGTTCTGGTTGTTTCCGGGTGGTCTATAGTATGGTTTCCTTTGGACTTGCTTTCCTCTTTGATTCTGGAACTGGTTCTTGAATCTGGATGGGCCTCCAACATCTCCTTGGCTATCTGTTTCCTTCCTCACCTGTTCTACTTTCCAACATATCTCTACTAAAGCTTGGAAATTTCTAATCTGCAGTGGTAATACAGATTCTTTGATTTCAAATCTCAATCTTGCGTCAAACCTCTCACACTTCCAGCTTTCATTAGGTTGTGCTTGAAAGAATCGGAAGTATTTGGCACGCGATTTAAACCTCGCTGCATACTCCTCAACAGATCGATCCTTCTGTTTTAGACTCATGAATTCTTGTTCCTTCTCGATTCCGGCACTTTGAGGAAAATATTTATCCAGAAATGCCTCACGGAAAACATTCCAAGTGATGTCCTGATGATCTGCAGCTAACAGCTGTTTGGTGCCCTTCCACCAGTACTCGGCATCTCCTAAGAGTAGGAAGGTAGCATAAGGAACTTTGACTTCTTATGGCCTATGAATTAGTTCGAAGATTTTCTCCAGTTCTTCCATCCACAGATCTGCTTTGTTAGGGCCAGTCTCTCCGTGAAATTGTGGTGGATTTTGACGTCTGAAAGCCGTCAGACCTCTCCCTTTAGACCCTTGCTCAGCACGATTTTGTTCTTGTTGAGTTTGAGCATTCATTGCAGTTGTTTGAAGGGCAATAGCAGCAACAACATCTGCCATCACTTGTGCTGCGTAATCATTTCCACTAGCATATTCATAATACTCTTCAAAATCACCATGTCCAGTTACTCGACCACCTCTACAGCCCCTTCCAAGGCCGCGACCACGTCCACGTCCACCTTCTATTTCCATAACTGACGTACAAGACATAATCGATTAACCGCATCCCCTAATTGAAACGTATACTCACATAACAACACACATTACTTCTAATAAGTAATTCAAACAAGTCTTAGTCAGAGATCACAAAACTTAGACATAACAGACCTATTCCCAAATATTCCCGAAAGACTTGACCATCTCTGATACCACTAATGTAACACCTCCCTTGGCATTACATGATTTTTTACTTAATCACGGAAATGAAACAAAATAATTTCACTGGTTACTTTTTCGGAAAATACTTATGATTTTTTTTTCATGAACACAACATACCACTCATATAATTATATAAACATATATCACTATTTCATTATCATTATAACTACACCTGCAGTTTCACCTACGTCAGGACCCTTATAGTTACGGGTCATTAGTTTTTGAGTTCTAACTGTTTGTTCAGAAAATACATACAAACATATACAATATACACACTAGTGCAGAAAAGGGATTTAACGTCGGGGATTTAACATCGGTTTCGCTATAGCCGATGTCTAAAACGAGGCGGTGATATTTTTGAAATTCATCTCAAAACTTTTAACATCGGGTTCTTAAATAACCTGATTTTAAAAATATTTAACATCGGTTATTTTTTTAAACCGATGTCTAAAAATAAAAGGAAAAATGAATTTTGAAATTAAATGTAAAACTTTTAACACCGGTCCAATAAATAACCGATGTCGTAACTATTAAACATCGGTTAATAGTAAAAACCGATGTGGTAAATTTAAAGAAAAAATAACAAATAAATAACCAAGTATAAGTTTAGACATCAGTTTTTAGATTAACCGATGTTAAAATTTCAGGCATATTTCAGTTCTTTTCAGTTCCCTCCTTTCTCTGCACGCTACTCAAAGATTTTCGAACCCTACCCTCGCCACTCTCTCTCGTTCTCTTCCACTCTCTTCCATTCTCGCCACTGCCATTGTTATCCTGTTACCAAACGCCACCGCGAGCTCTATCCAGGAGGACGTCACAGCACAACACCGTCGTTCACCTTCGCACCGCATAACACTACCTCACCATCGTGACATCGTTCTGTAAGGTTGTCGTTCTCTATTTGATATGAACCATACGCTGTCGTCCGTCGTTCTCTATTTTCTACATCGGTATGAACCCTATTTCTTCTCCCTTTTGTTCTGGTTGGATAAATTTATTCAACTTGAGTCTTTGAAGCGCTATTTAGTGTTTGCACTATTTAGGATTTGGTAGTCGATTTGAGGTCTTAACCTAGACTTAAGGTTGTTTGTTTTAGATGGAGGAGGCAAAACAAAAATATTAACTTTTTGTTTTTCATTTTTTAGCTGTTTTGCAGTTCAAGTTACATTTGAGAAGCAAACAAGACTCATCAATTCTAGCATCTGGCTTACTTTAAGTTCGTTGATATTTGATACATAGTGAAAGCGAGTATGCTGTCTGGACCTTAGTCAATGGGCATGCGTTGAACCATGTTACTATTTCTGCTCATCGACTGAAAACTAATTTGAAAGATATTAAAATGCTAAATCAGTTTTTTGAGGAGAGTGGATTCAGGTTGAATTCTGAAGGAGGAGTTCTGAAAGGTTTGTACCCTTGTTTGTTATTCTATGCGTTTACGACAATCTCATGATGGTTTGTTTATGATTTTGGCAATGGCTATCAATTTTCATGCGAAATAATGAAAATTTTCAGTGAAAATAGTTTACTCATTCATTCTATTTTCCTTTCATTCCTGCATGTGTTCACCTGATCTTCAAAGTTTAATAATGATGAAATTGTTAATTTGTTTGCATAGCTATTTTCGTGCTGATAAGAGGCTTTAGCATTTAGAATTGGAATAAGAATATAGTTGGTATGTGCAGCATGATCTCAACCTTATGAGCTGAATACTTTCATGATAACCTAGATTAACCACCAAACATATGGATATATCTATCTTGTAGATGTTCATTACAAGACCTGACTCTGCTAGTGGTGTGCTTGGATTGCACTGAAAAATTATAAACCAACTGTCATGAAAGGATGATTTCAAAATTGGAATCAAGACCTTTATTTCAGCTCAAAAAAGTGATGTTGGTGCCAACACATGCTTAAATTTTAGTGTTGTTGATTTCCTATTAGTTCTTAAAACATATGTCTGCCTAAGGATCATTACTAAAATTATAAGTGATGTTGGTGACAACACATGCTGTATTTATTTTTTCACTTACTATTTGGTGTTGATAGGTGTTGTCCTTCTTGGCTACTCTTTTTGGATGGATTTTGCCTCACTGTTACTTTAAAAATAAAACATAAAGACTTGAAATTTGTAAGATATTCAGCTGCATGTGATGGTAAAAGGGTGATCAAACAGTCAAAGCCTTAGTTTTCCATATGAGATTCAATATTAATGAGCATACGTGTACTTGTTTAAGGTACCACTCATTGTATTGATTCTTGAATTGTCCATGTTGGACAATTTGGGGAAAATCTTTTTCTGCATTCAGTTAAAATATTTATTCATTGATTCTCATGTTATATACTTGATGAAAGTTCGGTCTGATGCATTTCCTTTGGTTCTCCGTGTGCATACTTTATTGTGGTATTTTTCACTGTGTTCAAGTCGTGTACGCCGGAGACTGATGGGAAATGCTGCTGAAATTTCGTCGAGTATGAGCATGAGAGTTAAGGACTAACTGTTAACCGAATATTGAAAAAGTTTCTTCTTGAATGGGATAGGGCGATACCCTGTCATAAGAAGTATTTGATGAAGATCTTGGCCTAAGTATGGAGTTATTGTTGTAGTCATGGATCGCGGTTCGATGAATGCTAGACGGACAAGTGATGAGTATGAGAATGGAGTGGAAGATTTTCTACAATTTGCAAAAACAAATGCTCCTGATAGTAGTGACGGAAGGTTTTGTTGTCCTTGTGTTAACTGTTTGAATGAGAGACAACTAGAAGCTGAGGAGATACGGGAGAATCTTATTTGTGAGGGATTTGCAAGTTATACAATATGGATATGTCATGGTGTATCCTTAGACAGGCCAATGGTGTCGCATAGAGAGGAAGCTGATGACGTAGATATGGACGATGGACTAGAGGACATGATCCGTGATATTGGGCAAGAGTCTTTTCGGCGAGCACATGTGTATGATACTTTGTGCAGTGATGCGAAAGTCGCTTTGTATCCAGGGTGCACTAATTTCACACGGTTGTCAGTAGTGTTAATATTGTTCAATGTGAAGGCGAGATATGGGTGGAGCGATAAAAGCTTTACTGAATTGCTTGAGTTGTTGAAAGACATGCTTCCAGAAGGTAACACATTGCCGTCCCGAAACTATGAGGCCAAGAAGATATTGTGTCCAGTGGGTATGGAGTATAAGAAAATACACACATGCCCCAATGATTGCATATTGTACAGGAAAGAGTTTGAAGAGATGCACGAGTGCCCTAGGTGTGAGATATCATGCTACAAAGTGAAAGATGGTGATTCTAGTTGTGCTGTGGTCACCAAGGGTCCTCCTGCAAAGGTGTTATGGTATCTTCCAGTAATTCCACGGTTCAAGCGATTGGTTGCTAATGTAAATGACGCAAAGAACATTAGATGGCATGCAGATGAGAGGAAATGTGATGGACAGCTACGTCATCCGGCTGATTCTTTGCAATGAAAGAGAATTGATAGTTTGTTTCCGGATTTCGGTAATGAGCCCAAAAAACTCAGGCTTGGACTTGCTACCGATGGAATGAATCCATATGGAAACTTAAGTAGTATTCATAGTTCATGGCCTGTTCTCCTGGTAATTTACAACCTATCTCCTTGGTTATGCATGAAGCGCATATACATTATGTTAAGTATGATGATTTCGGTTCCAAAACAGTCAGGAAATGATATTGATGTTTATCTGAGTCCCTTAATTGAAGACTTGAGAATGTTGTGGGATGAAGCCGTTGATGTGATCGATGAGTATTTCCATGAGACTTTCAAAATGCGTGCCATGTTATTTTGCACCATCAATGACTTTCCAGCATACGGGAACATGTGCGGGTATAGTGTTAAGGGGCATAAAGCATGTCCAATATGTGAAGAAGGCACATGCTACCATCAACTGCAGCATGGAAGGAAGACAGTTTACCTTGGGCATCATAGATTTGTCCGAACTAATCACCCTTATCGTAGATTGAGAAAAGCTTTCAATGGACTTCCGGAGAACGAAATTGCTTCGGTGGCCTTGACTGGAGAGCAAGTTTATGAAGTTGTGAAGGACATTAATGTTATCTATGGGAAGACCCAAAAGAGGGCTACTAAGAAGAACATATGGAAGAAGAGGTCGATATTCTTTGATCCTCCATACTGGTGCAAGCTTGATGTAAGACATTGTATTGATGTGATGCATGTGGAGAAAAATGTGTGTGACAGTTTAATCAGAATGCTAATCTACATTCAGGGCAAGACAAAGGATGGTGTGAATGCTCATCTGGATCTAGTTGCGATGGGTATACAAGAGCAGTTAGCTCCACATAAAGTGGGGGATAAGAAGACTTATTTGCCCCCAGCATGTCATACTTTATCAAAAAAAGAGAAAAGAAGTTTCTGTGAGTGTCTACGGGGCGTCAAAGTGTCACAGGGCTACTCTTCAAATGTCAAGAGACTTGTCTCATTGAGATCTCAAATTAGTTGGCTTAAAGTCTCATGATTGCCATGTCTTGATGCAACAACTACTACCGGTGGCCATTCGTGACATCTTACCTAAAAAAGTCAGACATGCCATTACTAGGTTGTGCTTATTCGTCAATGCTATATGCAGTAAGGTTATTGACACTCAAAAGTTGGATGACTTGGAAAATGAGGTAGCCATTATCTTGTGCCAATTGGAGATGTATTTTCCCTTTCATTTTTTGACATCATGGTTTATTTGATTGTTCATCAAGTGAGGGAGATTAGATTGTGTGGTCCTGTTTATTTAAGGTGGATGTACCCAGTTGAGTGATACATGAAGATCTTGAAAGGGTATATGAAGAATCCACACCATCCTGAAGCATCTATTATTGAAAGGTACGTTGCAGAAGAAGCTATTGAGTTTTGTATAGATTACATGTCATAAGCGGAACCTGTAGGGCTTCCAAAGTCTCGTCATGAAGGAAGATATGATGGTAAGGGTACATGAGGTATTACTGTTAAGAGCATGGATCGAGAGGAAGTGTTTCAAGCATATTTGTATATATTGAATAACACTGATGAGGTTGAACCATACTTATGTGAGCACAAAAGCATCATCAATGAAACTTACCCTCGCATGAATTAAAAATGGTGTTTGAACAAGCATAATAAGACTTTCTTGAAATGGTTTAAAGAAAAAATTGCAAAGGATGGTACTGCTTCTGATACATTAAAATGGCTAGCACAGGGGCCTAACTTTGATGTCATATGCTGGAGTGGGTACGATATCAATAAGTTTTCCTTCTATACAAAGTCCCATGATGACAAAAGTATGGTGCAAAACAGTGGGGTTATGGGCGTGGCTGAGTCCATCCATTTCTCTAGTTCAAAAGATACAAACCCTGGTCAGGCATCCGTATCGAACTTTGGAATCATTGAAGAGATCTGGGAGGTCGATTACACGAAATTTAGAGTGTCTGTTCTTAAATGTAAGTGGGTCGACAGTAACAACGATGTACAAACCGATGAGTTAGAATTCAAATTGGTGGACCTTGATAAGGTGGGTTATAATGAAGAGCCTTTCATTATGGCATCCCAAGCAAAACAAGTGTTTTATATCCGTGATCCTTCTAACAAAAGGTGGTCAGTGGTTCTCCAGGGGAAAACATGTCTAATGGTAGTGAGGAAAATCAAGATTCAACTCTTGATATTTCCGATACTCCTTTCTCAACACGGGTGCCTACTTTCAATAAGGAAAATGAAGTGGATGATGTACATGCCACTAGTGATGATCATCAGGAAGGGTTATGGGAGAACCTTGCTACTTGACCACAATGTAAGTATAGTTTAAGTTATATATGTTTAAAGTCATATTATAAGTTAACTAGGACATTAAGCTTTGATATTTATAGAACACTATTAAATGGTCACTGATTGGTGAAATAAAAAAAAAGCTTACAAAAGTCAAGAAATTTGTGGGAGTTTTATTAGTAGATTATGGAAAAAACAAATTGATCATACAACTATAGAACATAAAAGTTTGAAGCTAATTAACCTAACTAACCAAAAAAAAAAAGAAGAAAGGTTGAAGCTAATTAAATGAAGTAAACACGTGCTTTATGATGTCCACTAAAGAAACATAACTTCCCGGTGGTAATAGGTTGGTTCATATATTGAAGTGAACGTGTGCTTTATGTTGATATTTATAAGTTAAGTTATGTTTTATATTTGTCTAGACTTATTGACATTATGTTTTTTTTTTGTTTAAACAGGCATACATGACTGATCCCGAGGATATCCCTCCTTCACACAGCGGGTCGGATGCACAGTCGACGGGTAAAAAGGGTAGACATGCCACACGTATGAAGAATTTGACCGTCAACCGTGGTGCAAATCAAAGGATAAGAATCGAGTTTTATCGTGACCTCAATCCTATAGGACCAATGGCCGAGCAGGTTAACAGTTTTGTGGGGACCCTTGCTCGAAACAAGCCTAATATACTTATTGATAATTGGAAGAATGTACCGGAGGGCGTGAAGGATCAGATATGGGATAGTATTCTGGTATCTATACTTTGACACTCTTTGTTTGTATCTATTTTATTTTAATCTTATTAATATCATACGCTAATTCCATGATTTGTTGGTGTTAATGTAGCTCACCTTTGACGTGCCGGATACCAAGAATATGAGGAGGCGTTTGATAAAGTATGCAGGTGAGCGTTGGAGGGCATTTAAGATGGACCTAGGTAGAAACTATGTATTCAATCCGAGTCAGAAGAACCCACTTGAGGTGTACCCGTTTCTTGACCAGGAGACGTGGGATCGCTTTGTTCAGAGCCGACATGACCCCAGCTTTTAGGTTAACTTAGTTGAGTTGTCTCTAAATTTAATTAATTTAATTAATCTTATTAATTTACTTATGTAATTTAAATATCTTTTATTTATAACAGGAGAAGAGGAAAAAGGGGCAGGAAATCCAAAGTAAGAATCTCCACCCCCATATATTGTCTCGTGGGGGATATAAAAGGCTTAACAGGAAAATGGTGGAAGAGGAAAAAAAAGACGTCAGGAAGAAGCATCTCTGGCTGATCCTACGGCTGAAAATCGTCCAGAAGTTGTTGATCCACCTCCACCCCCGCTCCATCGTGCATGGAAGAGAGCCCGACAAAGAAGTACGGGACAATATACATCTGAGGAGGCACGTCAAGTAGCTGAGAAGATTGTAAGTATAGTTTGAATTCTAATTGTGCTTTTAACAATGTTACCTAATTGTCATGTGACGTAATATTCTATATGTTATAGGATGCCTTGGACGAACAGGCCACTCAAGGAACCTTTGTTCCTGAAGGCCACTAGGATATCTTAGCTGCTGCCATCGGTAAACAAGACCACCCGGGCCGAGTGATTGGTGTTGGATGGGGCATTGGCATTCGCCAATACCGTGGTTCATCTTCACACCAACACCACAAGGATGATGATGCATATAGAGAACGGCTAAAATGGGAGATTGCAAATGAGCTTAGACAGGAGATGACCCATCAGTTTTCCCAGCAACTAGCAGCTTTGGCTGGTATGTCCATGCAAAACACATGTGTCCAACCCTCTAGCCATGTGAGAACTAAGGGCTCATGTGATCCTCCTCATCATCCTGATGATGATGATGAGGATCCTGATATGTGTGATTTATATGTTGATGATCATCATGATCGCCTCTTAGTGGCATTGGGGAGGGCACACAACTTGGGAATACCATACACCACCGTAGATTAGTGGATGATCAGGTGAGGGTGCAGGTTGAAGATATTCGAGATGTTGATGCTCGAGTCCTTGTGCCCACTGAGGAGGTTCAAACAGTGGGCGAGGCGCCCGGTAACTTCATCCCCTGGCCAAGAAGATTGGTCAGGTTTTGTGTTGCATAAGAGGTATTCAATTACTTGTGTTTTTCTATATTTACAATTGAAATAATTTATTTGTGTTTACTATTAATGCTTTATGTTTTTTTATTTAGGATGTTGGAAAAGATGTTCCGCCTAAAAGGCCGGATCCGGGAAGACTCGAGAAGTAATTTCCTGCCAAGGTATTCATTTAATCATTCAATTAATTACAAATGAAATAACTTAACTGTGATCACTAATGTTTTGTGTTTGTTGTTTAGGGGATCGACAAAGGGGATCCTCATGATATTTTAAAACGTCTGGCTGTAGAGGTTGTGACTATGGGGTCGACTGCAGCTTATGTAAAGTTGGAACATGATGGAAGGTGTAATGACCATATTTATATCCAATGGAGGGAAATTATGGAGATCGCTGTTGAGGGTGAAATAGTTAGAACCGCGAACATCTCGTTATGGTGCACGTAGGTACATTTTATATGTAATTTAACTAATTAAATTTTAAATATTATTATAATTAACATATTTTATCATTATCTTAGGTATTTGCATCGTCTGTGTCTTGATAAGGGCAACCTCGCCGTTTATGGGTTCATTGACCCTATTCTCATTCAAGGTAATGTTCTCATTCTATCAAAAGACATGGTCGCGATCATACTCTCTATACTTGCTCGAGACAATCATCAGTGCTACCTTGCGCCTTACCTCAAGGAGTAAGTACAAGTTTACAAGTTATTATTTAATTATAACTATATATGACTTGTCACTAACTGTTTCTCAAATGCAGTGAACATTGGCAATAATTGATCACATGTCCTCGTGTGAATGTCGTGGTCTTCTTCTGGTCGGTGGGAAGGAAGCCGACGAAGGATCTCAAGACCGCTATTGAAACGTAAGCATTTAATTAATCAGTAATAAAGTTGTTTTATTTAACCGAAATCTATAACATATAGTTTAATTAATGTTTATTTTCTTATGATAGTTCTATGGATGTGATTCGCATTTTGGGTGGTGAAAGGCGTAGGCCTATCAGGTGAATTATTCCTAACGTAAGATATTACTATAAATGCTCCAAGTGCAGTTTACATTAGTTATTACCTTGTGTTTAATTCCTTATATTCAAATTTGGTTTCATTTGTAGTCTCGTAGACAACGTGGCGGATGGGAGTACGGATATTACGTGATGAAGTGGATGCTCAAAATTGTCTCCACCGGTATTACTGAAAAATGGCAGGAGGTAACTAATTAGTAACACAATTAGTTGTAACAATTAATTATAGATTAGTTATGTTTTATTTTAGTTTATTACTTATAAGATTAATCTTATGTCCAATTGAATGTGCAGATGTTCGACAGTCCGACTCCACTCTCTGCAGGGGAAATTATTGACATAAGGTTGCGTTGGGCAACCTTCTTTTTTGAAGTACTGTACCAATCATAGTTTGTGTTTCCCGTTTGTAAACATATCATGTATACACTAGCTAGTTTTTTGACTTACATATATTTTGACTTGAAATCTATAACTTATCATGTACTAGCTAGTTTTTTGGATTCTAAGTATCTTCATATTGTTCAATTTACACTACTTGCGATATTATTACGTAATTAGCTCTGAAGGTAATTGAAGTGTATGTATCGTTCGTAATCAATATAGTATATTAATTTAGTGTGTTTTGGTTGTATAAGTGAGTCAATGTTGAGAATATTTAGATTCTGTTAATTTACTGGGAATGATCTGGATGTAATACTGAAACAGGGGAAAGGATTGTAACTAATGTAAATTAGTTATTTTAAAAAAAAACCACTATAGACATCGGTTATTACCAAAACCGATGTTAAAAGTCGTGTGCTATTTTTAAAAATAGAATAGAAGCACTTTAGACATCGGTTAAAATAAATAATCGATGTCTAAAGTACACGCTTTACATCGGTTATTAACAAAACCGATGTTAAAAGTCGTGTAGTATTTTTAAAAACATAATAGAAGAACTTTAGACATCGGTTAATATAAAAAACCGATGTTAAAAGTGCACTTTAGACATAAGTTCTTTATTTTAACCGATGTCTACAGTTTTGTGCTGCTTACATTTGTTTTTTTTTTTTGAATGAGAACTATAGACATCGGTTTTATCTTATAACCGATGTCTAAAGTGAACTTTTAACATCGGTTTGAAAACCGATGTCTAAAGTTCCAATTAACAACATCGTCCGTTTCAACATCGGTTTTAAAACCGCTTTAGAGGTCAATTTTAACCGACGTTAAAACCCTTTTCTGCACTAGTGACAATATCAAAATAAGAAGTTCGGCAGAGATACCACTAATACAAAAAGACTTGGCAGTCATAAGCCAAATATACAGACCAAGTAAAGTTAACACTGCCTCAACAAGACTATAATCAACGTAAGCTAGTCATCTAGTGGAATCCATTAGGGAGACCTCCATGGTCATCCTCAGGATCATAAGGGTTAAGAGACACAACGCCTACAGCCTCATCCACTACTGGGCCAACCTCCTCATCCAGCGGGTGGTATTCAGGCACCTCTCCCTCATCCTCAGCCGGATCCTCCTCAATAGGATCCTCCTCGATAGGATCCGCCTCCGGGAGCTCCTCCGCGACCATGATGTCCTTATCATCCTCCTCTCCTCCCAATAGAATTATGGGAGCAGGCATATCTGGTGCTGGAGATACTGGTGCTACTCCAGGTATGACCTGTAGTGATGGTGGCTGGTGGTAGGTGTTCCCTGTCTCCACTAGATTCCTCGACAGCATCCAAATGGGTGGTAGTGGAACATCGACAGTCTTCACACACTGAGTACATGTAGTTATCCCTACATCGACTCCCTTAGTAGATAGTAATGGCCCGGTGCATGTGGCGCTCCGAGCCCCAGGGTGTATCACCTAAGCGCCCGCCTCATCACGAAACTCAAAAATGTGGGCCAGGAAGCCCGAGTGAATCATGTTGTGTAGCGGATCCATCTATATACCTATAACAAATATACCACAACAGAGAACCAAAGCAAGAAAATAATGCAAAGGTGAGATATCAATGTATGAGTTAAAACCTAGCAGTCACATACACGACTCACCGAATAAAAGCATATTATAGTAATTATACAAGATATAACCTCATAATTATTTCAATAGGAATTTATACTTGACAACCAAAAAAATGCAATTCATAAAACATGTCAGGACACTTCAATATCCACTTTCTAAATTCATAATCTCCGGAGATCCTAACCTCCCTTCGTCGAGCATGATAGGTCACGATAATCCCTATAACACAATTGTTTCGTGTTTGGTAGCCTCTCTAATGGGTCTTTTCCCTAATTGTTCTAGGGTATTATATCTCACCTAAATAATATTTGGATAGTTCCTGATTGAGTACATTATGTGCAGGGTAACCGAGTTCCACGACACGAGAGTGCAGCCCCGAGCATTTCGTGGATTTCGAGCCTGAATGTCCCTAAAGACCCAAAGACTGAAGAATATGCCTTTGGTCTATAACTACAAATTTGTCAGTTCACCCTGTGTGAAACTGTAGCTCGATATACAACGGCACGTCTGCCAGACTACGCATGTAAAACCAAAGGTTTTTGTTTAGTCTAACTTTTTCACTTCATTCTTTGTTCATCAAAGCTTAAAGCTCTTGACTATTTTCTTTTCAGATATCAATTAGACTTTTAATATCAACTTAGGAATTTAAACATCATTAAAGAATTTAAAATTTCTTTCTCAAGCGAACACTAGTCCGACGTCTCGGAAGTCTAGGTTCTCATTAGTAGGAACACTAGCCCGGCATTACCGAAACTCCGAATCCAGCCCGATATCTCGACAATCCAAAATCAGCCTGGGTTTATAGCTCGACACTCTAGGCTCTTTCCTCTTTCATCTCTTTTCTCCAACTTTTCTATGTTCATGTATTTTCAATAAATCGATTTTCATTAATAAGAAATGACCAGTGTCATGCCTCAGACAATCACAGTCAAACAATGCATCATATAATATATTTTCAACAGTCTACTAACAGAAACACAATAAACTTTAAATAAACACAAACAAATCATATAACTAGTATATGACTACTAGGAACTCCTCAGGAAAACTCCCTTTACCTCTGAGTATTGAGTTTCTTGTCCTGAAAATGATCGTTTAAGCTTTAATTTCCTCCACATGAATCCAAACAACAAACTATACCACAATTCCTTCACACAAAATCATAGACAAGTTAAGTTTTTGAAGAAATCCTACTAACTCTCATAGGAGTGAAAATCGGTTTCTATAGAAAAAATAGGCTAGGATTTTTAGTTGGATTTAAGCTCTTAGAGTTTGATCATATAGGTACTAAAGAGCTTAAAACAAGTGTTTGATTTCACAAAAGAATTAAAAATACCACACCCATTTTCTCCCACAGTTTCGGCCAACAAAGGGTATAGGGTTTGGGTTTTGTTTTTTTCATCTATATTCTTAAATACATAGAGTTAGAACCTTAAATGGATGATCCAAATGATCATGGTTCAAGACTCTCATGCATCCAATTTATTTTTGATTGCATTTTCAATGAATAAGGCAAAATGGGTCATCAACGACAAGAACATGAAAAATGAACATGAAGAGCAAGAAGAAGAAAAGAGGATCAATGATGGTGAGTTTACCTTAAGCTATGATAATGGAAGAAAAAGATTGATGATTGATCTTGGTTGAATCTCCTCCAAATGAAACTTAGCTCTTAAGACTTGAGTTTTGTGAGACGAAAAAATGAAGCAAATGTGAGTGTAGAGCGCCGGGGGAGGGGGGGGGGGGGGGGTAGATATTTTCTAATTAAGGCTTGGTTTGGATCTTTTTTTACTAGAAAAAAGATTTTCATTCATTCAAATTGGTAAAATAAAACGAAAACAACACAAATTCAACATCGCTAAAAACCAAAAAGGATGAATCTGCAAACAAACTCACAACACCCAGGTTAATAGCATAACACGGCAAAATGCCTACAAATGTGACAAAATCAAAGTGACCGGAATACCCATGCCTTTGGATCTGTAATATTGACGCCCAATTCTTGATTAAATTTGTAATGGATCGAAGCTAATCTACCAATCTGAACCAAACGAACACCACAACAAAATGGTTACCTAAACGATGCCTCAACAAGACGTTAAACAAAATACCACCACACATAGACGACGAAAACATGAAAGAAAAACCGGATCTATGTGGAAAAATAACTTATTTAAATAAAATGAGAGGAAAAAACGATGTAGAAGGGTGATTCCAGGCCAAAAAATGGCCCAAAACCACCCCCTTCTGGTGGACGAGGAAGAAGGAAAAGAGGAGTAGATGGAAGGTTGAGAGAGAGAGGTGGCTACTTGGTTTGGATCTTAGTCTCACATTAATAGGTTTTGGGTTTATAAAAAATCATATATTAAAGTGGTAATCTTGATTTTAAAAGTTATGATGTGACAAATTTTTAGAAGTCCCATCAATCACTTTCATCATCTCTGCTCCACATTATCTCGACACCACATCCCGTTCCGTCGTTTACCCGACTCACGGTTTTTCTACGCGTCTTCATTAAACATTTCACCCGAATAAAATATAATATTTTATTTTCGAGTCAAAATTTCGAAATGACTCCTATCACTTAAGAAAAGGGTAAGAATCATTGATATTTCGTTCATGGGTCAAAATAAGGTTTTCTGATTAGTAAATTTATACTATCAGTGTAAACGCAGACCGGGTTTCGTTTGAATTTTCAATCCAAAATTTAACTAGAACTTCTTACTATCTAGTATTATCTAAATATGATTTTGTTTTAGTCAAAATCATTTTCTAGTTTTCGGATAAAAATATAAACATAGAAATATCTTTACAGATAATGGAAAGCATTGAAAAAAAATCGGGGTGTTACAAAACAACACATGGAAATCATTATCAGATGGAATTTTATATCAAATAAGAAGGTCACTGAACATGCCAGGTATATTCAATGTAAAATCTATAACTTGATAGTCTAACTTATTTTATGTATTTTTATTTTTTCAACTTATGACTGAACAGTTTTGGTTTTGCTGTTTTTTGAATTTTGAATTTTTTATAATTCATTGTTAATTCTTAATCCATTGATCAATTCAATCATGCTTTAAACAAAAATTCGTTTGTTTATCATTGTATGAGATTTTTGGGTCATCTGATTTTAAAATGATGTAAATGTATTTTAAATTTGTTTGTTATTTCCAAATTATATTATTCATTTATTTAAATATCTTCCTTCCAAAAATTAAATTCAAAACAGATACACAATGATCTTTCTATCAAATTAGTTTCCATCAATATTCTATTTAACTTCAATGATTCCATTTACTAAAAGATTTTAAAATCTTTAACAATAATTATTCTCAATAACTAAATATTTGACACTTACCCTGATTTTTTAAACTTCCTTATTCCTTACTTATGTATCATATTAATTATCATTAATAAACATTCAATTACAATCATTTATTCATTAATCGAAATCTAAAGAAAGTTCCAAATAATATAGAAATCAGGTATATTATATGGCAATGGAGTTGAATGGTGTAAATCTGTAAACGTGTCTTAAATTTTTTTGTTATTTCCAAATTATATGATTCATTTATATAAATCATTTCCTTCCTAAAATTAAATTCAAAACAGATACACAATGATCTTTCCATCAAATTAATTTCAATCAATATTCTATTTAACTTTATTTCTTCAAAAAAAATTTTCTATTTAACTTTAATGATTCCATTTACTAAAAGATTTTAAAATCTTTAACAATAATTAGTCTTTAATGGCACTTACTATCATTTTTTAAACTTCTTTATTAGTTACTTCTGTATCATATTAATTATCATTAACAAACATTCAATTACAATAATTTATTCATTAATCAAATTTTACATGGCTTTGGGATTTTGGTTCATTCATTTATTCATTATAATCAAATTTTATTCATTCATTTATTCATTAATAGTATAGAAATCAGGTATATTGCATGACTATGTTGTTTTGGTTCTGTTGTTTCTTGAATTTTGAATTGTATATAATTTATTCTTAATTCTTAATCCATTGTTAATATCTTATGTAATCTTCTTTTTATGTAACGTTGCATTTGCAAGATGATGAAATTAAGAATCTTTGTTTGATTGAAGTATAAAATTTACTCCAATTAAATGGAAGAAGTCTTAAAGAATTTGCCTCTTTGCCATTTCCACAATTGCATGAAACTCATCAATATAGTAATAAATTTGTTGCTGATGAGCTCAACTACGACAAACAACAGCTGAAACAGAAACATGAATCACTGCTTTTGTCAGTGACAGAAGAGCAAAGGACTGTGTACGAAGAGATCTTTAATGCAGTTTTAACAGATTCCAGAGGTTTCTTTTTTCCTTTATGGATATGGGGGAATAGGAAAGACTTTTATATAGAATACTCTGTCAGCAGCTCTTAGATCAGAAGGCAACATAGTCCTCAATGTAGTGTCCAGTGGTATTGCATCGTTACTTTTGCCAGGAGGAAGAACCGCTCATTCTAAATTTAATATTCCCTTGGTCATCAATGAAATGTCTAATTGCAATATAAGGGAGGGTAGTCAAAAGGAGGAACTTCTCCAGTATGCCAAATTGATTATTTGGGATGAAGCTCCAAGGTTAAACAAATTCTGTTTTGAAGCTATTGACAGGACTTTGAGAAATGTTATGAGATACAAAAATCCCAATAGCTTAGAACAACCATTTGGAGGGGGAGTTGTGGTTCTAGGCAGTGACTTTCGTCAGATTTTGAAGGTTATTCGAAAGGGGTGCAAACAGGACATCATTGGTGCTGCAATAAACTCATCTTATTTGTGGAAGTTTTGTAAAGTGCTAAAACTGACTCAGAACATGAGATTGAAGACTTCCTTAATAGCACAAGATAATGGGCTAATAAAAGAGCTTGTTGAATGGATTCTAAAAGTAGGGGATGGTTCTGTTAATGGCAATGATGATGAGGAAAGTGAAATAGAGATTCCATCTGACCTTCTAATTGAAGACACAGACAATCCTTTGCTACACTCGGTAAAGTTTTCTTATTCTAACTGATGCAGCTTTCTTTCAAGAAAGAGCAATATTGGCACCCACATTGGAAGCAGTTGAGAAGGTCAACAATTTCATACTTTCCCTGATACCAGGAGACGAAAAGGAATATCTCAGTTCTGACTCACCTTGCCAGTCAAATGAAGATTCCGAACTTCAGAGTGAGTGGTTTACGACAGAATTTTTAAACGGTATCAAAACATATGGAATTCCAAATCATAAATTGGTTTTTAAGATTGGAGTTCTAGTCATGCTACTCAGAAATATTGATCCAAGTGGAGGTTTATGCAATGGTACCAGACTAATCGTCAATGAGCTGCGAAGGAATATTATTGGAGGTACAGTTGTTTCTGGGACTAACCTTGGAGAGAAGATTTACATTCCAAGGATGAATCTAATACCTTCAGATATTGGAATGCCTTTCAAGTTTCAAAGAAGACAGTTTCTTATATCCCTCTGTTTTGCCATGACCATAAACAAAAGTGAAGGACAATCTTTATCTCATGCTGGATTGTTTCTTCCTAAATCAGTTTTCTATCACGGACAACTTTATGTTGCACTTTTTAGAGTCAGATCGGGGAAGGGGTTGAAGATACTTATTTTAGATGAAGATGAAAATGTGTCTGGTATTACCCAAAATGTTGTTTACAAAGAAGTTTTTGAAAATCTGTAGAAGTTACCTCTAATGAAGTAGACACTCCAAAAGCTTTTGTCTTGAATAATTCAATATATTCTTTTCATTTTTAAACTGTTATTTAACCTTTTTTATTTTATATATTTTCATATTTTAATGTATTTATACAAACAATAAAAAGAAAGACTTAACTAAGTTGTTTTTGGTTTAAGATTTGGTTCTTTCCGTACTTTTTTAATTTTATATGAAAGTTATAATCAATTGAAATATGCACCAAACTAAAAGATTAAATTTTAAAACAATATGCATTTTAGGAAATGGTCACTACTAACCCCTTCATTGATCCCTCTTAAAGATTAGTATTCCAAGAAGGTCATATTTAAACTTCAGTGTGGGAACAAGTAATGAGAGACTTTCTTGGCTTAAGAATGAAAGTTGTTTTTCAGAAATTTTACTTAATGTGTGAAAGTCAAATCATGAAATTGCCATTCCTTTAAACTCAAAGGAGTCAAAATTAACCATCAACATTGATTAAAATTTGTAATTCATCCATAAATTTTTCACAAAACCTAAAGTGACAACCGAATTTGTAACAATATAAATATATCTTATTTCTAATGCTTATAGTTTTTAACCATATTTAGTATATTTTTATTTGGTATTAAGTAATTCTAATTTCTAATTATATTTTTGCAAAAATTATTCCCCTGCGTTGCATGGGTTCAGTTACTAGTTAATATAAAGTTGGAAGAGAACTAGAATTGACTAATAATAGTATTTTGTTTGGGAAGCCTAAAGAATTGAAAATTTATAGTTATAAACTTTATTGAAATTCTATTGTTATTTTTTTTGTGAAGGGATTCTATTGTTAATTTGAACTTTGAGTAATTGTACAATTAAATTTATATTAATAAATAAAAGCACCTAACATATTATGATTAATTTTAAAGAAGTTATTGGATATTTAAATCAACTGACTGATAAGAATCCATAGCGACACCCTTTCTAGGCGCCGTCACATAGTTACCCAAAATGTGGAAATAAAACTAAAATGCTGGTTACTTTTGGAAAATGTTACTTTCAATGTTTTACCTTTACGAAAATTGTGATAAAATTTGAAATTTTTCCTTCTTCATAATATCAACTCAAGACAACGCAACCAACTCGGAGATGTACGTCATAAGCATAAACAAGCGTCATAAGTTTTATACAAAACATAAAACTATAACTATAGGATATCACAAAAGAGCCTCCATCATGACAGGCTTTTCTCCATCACACTAAATAAGAAAAAGTAAAGACATATACATAAACAATAGCGACACAACTAGAACCATAATCAAAATAAATGACTCTCAGTAGCCTGATCAAAAACTGATGAAAGACTAGCTACTCTAAAAACGACTATACCTAAGCTGGTCAAAGCTAAAAAGAACTACTGGGGGAATCAGAATGATCACCCACACTCACTGAGATCTGGTGAAGATACATCTACTACCTCACCCATTGGGTCATCCCCAAAGGTCGGTGAGTGAACCTCAAGCTCCTCCTCAAAATGCTCCTCGGGATCTTCCTCTATCTCATCCAGCTCCACCTCAAATGGTGCTGCTACAGGTGCCACCTGAAGCGGCTCAACAGGTTGGTGCGAATAATCAAGCAATCCATGATCCCTCAAAAATTGTAGGTATTGCCATACAGGAGGTAACGATATCTCACAAGTATGTAGTCTCGAAATGGGTCCCCCAGTTGCCGTGCCGGCTGTCTCCGTAGATGGGCCATAGTATGTGGTGCTCAAAGCCCCGGGATTTATCTCCCATGCGCCATCATTGTGGGCCCAATCAAACGTGATCGTCCTCAACCGCAGATGGGCTAAGGGGATCTCTGGATCCATCTAATCGAAGATAAAATATAACACGAGTAGAGAACGGAAAGAAAACATGCAAGAGTGAGAAACCGACATTTGAGTCATAACGCGAGAACCACATGAACGAGACAACAAAACATATGTATACGTATATATATCCATATCAGTTAAACTCTCACAAGTAAGGTATCACACATCATAGCATCTCAAAGGGATTCACACCCAAACTTCGTCGTTTTAAAATATGCATCATACACTTCAATAATCATTCTGTAACATTTTACCTAATCTCCCGGAGATATCAACAACATGCAGAGTTGATCAAACTCAGTTGCCATAAAGGCACTTGCAAGACCATGCATTACTGTCCACACAAGGTACAGTGGTCGTTAACACAATTGGTCCTCATTGTCCACACAAGGTACAATGACATGAATATCCTCTCGATATCATGATTAACTACATGTATACCATTAGACTCAATGACTTAGAGATTTTGATATATGACAAATACAACTTAATGTGTATGCAAGTATTTTAGTATCAAATAGCAAAGACAAGTATCAAGCAGTGATCAACAAGTTCAGTGAGCAATTAAAGGAGAATATTCAAGGAAGAACTTGAAGAAATCAAAAGAGCTACATAGAGGAATCAAAGAGCAAAGACAAAGATCAAGGAATCATCAAGACAAAAGCTTGAAGGAGAAATTAGATTTAAGTCTTAAATGATTTGTAAGAGAAAGAAATCTCTTAGTCACAAACTAGCTCAATTAAAAAGATGCATGAAGAAAATCAATTTTCATAACCTGCATTAAAAGGAATAATTTTTCGTTAATAAAAATGATTTTTGGAAATAAGAAGTGCTCGTCCAAAGCGCTCGTCTAACACTGAAGTAATACAAGTGCTCGTCCAAACACAAGTGATAGAAGCGCTCGTCCAACACAAGTGACAGAAGCGCACGTCCACTAAAGTGATACAAGCGCTCGTCCACTTTAGTGACAGAAGCGCTCGTCTACTAGAGTGACAGAAGTGCTCGTCCACTAAAGTGACAGAAGTTCTCATCCACTAAAGTGATACAAGCGCTTGTCCACTAAAGTGACAGAAGCGCTCGTCCATTGAAGTGATAGAAGTACTCGTCCACTAAGGTGACAGAAGTGCTCGTCCACACAAGTCTCTGGACTTGCTAAGATCTTAATGAGAAGATCCGTCCAATGACGTGGCATATGGAGCTCGTCTACTAGCCCGTCCGAATATAAAATCTTAATGGCTAGATGGACGCGGTTATTTTCAAGATGGACGTGAATTCTATAAGAACTATCAGAATATTATTTCAAGAACCAGAATCAAGAAAACCGATTCTGTTATCAGATCCAAATCTATTTTGATTGATCCCAACGACTATAACTTGTTTTCTATATCAAGAGGGATCAAATGAATACTTTTTAACAGAACAAGAACATCGATAATAACATATCGAATACAATACACATATCATTCATCATCTTTCTTGAGCTTATTGTGAAAAAGAGTGTTTCGTTCCCATAAGTGTTTCAATTTGTTTATCTGACTATTGAGAGTTAGGAATCAATTTTTGTTTTACTTTTCGATTGTAAAGATAGAGGGAGTCTCTCTGAGTGATTAGGGTGAGGTATCCGTAAGGAAGAACATTGAGGCTCTTCACAAGAGTGTGGTATCTCGAGGTGAATGAGTGCTCTCTGGTGTAAAGGTTTTTCAAGCTACATGGCTAAAGCTTGTGTTTTAGTGTGTGAAAACCCACAGGTGGAGTGAGGACTGGATGTAGGTCATGGTGGAGGTGACTGAACCAGGATAAATCTGGTTGTGTGGTATCTCTAAACTCAAACACCTTTACTTTCTGTTTATGATCAAGAACCTGTGATTTTGATGTTTAAAGTTCAATATAATTTCTGTTCTTGATCTGTATAAACTGTATCGAAACGGAGTCCGATTGTAATCAAGTCTGTGTTATCTGCGTTCAAAACTGAGTTGATCAAAACCATTCTTGATTACTGAAACTGAACTAAAACTGAAGCTGAAACCTGCAAGTTTGTCGATTTTCTTTTCAAACTTCTACATTTTAACTTTAAAGCTTAATCAGATTTTGTTATTACTAAGTCTTGAACCTGAATTTTATGAATTAATTCTGAATCAATCTTTCTTATCCTCATCATCTTCCAATTCAAGATTTTATATAAACCCTTCATTGATTTTGTAAAAGACCCTGAGGCCACAAATCCGCAACTCTGATTTGAAAAGTTTTGTGAAAAAGTTTTTAAGAGGGAAATAATTTTTGAAAACTCAATTCACCCCCCCCCCCCCTTCTTGAGTCGTTGAAGCCAAAACAACATATACCATTAAGGTGCCACGATCAACTCAATTCGAAAGCACATCTGCTTAAATGCATGTAAAACATTTTATTCTCGTCTTTTCTCTTTGTGAATAATATTCTTTTGTCAAAGTACACAAAACATTCGACCATCTTCAACTCAAATCGTCTTTAAAACATTATTAACAACACAGGATTTCACAATCCGAGTGCTCAATCACGAAACCTTTATACCTTGCAATCAATCTTAAGTTCGTGGTGATAGAAAACATCATTAAACTCCTCAATAACGCACAGTATAGCTCTTGTATACAGTAGACATTAAGTCCACAACGCACAGAACTTTAACATCCCGACGTCTCGGTTATTAAGTTCTAAAATCTTTAAAATCATGTTCAACTCAAAACTTGATTTATGGAAAACTTATTATATGGGCAAATTCCGTCATAAAACACCGATTACCGAAAATATCATTTTCAGAAAAGAGGGTCACAGAGATTTGAAGTTCACCAAAAATATGCGTTGCCGTCTCTAAAATACTTGCCGTCGTCGGTTTTCCAAATTGTCATCGTTACATCATTTTAAACCAATTTAAAGCCAAAACTCAGCTTTTTCAACTTAAACATTTTTTTAAAATCACGGTCAACTTATTTTCGCAGATAAATTTCACATAACAACATTTTATAATATTGCAGAATATATTATATAGCTACTAGCAGTAGTAAAATATTTTCACGGTTACGCCCTCTCTGTGACTCATAAATCAATTTTTTATTAATAAATCATTAAAATAATAATATTTCTCAAATACTTATTATTTTTCCCAAATAATATTTTCCATAAATATTATATATCAACATTTTCCCATAAAAACATTGAATATAATTTATACCGCTTATTAACGCTTTTATCTGATTAATCGGTTGGGCATTGACCACTGTCAGGCTTTACAAACAACATCCAACATCATCATCATCAATATATTACAGGTAGATTATGCATCACAGTAATATAATAAATAACTGCAGATAATTAAATAAATTAAAAGCAGATAAATAAATTACAGCTATAAACACACATAGTCGAATAAAATAAACTGAAAACACCCCAAACACATAAATAAAAATATACAGACCACAAACAAGAACATGTGGCCATCCGAATAACCCGTCAGGTAACACCTCTTACCTCTCGAAGTTCCTCAGTGAAAAAGTAATAACTCGCCGGGTGTCGGAAATCCTCGTACGTCGTAAACACAGTTAACCTTCAACACACAACCAATCAATCCCTTAATCAAACAACTAAAACATCACTAAATAAACCTATATACGTCACGGCCTACTAGGGTTTAGTGTCTTAACCGATTCCAAAAATCTCCTAAGTCATGGATTAAGGTTTCTAACATACTTAAGACAATGGATTAAGACTAAACAACAAGATTAGGAAATCAAAATCATCCTGATCCTCCAAGTCTCAAGGTCGGACATCAATAAATCCTAGGGTTAGGGTTTGTAGTTTCATGAACCAATGAGGATTTAACTAGTGTACATGTATGTATGTTGAAAGACATGATCATACATCAAAACAATGAAGAAAACTCCATCAAAACTCTTCCTCTATGATCCGGCCATCACATGAACTTAGGGTTAGAAATTTCATTTTGATTGGCTATCATGGATTTAGGCATGGTATCATACATGTCATATTGAATACATGATCATACATGAAAGAAATCAAAAACAAAACTCCATGGATCCTTTCTCCATAGGTTCGGTCAACTCAAGTTAAATAGGAAGGAAATTTTTGATCATCACATGCTCTTAGATATAGACAATACACATGATTACAAGATAGCAAGTGGTTTCAACATCATGGGATTTTTCTAGAATTTGTTATGGATTTTCAAAGTTCTAGATCTAGAAACTTAAAAGTGAAAAACCTAGATGAATAAAGCTTTGAATCTTGAAACTTATTGAAGAACATAAACATGATTAGGAAAGGAGAAGATGATTTTCCTCTTGAAGATCCAAAAACAAGTAAATATCCAATGACTTGCTTCACACAATGATTCTAAGACTTATGAACTTTGGTGTTTTTGTGTTAAACTTGTAATAGGAAGAAAATAAAGTGTGATGGTCTATATATATAGAGAGGGCTGCGTCCAAGGGAGGGATTAAGTGGAAAGGAGGTGGCTTCTTCAAGGACTTAGGTGCAAATAACTCCTAGGGACCATTTTGCAAATTTCCAAAAGTATAAGGACTAGTTTGCAAATTCTTAATAGTTTGTAATGATGACCATGTGCAACATTTAATGTGTTCACATTGTGACTCACCATCATGAATCATCCAAAATTCTAAGATAACTCCTTTATCTGCTCTTGGAAACTCCATCGTTCGCCCCGCCGTTTACCCGATTACATATTTCACCCGTAAAAGATAAATTATTACATTTTTAATGAAATAATTCTAAAAATACACAATCATAGGAAATAAAATAAAAATCTGAAGTTTTTCGTTCACGAGTTAAATTTAGGTCTCCTGGTCAGTATATATATACTGTCAGTAGAAATAGCGGGCCGGGATTCGACCGTCGTTTCAACCTAAATTTTAATCGTAGCTTTCTACGTTTAAGTAGAATTAAATAACCAACTCCGTTTATTCAAAATAATTTTCTAACACTCGAATAAATATATAAACATATTCATCCACATTTCTATTATTTAAAACAGCAAAGAAAATAGGGTGTTACATCCATGACAAAATTGTTACAACACATGTTATCCCCCGAATTTCAAGTAGCATTTAGGGGTTAGCAAAACCCGGCCCGACCCTAAAACCTGTTCCAACCTGTAGTGTTCGGGCTAGGTCAGACCCTAACCGGTAGAAGAAAAAGGACGAACCTGCGTCCCATTTAGTGACCCGACACCAGGTTAGGGATGGGTCCGGGTTGACCTTCGGGTTACTCAACCCGTCCCAATGTAATAAAAATATTCTCTTACCTTTATCCCTCCTAGTTTATATTTAACGCACGGTCACTAAGAAAGAACTAAAGAAGTCTAAACTCTTCTTTTACTTTTACTCTCTCATCTCAGTGTATGAGAAACTTAAGGGGAAAGGGGAAGATTATTTTGTTTTGCACCATTCAGTTACCCGTTGTTTCACTACAAAGTAACATCTTCAATGTTCCAATGTTATTTATTTTTAGTTTCACTGCAACAACTTTTTAATTTTCTTTTTCGTTTTTTGTATGTTCTTATATCTTATAGATAGATTGTTTTATTGTGAACTATGAATATAATTGAATAAGATACATGTGAGGTTGGAAGATAGACCATTGAAAACAAAATATATTTGGAGAATAAATTCCTTTTTTATGAACTGTGAATTGTGAAGTGTAATAGTATTTTTTTCCCACTCATAAAAAAAAATTAGTTTACAAAGGATTTATTGAATTTCAGGTCAACCGGTCTCGTCCCATTTCGGCTCGGTCTTAAACCAACCAACATATGATCGGGTTCCTTCGGGTCCAGTGACGGGTTCAGGTTCAGAGAATTGACTCCATCAAAGTTTAGGGCTAGGTGAGGAACAATATAACCCGTCCCAACCCGTCTCACGCTCACCCCTACTAGCAATCATGAGTGAGAGGAAGCAATGAGTTTTGTTTTGTTTTTGTTTTTTTTTTTGATGAACAAGCAATGGAGTCTTCTAATTATGCTATCACCATCATTTACATTTGGCGCCTAGAGAATCGGATTTGAAAATCAGTCTTAAAATTTAAATAAAATTTTTATTTATTATCTTGTTTTTATTGTACATTTTTTTTTGTACGATACGTGAAAACTTGTTTTATTGTACATTAAAATTGAAATTCTTAATATGAGATTAAACTTATGAATTTATTTTCAATTTTTAACTCAGACCTTAAGAACATATAAAAAAGAAAAGTTATAATTTTTCAATTTCAATTATTTATCTAAAAAAACATATAATTTCAATTCCTGAAAAAGGCAAGTTAAAAAATAATATTTTATATTTTATTATTCATTATTTGTTCTCTAAGTAGTACAAATGTTTTTTTTTTAAGGGAACAAACGTATAACATTGATAAACCAAAGGAGGGTACATTACAAATGAGAAATAAATGAAAAACATAACAACTAGGAAAAGAAAGTGCAGCACGTGCAATAGAAGGGGCATCCCATTTGCATGTCTTCTTGTAAAAACAACACTACTATTTGGACAATTGCTAAGTTGGTCATGACAATAACGGATGATTGAACCAAACTCAGCAACTTCAACACATGAGCCAATATTGAAGTTATCCGCAACCACTTTGCTATCAAGTTCAAATATCACATTAGCTAAACCAATTTGAGTAACCCATTGTAATGCTAATGCCAAGCCAGTGGCTTCTCCTTCGCGCACAGATAGTAAGTAAGGCTGCCACACTGACTTGCCAAGCAGAAAAGAGCCAAATTCACCCCTCAGGAAAAATCCAAAACCAGTACTCTTGTGTTCGTCGCTGAAGAATGAGGCGTCAACGTTGTATTTAATAAAACCAGGTGGGGGACATTGCCAAGAAATAACATTGCATGGGACTGCATGTTGTACATCCAAATCGTCTAACACCAAATTCGCGTGATACCAGTCCTGGAAAACTTAGGCTGCTCGGCAAACTATTTCATTGGTTTCAACTTTCATCTTCCTTGGCATTCCACAACATTTCATTCGTTGCTTTCCATATGCTCCACAAGTTCATGGCAAATGAGTTTCTGGATTCCTCGAATAAAACTCTACAAACCTGGAAATAGAGATCTGGGAACGCTTCACATTCCGTAGGAAAAGGACTCCAGAAGTTAGGGGAAGAAAACAGAAATAGGGATAAGGATTCAAAACAGAATTTGGTTATAATCTTTCTCTGCCTTGATCCATTCCTATTGAGTCACATTTATAGATCAAGTTGTTTCCTATGGAGGCGGATCTAATGCCACCTGGCTAGAGATCTTTACATTCATTCCTAACAGAAAGCAAATATCCTAACAGAAGGGAAATACTACACAATTGAAAATCCATAAAAATGCATTAAGTGATATCTGCTTGAGCCTAAATGTTTCCATCGGTCCATGATGCGTATCATTAGTCCGCTCGTCCAGAACAACCTTGTACTCAAGGTTGAAAACGGGGGCAAAGAATTCAATACTCAGTGGCGTAAAGGGGGTGGGTCAGGATCCAGCCAAATAGAGTCAGCAGGGGAATGAGCTTCATACTCCTCAGTAAAAAGTAACAAGAACTGTTGGTTGCTGTAAGGATGACCCGGATGGAACTTGTCGTCACAATTGAAGCATAAGCCCTTGGCATGACCGGCTTGCATCTCCGTAGGAGTCAGACGACGAATCGGAAGTGGGGATGATGGTGGTGGTTTTGGTAGAGGCAAAGCTGCCAGGGGTGGTGTCGGTGACTCATTTTGTCGAGCAGGTGGAGAGTGTGCAGTATCACTCAACTTGGATTCAATGAGTTTGGCCAAACCCATTGCTTGTGACAGTGAATGAGGATGGTGGATGGCCAATTCTTGCTGGATATCAAGCCGCTGTCAAGAATTGTATTTGTTAATTATTTTCGCAAAAACCCTTTTTGAACAACTTTTTTGCAAACAGAAGATAAAGAGATTAAGCACACAAGAAATCCTTTTTAAAAGATTAACAAAACCAAAATCAAATCCTACGGTTAGTAAAAATAAATAAAACTGCAAGAGATAAGGGATAGAAAATTCACTCAAGTGATTTATCCTGGTTCACTCTTTTCCAACCAAGAGCTACGTCCAGTCCCTTCGACTTGAAGGATTTTCTCCACTATTCTCCAAATAGATTACAAGTATTCAACACCTCTTCAGGCTACAAGTATTCTTTCTCTATCAAGCCTCTTCAGGCTCTAACTCTAACAAAGAGATTTACAACTTTGATCTACTTAACTCACTAAGTGTGAGGATATGAAAGTTTGAGATATGTTGAATATTTTCACAATATTCAAACTAAGAGATTACATACTTTTGCCTTTTTAAAGAATAAATAAAAGCTTGCTCTCGCAAATATTGTACAGGCAGGAGTTGTTAGCTAGCAAAAGTTGTACTACAGTATATGACGTCTTTTACTTATATAGCGACCTTCTTCTTCTCTTGTAATTCTTCAACAGTTACTTTGAATAATCCCGTTTAGAGATAACATTAAATCCATGATATCCGTTGAGACTGATAGCTTGATTTTGGGAATGTTGAAAAGTATCCTTGGTTATCAGAAAATCACAAAATGGAGGCTCCCTGTTCTGAGCAGTTATACCTTAAAAGTTTCTTTCCTCCTTTGTGTATAACCCAGCTTTTGTCCAGTAATAAAGATGTCATCGTATAGATTGTTTTGCAATTCCAAATGTACTATTTACTTTTTTGTATTTCCTTGATAGTACTATGAACTTTCTCACAAGGAAACAAGACATTAAATCGGATAAAGACAAATGGAAAGAACAAATATTCATTTGAAATAAATATCGATCATTTGAAATAAATTCACCGTGGACCAGATTGCATTAAATCATATTCAAGGTAGTAAAGATATAAAACATATATAGCCGTCTACTTAGTTTTAAGAACGCATCTATACAAGATTTTATTCTGTTCGTCCACTAATGTGACAGAAGCGCTCGTCCACAGAATTGACAGAAGCGCCCGTCCACACAAGTCTTTGGACTTTGCTAAGTCCTTAGAGAAATTCCGTCCAATAACGTGGCACAATGGACGTCTACTGAATTTTAGTTAGGCATTATGAATGTATACTTGAGTTTCAATGATAGCACACGTCTGCTGACGTGGCAAGATGGACGCGCTTATTTTCAAGTCTTTGGACTTGCTATACCTAACAAGTTATTTAGGTATTCATTTATAGCCTCGTCTACTAAGGAAAACCAGTCTACTTATCATAAAATATAAACAGTTTAAATAACCTTTGGACGAGTAATTCTTTGTACGAGTCCAAGCATTGTATACCTTATATTATTTTGGATATTCCTATATAAACTGAACTCACTTGTTAGATCTAAACTAATACTTTGCCAAGAAAATTTAATCCTTTTGTTAACATCAAAACTCAGATTAAATAAACCATAACCACTTTGGTTCCAACAATCTCCCCCTTTTTGATGATGACAAAAACTGATTAAATTTAAATAGCAAAGTTTAAGAGAGCTTGCAAGGCTCCCCCTAAGACAAAGCAATCAAAAACTTAAGCAGACTAACAGATAGGTACAAACACTTATCATACTTAGAATCTTTATAAACACAAGTATCAGAGCAACAGGTATCAAAGCAAATAATTTAAACATAAGTAAAGCAGATCAAATTATCAAGTAGATGAGAATATGCAAATGCAAACATGTAAGAACTTTTCAACAACAGACTTGATATTTATAGTTCTCTTTCTTTTCCTTTCTCCCCCTTTTTGTCATCAGTCAAAAAGGTAAAAAGGGAGTGGACCATCATTGTCAGCAAAATAAATAAGATAAGAAAGAAGATATTTTAAGAAGAAGGAGGTGGTGGAGGGGGTTGGTTTGGATTTTGATTTTTCTGAAATTACATTAACAAGGCCAACATTTGATTCACCATGGCATTTGTAGGAGTCAAGGTATCTTGCACTTGCTTTTGCACTCTTTCTTCAATTTGTTGTGCCATCTGCTCAGTCTTCTCTTCAACTATCTTTCCAACCTAATCATCAACAATTCTGCCAATGATGTCTTCAAGATTGGATGGCAAGGATAATTGTCTTGAGCTCTCAGCAGAGTCCGAGACAGTGTCTTGAGCTTGGGCTGGTGGATGAACCATAGTAAGAGCTAATGGTTGAGAAGATGTCTTAGCAGACTCAGCACCTTGCTTAGAAGCACATATCTCATCAGACTGTTCTGTCATAGTTGGCTCAACAACAGCAATTGCATCAGCTGAGGGAGTGGAAGGTTCAGAAGCGGTTTTGAGAAGATTTATACATTCAGCTCAGGGCCTTCCACAATTAATTCTTCAGATGTATGCTCAGAGGATGAGGTTGAAGCTAAGGAAAAAGCATATTGTATAACTGGCTCAGGGATATCCTTTGCCCAGTGAATGAGATTAGGAATTTCCACATCACGGCTGGTTATTGGCAGACCCCACAAATCCTTAAAGATCAGATATCTGACACTTGAGAGTCCACATCTGCCTCTGAATTTAGGAGTCTTCTTCTTTTCTTCAACAGTCAGGCCAGAAGTGGAGGCTTCTCTGGTGCAGTGAATCAGGTGGGATTGCCAGAAAGCTCTTGCATAGTTAGCCTCATTGACCATCTCAGTTGGCAAGGACTGAATATAATCCATTTGTGAGTGGTCAAAGGGTTCATAATTGAGATCCAGCATGATATCTTCAACAACTGGCAATTTTCCTTTGTGCCTTGGATGCTTCCTGTCCTTATCCTTGTTTAGATCAATCATTGATAACTTAGGACATATCTTATTGGGCTTGACTCCAACATTTGTAGAAGTGGAGTGTCTTAACCAGGTAGGAGGGACAAATCGTGCAGCTCTGTCTGCTCTGAATTGGCTGAATTCCTATTTCAGCATTTCATACATTAGTGTGTCCACAAACTGGTCAACAGCAGCTCCATATATACTTGGATGTTTGAAAGTCATCCATTTTGTAGTCTGATCCATGACAAAGGGAATTTGCTTGAAAGATCTGGCTCTTTTATCAAGAACACTTCCAAGATTCTTATTGCTTGGATATGTATGCCAATCAGATATGATAACCCTTTCTACTCCATCAGTGAAAGGTTTAAGAGGTGGAAGATTCACTAGGTTAGGGTAGATTTTCTTGGCAGTGAATCTTTGTTGGGGAAGGTGGGTGAGGAGAGGTCCATGTTCATTGAACATTTGAGAAGGGAATGGGCCAGTTGGAGTGTGGGGTTCAGGATTGACAAAGTATGGATAGATGTTCAGGGGTTCATACTCATACTCAGCCAGGGGATACCATTTTGTTAGAATGAGTTCTGGTTCTTGTGGAATGGTGTGGAAGAGAATTTTCCATTCTCTCTGTACTTTGGCCCAATTTTCAGATTTGCAAGCAAAGAGAGTGGAAGAAGGAATTATGGGTGGAAATAAAGTTTTCAAGGGTTTTGGAAAGGGGGCTCCAATGGTAATGCTATTGTCTATGTGTGGTAGTGGTGAGGGTGGTGATTGTGGCAGGGTAGGAATATAATAATCATTCACATCAACTGGAGCAGAGATATTGTCATCCCGAGTTCTTAAATTTGACACTAATTCATCTACTGCTAACCTAACAGGGTCATTAGCAGAGATTACTACCTCAGAAGTCAAGGTTGTTCTAGCCTTTTTTGTTGATTGCCTCTTCTTCTTTGCAATTGTACCAGCAACAACAACAACTTGTTTTTCAAGAATAACAGCAATTGGAAGTTCATCATCATCTTCTTCTTTAGACATGATGACTTTCCTTGTCCGTTTTGGTGGAGGTGGAAGAGTAGCACCAGAAGATACAGAGGGGACAGATCCTCTAGTAGTCCTCTTGGAAATGGGTTGCCTCACAGCCATAGTCTTTCTCTTGGTTCCTTTCTTTAATCCAAGAATTGCAGCTTCGTTGGCTTCAAGAGATTCTTCCTTAACCTTTATTTTCTCTTCAAGCTTTGCCAACTCCACCTGCTTATAAGTGCTGAGTTGCATGCCACTGAGATTAACTCGGCCAAAGTCAACAGCTTGTAATCCTTTCTCACGAAGGAGTCTTTCTTGTTCATTTGTAGGCTTTGCAATTAGAATATTGTACACGCCTTGCTGCTTGAGAATTTTTGACAAGAGATGGGTGAAGGTAATGTGAGAGGTAGATTCTCTGTTGGTAATGGCATCCTTGAAGCGATGAAATAGGATCCTTGGAAGGTTAATCTTGGTTTCAAAAACCAGATGGCAAAGGCAGAACTTGTGAAGAGCTGATAAATTTTCCTTGGAGCCAATCTTATGCAGGTGACCTTATTCAGAATCTGGTGAAGAATCCTGATGCATGTGATCTTTCATCTCAGATGATTTCCAAGAATGATTTCTCACGCTGTCTTGCCTCATAAGAGTAACAACAATTGTCTCTGGACCACCTAGGTCTTCTTCCCAGTTCTCAGTGAAGACTAATCCTTCTTGAGCCCAAGCAATCGCATCAGAGATGGTTTTCTCTGATACTATCACTTTCCTTCCTAGTACAAACCCAATCACTTTTGTTTCAAAGATCTTGGGTCTCCTCCAGAATTCCCTTATCAAATCGTGATACACTGAGACCTTTTCCAAGAAGATTCCCTCCCAACCAATAGCGTTAATGAACTTACTCACATCCAAGTTGTATTCTTGTAGAATTCCAAAGTTGAAGTGATGTTCGGACATAGTATCGGTTGCAAAAGCAGGCATGGGAGCAGTGGTTAAAGCCACTATTGAGTACGAAGAGTTTTGAAAGAACAAAGGAGACAGAGTTCTAAAGGTTCAGAGAGATAGAGAGGTTGATGATGAAGAGACGTGAAAAGGTTTTCAGAGGGAAAAAGGTTTGTCGCGGCCGTGATCACGGCGCAACGACAAACAAAAAGAAAACTTGTTTTTCTTTTAGAGAATAAACATGGAGTCGCCACCAACTTTATTTAATTTTGAGAAAGTTGGAAAACCCTTTAAAAAAACTTTGGGTTTGGGAGTCGATTACGTCTTGGGAAGGCATGGAGACTTAACCCCACGGCATCCTAGAACATCCATAAAAATGGTTACCCAAAATTAGTTGTGTAAATTATTAGTAACTTTGAAAATATTTATTTTACCCCAAAAATCATTTAAAGGAAATTTGTTTTTTAATTTTAAGATATTTTGTATTTTTTATCGATTTTATATTTGTGAATTTTTTTTATCAAACCTAAATGAGGTTGAACATGGCACGCAAGTCCACAGGGCAACCTCAAAATCTAAAGGATTGAGCATGACACTTGTCATAGAGCAACCCAAAAATAACATTGATTTAATTAAGTATTTAGAAAAATGCCACATAGGCATTAGGAAGAGAAATGTTACTTCATGATCTCATTTTTTATTTTATTCTACATTTTTGATTAAATGTTGAAAAGTCCTAAATAGGTTGAACATGTCACATAAGTCCATTGGGCAACCTTTATTCTAAGGGATTGAATATGACAACCAAGTTCATAGGCCATCCCTAAATAAAACAAGTTCAATTATTTATTTATCAAAAGGAAATTTTCTTTGTTTTGTAAAAAGGGAACAAACCGGTTGAAGGGGATTTAAGTGATCATCTTTTATTTTTATGTAATACCTTATGAAAATAGAACAAAAATGAAACATAAGTGTTTAGTGACAGTATAGCCATATGAAGATTACTAGTGTATCATGCATTTCAGCATATGACGGCAAACAATGAAATAGGAACCCTACGATACACCATTTCTGAAACAGACATAAGAACTCATATAGCAAACATCATACTAACTCATTCAGTTTCAATATCCATGGATTTTCTTTTCGTCATAAACAAAGACACAAAAATAAGAATGTCAAGAGAAACTCATGAATAATATCAACAAAGAGAACAAGGATTATCAAATGAGAGTAGAATAACAATGATTTTGCTTTCTCCCAGTAGTAAAATTTTAAGATCAAAACCCTCACATTTCAGTTTCACTGACTCTTTTGACTCTATCTTCTTCTGAAAATTTGGAACCACTCTAATGACAGAGAAGAGGAAAAAAACTCAAATCCTTAACCCAAAAATCCCCCTTTTCCGTTTAAAAAACGAAGATCCCCTCAATTTCTAACTCAAACCCAATCTCTTTTTCTTTACCAAGAAAACATCAAATAAAAATCTCTCTCTCCTCTGTCTTCATATCTTTCCTCCATATCTCCTCCTTTTTTTTTCTTCCCCCCTCCCCCCCTTCCTTTTATAGATGGAGGAGAGGGCTTCATGCTTCTCCTTACTCAGCGGCTTCAAGGTTGGTCCCACGAAATCCGGAGCTTGGGCAGTTCTGAGCAGAGATCGCGTGTGTCCAAATGGAGGTGGCGTGAGCAGAGGAAAGGAGGCGATTTGATGTGAAGGTTAGGTGTTTGAAGAGAGAAGGAAGTGTGGTCCGGTTAAGAGAGTGAAGGAGATAAGGGAGAAGAGGGACCGATGGGTAGAGGAGGTGTAGGGGCGGTGGGAGAGTGGGAGGAGGAAGACAGGTTTTATCTGATATGTAAAATAGGGTTTTTTAGGGTTAGGAGTGGGGCTGCTAGGTTAAAATGAGGGAGGAAGGGAAAAATGATGTGTGGGTCGTGGGCGGAACCTTATCATCCAACAGAAAATTAGATACGCAGCGGACGAAACCTCCTCGCCCAACAGAAAATTAAATATGCACCAGACGGAACCTCCTCATCCAACATAAAATTAAATATGCACTGGACGGAACCTCCTCGTCCAACAGAAAATTAAATATGCACCGGATGGAACCTCCTCGTCCAACAGAAAATTAAATATGCAGTGGACGGAACCTCCTCGTCCAACAGAAAATTAAATATGCAAGGGATGGAACCTCCTCGTCCAATAGAAAATTAAATATGCAATGGACGGAACCTCCCCGTCCAATAGAAAATTAAATATGCACCGGATGGAACCTCCTCGTCCAACAGAAAATTAAATATGTAGTGGACGGAACCTTATGCAGTGGACGGAACCTCCTCGTCCAACAGAAAATTAAATAAGCAATGAACGGAACCTCCTCGTCCAACATAAAATTAAATATGCAAGGGACGGAACCTCCTCGTCCAACAGAAAATTAAATATGCACCGGACGAAACCTCCTCGTCCAACAGAAAATTAAATATGCAGCGGACTGAACCTCCTCCTTTCTTCATTATTTTCTTTTTCTTCTTTCTTTCTTCACTATTATTATTTTTTAGTCTCCCTGAAATATAATAACAAAATTAGAATAAAATAAAATGAAGACGGACAAAAATGGGTGTTCACAGTTGGCCATCTTTACTTGTTGCATACTAGAAGACATGATTAGTCGTGAATTTTCATTTATTGTAGTAATGAATAAGTAAATAAAATGAACACATATTTTGTCCGACAAGATGTGAGGAGCTCAAAAGAAAACCTCACAATTTGAAAATAAAATTGCAGTGGACGGAACCTCCTCGTCCAACAGAAAATTAGATACGCAACGGACGGAACCACCTCGTCCAACGAAAAATTAAATACGCAGTGGACAAAACCTCCTCGTCCATCAGAAAATTAAATATGCAGCGGACGGAACTTCCTCGCCCAATATAAAATTAAATATGCAGTGGACCGAACCTCCTCGTCCAACAGAAAATTAAATATGCACCGGACGAAACCTCCTCATCCAACAGAAAATTAAATATGCAGTGGAAGGAACCTCCTCGTTCAACAGAAAATTAAATATGCAAGGGATGGAACCTCCTCGTCCATCAGAAAATTAAATATGCAACGAGCCTCAAAGCTCGAAAAGTGCGATGAGCCTCTGATCACGCAAAATAAAATGCAGTGAGCCTCCGAGCTCGAAAATAAACTTACAGTGAGCCTCAGAGCATGAAAATTAAATTGCAGTGAGCCTCAGAGCTCGACAAAATTCAATCAGCAATATGAAACTAATGAGAATCCCTTCCTTTTGAAGACAGCGGAACCAAATGCTCCCTAGAAAAACTTCCACCGATCAAACCCTTGTTCACCGACCATTCTGAGCCGAGGCATCATTCATTCTTTTAACAACATGGGTCACCCAAGAATCTGATAACATATGAGGTGGATGTTATGTTTATTCACCCAAGCTTATTTGTATCATTCTTTTGTTGTCCAGTGCATGCAATCTCTTCCATTGAATTTGAAATATTGAGTCATTTTGGTTCAAACCATTCATTGGTGCTACCATTAGAATTATCAAATCATACCATTAAACTTATATTTACTTTTATTGAGACATGACCATAGTGATTAAACATGAGAGTGAACACGACAGGGAAGTATGAAGGAAAAGCCTCTTGCCTTAATACGAGAATTTAGTTTGTTAAGGGAAAATAACAATACGAGAACAAAATTACAAAAGGGATCATGAAGATTAAAATCAAAGATAAAAAAAGAAAATTACGAGAATCACATAAAATTTGCCCGTGTTGTTCCTTTGATTTTCATTTAATTAATTCCCACAGCCTTTTGATGACACAGATCTTGGCTTCTGTTTTTTATTCTTCAAACACACCTTCTTCAGTCATTCCTTAACAATTTTGCCCCAGTATACTCAGTCGGACAAAATTGCTCTAGCGCGGTGAGTGCTTGCAGAAGTGTTGGGCCATATCCTCCCCCTAGGCCGCCTTTACAGGTTTTCAGCCTAAGGTTTCTATACCCTAACTTTTACCTAGGTTGCCCTTTCGGGTTTTCAACCTAGCGGGCCTTTTATTTTCTTTTCTTTTGTCTTCATTGTTCTTTGCCCTAACTTTTGCCTAGGCCACCCTTTCAGGTTTTCAACCTAGCGGGCTTTTTTTTGTTTTTTTTTCAAGCACAGAACTTTTTCACAGCATCAGAATTTATTGGCCTTGGTAACTCTTCCCCATCCATGTTTTGCAGAACCAAGTCTCCCGCGCAAAATTCTCTAGAGCGAACCTTCTTATGGAAAGCTCTTGCCATTCTGCTTTGATACAATTTTTCGTGACAGATAGCTGCCAGTCTTTTCTCTTCTATCATGTTCAACTGCTCATATCGAGTTTTCACCCACTCAGATTCTTCTAAATCTGCTTCCATCAAGACTCTTAGCGAAGGGAGTTCTACTTCGATAGGTGAGACAGCCTCCATCCCGCATACCAAAGAAAAAGGGGTTGCTCCAGTGCTTGATTGTATATTAGTCCGATAAGCATGTAGAGCATATGGCAGCATTTCGTGCCAGTCTTTATAATTTACAACCATCTTGGCAACGATCTTCTTGATATTTTGTTTGCTGCTTCAACTGCACCTTTCATTTGAGGTCTATAAGGAGTTGAATTGTGGTGTTTGATTTTGAAGCCATCGCAAAACTTTTGAATCTCGGCACCATTAAGATTAGCAGCATTATCTGTGATTATCCTCTCTGGGATCTCGTATCTACAGACGATGTCCTTCTTGAGGAATTTGAGAAGCACCTTTTGAGTTATGTTGGCATATGAAGCAGCTTCTACCCATTTAGTGAAATAGTCTATCGCTACCAAAATGAAACGATGACCATTGGAAGCCTTGGGATTAATGGGACCGATGACATCTATTCCCCACATCGAAAAAGGCCATGGGGATACTAAATTGTGCAGTGGAAATGGAGGTGCATTGACCCGGTCTGCATACATCTGACGTTTTTGGCATTTTGAACATGCTCTATACAATCCGACTCCATAGTAGACCAATAATAGCCACTTCTCAAGATTTTTCGAGCCATCATGTGGCCATTGGCATGAGTTCCACAGGTTCCTTCATGAACTTCGATCATGATCAACTTAGCTTCACGAGCATCCACACATCTGAGTAGGGTACCATCATATCCTCTTTTATACAGGACTTCCTTGCTTAAGAAAAAGGCCATAGCCAGTTTTCGGATGGTCTTTCTATTTGCTTCGCTCGCTTCTGCCGGGTATTTCTTATTTTGAATATATTACTTCATATCATGATACCAAGTCTTACCATCAGGTTCTCCTTCCACATGGGCACAGTATGCCAGTTCATCTTGCACTCTAACTTGGATGGGTTGGACATTGGTATGGATGTCCAGCTTAGTCATGGCAGCTAGTGTGGCTAAAGCATCAGCAAACTGATTCATGTCTCAAGTTAAATGCGAGAAAGTAATCTCGTCAAACTTCACAATCAACTGAGTCAAGTATTTCTGATACGGAATCAACTTGGAGTCTTTGGTTTGACATTCACCATTGACTTCGTAAATGATTAGAGCAACATCCCCGAAGACTTTCAACTGCTTTATACCAAGTTCAAGTGCCATTTGTAATCCACTAGCACTTACCTATTATTCTTAAATATTATTCGTACATTCAAATTTCAGCTTTACGGCCACCAGGTACTACTTGTTGTTTGGTGAGATAACCACTGCTCCTATACAACTACCATGCATATTGACTGCTCCATCAAAATACATCTTCCACACGTCTTCCTGTTCTTTATCTTCCTCGAGGGACATTATCTCTCCATCTGGGAACTCTGAGTTGATAGGCCATCCATCCTCAAGAGGAATCTCTGCTAAATGATTAGCAATCTCACTTCCTTTGATGGACTTGAGTCATATATTTGATGTCAAATTCTGACAATATCACTTGCCACTTTGAAACTCTTAAGGAGATATGAGGACTTTCGAAGATATACTTCAAAGGATCCATTCGAGAAATTAGCTAAGTGGTGTGATATAACATATACTGTCCGAGTCTTCTGGAGGTCCACACTAGCGCACAACAAGTCTTCTCGATTTCCATATAATGAGTCTCACAGGCATTAAACTTCTTACTCAGATAGTAAATTGCCTGCTCCTTCCTACCAGATTCATCATGTTGTCCAAGCATTGCCCCCATTGAGGTTGGCAATATAGTGAGATAGAGTAACAATGGACGACCTTGGGTAGGTGGTACCAATACTGGGGGATTCAGTAAATATGCCTTTATCTTGTCAAAGGCTTCTTGACAATTATCATCCCATCTTCTCGGATTATTCTTCTTGAGGATTTTGAAGATTGACTCGCATGTGCTAGTCAAATTTGCAATGAAACGCGTAATATAGTTCAACCTTCCAAGAAAACCCTTTACTTCTCGCTCTTTCTTAGGTGCTGGCATGTCACGTATTGCTTTTACCTTGTTAGGGTCCACCTTTATTCCTTCTCTACTGACAACAAAGCCAAGTAAATTCCCTGCGGATGCACCAAAAGTACATTTTGCAAGGTTGAGCCGCAACTTGTACTTCCTTAGCCGCTCGAACAACTTTCGCAAAACTTCTACATGGCTTTCTTCTTCCTTGGACTTAGCCACTATATCATCAACATATACCTCTACCTCCTTATGCATCATATCATGGAACAATGCTACCATAGCACGTTGGTAACTGGCCCCAGCATTCTTCAACCCAAAAGGCAACACTTTGTAACAAAAAGTTCCCCAAGGAGTGATAAAAGTTGTCTTTTCTTTGTCATCATCATCCATGAGGATCTGATTGTATCCAGAATACCCATCCATGAAAGAAAACCTATGACTTTTGGCTGTACTGTCTACAAGGACATCAATATGAGGTAGCGGGAAATCATCCTTTGAACTGGCTTTATTCAGATCTCGGTAGTCCACACACATTCTGACCCTTCCATCCTTCTTTGGTACTGGAACAATATTAGCTACCCATTCCGGGTGTCTAGCTACTTCCAGAAAGCCAGCCTCTAACTGCTTGGTCACTTCTTCCTTGATCTTCAGCGACATCTCAGGATACATCCTCCTTAATTTTTGCTTCTTTTGAACCACATCTGGGTATAAGGGAATTTTATGTTATGCTATCTCAGGATCTAAACCTGGCATATCTCTGTAGGACCATGCAAAAACATCCAGATACTCTTTGAATAGTGCAACCATTTCAACTCCTTTTTGTCTTCCTCAGTTCCCATATAGATTACTTATGCAACCTCATCATTCGAGCTAATACCTTCTTCTGACCGTTTCACCATCTTCATGAATTCTTCAATGTCTTTTGCTTCCTCATCGGATTCAAGGTTGTATTCATCAACAGCCGCGAGGGAATCAATAAATGAGCTTTCAAAGTTCCTTTCCCGAGGTAAATCTTTAGTGGAAGAAGTATTCCTAGAAGAAAAAGCCGGGAATAGGATAAGTATATGCGAGAGTCTTATTCATGAAAGTAAAGGTTAAACAAAGTAAAGAAATGAAAGAGAGAGACAAGAAACGATGGAACCAAAAGGAAAACACCAGACAAAGTGCTACATTCTCATTCATGTCTCAAACAAAGTAAACATTAGTTCATATTTAGTACGATAAGATAATTATTTCATGTAAATAACATCAACAAACGGTTCAGATCGCCAATTATTGAGAACTTCATTGCTAGCAGGGAGATAGATGACATGGTTCTCGTCCAGCTCCTCTTCAAGTGTGCTGATAGTGAAGTGAGCTTAAGTTTCTTCCTTCCTCAGGCATGTTGGCAGCCATCCTGGTCCGAGATCTGGTATTGTGAACTCGGGTTTGATTGGTGTCACCTTTCCTAGGTCGCGCAATGGTTCCCGGATTCTCAGAAGTATGTGACTCAAATGAGCATCCAAGAATCTCATTAGTAAACCCAAATTTTGTGTGTGTGTGTGTGTGTGTGTGTGTGTGTGTGTGTGTGTGTGTGTGTGTGTGTGTGTGTGTGTGTGTGTGTGTGTGTGTGTGCAAGTTAACACCCTTTGTTTGATCGCGAGAGTGCTCTTAGGAAGACTATCGTATACACCTATAGCAAGAATACTCATCCTGCAATCAAATCTAGTGGTATGGTTCCCTCTAGCTTGAATGCAGTTGGTGTCAAGTCCAAGGGAGAATCCACTCCTCGATAGACCACACCCGTACTAGCAACGTTCTTATTTTTACGCAGAAAACACATCGTTTTTAGGGTAAAAATATAGTTGATGACGTATCTAAGGGAGAACGCACTCCTCGATAGATATCATCTAAAAAATGCTCGACAGACATTGATGAAAACTTCCATTCCATTATAAATATTTCAATATAAATCATGAGTCTTTGATCAAAATAAAAGAAACACATTGATAGTTTCCATCTCTCTCCGAGGTCCACAAAGCACTATGTTAAGAGTCTCATCTTCTTTTTCCTGAACCCTTTGGCTTGTTTCCTAAAATGATTGAAGAACTCGGTCACCTTTGGTGGTATCTGAAGGAAATGGTTCATACGAATGTGGACGGATGCTTCTTCAAATCGCTCCACCTGCTGGGAAGTGTGATATTGGAGCTTATCCATCATGTCCTCGTATTTTCTTTTCCATGCTTCCTTTTCATTCATTACATCCTTCACTACTAATTTCCATCCCTTTACCCATTCTGCGTGACATTGAGCTTCAACTCTTTCCGTGTCTTTTATTTTGGCTCTGAGCCAATCTTCTCTCATGTTGGCCTCCGCTAGTAACTCGCGATACTTGGCTGCTTCGTTCCATCCTTGATCAGAGTACAGTTCTATTTGGGCCAAGGATTCTTGCAGGGATTCAACTCTCTTTTCTAGTATTTGTATTGTTTCAACATGAACCCCTACATTTGTCTTGAGTTCTTTTTTCTTCCTTTGAAGTTTGACAAGCATCTTCTCTTTATATTCTATCTTTGCCAGCAACTCTTGAATTTCTGCTTCTTTTTCTTTTCTTGCCCTTTTTGCATGACTTGGGGCTTCGTAGGCATCGGCGCATTCGTCTTTCAAATGCTCAATTTGTAAACTTAGCTTCTGCACTTGGCTTTGGAGTGTGGCAATAGTTATTTAGGCAGCTTGGTTCTTCTCATCCAAAACCCTCATCCGAGCTTTTAAAATTTCGATTTCTCTCAACATTTGATCTTCGGTAAGAGGATTATTTTCACTATGGAGAGGGGATGCAGGTCTTGGGGGGTAACCTCTTCTCGCTTCTCTCCATACTTCATATCTTTTTGTGTGAGCTATGATTCGCCTTCCTAATTCCTCAGGTCCTTTCATATGAACATCATTCCATGCTGACTTACTGCTATTGTTTGACTCTTGATGCTTTCACTTTCTTGGTATAGGAAGAATACACCACCGAGCAGTTCTTCGGGGGATTCATCCAGTGTCCACTTGAGCTGACGCATTACCAAAGCTGGTGAATATGATACACAAACTTTGGGACCCATCAATGGAACATTTGAAAAACTTCCACGGCTAAATACAACAGAATCTCCATTGTACCATGGACACATCCAACTGAATGACTGCAGGTTGATCTTATCAAACTCTTGTTTCCATTCATATAGCTTACGTGGCTTTAGTTGAATGCGAGCGAATCCTTTCATCGAGTCATCTGTTCTATCAATTTTATCGCGAGCGTACAAGTGAGTCATGATCCAGACATACAATATTGATGCACAACATCGCAGTTTCCCTTGTTGATTATGATGACAAACCTGTAGGGAGAGGAAAGTTTCAGCTAAGATAGTAGGGACCTAGTTCACACCATATTCTTCAACCCTAGAGAAGACATCCATGACTGACTGATCAATCAGATCTGGTACAAAAGGAAAGAGTACCGGCCCATATATCATGAGGGCTAGTACTTTGTTAAAAGTAACCCATCGTTGTTGCTGGGCCAGCTCGTTGAGATACACTTCCAAAAATCGCTTCTTCAATCCTTTGGTGGTTCCTTTAACCGCTTTCTCTAGCTGTTCCAGTTGAAGCTCCAATAGACTTGCTATCTTCCGATCTGTTACATATTGACCATAATACATGTAGACACAGGTCCTCTTTTGAATTGGCAGTTTTAGCATATAAGCATACTCTTCTATGGTCGAAGTGATGTCTAAGTCAGGTAATTCAAAACACCTCAAAGTTGAATTCCAATATTGGGCCAACGCACTCAGAGCGGGGGCTTCCACCGGAACACGCAATAGGTTTAATATTCTGCCATACTTGCTGACAAAGCCTGAGCATGCTTTTTCTGGCATTTGCTGGCGAAGTTCACATAAACTCTTCACGTCATTGAGTGTCATCGATCTTGATACTTTTCTTGGAACAGTTCGCATTGCTAGTACTCTTTTCGGAACCACACTTTTCCATTTTCTTGCTATAAGATGAATACCAAAGTCTTCCAACAAATGAGGCATAAGCAAAAAAACAAAAAAATGGGTATAGTGAAACAAATATATCTTGCATGATTCATGTTGTATGAGACCCAATGGGTTTGAAAACCCGAACGGGTATGCTGCCAATGCATCATGCATGACAATTTATGCTTATGATGATATAAAAAGAAAAGAAAAGTACGCCCACTTTTGTCCTAAGCCAGGTAAAACCTAAGGATGGACACACCCTATGTTAGGACTCTAAACAGGTCAGCCACTAGGTTTGCTCTATTAGTGAAAATTGGGACGGGTCTGGACCTCTAAAAGTCATGGTTCCCAGATTGCCCTTATAAGGATCTGATTCATGAATCTAGCCACAAGTAGGGATAAACCCTCTCAATATGACTATTCCATGATCTCATGCACAATCTGAGTGGTGAACCGACAAGTATCAGGGAGGTACAAGACCTCTTCAATGACAATGTCGGAGTACGGCCTAATCCTTGGGTTTTGAGCAAGCTCAAGTATAGAGCCAAGAGTGCGCGTAATATGTGATAGTGATGTGTGTGAAGGGGGCATACAAACCTGTAACACTTAAAAAATAAAAAGGATAAGAAAAGACAAGAAAAACCTGCAAAATAAAAACATAGGTATATATAAAAATGGTTATAAGTTCTCTACCTTATTGTTAAAATATAGGGGAAAAAAGAAAAGAAAGGAGGAGGAAACAAAAACAATATTAGTGAAACATATACAAAAATAACATGAGTTAAAATGTATATACAACTAATTTTTCTCATTTTTTATTTAAATAAAAGGAAAACCCAAACAAAAAGGACAATCCGAACAAACATCAATAAATAAAAAAACTTTTTTTTTTGTTTTTGTTATTTAATTATTGTAAGAAAAAACAGCAAGATATACCAATAAAAGGTCAAACAAATAAGCTACAAGTTATTAAAAATTTGCAAAACTAATTTTTACGGGCTTGACTCTCTTAAAAGTATCCCCAGGGGAGTCGCCATCTGTCGCGACCATGATCGCGGTGCAACGACGAACAAAATGAAAACTTGTTTTTCTTTTAGAGAATAAACATGGAGTCTCCACCAACTTTATTTAATTTCGGGAAAGTTGGAAAATCCTTTTAAAAAAACTTTGGTTTCGGGAGTCAATTACATCTTGGGAAGGCATGGAGACTTAACCCCACGTCACCCTAGAACATCCATAAAAATGGTTACTCAAAATTAGTTGTGTAAATTATTAGTAACTTTGAAAATATTTATTTTAATTACCCCGGCAATCATTTAAAGGAAAAAACATTTTTAATTTTAAGATATTTTATATTTTTTATCGATTTTATATTTGTGAATGTTTTATCAAACCTAAATGAGGTTGAACATGACACGTAAGTCCACAGGGCAACAGCAAAATCTAGAGGATTGAGCATGACACTTGTCATAGAGCAACCCAAAAACAACATTGATTTAATTAAGTATTTAGAAAAATGCCACATAGGAATTAGGAAGAGAAATGTTACTTCATGATCTCATTTTTTATTTGATTCTACCTTTTTGATTAAATGTTGAAAAGTCCTAAATAGGTTGAACATGGCACATAAGTCCATAGGGCAACCTTTATTCTAAGGGATTGAATATGGCAACCAAGTCCATAAGCCATCCCTAAATAAAACAAGTACAATTATTTATTTATCAAAAGGCAATTTTCTTTGTTTTGTAAAAAGGGAACAAACCGGTTGAAGGGGATTTAAGTGATCATGTTTTATTTTTATGTAAAAAAAATAGTTTTACCATATGAAAATAGAACAAAAATGAAACATTTTAAGTGTTTAGTAACAGTATAGCCATATGAAGATTATTAGTGTATCATGCATTATCAGATTGAATTTTTTGAATTTTTGTTTGAAATTGATTCTCAACCATTTAAAAAAAATGGAATAATGGAGTTTACTTCACTTTTGTGCTGCATAAGAAATACCCAAGTACTTCTAGAAAAATCATCAACCACAGTCAAAAAGAATTTGGCACCAGAAGAGTGATTTTTATTATACGGTCCCCAAATGTCAAAATGGACTAATTCAAAACACTTGATAGTAGAGATGCAACTTAAAGGAAATTGTAAACGAGTTTGTTTGGCCAAAGGGCAAACATTACACGTACATTTATTAGAAATTTTAATGCTAGAATCTAAATTATTGAATTGTGGAGATAAAGTGATGGCGGGATGTCCAAGGCGCCAGTGCCATAAATCAAAATGAGAACCCAAAGAGGCAGCAGAGAGAAAAGCAGTTGGGGAGTTATCCATGGTGTAGAGACCTCCATGTTGGTCACCCATCACAGTAATCTTCTTCGTCCTCTGGTCCTGTACAAAACAAGTAGTAGGAGTAAAAGTAATCCAAGAGTTAATGTCTTGAGAAAGCTTACTAATGGACAAGGGATTGAATTGAAAAGAAGGAACATGTAGAACATTTGAGATTAAAAGACCTGGTTTTAAGAAAATAGAACCAATGTGATGAACAGGAACAAACTGATTATCAGGTAATTTAACAGATGTAGATACTTTTGTGTATGAATGAAAATGAGACAAATCAGATACCATATGATTTGTGGCACCAGAATCTAAAATCCAAATGGTAGGATGAGATTTAAAAGAAACAAAGCAACGATAAGAAGTACCTGCAAAATTTGCAACAGGTTGTTCATTACCAGTATGAAGAAGAGAAAGAAGTTGTTGAATCTGAGTTTGAGTCAAATTATTCGAAGGAGTAGAATCCAAAGATGGAGCAACAACAGCAGCATTAGAATGAGTTTGTAGAGAAGAAGGTCCCGAGTCACGACTATTCCGGGTTGCAGAGCCACGACGAGATTTCTGAGATCCAAGATTATGTTTCCACCAAGAAGGATATCCAATTTTGGAGTAACAACTGTTGTCAGAGTGACCATCAACATTGCAAATGGAACGATGATATTGTGACTTAGGATTTGCACTGCATGATGTATGAGATTGTTGAACAGACATTGAAGACTGATCCAGTGAGACAGAGCGAGAATCTGTTAAAGAACACTGACGTTCTTCCTATAAGAAAAGAGAGTATGCATTTGGCACCGAGGGAAGAGGATCCATAAGGAGAATTTGGCTTCTAATAGAAGCATATGAATCATTTAAACCATGAAGAAAATCCATGAGATAATAAGAATCATAAATAGCATTAAAATTAGGCACAATACCGCAGGCGCAAGATGGAAGTGTGCGATAGGATTCAAGTTCATCACGATAAGCCTTCAACATCGTATAATAAGCAGAGATGGAATTGGTGCCTTGTGAGATCAAGCCAAATGTCGGGGTGCATTTTTTTGATTAAAACGAGCAAGGAGATCAAGCCAAATGTCACGTGCGCTCTTAATCCAGAGAATGGAATTGGCAATGGTTGGAGTTGTGGAATGGACAATCCAAGATTGGACCATACTATTGCAACGGACCCAAGAAGGTAGAGTTTGACTGTTAGGTTCAGGTTTGGGAATAGTGCCATCAATAAAACCAAGTTTATTTTTGGCCGCTAATGCCATGATGACCGCACGACGTGGGGTAACTGTCACCATTGAGAAGTTGTGTGACGAGTGGTTGACCAGGTTGATCTGAGGAGTGAAGGTAGTATGGAGATGAAGGATCAACAGCCATAATGAACAAAGTATAAGAACGATATTAGACTGATACCATGTAAAGAAAATGGTTGTGTTGAATGCAGTAAATTGATTTTATTAATGAAACAACAGAGAATTAAATAGAGATAACAAGCTGATCGATAGGAAAGAGAACAACTAAAACTAGATAAAGATAGGAACAAACTACAAAGAGATAAGGATAAGATACAACAACCTAAACTCCTATATGATACAACAAAATAATTTAAAAATATAACAAGCCAGCTAAAATAAGTTGTAACAGCAAGCGTAATATGCTGTAACAAAGTGTTAGTGAATACAATAGAAATAACTGGAAACAAAAGTACAAATGTACAAATGTACCATATCACATCATTTCATAACTTCTGACAGAAAAAGAAAGACCAAAATACAGAAATATTTGTTCATCTAGTCTTACTCTTAAGATTATAATTGCCACTCTAACCAAAACTTAATATTCCCATCCTTAAAATGGCTCTCCTCCTCCTCTTCCTCTGATTAAAGAGTTGGAAATGATTCTAAGAGGGTCTTCAAATCATCCGCAACATTATGATTGCTAAAAGAACTCGAGACTTTAACATCTATCACGAAATGGCACCAACACTTGATCTGACTAGAACTACAACAGCAGACGTCCTCATTTCAACGTATTAGCTTCTCGCAAAAGATCCGTTCTTTTAGACAATTGACAAATATAGTCAGAAACTCCACCGACCACCTATTTAAGAAAAGACACTACACCTATATCGAACAAAAATATAAAACATTCCTCCATTTTGAAAGCACTATTTTAAACTACTGAAACAACAAAAAGATCTGAAAAGACAGTGACAAACCTTCACTAATATCTTGTTGACATCCCAATTAAAGGAAACAATAGAAGGACGACAATATAGGTGACAGAGTACAAAGGTTTATGTTTTTAATGGTACTATGTTTCTAATCTCAAGAAACAAAGAGTAAACAAATGAAGCAGTAAGAGAAAGAGACATATATTCCTTTGAATTAAATATTCAATCATTCAAAATAAATTCACTTCTACTAGACGGGTTCATTTTCAGTAACTAGTGGACGTGCAGGTCTTTGGATGTGCAAGTTTAACTTATCAGTAAAGCGGGCTCGTCTACTGATACTGCGTCTATATGACTCTCATCTAGTTCCAAGTCTTTGTACTTGCTATTTTCCTGACTGATTCTTAATAGCTCGTCTACTGACGTGGCATCTAGTATAACTTCTCATCTCGATTCAAGTTTTTGGACTTGGTGTTTTTCTGGAAGTTATTTATTGGCTCGTCTGCTAGTCTTTTTACACTTAGAATTTGATGCTCGTCTAGCGCCTTTTTCCTTAGCTAATATTTAAAGCATCGTCTAGCGATAACCTTAGAGACTTAGAATTTTACCAAGGTCTTGAAGACTCATCTAGATTGAGAAATTTGACCTGATACGGCAACTGTATGTAGATTTCCTCAACTTAACAAAACTCAAATCCTGCAAGCTTTCAATCAGACAAGTTAGAACTTTGACAATACTTCGCCATACAAATTTAACCTTTTTGTTAACATCAAAAATTAAGAGATTATTTAAGCCAAAACCACTTTGGTTCTAACAATCTCCCCATTTTTTATGATGACAAAAACTAATTAAATTTGGGTGAGCAAAGTCTAAGAGACCTACAGAGGCTCTCCCTAAAACAAAGCATACAAACTTAATAAAATTCAAACACCAGCTAGAAAGAATTTAGAATAATTACTAACACAGCAACACAGTATCAAAGCAAATATGTATCGGAAAGCCATAAAAACATGCATCATATCATATAGACAGCAGTTTAATCAAATATGCATTTGCAGAAGATACTTAGAAAACAATTAATTTTATAAATTTAATTATATTCCTTTCTCCCCCTTTTTTGTCATCAGACAAAAAGGAAATAGGAGTGGACCATCATTGTCAGAATAACAGAACAAAAGATAAACGACAATCTAAGATGGGGGTGGAGGAGGTTGAGGAGGGTTCAGATTGGGAGGAGGTGGAGGTGGTTGAACTTCTTGACCCTGATTTTGTTGATAGCTGGTGATTAGTTGAATCATTTGATTAAGAAGATCATTTGTGGGTGCTAGTTGCTTTGCCACTTGAGCTTCAATTTTTTTTCCAAGATCTCATCCAGGTCTAGTGGCAAAGAAGATATGGAGCTTTCAACGGTAGCATGCATAGTGCCTTGACCTGGTAGAATACTCAGAGCTTGGGAGTGTTGGGGTTCTTCATGGGGATGAACAGCTGCCAAGGCCAATGGTTGTGAGGAATGCTTTCCAGAAGTACCTTGTCTACTTGCAGACTCAGCAACTTCTTCATTCACCACGCTAGACTGAATAGTTTCTTGATCAATAACTGGTCCTTCAACAACTATCTCTTCAATATGCTCAGATGATGCTTCAGAAGCTTGTGGAGAGGGTGCAGGGGTAGGCAAGTCAGGAGCCCAGTGGACTGATCAGAGGTATGCCAATGGTGTCCTCATGAATGTAGTACCTGACATTTGAGAAGCCAAACTTCATTCCGTCCAGATCATGGGAGGTTTCACTCCAATTCTAGTTTCCTTGGAGGAGTGGTACAGCCAGATAGATGGAACAAAGTTTGTAGTTCTTATGTGCCTTGGCAGCTCAATCTCAGCCTTCAGATGTGCATACATGATGTGGTCTACAACATCAGTTGCACTGCCATACTCCATTGGATGCTCAAAGTTCTTCCACTTTGTGTTTATGTCCAAGATGAACTTCTCTCTGCCATAGGTTCTTGATCTCGGCATTCAATGTACTTAGATGCAGCTTTTAGTGGATTTGTCCACCAGATAGGTATGATATGCCTATCTACACCATCTGTGTGTGGTTTGAAGGGTAGGGATTTGAAGAGGTTATGGTAGATTTTTATGGGTTGAAATTTCTTTTGTGGCAAGTGAATGATAAGAGGTCTATGAGCATTATATAAAGCAGATAGAAGAGGACCATCTTCTTCATAAGGGATAGGTGCATGCCATGGGAAATATGTGGGTTCAAGCTCATACTCATACTCTGGTTAGGGGTAGAATAGTCTGGTTGATTCAGGTTCTGGTTGGTGAGTATGGTAGAGGATTCTCCAGTCCCTTTTAACCTTGGCTAGGCTTTCAGTCTTGCCATCATATAGAACTGATGGGTCGGTGTAAGGGAAAGTGACCTTGGGTATTTTGGGAAAGGGTGCTCCAGGATTGATGCCTACATCATCTGGTTAGTTAAACCAGGGATCATCAGCAGGTATTATGGGTTGAAATTGAGGTCTTGTTGGGAGGTTTGGATAGGTGAGTGGATAGGTGAGTATTGGGGTGAGGTTGTGTGTTGATGTGAGGATTGTGATTCAGTTATAGGTTGTGGTGGAAGTGTTTGTACATGTTTGTCAGGGTGAGGTGATGGTTGTCATGGTGGTAACATAGATGGTACAGATGCATTAACATTCACAGACAGACTTTCTACTAAGGCATCTACTGCTAATTGGACATGGTCATTAGCAGGGATGCTTACCTCAGAAGTCATAACAGATTTAGCTCTTCTTTGAGGTTACAGTCTTGTCCTTGTTGGGGCACAGCAGCAACAATCTTTCGTTTCTTTAGTACAGCACCAATGGGTACATTGTCCTCATCATCTTCATCCTCATTGTGAGACAGGACTATCTTCCTGGTTCTCTTCTGTGTTAGAATAGATTGAGATACATCAATACCAGATTCCCTGATGACAATACCAGCAGCAGCAGACGGCTTCTTGGCAACAGTTTTCTTGGCTCTAGTGGTCTTTCTTCCAACAGTTTTCCTCTTTAGTCCAAGAGTCTCATCATTATTAGAACTTTGACAATACTTCGCCATACAAATTTAACATTTTTGTTAACATCAAAACTTAAGAGATTATTTAAGCCAAAACCACTTTGGTTCTAACAAATCCTAGTTTTCTTAGAGCTGCGTCTCGCTTAGTACTTTTGATATTTTTCTGATTTTTTGTGGATGCATTCTTTTGAATCTTGGATGATGATGTACGCTATGAGGAACTAATCCTCTTTTCTAAGGAATCGATGAAGCCGCTCATGACGGCATAATGAATTGTGATGTTTTCTACCCATTGCTCTTAATTCTTTCTTCTTAATTATGTTTTGTTTGTGTTAATCAAAAGAGCTCGTGATTAACTAGTCAAGCATGATGAGTCCGCTCGGAGATTCGTGCTTTTGGACTTCAATGGAGAACACAAATTGAATATTGATCGAGATATAATAGGAGATTTGTGCAATCGTTATAGGGAACCTAGAACTTAATGAATCTTGCATGTTAGTCTTCGAATAGAGATATAGTTGATTGGCATGTTTAGGTGTTTTCTCTTGTACTCGATCGTGGCATTAGAATAATTTAGGGTTCCTGGTTGGCATGAAATTTAACTTATGGATAGAAAATAATCACTTGGATCTATGCTTGATTGGGTTGGTCAATTCATGACCTTAGATCTTCCTAACCATATTCCCAAATTTGATATTTGCTTTTGATTTGTTTTTTATTTGAATTGATAATTGATTTTCTTTTCTAATTTGATCTCAACTACACTCTCTCTCCATTGACTTGGTCAACCTTAATTGCTTTCTTTGAATATTGATATAATTGGTCACCCAATCCTTGTGTTCGATCTCGGTAATTATTACTTGCTTCGATCCGGTACACTTATCGGAGCCCATCAAGTTTTTGGTGTCGCTGTCGGCAATTGGCATAGCCAATTTTCTTTATTTAAAGAAAATAATTACTCTGAACAAGCCAATATTTCTTTTTAAATTTTTGCTGAATATTTCTCTCTTTAATTTCCTTTATTTCACTTGGTCTTGTGAGTTTTTGTTGTATGTGAGGTACTATTGCTCCTAAGGAATTGCTTTACGACCCAAAAATTTGTAGGACTGAGAAAAGGTTGAGGAGACAAATCATAGAACAGAGGAGGCTTGAGGCACTAAATCCTATCAATCTTGAAGAGATGGCGGAATAAGATCCTCCTGTCTATATGCCTCTTTATGAGTACACCCTTCAAAGCTTGGAGGATTGTACTTCCACTATTATAAGGTCTTCCATCACGGCTAATGCATTTGATATCAAGCTGTCGGTTCTTCAATTGGTACAACAACATCAATTTGATGGGGGGAGCATGAAGATCCTCACATGCATATCTCGCATTTCTTGGATATATGTGATATTTCTAGGTATATTGGAGATTCAGATGATGTATACCGCTTGCGTCTATTCCCTTTCTCTCTAAAGGATAGAGCACGTGATTGGTTGGACTTGAACATGGATCACGGAAGCATTACTACTTGGGAGAACATGGCTCAGAAGTTCCTAACAAGGTTCTTTCCTCCTCAGAAATTGGCACAATTGCAAAAAGTCATCACCTCTTTCAAGCAACATGAGAGCGAGACTTTTGGGGAAGCTTGGGAGCGGTATAATGTGCTATTAAGGAAGTGTCTATCATCTTTATTTGATTTGTGGATGAAGGTGAAGAATTTTTTCAATGGTTTGAGAGGTTCATCTCAAATTATTTATGATGCCGCAGATGGCGGTTCTTTTTCTTGAAAATCGACGGAGGATGCATGGGCATTATTAGAGAATATGGCTAAGAATGATTACAACTGCATGAAGGATGAGCGTAATATGAAACAACCTCCTCCTTCACCTCCTCAGAATTCTGCATCCCAATTTAGTGCTACTTCTATTGAAGCTATTCTTGCATAAAACGCACGCTTGAAGCAACAAAATGAAGCACTTACAAAGATGAAGGTGAATGCGGTGCGAGAGGGGATGCCTCCGGGTTGTGACTTTTGTCAAGGTGATCATGATAGTGCAAGTTGTCCAGGTAATTTTTCTCAGGAGCATGTGGACTCGTGTCATGATTTCTATGATATGGTGCCACAGCGCAATGACTATCAGAGGAGTAGGCAAAATAACTACTACCAGGGACATAATTGGAATGCAAGAGGAAAGGATCATCCGGGTTTCTCTTGGAGCAATACTAGTGGTGGTTTAGTAGGAGAACAACCGCCGCAACAACCACAACAAAGGCAGTACTATGGGAATAATCAGAATAATCAACAAGCTTTCCTAAGGTCGAATCAACTGCAAATCACAGATGGTGGGAATCAACCTTGGGAATTGGCTCTTGAGAAGACTAGTGCGACCAATGAAAAGTTGACAGTGCATACGGATATGGCTATTGACAAATTGACCACTCATATAGGTGCATCGATCCAAAATCTAGAAACTCGGGTAGCACAATTTACAAAGCAGTTGAATGAGCGTCTTCTTGGCTCTTTTCCAGGTAATATAGAGAACAACCCTGAGAACCAATGCAATGTCGTAACAACTCAAAGTGGTAAGGTGTTGGATTCAAAGGAGAGTCCTTGCAGTTTTAATGAGATTGAAACTCCAAAGGTCCCACAAGTGGAAGCGGAGCAAGTAGTGGAAGAAGAAGTGGTTGTTGAAAAGATGCCAGAGCATGAGGGGAATTTGAAATTGGTAGATGAGGATTTCTTGAAGAAGAAGTATGTTGAGCTTAAGGACCTTCCTCCTTACATGACGGTGCCATTTCCAGAATGCTGGATGAAGCCTTTACAAGATAAGTAGTTTTCTAAGTTCCTTGATGTCTTATGAAGCTTCAAATCAATATTCCTTTTGTGGAAGCCTTGCAACAAATGCCATCCTATGCCAAGTTTATGAAGGAGATTCTCTCCAAGAAGCGGAAGATCATTTATGAGGAAATGGTTGTTTTGACCGAGGAGTGTAGTGCAATCTTACAATACAATCTACCTCCGAAGTTGAAGGATCCGGGTTCATTTAGCTTTCCATGCACGATTGTGGAGATGACTTTTTATAAGGTACTTTGTGATTTAGGGGAAAGCATTAATTTAATGCCCCGTTCTATGATGAGGAAGCTTGGTATTCAAGAGGCCAAGGGAACTATGATGTCACTCCAACTTGCAGACCGTTCTATTAAATACCCCTATGGGGTGGTTGATGAGATGCCCCGACGTCCCATTAAAGAACCTAAATTTATTAAAACCTAATCACGTTATTAACGTTAAGCGGTTATTAAAAACAGCGGAGAAATTAAAACTTTCAATATAAAACATCATGTATAAACATACATATACATACATTCATCAATATATAGATCACAACCTAGGTACAGTACTGTGAAGGGAATCCCATCAGTAGGATCCCAATATGTACAGACCGATGAGATAACAGAATACATCAAGATACAAAAGAAAAGATGCCTCACCTAGTCCCATCTCAAAATACATGAAAAACCTCACACACACCTAAGAAGATAGCACTGGCCTGAGCTATCATCTACTACCACCCTCACTTGCATCCCGTGGTCCTGATGGTCCAGCCACTCCTCCGTTGCCACTGGAAGAGCTCCTATCCGATGGTTACTAGAACATTTGTCGATAAATCCTGTTATTCTTGGGATGTAGTCTGAAGGAAACTCGTGAAGATGTCGAACCTGTAGCTCCGACCTCAGGAGGTGCTGGTGCCTCGAGATCAGGCATCGGGTCCAAAACTGGTACAACTGGATACTCCACAGGTAGCGGTGCAAGAACTGGTTCTGGTGCAGGTGTTGGTGCAGGTCCTGGTCCTGGCATAAGTACCTCAAAGGGTACCATGAAGGGAACTGGGGCCATGCTCGGCATCGGTGGCATCGGAGGTATCTGCCCGTCCAAGTGTCCGATAGGGAAGGGGAAGGTCATGTCGGCTCTAAAAGTGCCAACAAAACCTAGGGGAGCCCCCTGCCCATGTCCTGTCGTAACAGAAACGGGACCCGTATATACATTGAAACTAGTGACCAGGTCCACGAGCCACCCATTAAGGTCCACGAACTCATACTCAAACGTCCCCGTGAGGGGGAACCCTGCATCCTGGGTCATCCACGGATGATACTAATATGCAATCTTCAAACTCTGGATCTAAGGTTCAAGAATAAAATAAAACAACACCACAGCAAAAGAAAGAGGGATAAGAAACAATATAACGTCGAACGTTGAAAGGGTTTAGCGACATTTAATTCTATAATAGCACGCTAATTATCCACGTCTATAACACAACCATCCTCAATCCATGTCTAAGATTTTTTACCTCTACCCTCCATCATGATGCAATGCAATGCTGTATGAATCACCACGTTCGGCCACATATCCTAATATCCACAACACCCCGTCTCCAGAGCCCTCGTTGCACATCCTCGTCCGCGGAGGGAGGATGCCCATGCAAAGCAATGGCACTATAGTTGCACAAATCTCCTCGGTGCACATCCTGATCCCTCGGCCAGGCTGCTCATGCAACGCATGAACTATAGCTGCGACTATAATAAAATACTCTCTGGGACGGTCTTGCCGATAGTCTGAAATCCCGGGAACACCCTCCGAGAAATCAAACCCCGGTGCCCCAACACTGGATCATAAACTCTCTTTCAGGTCACCATATCACAGACCCTGTTTCAGGTCTCCCCCTAGTGCCTTAACCTCTCATCACTATTAGATAACCTCAATTATAATTACATCTCATAATTCTCATCACCATATCACAATAATCATCTAGGTTAAGCACTACTATCTCATGTATTATGAATTTCCCACATACATACCCTGACTCATCATGTCTTATCACTATTCAATCTCTAAACATAATCATTACCATCATAGCATCATGTCATCATTACAATTATTACAATCATTTCAAGATATACAAAATAATAATAATAATACTATAAATATATTCATAATAATTTCAATACTCATACTATCATCCATCAATTATCAACAGCAGTCGAAATAGTCCAATCAGTCAAAGCAGGCAATTAGTAATAATAAAATAATATATTTTATAAATTACGACGATAAACGTACGATCTCAATATCATCATTGGTACCACTGAGTAGTCCCCAATGTGATATGGACATGGTCCATTACTCTTTCTCTCGTAGGGTTTAGGTCGCCCTACGCCATTATCGAATTAAGTGTCACTTAGCCGTTTCCGACGTTAAATGGTTTCTTTCCCCGTTGTACGATAACTGGAACGTAACGAAATTACTTGTCCTCTACTCCTCATGATTCTGCCTCGTACGGTTCTAGGGCCTCCGAGCTTCCAAAAATTTACCTAGATACCACAATACGAAGCGTACGTTACTATGAGTTCAAATTCAAAAACGGAATCGAAATCCATTAACCGAAACTAAAGATAACTCAAGTATCGTAGCGGACAACATTTCGACATAAAAGATAAAGATTTACATTCACTTTTAGAAGAAAAGAAGAAGATAAGAGTGAAGATATCGTCGCCACAAACCTAACCATGTAACCAGAATCGTGACGGGATGATCGAACAAGTCACAACTCAAGCTAGAACTCTTTCTCTCTCTAGGTTTCTTCTCATTCTCTCTCTAAATTCTCCTCTCTGTTATCTGAGTTTTCTTTTTTCTCAACTCTCTGTTTTACATATGGGACTAAGTGACTTATGTCACTTAAGTCCCACTTTTATTTTGCTGAAATTTGCGCCAGCACTCGAGCGTTGGGAACCCAGCGCTTGAGCGCTCCAACACTTGAGCGTTGGCTTTTCCACGCTCGAGCATTGGAGGCAGGTAGGACCACCGTGCATGCAACCAATCCTACCATTCCACGTGTGCCCCTTTTGGCACGTGGAGGTCAACGCCAGAGCTGGTCTGGTTGACTGGGGTGCTTGAGCATGGATACACCCACGCTTAAGCGTTGACTTCTGACCAGAAGTCAACTCATTATGTTTCCAGTCCGTTCGACGCCTGATTTAGATCAAATTTGAGATAAAGGCTCATCAAGACCTAATAAACAACCTCAAACCATCAAAAATGCCTAATCTCAAACCTAACTCCAAATTTCTTGTTTCACACTCATACTTCTTAAAGACAATAATCGTGGAAAACCCTAAGTTGTTCTTACGTTGAAACTCACTCAAGATGGCTGCGAACTGTCCATGCAAGGGTATCTAAACCTCAAACAACATCTCAACTATGAAATCCAAGCCTTAAACCTAATCCTCTTACGTAAACGAAACATAAAATAACGGATGTTACATTTCTACCCCCTTAAAAGAAATTCCATCCTCGGAATTTGTATACCTGAAAACAAATGGGGGTACTGACTCTGTATATATGCCTCATGCTCCCAAGTAGCATATCCTGTGACATCATCCCAAATGACCTTAACCAGGGGAATCTGTTTACCATGGAGTTCTTTAATCCATCTATCTGCAATCTTAATCGGTAAAGCCTCATATTCTAGATTCTCTCGGAGTTGTATGGACTCAGGCTCAATGACATGAGAAGGATCTGGATAGTATATTCTTAAATAGGAAATATGGAAGACATCATGAAGGCTGGAAAGATTTGGGGGTAAGGCTATCTGATAAGCTACTGGACCAATTCGTCGAAGAATCTGAAATGGTCCAATGAATCGGGAGTAAGCTTTCTAGACTTTATAGCTCTGCCAATTCCAGTCTTCGGAGTGACTCTCAAGAACACGTGATCACCTTCTCGGAACTCTAAAGGTCTCCTCCTCTTGTTACTATAGCTTCTCTGCCTATCTTGTTCTTCCTTCATTTTCTCTCTTATTTTCCTGACTTGTTCTGTGGCTTGCTGTACTATATCAGGACCCAACACTTGGCTCTCGCCAGTCTCATACCAACACAATGGAGTCCTACACTTTCTCCCATACAGAGCCTTATACGGTGCCATCCCGATACTACTGTGGCAACTGTTATTGTAAGTGAAGTCAATCAAAGGTAGGAATTCATCCCAACTGCCAACATGTTCCAACACAGGCTCTTAAAAGATCCTCCAATGATTGAATTGTTCTCTCTGACTGTCCATCCGTCTGAGGATGATAAACAGAACTCATCCTCAACTTGGTTCCCAAAGCATTGTGTAACTGTCTCCAAAATCTAGATGTAAATCTAGGATCTCGGTTGGAGACAATACTCGATGGCACACCGTACAACCTCACAACTTCCTTGATGTAGATCTGGGTCAACTTCTCAAGATTGTAACTATCACTGATTGGTAAGAAGTGAGCACACTTCGTCAACCTATCAATGATAACCCAAATCGCATCAAACCTTTTAGGAGTTCGTGGTAATCCAACCACAAAATCCATAGCTATACTATCCCATTTCTATTTTGGGATATCCAAAGACTGCAACAAACCTGCAGGCATCTGATGCTCTATCTTAGCTTTCTGACAAACTAAACAGGATAGAACATACTCCGCCACTTCTTTCTTCATCTTTGTCCACCAAAACATTTTCTTCAAATCTAGATACATCTTGGTGGCTGCTGGGTGAAAACTCAGCTTACTCTTATGTGCCTCCTCTAATATCATCTTCCTAATATATAAGTCCTCGGGCACACATATCCTATCATTAAACCTCAATACACCATCGGGTCCTCTCCTAAACTCTGAAACCTTACCCTCATCTATGCCTCGACTCACCTCTTGCAAATATTCATCCTGACCCTGCTTAAACCTAATGTCTCTCAAAAACTCACTACTGATGGTGATCATACCTAATCATATTCTATCTTCAGTCAAATCCATACCTAGGTTCATATCTCTAAACTGTTCAAGCAACTCCATCTATTTCACCATCATTGCGAATACTTGTAAAGATTTCCTAATCAGTGCATCCGCCACAATAGTTACTTTTCCAGGATGGTATTGAAGATCAAACTCATAATCCTTAATGAATTCCATCCATCTACGCTGCCTCGTGTTCAGCTCCTTCTGATCAAACAAATACTTTAAACTCTAGTGATCACTGAACACATTAAACTTAGCTCGATAAAGATAGTGTCGCCATATCTTCAATGTGAACACTATAGCTACTAACTCCAGATCATGGGTCGGGTAATGTCTTTCATGAACCCTCAGCTGACGGGACGCATAAGCCACAACTCTTTCCTCTTGCATCAAAACACAACTCAATCCTTGAGATGACGCATCACACTACACGTTAAACTACCCTAATGGATCTGGTAATGTCAGCGCTGGAGATGTAGTCAACTTCTCCTTTAACTTTTGAAAACTCTCTTCACACTTTTCTGTCCATACAAATGTCGTACCTTTCCTCGTTAACTGCGTCATAGGCAAATTAATCTTCGAGAAACCTTCAATTAACCTCCGGTAGTACCCAGCTAACCCTAAGAAATTTCTCACCTCACTCACTGAGTTAGGCCTTTCCCACTTAATCGTGGCTTTTACCTTAATTGGATCCACAACTATCCCTTCCTTGTTGATTATATGACCTAAGAATTGCACTTCCTCTAACCAAAATTCACACTTGGATAGCTTAGCATACAACTGCCTATCTTTCAAAACCTGAAACACTACTCTCAAATGTTCCTCATGTTCTTCCCGACTACGAGAATATATAAGAATATAATCTATGAACACCACTACAAACTTGTCGAGGAACGGTCTAAAGATCTTGTTCATGTAATCCATGAACACTGCTAGAGCATTAGTTACACTAAAAGTCATAACTAGGTACTCATAGTGTCCGTACCTCGTCCTGAAAGCTGTCTTAGGTATGTCCTCCTTCTTCACCCTAATCTGATGGTATCCGGATCTTAAATCAATCTTAGAAAACACTGAAGCTCCCTTCAACTGATCCATCGAATCATCTATCCTAGGCAACATATATTTATTCTTGATTGTCACCTTATTTAACTGCTGGTAATCTGTACACAACCTAGAACTTTCATCCTTCTTCTTAACAAACAATACTGGTGCTCCCCAAGGTGACACACTCGGTCTCATGAATTCCTTCTTCATCATATCATCCATTTGTTTCTTTAACTCTGCCAACTCCACGGGTGACATACAATAAGGAGCTACTGATATAGGCCCTGTCCCTGGTATGAGATCTATAGTGAACTCAACTTCCCTTTCTGGTGGCAAACCTGGAACATCAGGAGGGAAAACCTCAGGAAACTCTCTCATGATAGGCATAAAATCTATACTTGGAGTCTCCTTAGCTTCCAAAGAGAAAACCATCACATACTGTTGAGAATCGTCACTCCTCATAGTTGCTCCTTCATTGGCAGATACTATGCTAGAAGGCTCAAGAATAGATAAAGTCTTTCGGTCACAGTCTAACACCACATGGTTAGCCGAAAGCTAATCCATGCCAAGAATAACATCTATTTGTTGCATAGGCAAACAGATGAGATCTACAAGGAATGTCCTATTTTCGATAATGATGGGACACTGTAGGCAAACAGACATAGTGATCAAAGGATCACTGGTAGGGGTAGATACTATAAAAGTATATGGTAACTGGGAAACGAGCAAATGTAAATAATCTACACACTCATGCGAGACAAACGAATGTGTAGCCCCTGAGTCAAACAACACACGTGAGAGTCTGCCAGATAGTAAACACATACCTTGAATAAGATCTGCAGATTGAGATGATTCAGATCCTCTCACAAAAAAACACCCTCCCCATGGCTTGAGGTCTAGTCATCTGTCGTCCTGCCGCTAGAACTCCTCTCCCAGCTCCGCCTCATTGAGTACTGGCTCCCCTGCCAGTAGCTGGCTGCTGTTGTACTCCTCTCTGCCTGCACTCTCTAGCCAAAATGACCTGGTTTTCCGCAGATGAAACAACCAGATCACTCCGAACACTCCCTAAGATAATGCGGACCTCTGCATCTAAAACAAATGGGGCCTCTCTGCTGCTGGCCCTCTCTGCTAACTGGTGATGATACTGTAGCTGGTACTGGTGGTGCAGATGTCTGAGTGCTCTGCCTTGGTCTAGTGTGTGGTCCTCTCCTCCACTAAGAACCTCTGTCCCCTCTCCTCTGATGACCTGCTCTGGTAGGACCCCCACTCTGCTGCTGTCTCAGCTTTGCAGCCTGTCTCTGGTCCATACTCTCAATGGCACTAGACTCCACCATCTCTGGGAAACTCTCAAGGGCACTATAGCCTTCCTCAACTCATGCCGTAAACCCTCCTCAAACCTCTGGCACATCCAATCCTCGTCTGGGAATCTCTGATAAAACTCGGAGAACTGAATCAAAGCCTCGAATCTCACTGCATAATCAACCACGGACATGTCCCCCTGTCTGAGACTCATGAACTCTCGCTCATTCTCGCGTCTGACCAACCGCGGGAAGTACTTCTCAAAGAAACACTCTCGGAACAGCTCCCATCTGATCAACCTGCCCTCTACCTCAAGCAACCTCCTATTTCCTCTCCACCTTGACTCTGTCGCTTTGGTCAGCATGAAGGCAGCATAAGTCACCTTCCTGTCATCTCTACATTTCATGGTGTCAAAGATCTTCTCGAGCTCCTGTATCCACCACTCTGCTCGATCTGGGTCACACTCTCCTCCGAACTGTGGTGGCTTACCTTTCAGAAAGGTAGCCAATCCCGCATCCTTAGCCTCAGCAGCTCTCCTCCTATCCCGCTGCTCCTGTAACTCTGCATCTCTCTGCATCCTCTGAGCATTCTGATGCACCTGCTACAACAGAACGGATGCTAACTCGTGGATAGTCTGGAGAGTCTCGGATGACTCCCCTCCACCTATAACTCCTGCCTCTGGCTGATGATGCTCATCCTCAATACCCTCTATAGCTCTACCATCACCACGTCTACCACGTCCTCGTCCTCTGCCTCAAGCCATGATCCTGTTAAAAGAAATCATTAGCCCACATCAATATGACATATAATACTACATAAACTAGAATATAAATAATATATGTCATAAAAATGTCGCATTCGGACTCACTACCCAACTTCTAAACATAGTCGTTATCCGATGTGGATTCAACTAATTGGCCAGTACACCCTATCTCACAGACCGATCAGAACCAAACTGCTCTGATACCACCAAATGAGACGCCCCAACGTCCCATTAAAGAAAAACTTGAATTTATTAAAACCTAATCACCTTATTAACGTTAAGCGGTTATTAATAATGACGGAGAAATTAAAACTTTCAATATAAAACATCATGTATAAACATACATATACATACATGCATCAATAAATACATCACAACTTGGGTACAGTACTGTAAAGGGGATCCCATTAGTATGATCCCAATATGTACAGACTGGTGAGATAACAAAATACATCAAGATACAAAAGAAAAGATGCCTCACTGAATCTCCACACCCATTCCCATCTCCAAATACTTGAAAAACCTCACACACACCTAAGCAGATAGCACTGACCTGAGTTATCATCTACTACCACCCTGGCTAGCATTCCATGGTCGTGATGGTCCAGCCACTCCTCCGCTGCCACTGAAGAGCTCCTATCCGATGGTTGCTGGAACATATGTCGATAAATCATGCTATCTCTCGGATGTAATCTGGAGGATACTCGTGAAGATGTCGAACCTGTAGCTCGACCTCAGGAGGTGATGGTGCCTCGGGACCAAGTATCAGGTCTGGAACTGGTGCAACTGGATCCTCCTCGGGTACCCAGTGAAAGCACTGGCTCTGGTGCAGGTGCGGGTGCCGGCGTAGGTCCTGGTCCTAGCACAAGTACCACAAAGGGTACCATGAAGGGAACTGGGGCCATGCCTGACATCGGTGGCATCGAAGGTATCTACCCGTTTGGGTGTCCGATAGGGAAGGGGAGGGTCATGCCGGCTCTAAAAGTGCCAACTAAACCTAGCGGAACCCCTGCCCAAGTCCGGATCTAAGGTTCAAGAATAAAATAAAACAACACCACAACAGAAGAAAGAGGGATAAGAAACAATATAACATCAAACGTGGAAAGGGTTTACCAACATTTAATTCTATAACAGCACACTAAACATCCATCTACAAATATATATATATATATATATATATAACATAACCATCCTCAATCCACGTATAAGATTTTTTTTCCTCTACCCTCCATCATGACGCAATGCAATGCTATATGAATCACCACATTCAGCCACATATCCGGATATCCACAACACCTCGTCTCCAGATCCCTTGGCGCACATCCTCGTCCACGGAGGGAGGATGCCCATGCAAAGCAGTGGCACTATAGTTGCACAAATCTCCTAGTTACACATCCTGATCCTTCGACCAGGCTGCTCATGCAACGCATGAACTATAACTGCGACTATAATAAAATACTCCCTAGGACGGTCCTGCCAATAGTCTGAAATCTTGGGAACACCATCTGAGAAATCAAACCCCAGTGCCCCAACAATGGATCATAAACTCTGTTTTGGGTCACCGTATCACATACCATGTTTCAGGTCACCCCCTAGTGCATTAACCTCTCATCACTATTAGATAACCTCAATTATAATTACATCTCATAATTCTCATCACCATATCACAATAATTATCTCGGTTAGGCACTACTATCTCATGTATTATGAATTTCCCACATACATCACCATGACTCATCATGTCTTATCACTATTCAATCTCTAAACATAATCATTACCATCATAGCATCATGTCATCATTACAATTATTACAATCATTTCAAGATATACAAAATAATAATAAGAATAAGAATAAGAATAAGAATAATAATAATAATAATAATATTAATAATAATAATGCTATAAATATATTCAGAATAATTTCAATATTCATACTATCATCCATCAATTATCAACAGCAGTCCAAACATTCCAATCAGTCAAAGCAGGCAATCAGTAATAATAAAATAATATATTTTATAAATTACGACGATAAACGTACGATCTCAATATATCGTCTCCACGAACGCAACCAGGTAACCAGAATCGTGACGGGATGATCGAACAAGTCACAACTCAAGCTAGAACTCTTTCTCTCTCTAGGTTTCTTTTCCTTCTCACTCTAAATTCTCCTCTCTGTTCTCTGCTCTCAACTCTCTGTTTTACATATGGGACTAAGTGACTTATGTCACTGAAGTCCCATTTTTATTTTGCTAAAATTCACGCCAACGCTCGAGCGTTGGGAACCTAGCGCTTGAGCGTTCCAACGCTGGAGCGTTCCAACGCTTGAGCGTTGACTTTTCCACGCTCGAGCGTTGGAGGCAGTTAGGACCAACGCGCATGCAACCATTCCTGCCATGCCACGTGTGCCCCTTTTGACATGTGGAGCTCAATGCAGAGCTTGTCTAGTTGACTGGGGCGCTTGAGCGTGGATAAACCCATGCTTGAGCCTTGACTTCTGACCAGAAGTCAACTCATTATGTTTCGGGTCTGTTCGACGTCCGATTTAGCTCAAATTTGAGATATAGGCTCATCAAGACCTAATAAACAACCTCAAACCATATAAAATGCCTAATCTCAACCCTAACTCCAAAGTTCTTGTTTCACACTCATACGTCTTAAAGACGATAATCGGGGAAAACCCTAAGTTGTTCTTACGTTCAAACTCACTCAAGATGGCTGTGTAATTTCCATGCAAGGGTCTCTAAACCTTAAACAACATCTCAACTATGAAATCCAAGCCTTAAACCTAATCCTCTTACGTAAACGAAACATAAAATAACGGATGTTACAGTTAAGGACTTGTTGGTGACGGTGGACAAATTCATTTTTTCGGCGGATTTCGTGATACTTGATATAGATGAAGATGCTGAGATTCCTCTTATTCTTGGTAGGACTTTCTTGGCTACCAGGCGTGCATTGATTGATGTGCAACAAGGAAATCTCACATTTCGGGTGCAAGATGAAAATGTGGTCTTCAATGTCTTTGAAGCAATGAAGCATCTGGTGGAGCAAGCTAGTTGTTTTAGCATTGATGTGGTGGAGCCAACTGTGAAATCTTTTGCCACACAAGAAGCGTATGGTTCTTCACTTGTAAAAGTGTTGGTAAAATCCCATGTTGATGATGATAAAGGGGAGTTTTTGGAGGATGTGGAATTTATTGAATGCCTTAAGCAAATGGAGGCATTACCAATTGTCTCAAGGAAGAATGCAAAAAGGAAGAGCTCAACAAGGAAAATGGGAAGAGGACAACAAGAAACCGGAGTTGAAGCAACTCCCATCTCACTTGAGGTATGCATTTTTGAGTGAGGAGGGAGAACATCCGATCATCATTAGCAATGCGTTGAAATAGGATGAGGAAGAAAAGCTCTTAAGAGTTCTTAGGGAACACAAGTCCGCCATTGGGTTTAAGATTTCGGATTTGAAAGGTATAAGTCCCCCATTGTGCATGCACAAATTTTGATGGAGGATGATTATAAACCGGTGGTGTAATGATGAGTGTGATTTCACCTCATTCTCCATGTACATTTCTGCATGCATTTGCATATAGTTAGGCCATTTTAGTGTTTATTTTGTTTAGTTTTTCCTTTGGAACGGATAAGGTGGTATTGTGTGTTGTTTTGCAGATATTCATGATTAAATGCCCAAGAATTAGCAAGTATGAAGCTTGGATGACTTAGAGCTTTGAAAGATAAGAAATTGAGCCAAGCAGAGAGTATCATGGCCTAGCCGTGATGGCCCTCACGTAGTGAGGGGAGCGAGAGTGAAGAAAGAATTGAGCCAAAAGTCAGAAGCTGTCACGGCCTAGCCGTGATGGCTATCACGGCCGTGACGTGTCAGCTGTGCCAGATCTCCAAAAGTCAGAGACGATCACGGCCTAGCCGTGATGGCTATTACGGCCGTGATGAATCAGTTGGAAAAGTCAGAAACGATCACGGCCTAGCCGTAATGACTATCACGGCCGTGATGAATCAGTAAATGAAGCGGTGCCAAGTCAGAAACCATCACGGCCTGGCCGTGATGGCTGTCACGGCCGTGACCGGCCACGAGTAATAAAAGAACTGAGCAGAACATAAGAAGATTCATTCAGAAAACCCTAAAGAAAAATCCTCTCTTCTTTGTGGGCTCTTTGTGCATCATTTTCATGGAGCTCTCTCCTTTGTTCATCTCTGTAATTATTTCTTTTGTTTTATCTTCAATTATGTGTAGCTAAACTCCCCTTTGTTGGGGTTAGACTATTGCTATCTGAACTTGGTTGTAAAATGACTTGATTATAATGCAGTTTCCTTGTTCTTTATGAGTGTTTGATTCCATGCTTAATGCTTTCTTAGGCTTGATCACCCTAGGAATGATTAGTTGCTTTAATAGATGACTGGAAGGTTGGTGTTAGAGCTTGCTCATGAATCAAATGCCGAGTAGTTCATGAGCCTAGGAATAGGTCTTGAGGTGCTTGCAATCTTATAAGCCTTTACTTAATGCAAAATCTCAGGTTAATCCACCTAAGGAATTAGGGTTTAACTTGGGATTTTAGGCTCAATGCACCTAAGGAATTAGGCTTGAGTATCTCTGAAAAGACTTGATTGTCATATTAGAACTAGGAACTGTGTTAGTTATCATTTCATAACAATCAAGGGAGGATTAGCTTAGTTTAACCCCAGCAATTCTATCTCATTGTCATTCATCTTTCTGTTTTCACATTAACTGTTTGAAAAAAAAATCCAAAAAGAACAAAACATTTTCTTCTTGTTTGCTTGTTAGATGTTAGAACAACCTTCAATCCAAAATTCGATCGCCTAGATAGTAGTCAAATTTGCGAAGTGGTAATTGTCCACGATCCCTGAGAACGATATCCGGTCTTACCGTTTTATTACTTGCAACGAACCGGTACACTTGCCGAGTCCGTGTCATGTAACCACAAAGACGGTTAAATCCCATCAAGAAAGAAGCGGTGCGCAAAAAGGTATTAAACTTTTAGATGCCGAAATTATCTATCCAATAGTAGTTGGGTTAGCCCAATTCATTTGGTCCCATAAAAGGGAGGCACAACCGTAGTGGTCGATGAAAAGAATGAGATAATTCTAGCAAGGAACGTTACGGGGTGGAGACTGAGACGCACCGACGTCCCATTAAAGAAAACCCAAAATATTAAGACCTATTTTCATTATTGTCGTTAAGCGAGTATATTAAAACAGCGGAAAATTTAAAACTTAAAATATATACAACATACATACATACATACATACATACATACATACATACATACATACATACATACATACATACATACATACATACATACATACATACATACATACATACATACATACATACATACATACATAACATATAGACCTCAAGTCCTGATACAGTACAGTAGAGGGAATCCCATCAATCGGATCCCAAAATGTACAAACTAATAATCAAACAGAAAATAAAAACAATGTCCTAAAGAGACGAGACGCGCTGGCCATAGACTCTGTACTCAACTATGAGGATCCACTGCTCTTCCTCCAACGTCTGGCTCATACGAGGTCCCACCAAGCTCCTCCATAGCTGGCTCCCCCGTAGGATCTTCTCATCACGATCACAAAAAGAAACATATGCAATATAGAGAAGACAGGGATAAGAAACCATATAACATCAAACCTGGAAAGGGTTTAGCAACATTTAATTAAATAATAACACACTAAACATTCGTCTCCCAAGTATAAATATATGTAACACAATCATCCTCAATCCACATCTAGGATCTTTCCTCTACCTTCCATCATGATGCAATGCAAATGTTGTATGAATAATCTCCTCAGGTATCGGCCATATCCGGATATCACAACAATATAATCGACACGTCCCAGAGTCCCCAGCGCACACCCTCGTCCGCGGATGGAGGGTGCCCATGCAAAGCAATGGCACTATAGCTACACAATCCGGTGCACACCTCTGGACCACAATCCATGATGCTCATGCAATGCATGAACTATAGTTGCGACTAAAATGAAATCATCTCTGGATGATCCGCCGTTAGCCTATCCCTTGGAATTCTCCCTCCGAGGCATAGACCCCACTCGATCATGTTTCAGGTCCACTCGACCATGTTTCAGGTCCCTCATATCACAGACCATGTTTCAGGTCACCCCCTAGTGCCCTAACTGCTCATCATAATCTCATAGATAACCTCAAAATAATCTCATCTCATCAATCTCAGCCTCATATCACGATAATCATCTCAGTTAGGCACTGCTATCACATATCGTATGCAATTCCCACATACATCCTCGTGTCTCAACATAACTTATGATTTACTCAACCCTCTAAGCACAATCATAACACTCATATCATCATAATCATCATCATGTTATCCAAAATCATCATGTCATAAAATCATTTCCAAATAATAAATACCAAAATATAATAATAATAATAATAGTAATAATAATAATAATAAGTATAAACACTTTTAAAAATAATTATAACACTCATGATATCATACATCAAGTATCAAGTGAAATCAACCAGTCAAACAGGCAATCATCACGAAATAAAATAATATATATACATAGCGTAACGACGATAAACGCACAATTTCTATATCATCATCGGTACCACTGAGTAGTCCCCAATGTGGTATAGACATTGTTCGTTACTCGCTCTCGTGTAGGGTTTGGGTCGCCCTACGCCATTATCTAATTAAATGTAACCGTGTCATTTCTGACGTTAAATAGTTTCTTTCCCCCACCTGACATGTCTTAGGCTAGCTCTGGAGCAACGAAACGAACCCCCCCCCCCCCCCCCTCCTCAACCTCTTAGTTACTGCCACGTAAAGAACTAAGGCCTCTGGGTCTTCAAAAATTCACCTGAACACATCATTGTGAAGCATACATTATAGGGAATCCTAATCTGAAAACGGAATCGAAACCGATAGACGGATTGAAAGATAACCTCAATACCGTCGTTGACGGCATTTCGGCATAAATAGGACATAGGCTTACCTTAGCCTAATCAAGAAAATAAAGTTAGGATAATGAAGTAGACGTCGCGAGGATCACAGTGGTATAATCGGTTTCTCGATAGGACGAACGGATTGCTCGGAATCAAGATCAGAACTTTCACTCTCCTTACGGCCTCTCTTTCTAACTCTTTGCTCTATCTCTCTTTTGCGTTAAATTGGTGAGAGCAAAGAAAAAGAACCAAGGCAGCAAATTCTTCACGATGAAGAAGTGTCACTTACCACATTATTGGTGACTCACCAAAGCTAGCCATTAGGCTTAAAGGTGGCGTTAATTTAATAAAAGGAAAGGCAGAAATGACGTTACCAAATTAGCAAGCAGGTGCATGTCTTACTTATGATCAAAGAATGAAATATATCATGAGGAATTGCATGAGGAGGAGGTGGCATCCCCAAAACCCATGCAGCCAACTTTTCCAAGGTGGAGGTGTCTTCCTTATATATATAAAACTGCCATGTACTTGTTTAATCTTTGAGAACTGACTTTAGTTAATTTAGTTGAGTTAAAATTTGTAACTAGGGCATAGTTAATTAAGATTAATGCTAGTTAATCATGATGAGGAAAACTTGAGAAAATTAATCATGATTAGTTAAATATAATTAAGATCTATGGCTAATTGTCTTGTAATTTTGTTAATGATAAACCACCTTAATTAAGAATTTAAATTGAGGTGCTTGCCTAATGAAAATTTTGAGTTGTTTAAATTTTATTTTGAACTTGCATATGTGTTTGGATTCTTAAAAATTTTTAGATTTATCTAACCCTCATTCCCATCTAATTAAAATATCTAATTTTTATTCACGAAAGATAGGATGTTATAGAGAGTGTGTGTGGACTACCGGAAGCTTAATGATGCAACAAGGAATGACCATTTTCCCCTCCCATTCATACATCAAACGGTGGAAAGGTTAGCTGGATATGAGTACTATTGCTTCTTGGATGGATATTCCGGCTATAACCAAATTATGGTGGACCAGATCGAGGACCTTGAAAAGATGGCCTTCACTTGTCCATATGGTGTATTTGCACATAGGAGGATGCCTTTTGGTTTGTGCAACGCTCCGGCGACTTTCCAAAGGTGCATGCTTTCTATCTTCTCAAACATGGTAGAAAAATTCATTGAGGTCTTTATGGATGACTTCTCGGTCTTCGGGACGTCTTTTGATAATTGCTTGAAGAACTTGGCATGTGTGCTACAAAGGTGCCAAGAGACCAACCTTGTGCTTAATTAGGAAAAATGTCATTTCATGGTCAGGAAGGTGTGGTCTTGGGGCGCAAAATATACCAAAAGGAAATTGAAGTTGACAAAGCCAAGATTGAAGTGATTGAGAAGTTTCCCCCACCAACCAATGAGAAGGGGGTGCGGAGTTTTCTCCGGCATATCGGCTTCTACCGGCCCTTCATCCTGGATTTCTCCAAAATAGTGAAACCGCTATGTGATCTTCATATGAAAGATGTATCCTTTGAATTTAATGTTTCATGTTTAAATACTTTGAAACATAGACTTGTGACCTCACCCATAATCATTGCACCCAATTGGGAATTACCTTTTGAAATTATGTGAGATGCAAGTGATTATGCGGTGGGGGCGATATTAGGACAAAGGGTGAAAAAGTTAGTTCATGTGATTTACTATATAAGAAAATTTTTAAATGATGCACAAGCTAACTATTCCACCACTGAAAAAAGAACTCCCTGCGGTGGTATTTATTCTTGATAAATTTAGATATTATGTAGTAGGGTCTAAGATTATTGTATTCACCGATCATGCGGTCATAAAACACTTGACGTCAAAACAAGAGGCCAAACTTAGGCTAATCCGGTGGATATTACTTTTGAAGGAGTTTGATCTTGAGATTAGGTACCGGAAGGGTTCCGAGAATGGAGTTGCATACCACTTGTCAAGGTTGGTCAATCCCGACGAAGAGGAGAAATTATTAGATATACAGGAAGAATTTCCGGACGAGCGCTTATTTGCTATTTTTGAAAACTTTTCTCCTTGGTTCGCGAATATGTCCAACTACAAAGCTTCCAAAGTGATCCCGGAAGGCCTTGCTAGGAAACAAAGGAATAATTTCTTCTCGGATGCAAAGCATTTCATTTGGGAGGATTCCTTCTTTTTCAAGCAATGTGCAGATGGATTGATGCACAGGTGCATTTCTCATGATCAAATTGGAATCGTGTTGTGGCATTGCCATGACTCGGATTATGGTGGGCACTTTGGGGGAAAGGAAACTGCAGAAAAAGTCCTCCAAAATGGGTTCTATTGGCCCACTATTTTCAAGGATGCACAAATTTTTGCGGAGAGGTGTGATCGTTACCAACGGGTTGTTAATATCTCCAAGCGGCATGAACTTCCTCTCCAAAGCATGTTAGAAGTGGAGATCTTCGATGTGTGGGGCATTAATTACATGGGACCTTTTCCTATGTCATTCTCATTTCAATATATTTTGGTGGCGGTGGATTATGTGTCATAGTGGGTTGAAGCCATACCAACCACAACGGATGATGCTCGGGTTGTCATGGAATTCTTAAGGTGCAACATTTTCACAAGGTTTGGTGTCCCAAGGGTCCTAATTAGTGATGGTGGTTCACACTTTTGAAACAAACAAATGGTTCACCTACTAACAAGATATGGGGTCATTTATAAGATAACCACTCCTTACCTCTACAAATCAAGGTTAAGTGGAAGTATCCAACCGTGAGTTGAAGCGAATTCTTGAGAAGACGGTAAACTCATCATGGAAGGATTGGTCAAAGAAGGTCGATGATGCACTATGGGCATATAGGATTGCTTTCAAAACACCCATTGGTAGATCTCCATACAATTTGGTATTTGGAAAGGCGTGTCACTTGCCGGTTGAATTGGAGCATAAGTCCTATTGGGTAATTAAAGCCCACAACTATGATTTGATGAAAGACAGTAAGAAGCGCCTACTGGAATTGAATGAGTTGGTGGAGATCCGTATGAAAGCGTATGAAAATGCGCAAATTTACAAGGAGTGGACAAAAGCTTGGCATGATAAGCATATCTTGCCTAGGAGGTTTGAACTGGGGCAGTGGGTTCTTTTGTACAACTCCCGATTGAGGGTTTTTGATAATCATTTGGCTTATCTAGTTTTATAGCTATAAAGGCCATGATTTTGATAATAATTGTGCGAGTTTAATCTCGTTTTCGCCCAAATTTGACTTTATTTGTCCTTGAACAATGATTTGATTTTTTTGCTAATTTTTAGGATTTTTGGTTATTTTTTAGTCAAATAACGCACTTGGTGCTATTGTAAGTTTTCAGGTTAAAAGTGAAGTTCGAGAAAACATGGAAAAATTGAAGAAAACAAGCAAATGGAAGAAAAAGGTTGTCTCGCCCCGCGAGACAGTGATTGCATCGCGAGCCAGAGCTGGAAAACTAAGGATTCTGGAGAGGCTCTAGGGCGCCCCATGAGCAAGGGCTAGCCTCACGTGCCAGACACAGGAAAATTGAAGGTCTTCTGGGGTTTAGGACAAACCATGGTTCACCCCGCGAAGCAGAGGGGTAATTTCTGAAGGTTCTCTGTCTCGCCCCATGAAAATTCAAATTCCAGAAGAGCCAAAATCAAGTTCTTGCCCCCGCGAGCATGCGCAGATCAGAGTTCCTATTTAAAGCTTGTAATTGTGCGAATATTGGACCCTAATCCTAGTTTTCTTAGAGTTGGATCTTGCTTAGTACTTTTGATATTTTTCTGAGTTTTTGTGGATGCATTCCTTTGAATCTTGGATGATGATGTGCGCTATGAGGAACTAATCTTCTTTTTTAAGGAATCGATGAAGCCGCTCATGACGGCATAGTGAATTGTGATTTTTTCTACTCTCTACTCTTAGTTCTTCCTTCTTAATTCTGTTTGTGTTAGTCAAAAGAGCTCGTGATTAACTAGTCAAGTATGATGAGTCTGATAGTAGATTCATGCTTTAGAACTTGAATTAAGAACACAAATTGAATATTGATAGAGATATAATAGGAGATTTGTGCAATTGTTATAGGGAACCAAGAACTTAATGAATCTTGCATGTTAGTATTCAAATAGAAATATAGTTGATTGGAATGTTTAGGTGTTTTCTCTTATGATCGAACGAGACATTGGAATAATTTAGGGTTCCTGGTTGGCATAAAATTGAACTTAGGAATAGAAAATAATCACTTGGATAGCTTTTGGTACAAGAGATATATTTGTATTCCCAGGAATGTCAGGTGGGAATAAAACTTTCCTACATTTGATACAAGAGATAAAAAAAAACATTCCCAGACATAAAACATTCACAGGAATAGAAATTGTGAATGAGATGGGAAAATTCTATTCCCATTTATAAGGGTGGGAAAAAAGTATTCCCTTGGGAATGAGAAGGTTTGGGGAATTAAATTACTAAATTATCCCCAATTTGTTTAAAACTTGCATTCTCCATCACGTTCTTCCCTTTCTACTACATTCTCCCTCATTCACATTCTCCCTATGTTAGACAGCTGTGAAACTAAAAATCTATTTCCCGTATCCCTCTTCATTCATTTTTCAACACTGCCTAGTTGAACACTGATATGTTCAAAATGAACACCACAACACTATTGCCTGTTGGGTATGGTACAGAATGAACTTTCATTTGATGTACGTATCTATGACAGTACCACTTTAAAAAGATGTATTTTTTATATTTTTATTTTTATTTTATTTTTTACTTTTTTAGTAGAAGATCATTTCTTTTTGATAAAAAAAAATATCATTTCTTTTATTTTAAAAGTTTTTGTATAAGGGTATTTCTAGAAAGGTAAATTACATTCTTGGGAATATTTTATATGAACCAAACATGGGAATGTAACTTTCCTAAGAATATAGTTTACGTGGGAATAAAACATTCAATAAAACAAACGCCACCTTGAATCTATGCTTGATTGGATTGATGAATTCGTGACCTTAGATATTCTCAACCATATTCTCAAACTTGGTATTTGCTTTTGATTTGTTTTTTGTTTGAATTGATAATTTATTTTTTTTATCTAATTTGATCTTAACTACACTCTCTCTCCATTGACTTGGTCAATCTTAATTGATTTCTTTTTTTTTTGGTGGATAATCTACTCTTAATTGCTTTCTTTGAATATTGATATTGGTCACCCAATCCCTATGTTCGGTCTCGGTAAATTGCTTGCCGTGTTTTTATTACTTGCTTCGATCCGGTACACTTCCTAGAGCCCATCATTGTCTGGTGAGTTTTGTTTTCTTTGAAGCTTTTCTCCTTAAGCTTTATATCAAGATTAACTCTTTATATGAGGATGTTGTATCTTGTATGTCTTTTGATTTTTTCCCTTAATTATCGTTAAGGATTGGGGCTTCATCCAATGATATGTGTCGACTACTTGATTTTGGATGACTTTTTGTTTGTTTTGTTCTTTGCCTGATAATGTTGCTTCTTCATCTGATGATTTTGTTGTGATGAAGTTGCCTCCTTATTATAATATAAAGATAATCGTTAGTTATTGGGAATAATGATGAATTGTTTAAAATATGGATTTTGACTACTTTTTTTTATTTGTGAGAGTGATCAATATGCTTGTTTGGGATGAAAGTTGATAAAATATTCGACTTCATTTTGGATGACATTTTGTTTGTTTCTATGTGTTGAAACTTGGTTCTTTTTTTCTTTTCTTTTTTTGAATAAAGAAACTTGGCTCTTCTTTGCCTGATAAGGTTTTTCTTCATTTGATGATTTTTGCTGAAACTGTCTCGTAATAATAGTTGTTGTAAACAATGATGAATTGTTTAAAATATAGATTTTCAACTTCTTGTTTGACTTTTTTTAGAAGTTGATCGGTAAGGTTGTTGTTTGGGATGAAAGTGAATAAAATATTTATAACATATATAAAAAAAATTGTATATGTCATCATTAAAAATTGTTAAATTAGTATTTAAATTATTTTATAAATTAAACATGCAGATTAGAAATAAATTAAGCATGCAGATTAGAAGATTATATATAAAAAAAATTATTAGATAAATACTACAAATATATATATTAACATGTTATGATTCAAATAATTCCATGTTAAAATAAAAAACACTTGAATATTAACCTTTCAAACTCCGTGGAAATGTAAAATAAAAATGGTGAAAATATGAGAGATTGACATGTCAGCAATTTGGATGAAATGGAGAGTTATGAGAATAGAAGCTAATTAATTATACTTGCTGAAGTGGTGACGTTATTCGACTTGCTTTTAGATAACTTTTTGCTTGTTCTTGTTTTCAAACTCGGTTCATCTTTGCTTGATAATGTTGTTTCTTTGTCTGATGATTTTTGTTGTGGTGAAATTGCCTCCATATTATAATATAAAGACAATGTTTAGTTGTTGTAAAAAATGATGAATTGTTTAAAATATGGATTTTGACAACTTGTTTGATATTTTGTTTTGGAGAAGTTGATCGGTGAGGTTATTGTTTGGGATGAAAGTTGATAAAATATTTATAACATATATAAAATATTTCAAATATGTCATCATTAAAAATTGTTAAATTAGTATATAAACTATTTTGCAAATTAAAATGTAGATTAGAAGATTATAAAAAAATTTAGGTAAATACTACAAATATATGTTAACATGTTATCATTCAAATTCCATGTTAAAATAAAAATTACTTGAAGTAGAGCTAGTAACTATTGGTCAACATTCATGTTAACCATTCAAATTCCATGGGAATGTAAAATAAAAGTGGTGAAAATATGAAAGATTGACATGTAACCAGTTTGGATGAAATGGAGAGTTATAAGAATCGAAGCAAATTAACTATACTTGTTGAAGTGGCAATGGGATCAAATAAAATTGTGATTAGCTATCGAAGCAAAATATATATTATAATAGATTCTGATTAGCAAATTGACTTAAATATCAAATAACTAATTAATATTCACAGAGTTGTGTCACAATTTGTGAGACAACAAATATTATTTCTGAAAAGTCACCTTTTTTTTTTTCAAAAGTCAAGCTCGTTTAAATAGTAATTTCAATATTTTTTTTGTTGGAATTTTGGCTTTCCAAATTGAAGTTAATTACTTAGTATATGATTGTTTGTTATCGTGCTAGGAAATGAAACACGTTTGGTAGTCGGTTTCCTGAGTAGCTTATTGGTTTGAAACTTGTCTTTCAACCATCAGGTACTCAGTTCGAGGCTGGCAGCCTAGTTGCAAAAACACGTATGTTAAGAATTAATCATGACAGTCAATTGTTTTTTTTTTTGGAGCAAATCATGATTGTCAATTGTACTTCATAGTATTATGGCAAGATTCTTTTGGTTGATTTGAAATTGTGGAATCTATTTATCTATCTATCTATCTATCCATCCATCTATAACAATATATTTTGATCCCCTATGTGCAAGGTCATCTTGTCGTGTGTCATTTTCCCTATGCAGAAAATCTTCCCTATGCTGGAAATGCAACCATGTGTCATATGTCAAATGTCAACACTACGATTTTTTAATTTATTATTGTATTTATAAACTTAACAAAATAAAAATTGAGCGAAAATAAAAATTGTAGACACTATCAAATAATCTTATTTAAAGACTAATTTTTAAATTTCAATTTTGAATTTAAATCAAGTATCAAATTTGAAATCAAATCTTCAACCAATTATTATTCTTCAACATTTGGTTTAATTCCAAAAATTTAAATTTTAAATGTAATTAATCTTATCTAATTATTTAATTTTTTTAATTTCAATTTTTATGTCATACAAAATGTTTTCACGTAAATCTTATCAAAATTAAAATTAAAATTAATTTGAAATGCTTATAAAAAATTAAATTGAAATTGAAATTGAAATTGAAATTTTAAATGTAATTAAACTTATCTGATTATTTAAATTATTTCAATTTTAATTTCAATTTTAAGGTCATACAAAATGTTTTTATGTAAATCTTATCAAAATTAAAATTAAATTGAAATTACACAAATTAAAATTTGAATAAATGTATCAAATGTCACTTTTTGCATAATTCAGAAATTCAGAAATGTATTAATCTTATTTAAATGACTAATTTTAAATGTATTTTGGGTTATTTACATAAATCTTAATACATTTCTCTCACTGAAAATTGAAAGGAGTCCTTACATACCTTTTGTTCATGTTAAAGGATGGAAATAAAACCAAATTGAGGGTTGTAGAGATAAACAATGATGGGTATTGATACTGCCACTATAGATTAATAACTTCAAATTTTATTTTAATTACTTCTATTTATTGGGTGTCTGTTGGTGTTCACTCTTTCTTTTTTAAAATCGTTAACACAGTATGAGGATGGAATGTGCTCTCTTTGGTTCTTATGTGGATGTTTTCAATGCCTTTGTGGATTTGGGAAATGCTATCAACTCAGTCATTGTTATTCAAGGCGCGAAGGTGAAGACTTACAAAGGTACATTTTGTATGACTAGAACCTCTTATATCAAATAATATAAGTAAATTTAACCTATATTACCTGATTTGTCAAAATGATTGCAGGGAATGTTAGAGTCTGTTTGGGCTGCCAAATCAGCTAGCATATAGCAGATGGAAAAATAGCCCCGTTTAGTAACCCTTTTTAAAATTAGCTTATAGCAGTTTTTCACTAGCATATAGCGTTTTTCCCAGACACTACTTGAAGTAGCGTTTGAGCTTATAGCGTATAACTTATCATTTTTTTCCATTTTTAACCCTATTATCTTAATTAAATTCCTCACTTATCCTTAGCTAATAAAATAAAATACTAATCATTCTATAAAAAAATTATATAAAAATCATATCAATATTATTTTTATTATTCAATTTTATTTATTAAAAATAAATAAATATTAAAATTAAAAATTAATATTTTAATTTTTGGAATGATAAATAATTTAAAATAAATTGAAGTGTTAAAATTGATAATTGTTTTACAATAAATAATATATATACATATATATAATTTATATAAAAAAACATGCAAAATAATCCTTTTATGTTATTTTACATTTATCAGCTGGTCCAACTGCTAGTTTTACCAAACACTTCAAATCCAATCCGCTAGCTTATCCGCTATTCGCTAACAGCTAGCTTATCCGATATCCGCTAATAGCTAGCTTATCTGCTATCCGCTAGTTTTTATCAAACAGAGGGTAGTCTTCAAAATTTCAAGCATTCAACCAAGCTTATCTTTAATCCTGAGATTGAAGAAGATGAAAAATTGAAAAGAAAAAAAAAGGTTGGATTGCCGACAACATGGGTCAATATATTTATGTCATGAAATGGTTCTCGAAAATAATGATCTTGGACAGAGAGTTATAAGTCAAATAAGTTGTTCACCAAATATTTATACTGAAGAAGACTTGCTCAATGCAAATCAGAGAAAGGCACTGGAAGAGATCAAAGACCGTACCGAGGCATGTGATTTTAATAACTTGTCTCCATTTATTTCTCAATTATTTTGTTCTTATGAATTTGAAATTTATTTTCATAGTAAAAAGGAGATAATAAACAAAAAAAAAATTGCAGGTGTAACTAATGCCTATCGATATGATCTACATTTGATATATAATGGCATTATTAATTGGTTACAATATTGCATCGTGACCAGTATCTTTGGGATTATTAAAACAAAATTAAATTTCATTACACACTACTACAGAAAAGGGATTCTACATCGGAGTTTACACATCGGTTTAATAGAAACCGATGTGTAAAAAGCAAAGCGATGGCATTTGTGAAATTAAAACCAAAGTATTACACATCGGTTTAATGAATAACCGATGTGTGAAAAGTTTCCACATCGGTTATTTCTAACCGATGTTTAAAATTAAAATAAAAAAAATTTAAAGTCAGAATTTTTAACATTCAACATCGGTTCTATTTTAACCGATGTGTAAAATAGTGATTAACCACATCGGTTTCTAAATAACCGATGTAGAAAATTATAAAGAGAAAAAAAAGAAAATAAAATCTTACTTTTACACATCGGTTTTTATTAACCGATGTATAAAATTTAAAAGAAAAAATCAAAATTTAAAAGTTTAATGTTTACACATCGGTTTTTCTATAACCGATGTGTATAAGATGTTTAACACATCGGTTTTCCTTATAACCGATGTGTAATAGTCCCAATTTTTCTCTTTCCCTCCTTCTCTTCCGCACATTATCCCATTCTTCAGTTTATGAACCCTAGCTAAAACAGAAAACACTCCCTCCCTCTGCTAACGCGCGTTCATCTCCTCTGTCATCTCCTCCCTTGTCTCCAACCCTACCGCTGCCTCCGCTAACACTCCCATTCTTTCTCTTCTAACGCGCGGCTCACTGTCCCTCCCAGAAAACCCCATTCCTCACCTCCATTGCCCCTCACAAAGAGCTCCTCTTCGCTGCTATCACCTCCTAGAAAACAGGTCACACACACTCACTCGCCCCATTAGCGTGCAAGAGAGGGAGACCATTTAAGAGGTAACTAACATCCATCTTCCTTTATTGCTGTTGTTGACAACTTAGTAACTTTATGGGTTCTGTTAGTGCTGATGATTGATGGAATATTTCTAGAATTGGGTTGCTTGTCATATGTTTGCTTAAATGTGTGTGAGAATGTTATGTCAAATGCCTTTGTTTGTTTGCATTAGTTTAGAGTTTAATGAACATATTACGAGTAATGGGTGGCGAATTTCGACACCCAGGAGCCCCACTAGCGTTGCCTGACTCCTCTGAACTTCCTTGCATGTACCATGCTTTTGTTTTGGTGCAAGTGAATATAACGTGTGCTGTGGGGTGGGGTTTAGAGAGGGAAAGAAAATGAAAAATAAGAAGGAACCAAATGAGCAGCAGGTAGCCACAAATATAATATATGTAACACAAAACAAGCTGTGCTCCAATTTTTGAAAGATAAAATAATATCTTTTTCTCTTGAATTTTCATCCACATGTGTTCTGTATGGAATGTGAAAAAGGGTGTATTTTCAGTAGTTCAACTTTTATTGACAATTGCTTCGGTAATAAGTTGAGAACAAGGGTTGAGTAATGGGAAGAGCGCATAAAAGTTCCTTGACACACTAAGTTATGTTTGATATTTATCCTGACATACTAACAAGTTTTTTTTTTTGTTTTGTGTTTAAACAGGTATACATGGCTGATCAAGAGTATATCCCTCATTCATGCGGCGGGTCGAGACCCCCTCACCTGAGTAGAAAGGGTAGACGTGCCACACGGATGAGGAATTTGACTGCCAACCGTGGGTCAAATCAAAGGATAAGAGTAGACTTTGATAATAACCTCAAACCTATTGGGCCAATGGAAGATCGGTTTACCAGTTTTGTGGCGACCCTTGCTAGGAACAGGCCCAGTATACTCATTGATAGGTGGAGAGATGTACCGGTGGACGTGAAGGAGCAGATATGGGAGAGTATTCTGGTATCTACACTTCTACGTCCTGTGTTTGTCTGTATCTACTTTACTTTTATCTTAATAATATCATACAGTAATTCGTTGATTCTTTTGGTCTTAATGTAGTTGACCTTTGACATACCGGATACATACGCTATGAAGAAGCGTTCTTTGAAGTATCTTTGGAGAGCGTTGGAGGGCTTTTAAGGCCGACACTGGCGAGATACTATATATTCAATCCAAAAAGTAAAAAGAACCCACTTGAGGTGTATCCGTTTCTTGACAAGGCGACGTGGGATCGCTTTGTTCAGAGCCGACATGATCCCAGCTTTCAGGTTAACTTATTTGATTTGTCTCTAAATTTATGTAATTGCATTAATTTCATTTACTTATGTAATTTAATTGTCTTTTATTTATAACAAGAGAAGAGGAAAAGGGGGCAGGAAAACCAAAGCAAGAATGTCTACCCCCATGTCATGTCTCGTGGGGGATATAAAAAGCTTGTTCAGAAAATGGTTGAAGAGGAAAAGAAAGCACGTCAGGAAGCAGCATCTCAGGCGGATCCTAATGTTGAAACTCTTCCAGAGGTTGTTGATCCACCTCCACCCCCATGCCATCGTTCATGGAAGAGGGGCCGACAAAGAAAAACGGGACAATATACATCCGAGGAGGCCCGCCAAGTAGCTGAGAGGATTATAAGTATAATTTGTTGTAATTGTCATTTTAAGATTGTTACCGAATTGTAATGTGACCTGATATTTTATGTGATAGGATGCCTTGGATGATCAGCTAACCCAAGGAACCTTTGTTCCTAGAGGACGCAATGATATCTTATCTACTGCCATCGGTAAACCAGACCACCCGGGCCGTGTCATTGGTGTGGGATGGGGAGTCGGCATTCGCCAATACCATGGTTCATCTTCACACCAATGCCACAGGGATGTTGAAGCAGATAGAGCACGACTAAAACAAAAGATTGCAGCTGGGCTTCGACAGGAGATGGCCGAGCAGTTTGCCCAGCAGATGGCAATATTGACTTCTATGTCCCAGCAGATGACAGCTGGTGTCCAACCCTCTATCCAACCCTCTGTCCATGTGAGCACTAAGGGCTCATGTGATCCTCCTCATCATCCTGAAAATGATGATGATGGTGATGATGATGATGATGATGATGATGGTGATGATGATGACGACCCTGATAGGTGTGAGCTGTATGTTGATGATCATCATCATCATCGCCGCTTAGTGGCATTGGGTAGGGCACATACTAACTTAGGTAATACCATACACCATCGATTATTACGGGATGATCAGTGAGGGTGTCTGTTGAGATTATTCGAGATCTCGATGCTCGAGTCCCTGTGCCCACCGAGGAGGTTCAAACAGTGGGTCGAGGCCCGGTAACTTCATCCTCTGGCCAAGAAGATTGGTCAACTTTCTTGTTGCATCTGAGGTATTCGGTTAGTTGTGTTTTTCTATATTCATAGTTGAAATAATTTATTATTGTTTCAAGATAATGCTTTATTTTTATTCGTTATAGGATGTTGGAAATGATATTGTGCCTAAAAGGTCGGATCTAGGAAGACCAGAGATGTCTGCTCTTGCCAAGGTATTCATTTGACCATTTAGTTAATAACGAATTAAATAACTTAATTATCCGTGATTACTAATATATATCTATGTTGTTTAGGGGATCGACAAAGGGGCACCTGGCCATGGTGATGTTTTTAAAGTTCTGGCTATACAGGTTGTCACCATGGAGAATGACGCAGCCTTGGTAAGGTTGGAACATGATGCTAGCCCTGGTGAACTGTATATACCAAAGAAGGAACTTATGGAGATGGTACTCAATAAAGAAATGGCCAGTTCTGCACACATATCGTTTTGGTGCACGTAAGTACATTTATTTATAAGTTAAGTACGTAATTAATTTTTAAATACTATGATAATTAACATGTTTTTCCAATATATTAGGTATCTGCATCGTATGTTAGTCGATCAGGGTAACCTCGCCCTTTATGGGTTCATTGACCCCATGTTCATTCAGGGTGATGTTCTCCTAGCATCGGAAGACCCGGTCACTACCATACATGATATACTTGCCCGAGACGATCATCAATTCTATCTTGCGCCTTATCTCAATAAGTAAGTACTGGTTATTTAAGTATAACTATATATGGCTTAGTCACTAACTGTTCCGCAAATACAGCCGGCATTGGCAACTGTTGCTCTTGTACCCAAGAATGAACGTCGTGGTCTTCTTCTGCTCATTGGGAAATAAGCCGGCGAATCAACTGAAGACAATCATCGAAACGTAAGCATTAAAATACTTTATAATCAGTAATGCAGTTGTTTTAATTATCTAAAATCTATTAGATATACTTTAATTAATGTTTTTGTCATGATAGGTCTATTAATGCAACCCACATGTTGCGTGGTGAAAGGCGTACTCGGGCTATCAGATGGATTATTCCCAGCGTAAGATATTTATTAGTTCAAATGCATCAAATGCAGTGGGTACAATAATTGATTTCTATTTTATTTAATTCCTCATATTCTAATTGGGTTTCATTTGTACGTAGTCACGTATACAACGTGGGTCATGGGAATGTGGCTACTATGTGATGCAGTGGATGTTGAAAATTATCTCCTCAGGGATCATTTGAAAGATGGCAGGAGGTAAATGTTAATTGACACAATTAGAATTAATAATATAGATTCGTTATATGTTTTATGTTAGTTTATTACTTAAAAGATATAATCTTTTGTCCAATTAAACTTGCAGATATTCAACAATCCAACTCCATTATCGATTCGACATCAACAAGACATAAAGAGGCGTTGGGCAACTTTCTTTCTTGAAGTGTACCAACCATAGTTTGTATATATGTAGTTAGTTTAAAAACTTATCATGTACTAGCTATAGTGTACCTTTGGTGATGATATGTATTAGTGCTCAGGTCTGGTTCAATTCTTCTTCTCTCGTGTTTTGATGTAGCCTTGATAAAGTGTTGTTTTCATTCATTCGAAATTAATTAGGTCCGATGCCCTCTGTTTTGATTCTGTGCTCACTAGTCATTTGATGAAATGTCAGTATTTTTAACCATATGTGTAAGAGCTGATTGTTTGTGCCAAGAAAATTGAATAAAGTATGTTTTGCTTTTGATATGGTTAAAACTTTGTTGCAATTGTGTCAAAACTGGTTTGGTGTTACGTTGTTGTTTCTTGTTTGTTCAGGGTACTCTTTGGTTTGTTAGCTTAAACAAGTTCCTGGAATTGATGGTTATGAATTAGTAAGTGCTCTTACTTTACCAATTAGTTTGCCTTGCCCATTTGTTATCTAACTCATGTGATGCCTAAATCACGTGTGGTTTTTTGCCTTCTTTGTTTCTTGTCATCGAATGAACTATAAAAATTTGTGTCTTCCAATTGTATGTGGCTGCTTGTTATCATTTTCTACTAGTTTGGTGCAATAACTACATTATGTTTACCCCAAAATTTCTGAGTATGTTATTCTGGTATTGATCTGCATTCTTGAAACAGGGAAATGAATGATTGAAATGTAAATAACAGATTAAAAAAATGAGATTTGACAGATCGGTTCTACAAAAACCGATGTGTAAATTTCACTTACACATCGGTTTTAGGTAAAACCGATGTAGAAAGTGTAACTTCCAACTGCTTATCAATTCACAAATTGATTTTCCACATCGGTTAAAAGAAAATCGCTGTTTAAAATATAATTTACACATCGGTTTTATAACCGATGTGTAAAGTGGCAATAAACCACATCGGTCGTTTCCACATCAGTTTGAAAACCGATGTTGAAAGCCATAAATAACCGACGTGGAATCCCTTTTCTGCACTAGTGACAATAAGGATATATGTTACATTATATTGTGACATCAAAAATATATGTCACCATACTATTAATTTATTTTTAAAAATTAAAACTATTTTAAATTACTAACATGTATATCGTAATATAACCATATTTGTGTGTGTATATATAAGATAATAAATTTAACATTATAAATTTAACTTTTATATACCATATAATATCTTAAACAGTATCACCTAACAATTTAAAACTAAAACTCATTACATTAATTTGACTAACATTTATAAAGATTTAAATAATATGCATTGTCAATATTATTTTTTTTTCAGTGTCAACAACTTACAAATTGTTACATTATTAAAAAAAATATTTTTATCCTAACTATCTTAATGATCATCCACATCGATCATGAAACAACACCATTGGTTGATATTATAAAAACATACAATTAATCTCTATTGAGAATATATATTTAAAAAGGTCATTTAAAAAAAATCTCTATTTTTGAGATCTGTGATTGATTTATAGTCCGAAAAATTTACAACCTAAGTATATAACAATTAAACTCTATTGAAAGTATATACTTAAAAATGTTTTTTCCAAAAATGTCATCTTAAAAGTTCTAAAAAACATCTTATTTGTTTAAAATTTATTTTATAAAATTGTTCATGAGTGTTGCATATTTTAAAATGTATTTAAATACCTTTTTTATGTTTTAATTTTATATATATATATATTTATAAATATTTTTATCCATATATATTTATTATATAAGTAATTTATTTATTTATTAATCATCCGATTCAACCATTGGTTGAACCGATTGAACCAATTGAACAATGCATAAACCCACATGTCTTATTTTATTTTTACACTTTCAATTTTATGAGACATGTGGTTGTGGTGTGTCGTCCAGGTAAGAAGCAAAGTTTTTTTTTTTTATGAAAGGAAAGTTTTTTAATTATAATTTATTTTTTACCTGAAGATATTTAATGAATTATTTGTTTTGGTGTTAGCATATTCAACAAACTCTCTGGCACTTGTTTCAAAGCAACACTTTTATTTAAGAAAATAAATAATATATTTAAATTTTAATTTTATTGTTAACAATAATTTTTGAATTATTTTGACTTATATGATTCTAAGATTTAATTTGTACCTATTATTAATATAAAGAGTTTTTACATTATCGAGTAATATTAAAATATCACTTCATAAAAAGGTTTTATGCTTATAAAAAATATTTCAAAATCAAATATACAAAACTTTGTTATCGTGTCACAACATAAAAAATCAATGTATCAAACTTTATAATCTATATTTCATTTCTCAAATTATTAAACAGGACATTCAACTTAACTAATTATATGGTATTTACCTGCATTATATATTTTATATAATTTTTATAAATTATGTTAAAAACTTTATATATTTAATATGTCAAAATTCAAAAATTATCTTATAATACTAAATTATTAAATAAATAATTTTAAAAATCATCAATAATTTATCCTATGCAGGCACGGGATCAAATATAGTGTTATGACATTACGGGAGTGAAAATGTGGAATACGATAGGCTGCACTAATATTTTTGTGTTTTTTTTTCTTCTTAAAATTATTTGCCAAAATCCCCTACATGAATTGGAGCAACTTGGAGCATAAAGGACTGCATGTCAATCATGCATGCTGTTTATATTCAATTAGCCAATTTCTACTTAGAAACATAAGACAGGTAAGGATGGCATCGTTTACATTACGAAATAAGGTCATTTTGTCGCCTTTTTTTATTAAAAGATTCAATTTCTTTTTTTTTATTTGCCTTAATTACGTTTTTCGTTCCTCAGCTTTTTCAATTATGGGATTTTGATCCCTCAAAAATTTTAATTGCACATTTAATCCTCTAATTTATCAAATTGTGCAAAATCAATCCTCACTACATGTTGATTGATCATGGACGGAATGACTGATTTTACATAATTTGACAAATTAGATGATTAAATGTGCAATTAAAGTTTTTGAGGGATCAAAATCACACGATTGAAAAAGTTGAGGGAAAAAAATTTTAATTATGCCTTTTTATTTTTCATTTTAGTCGATAGTAAAATGATGGTGATTTAGTGTTATCCAAGTAATGTTGTACTGGTAGGGCATCACTAAGCCTAAAAGATCAGTAATGGGTTACCTTTTGGCTAAAAAGAAGAGGAGCAAATAAAAAGCAAGGGATCGTCTTAATGTTTGTTAAAGAATATATTATTGGGTCATCACTCCATCTATATGCCGATCGAGACACTTATTCAGTTTTGCATGATCGTTAGCAAAAAGGTCAGTAATAAGATATTGCATGTGATTTAGTCTAGGCTTTGAAAGTGACTAATTAAGAAGAATTCCTACATGAGAAAAATTGTATCACGACATTGTGTGTACATTTTCAGTTGGTTAGAGCAACTCCAAGGGACACCTCTTGGCCATGCCGGATCCAGAACCTGAGTCAGTGGGGAGACAATATATTTCTAAAATAATTAATAATAATTATCATCATATATATGAAGATAAAAACATGAATATAATTAAAATCAAAATATATAATATATCTAATAAAAAATTATATACATCATAATTGTCCTCTACGTGATTTCATTTTTTGAAATTGTTGAATGATATATCTCATTGTCAATGTTATTAAACACATCTCTCTCAATATAAGTCACTAGACAATCATTCACTCATGCATCTCCCATTCGATTGTGCAACCTATTTTTCACAATCTTCATAGCAGAAAAGGCTCTTTCTACGGTTGTTGTAGCAACGGGCAAAATCATTGTTAACTTCAAAAGAAGATAAACTATTGAGTAACTAATGGGTAAACAATATGCTCTTCATATCTTATCTTGATCATTAGGATGATATGCCGATATTTTAATTCACTTTCCTTGATCTGATGGCAACTCTTCTAAATTAATTTCAACCTGTTGCTGTTGGAGACTTCTTTCACAAGATTTCAATGAAGATTGTTACTCATTTGATGATAATTTTCTCATCAATTTTTTCATTAATTTCTGTAATTAAAAAATCAAAGTTAATACATTTAATTGCATGTCTAACCAATCAATTTGATGAAATAATGCAGTTATCACAAAATCCCCAATTTTGAGCATATCAAAACCCTAACCGATCAATATTTTCAATTAACCATCATCCAGAGAAAATTTTATGAATTTGACTTCACAAACATGTTACTCATCATGCTAACCAAAAAATCAATCAACCAATTTTGCACTAGGTGGAGGAATTAATTTAAATCAGATATGTGTCCATAGTTAGAAAGTTAGAAAAATCATATATTGTTGTTGTGTTGTATATCGTTCAAACCATAACTAACTCTTGATAAACAGGGAAAAAGGAGGAGGAACAATGGATAGCGGCAGCAGCGGTCGTCTGGTCGAGTGGCGGTTGTCGTCCAGTCGAGCGGCGGTGTGACACCCTCTACCCCGCATGTAATTATAAAGCAATAATATAGAAGGAGATAGTTTAATTTTTCAAAATAAGATAAACACATGCATATCATTTATTAGAAATGAAAACCAACGGGTAAAGGATACCACATTGTAACAAGGTCTCAAGGCGGAAAATAAAACATACCAAAGGTTTTTTAAAAGAAAGACATAACACGAGCATAACGAAAGATATAAACGAAACCCAACCCTGATGTCACATTACAGAGCTGGTATAACCAATCCGATAAGCAACTCAGATAAACAAATTGAAACTAAACATAACTAAACTACGAGTAGCGGCTCCTCAGAGTCACTCCTCAGCAAGCTGCTCGCCGTTCTCTGCATAACCAAAAAGATACAAACAAAGCAAACAACAAAAGACGGGGAGTAAGACCCATAAATATAAACATAACGGTAACATGATAGTTAGCAAGATGAACATACAACAAAGCAACATCATACACATCATATCAATAATAATAAGTATATCACATATCACATATCACATATCACATTCATCAATCATATAATGCAATGCGACTTACTACTCCGAATGCATGTGGATCCATCTACACCGGGCATACGACTTTGGAGTTACATTTTCACATTGGTCAATAAGGACCAAGCCAGGGCAGTTCACCTTACCATGGGTGGACCCCTTGGAAAACCGACGCACCATACTCTAGGATGCGCCACCACGGGGGACCACGATTCACCTACTCTCGGAAGAATCACCACAGACGGTCAGATCGCCTTACTCTCGGATGACCTCCCATATGTCGTACCTCCCCCTAATAACTTCATGCATGATGCATGCACACAAACAACAAACCGTTTATCCACCACCTCCATCAACACCATTTATTATGGCTTAACGTCTTTGGCCAACAAGCACCAAAGATAACATCATCTTTAATCTTTTAACTTTAAACGTTAAACAACACTTTGGCCAAAAAGCACCAGAGCTCAACACCTTGACCATAAAGCATCAAGGCCCCTTTAGCCACTCGGCTACCAAGGTACAACATCATCTTATCACTTTTCTTTGGTCTTCATGTTCATTTGATATCTTATTAAATCTTTTAAGGTGTTTGGGGTGAAACCCCTGTTTCAGCATTCTGGTCTGCACAGGTGAGCACGGGCGTGCTGAGCTCACAATCAAGCACGGTCGTGCTGACTGTTAAGCACGGGCGTGGTTAAGCAGCACGCCCTTTTCTGGGATTCAATAGGAGCACGGGCGTGCTGCTTGTTAAGCACGACCGTGCTCAATGGAGCTTGGCCATACTGATCGCAGGCGGAAGGGTCAAAGGCCCTTTACCAAATTCTTGGGACAGTTCATGTAACACCACCACCACCACCACCACCACCGCCCAGTGGGGCATTACTATGTGAACATAAATGGAATTAAAATTAAAAAGAATTTTGCTGGTTGCTTTCGGAAAATTGATCTATTTTAAGTCGGAAAATCTGGGTATGAAACAATTTTTCTGAATACTTGAACATAACTTGCACATCACAATAGTAGAAAACATTTTACTCACAACATAATTTCAAACCATATAAAGGTTTTCAAAACACCTACATATACTTTCTCAAAACATACCACCCAAAGAATATCCTAAGTTGGTCGCTCTACAAGACACTCACCGATAAGACCTCATGATTATCTCTATGATCACACATCTTTCCATAATCCGAACTTAAGTCTCCAAGTGACTTAAGGAACACTTCTACAACATCTGCACTCATGTACCAAGGTACAACAGCAATGCCAGAAAAACATATATATATGCAAGGGTGAGTTTCAATATATGGATTTTAAAACGATAACCATATGCACGACACTCAAATATCATTTAACATGTAAATTCAAAGATAAACAATATATTTATCAAAGGGCTTCATACCCAACAATTTTCGTTATTTTAAAAACCATGACACTTCAATATTCATCATCTAACTTTTATACCTAATGTCCGGAGCTTCAAACACCAAATAAATGAGCTGATCAGGCTCTCGTTGCCAAATAAGGCAGGTTTTAAATTAACCATATCACTGTCCAAAACAAGGCACAGTGGTTACTATTTATAGTATATGGTTTCGTGGTCATTTGTCCATCAAGGCACAGTGATGCAAGCTTCATGAATACTTGCCATCAAGAATTCAAGTCCTATGCATAGGCACGTCTGCTCCAAAAATGCATGTAAAACATTTTGTTCACGTCATTTTCTTTGTGTTCATTCTTTCCTTGTCGAGGCACAAAGGCTCACGACCAATCCAATGTTTAAACATTTAAGTTTATCAAACATTCCAATCAAACAGACTCCAAGTCAAAATGTGCAAATCACGAAATCTAGATCGATGCACCATATTTAGATTCATAGATTTTGGTGCACAAAAATCAATACAGATTTTTATAGGACATCTAGTCCATAACTTCACGTTTAGGACCCCCGGTCCATACCATAGAGCACTAGACCCCGACGTCTCGGTAACTAGGTTCGTCTTTCAATTTAAAAACATTTTCGTTCTGTGAAACACAAATCCAAAACAAAACTCCACAACTTATCCAAGTTGTCGGAAATAATACCAATGTATAAAGTTACTTTACAGAAAATCCATTTACGTTGGAAATTCGTTTTATAAAATCATCAAAATCACTTAAAACTCATTTTCTTTCAAAAAGCTATATTTTGAACCTTAGTTCCAAGAAAATATCGTTTTGAGACTAATTCTCTGTTTTAACTAATATTACTATTTTTAAGAATACTTTCCGTAAACATTGTCGGAATTGTCTGGCGTTTGACGTTTTAAAAACATTGTAAGTCCAAAATATGACTTTTGTAATAAAATAATTTTCCCAACACAATATAAAAATTATTTTTGAAACTTATTTTTTTAAAATAACATTTTCTAATATTTAGAAATTTCTTACGTAAAAATTAACAGTACTAAAATATTTTCACGGTTACGTCCTCACTATGACTCATAACACACTCTTTCGCCGTTAAATCATTAAAATAATCACATTTTTCACTGTTATCCATTGATAACCAATCAAAAAATTAAGTAATATTATATTACTAATTTTCATCAATTAAAACTCATTAACCCATAAAAACCTTTTTAATGTTTTTATCCTCGTAATTAATTGAGCACTGGCCACTGTCAGGATTTTTAATCCACAATCAACATCAATAACAATTCCATACCAATAATATAGCAATTAGCACAGTTAATGACATGCAATAAAATATAATAACAATTAAATGCAGATAAATAATTAAAAGCAGATAAATCTAACTACGTAAAATAACAAATGCACCCAAATAAATCATACAGACCACAAACAAATTATATACAGCTATCGAAAAAATCCCTCAGGTACTCCCCTTACCGCTTGAAGATTTTTCTCTCGGAATTAAAATTCGCAAACGTCCTATCTCCGCAAAACGCGATATACGATTCACCACGACAATTTATCCGTCAACAAACCACAACAAATAATTATCAACCAAACAACTAAATACCCTATTTTCCTATATGATGGGTTCGGCCATGAGGTGATTAATTGGCTAAAGTTTTCTAAAATTCCTAAACTCTTTGATTAGTGACCCTTAATCACTTATAACCCTAAAACAATGATTAGAATACAAAGATTGAAATAAAATACTGCAACCTTTCAAGAACCCTAATTCGGCCATGACACAAAATATAGGCTAGAGATCTCAAAATTTCACATACTCTTAGATCCATGACCTTAGAGTAGTGTAGAGTTAAGATAAATTATCATAAGTTGAAAAAATGAAACAAAATCTTTCAACTCTTCAAGAACATAATTTCGACCATGAACAAAACAATAGGTTAGGAATTTTAGTTTGATTCAATCATCACGGATTCAATACATACATGAATAAAAGGATTGAATCAAGCAAGACTTGTAAAAAAATGAACAAAGTTCCTTCCCCACAACAAACTAGGTTTCGGCCTTATCAAGATAAATGGGCAAGAAATTTTTGTTTGATATATATTCTTGGATCTTAAATATAGAGGTGATACTAAGATCATAGAAATTGGAATCACTTTAAAAGGATTTTTCTATGATTTTCTAGGAATTTTCAAAGTTCTAGATCTAAGAATTGAAAAATATGATCATGATCTTGAAACATAAAAATGAATGAAGAACATGATATTGATTGAGTGAGAGGAGTATGGTATACCTCTTAGAAGTTGAAAATGAGCAAGAAATCAAGTGGTTGCTTCACAAAAAAATGGCTATGGAAAACTTAAGAGTTTTGAGAAAAATGGAGAAATTAAGCTTCATGGAGAAGATGAAGTCTTGCTTTTATAGCAATGGAATGGGCTCACAAAGGAAGGTTTGGGCCGTGGGAATCAAGGGGTATAAGGGTCCAAAGCATAAATTTTCAGGGACTAATTAAGTTGTAATTTCATACAATAGCAATTTTGTGATATAATGACAACTTAAGGACAAAATGGTAATTTCCCAAAAAAAAATCATGACAAACATGTGGTGAGTAATGGTTGGAGGTGTGGCTGATTTATGTCCACAAATTGTTGGGACAAACTTGGCATTTCAATGAAAGTTCAAGGGTAAAATAGTCCAACGGTAAAATGGTCTTTACACTATTTTGAAGAAATATCTAGATATTTGCTAAATGTAATCATGACATTGGTGAGTCATCCATATGACTCACCACCCTAGGTGGCAAGATATCTCAGCATCTGATGTCGGGTTTTGTCTCTACACGTCCGTTCTCGACTCCGTCGATTACCCGATTTATGGTTTTACGCCCGAATCACATATAATAACCTATTTATTTTGACTATGAATATGACTTTGATTTTCTCAAAATCATTTTCTAAGTTTCAGATAAAAATATAAACGTTTATTTATATTTATACCGATTTTAGAAAGTAGAAAAATCAGGGTGTTACAGTTCATAGATTCAATCTTACTGGCTTTTACTAATCCATTGAACATCAGCTTCATTATTCTTAATTGTTCTTCATGTCTTATCATTATAGGGAATTAATCATTTAATCACAGCTTTGTTATTAATGTCCCTAGAACACTCACTAATCAATCCTAGGGTCTTTAACTAAACCCTATGACCATAATCTTGCCTCTCATACTATACTCCTGTCTTATGAGCAACTGGGACAGCATCCCTTAAATCTCATTTATCATTGTTAACGTATTTTAATGTATTAACATCATTAACAAGACCTATTAATTAGTTAGAGTCTTATTAACATCATTGTTGGCATTAACATCCACAACATCATCATCATTATCATGGCAGCATTCTCATCAAAACAACATCATCATGAACATTCACTCATGGCATTCATCAAACATATCAACATCACCATCATAGTAACAAGTCTAAACACGCCAAGCATAAACACTTAAACATACAGATATCAAATAGGAAAATATAAACATGTCAGCAAGCAAACAGTCATATAGGCATTTAATCAAACACCGGGGTCATGGTTTAACCCTTCATCTTACGCTATCACATAGCCTACATGTTCATACTAGCCCTTCTCCCCATATACCGGTATGAAGATTCCCCCACTACGACAGTGCAAGCAAACTATCTTCGTTCCCTCGAGCGGCTTGATGAGTTCCTCAAGCCTTGTCCAAACACAAGAGGATTAACCAATTAATCCCCAATTTAAGAAAATGGAAAGGAGATTAAAGATATGGATAACCAGTTTACCTTTAGAGAAACTAGCACGCGTGACTTCTCTCCCAAACGGACTCAAGAACACCAAGAACTTCAAAGGGTTCAAGGGAAGGGAAAAGGAAGAGGTTTCCGTCGCACAAGGATTTCCCAAAGTGCCAAAAATAGGGTTTGGCTCCCAGCCCTCATGGAACTATTCTATTTATAGACTCTGTGACCTGAGCACGACCGTGCTCCCTTTAAGCACGGAGAGCTCAAAGATTGTACTACGAGACCATCTAAATGACCGAATTGGACAAAATCATAAAATAATACTTGTAGATAATTATCTTAGCTTTCTAAAGCATCAAAGATCACCTTAATCGGACATCTAGAACTCATGATATGGCCAAAACGGTGAAACATGTTATTTGGACTCCAAAAGGATTGAACCTTTCTAATGTTAAACTTTCCCAAACATAAACAGACATAAAAAACAAACATAATAAGCATATACAAACATACATATAATATATATAAACACATCAAGATTATTTAAGAAAATCGGGATGTTACAGGAGGAGGTCACTAGTCGAGCGGCAGTGCTATGCAGTACTAAGAGATGAGAGAGGGGGAGGACTTGCAGGAGTGCTCTGCAGGACTTTCTGGATGGACGGATGGCAATGCTGGCGGATGTACAGTCAGGGCCGGTGGTTGGAGACAGTGGCGTGACAGTGGAGCAAGACAGAGAGGGTCCTTGGAGACTAGAGAGCAGCTGTCGTGTGAGGAGAGGAGATGAGTGTAGGACTAGCTACTGAGTAAGATGGGTGAAGGACTAGTGGCATGCGTGCAAATTTTTCAACTATGGGAGGCAATTTTTAAAATAAAATTGAGAGGGTGTATGTGCACACCCTCATCTTCATACAGGTTCGTCCCTGCCTCTTGGAGTACTTATCTTAATAAGAACATGTGTTTGACATGAGTTCGCCGTTGGAGTGAGATTCTTAGTAAGTATTGAATTTTGGGAGGTGCTTATACAATTACCGATGCTTAAAGGATGAAAATGGCTAGCATGTACATATTCTGTACAAGAGTCATTGAACAACGATTAAAAATTTGATAGTTTGGTCTTCTTTTAACATTTATATTGAACATAAGCAAATATATTTAGTTAGTTTAAGAGATAGAGAGTTAGTTATTATAGTTATTTTTTGTTGGCTCTCTCTTTACTCTTTTCTTGCTCTCTTCTCTTGTATATATACTATGTACTTCACATTATTCAATACAATGAAGAATTATTCAGTTCAATACTCTCTCTTACAATTGTAATATGGTATCAGATTTATTTATGAAAACCTAGCTTCCACAACCATATTCGTTTCTTAGTCATGACTGAACTCTCCCCTACATCAAGTCCTGATGATAATGGCAGCAATGGCAATGGTACAACCCAACCTACTAATCAATCCCTCAACCTAAATAGTCCTTATTACCTTCATTGTAACAGTCTGATTTTAATTATGATGTTCAACCGATTAAAATGTAATTAAATTATATTTTAAATTTGAGAGTCAGAAAGTGTTTTTGATTAAAATAAAATCATATTCATAGTCTACTTTATGGTAGAGGGTTACGGTAAATTTTTTGGTTGAAAATTCAGACGAAAGTCGGACTGCGTTTTCACTACCGATACAAGTTTACTGTGCAGAAAACCTAATTTTGACCCGTGAATGATATAGTTAGTGTTTTTATTATGTTTCCTTCAACTTTGGTTATTTTGAAAATTTTCGTTCAAAAATAAAATAAAATATTTTATTTGGTGAAAACGTCGGAAGAATTACGATCGGAAATGCAACCGGGTACGAAATGGAGCAAAATAGGAGACATAAAAGGCTTGAGGTGAGATGAGGGAGTGAGGTGACTCACTAGAGGTATGGCCTAAGCTACCTCCTAAAAAGTGGTCATGATGGACTTTTTGAAATATATCATATTATATTCTAAAAACCTAATTTTCTCTTTCCTCTTCAACCAAACAAGGCACAAGGTCAAAACTTGCTCTCCAAGCTCATTCCTCTCTCCTCAATTTCGTGACACTCTCTCCCCTCTCTATATATACCCCTTTCATTTTCACTTCATCATCTTCCTCCTTCAACCTCCATTAAACCTTCATCTTCTTCTTTCTTCTAAAAGTTCAAGCTCTTAAAGCTTTAGTTTGTATTCATCTTTTCTACTTAAGTTTTGAATTAAAGTTCTTCCTTATACTAAGGGTAATGCTCTCATATGAATCTTTTAGCAAGTTTCATCTTTTATTTCTTAGTTTACTTTATGTGTTCTTTATATGCTTTAAACTTCTAAAATCTCTCTAAAATGGTAGGAAACTCCTTTTGAGTTGAAACCACTTTCTATAGTCTTGTATTAACTTATATTTTCACATACTAAGAGGTTGTGTAAAAAAAATCTCTATCCGTCTCTTCCAATGAAGACCGAATGCTTGCATTTGTGACCTAGGAAGTTCTTGTTTCAAATTTTGGAATATGATCATGTGTTTGAGTTTCTAACTATCCCTTGATCTTGAATCTATAAATGTTGGAAGTTTTGATAGCTTGTTCCTATGATGGACGAAAAATATGAATAAGTAGGCCTATGATACTATGTTTCAACTTTCCAGTATTGATTAAGGATTTAGAATTCTTAATACCTTGTGATTCTAAACCTAAGAGTTATTGTTAAACAAAGAATATTTTCCTCATCATCCTATGATGGCCGAAACTTAGTGTTTAGGTACTAGGATGTTTGAGTTTTTATTTTCCAAAATGATCATGGACTTGAGTTCCATAAGATATTTGATGCTAAGTCTAAGAGATTGGAAAGTTTAAGGATTTCTAACTTGTTTATTCTATGTTATTAAAGCTAGGATGTATTACTTTCATTTTTCCAAGATGATCATGGACTTGAGCTCCATAAGATATTTGGATGCTAAGTCTAAGATATTGGAATGTTTAAGTTTCCATTGTTTTCCAAAATGATCATGGACTTGAGCTCCATAAGATATTTGGATGCTAAGTCTAAGAGATTGGAAAGTTTAAAGATTTCTAACCTATAAATCCTATGAAGGCCGAACCTAGAAGGTTATGGACCTAAGATACTTTGTTCTTATTTTTCCAAAATGATCATGGTTTTGAGCTCCTTAATACATATGGATGCTAAACCTAAGAGATTGGAAAGTTTAGTGAATGCTAGCCTATTTTACTAGCCTTGGCCGAATACCTTAAGTTTATAACTTAGTGGGATTTTAATTCAACTTTGTTAAGTGATCATTATTATTGAACTCCTAACACTTAAGGATCATAAATCCATGAGTTGTATAATTTTCGGGAATCTCTAACCCTAAGAACTAGTCTTGGCCGAACCTATACCTTGTGGTTTAGTGTTCTTGTTTGATTTTAACTTGTGATTTTGTGTTCATAACCTTAAACTTCCATCACGGAGGAAACGAGGACGTTCGTGGTATACCTCTTCGAGTATCTAATCTCCTTACCTTCACTGAAGGTGGAGTTAGTACTTTGTGGTGTGACAACGAGGAGCTTCGAGTTCGGGAGTCCGGTGATAACCCAGGTGGGGGAAAGAACCAACCTATCATCGGAATGGATAAGTAGTAGATTATATAATAATTGTGTAGGGTGACCTAAACCCTACTAGTAGTCGAGTAAGGGACAAAACCAAAATCACATTGGAAACCTTTTTTTTCTGAAAAACCAATGCCGATTCGGGGATTGTAGGTTTATCGATATTAGGTTGATTTTATATTGTTGATGGTTGATTTGATTTTATTACCTTTATTGAATTGATTTTGTGCTATATTGGTGATATGGGAATATTTGGATTGATATTGTGTTATGCATGATCTGCCTGGTTTGTATTATTATGCTTAGTGGTTTTTAAGCAAAGATATATATGTTGTCTAAGAGATTATTGTTTTGGATGTGAGGATAATGATGATTTAGAAGTGCCTAACCTAGATGATGTATGTTAAAGAGATGTTATGGCATAGAATATGTGTCAAGTTCTAATGGAAGGTTAAGGCACTAGGATGTTGCTAAAACGGGTTGGTGAGATTCAAGTATAGGTGTTGTTGTCCACAACCGTGTATTGGTAATATAATACACAAGGACAAAAGTGTACTGGTAATATAATACACAGACTAAAGTGTATTGGTAATATAATACACAAGGACATATGTGTATTGGTAATATAATACACGTAAAACCACTTCTGTGTATTGGTAATATAATACATCGTGTATTGGTAATATAATACACGTAAAACACTTTTGTGTATTGGTAATATAATACACCGTGTATTGGTAATATAATACACGTAAAATCAAGAGTTCTCGCGAGACCACTTCCACCTTAGGAAATAGGTGTGCAACTATGGTGTCTTTGAGTAGCATGAGATTGGGGGTAGAGGATGATATATTAACTTGAGGGTGATCCCGTTAGTTATGTGCGTTGTTTATGCTGTGACAATTACTTGTATGATTTACTATGACTCTTTTCCGCTTTATGATTATAGAACTTTTTCTTATCCCCTATGTTTTTGTATTCTTGTGGGTTACTTTACTTACATTAGAAGACCTGATGGATGATTATGTTGCTGAGGAGCTGGGCGGAGCTCTGTATGGAACAGAGGTTGCTGAGGAGTTGGATGGAACTCCTTACGAACCAGACATTTGGAGGTTGGTTGTGATCCATGGCGAGTAGAGTATAGATAGTATGGCCGGTGTGTCTAAGGAGGAGTATTTTTATATGTTTTTTCTAAGTATAGCTTTTATTTTAAGTTTATGCCTGTGAGGGATCCTACTGAGAGGATTCCCTCAACAGTGTTTTGGTAATGTAATAAATAAACAGGTGTGTATTTATATATTTCAACCTTTGTGTGTTTAATTTGCAGAAGTTATATGATTGTTTACATAAAGTTTTAATTTTTACGTACTTTTCACCCTAAGCGCGCGATTAAGAAATTAATTAATAAGGTTTTAAGCTAATAAAGCACCGGGGCACAACGGGGTGTCTCATTTTGGTATCAGAACAATTTAGTTCTAAAACGGACTGTGGTTATGTCCGATCAGAATCAAGGACTGCGAGGTTTAGGATGTTGTTACTGGTCGTGTCTAGTTGAATCAACATCGGATGTTGACTATGCTTAGAAGTTTGGTAGTGTGTTAGAATCTGATGTGAGAGGTTAATATTAGTCTGGCATATGGTATTTATATACTTGCCTATGTAGTATTATATGTCATACTAATAAGAGCGGATGATTTCTTTTAACAGAATCATGGCTCGCGGAAGAGGACGTCCAACTAACAGTGGTGACGAAACTCCGAAAGAGGATTATTGAGCCATCAATGGTAATGCCGGCAATGCGAGAATGGAGGAGGATCATCTTCGACTCCAAGTGCAATGGAAACCCTAGCTACTTGCTATGCTATCGCAAACCCAGCGAGAATCTTTGAGATGCTCATGAGATGAACAAAGAACAACTAGAAATTAAGAATCAGAGAAAGGCGACAGCAGCTGAAGATGCCAGATTGACTAATTTTATGAACAGAAAACCACCTCAATTCCAATAAGAGTATGACCCAGAGAAAACAGAATGGTGGATACAAGAGATCGAAAAGATATTTGCTACTATGCGCTGCAGCGAGGAGAAGAAAGTGACCTATGCTGCCTTCATGTTAACCGAAGGAGTAAAATTCTTGTGGAAGGGAACTAAGTACAACTATTGACTGAAAATTTAAGTACAACTATTGACAATTTTGACTTTGCTTAAGGGAAGTAACTTTCGTTTTTTATTTTATATATGAAAACACGGCCTCCAACCCAGGTATCCAACGACATGCTGGCTTACACCCCCAAACCCTTCAAGCAATTATGTAGTATCCGGTTTGCACCTTCATCTTAGAACTCCTTCTCCGGATTTCATTCCCCCTCCCCCATCAATCTCACACACCCATAAATGGCTTCCCTCAATTGCCAACTATCATTGAATTTCACTCAAAACACATACAAACAAATACACATACACACCATGCGTTCCAGTACTCAAACTGCTTCAACCAAGTATGCAGCAAAAAAGCTTCTGCTGCTGAAGCAGTAACAGGTCATCACCCAAGGTACTATGGAGTGAGACGTATGAGTAGTGGTAAATGGGTGTGGCAAATGGTGTGTGAAATTCGAGAGCCGATAATAGAATAAAATATTAGGTGATTTAGAATAAAATAACCATTAATATTCTTTTTTTTATCCATCAAGAAAGGCAACCTTCATCCATTGCTTCAGTTGAATCTACTGCCTTTACAACAAATACTTTTTCCCAAGGCAGAGGTGGTTCTTCTCAAGGAGTAGGCAGAGGCAGATCCAAAACAAGGAAACAAATGTTGTGCACCCATTGTAATCATAACAATCATACTATTGACACATTCTATTTTAAGAATGGATTTCATCCAGGGTATAGATCCAAGAATTCAAACACTGCTCCTATTATAGCTACTGCAGCCACTGACACAAGTACTAGAAATGATTCCTCTTCCAAGTCCACAAAACTGCTACAATCTGATCACTCCTTGCCTCTATCCCGTGAAGACTATCAGTATCTCATCACTCTTCTTCATTCTTCAAAGAATGACACTGGCTTATCTATAAATTCAGTGAAAAAACCCTCAACATCTGACTCCAATCACCATGTGGTTTCAGGTGTTACCAAATCATATACCTCCTTTTCCCCTTATTTTATTTGGATATCGGATTCTCGTGCAAGTGATCACATTTGTTCTTTTACGGGATGTTTTTCCACATACAAAATGATCAAAAAATGGGCGTAAAAACGAGAAAAAGTCAATAAGCTATAAGTCATAAGTTAAATAAAATAATTTATAGAGAAAAGTTATAAGTTAATGAGATAAATTTGTTCACATTTTACTTTCGTAAAAAATTAGTACAAATGAATTTCTTAATTTTATAATTTGATTCTTTCATAAATCACCTAATCATGGCTTAATAAATAAATCGTTGATTAAATGTAAGGAGGTGACGTCACTGAATGATCCTATTTAATAAATTTTTTAAAGATATCGTGTTGGTGATGAGATGCTAAGTTATAAAAAAAAAAAAATAAGTGATACATAAGAGTGGGTGACACTCAAGATTTCCTAAAAATAAAAATATTAGGAGCTGGGATGATGATGTTGATAGGAAGTAGTGGCAATTTGACATGGCAACTGCATGCATAAAGGTTGATTTAATATCTTGTCTACAACTCTAGATTGAGTGAAGTGGATGTTTCGCGGCTGTCGTGTCTGGGGGCCTCGAAAGGATGGATGATGGATAAAATTATTGACAGGATGGACTGATTGTTATTTGTGTTGTAATCCTTAAGAGGGGTTTTGACTTCTTTTAGGTCTAAGGACATTTATGCCATGTGTACCAAGAACTAACAAAACCAAAAATAACATTTTCTAAGATTCAAATATTTTATGTCAGCTGCATGTGATATGTAGTGGATTTAATAAATAAAAAAAAAATAAGGGACTAAATCACATTATCACAATTGGGGTAAAAGGGGGGTTGTTCCGAAGGTCCAACAACTTATGGAATAGTAACGGAAGTTTGAGAGAACAAAAATTAGTTTTACACTCTTTGAGAAAATTAATAATATCGAGAAATCATTTTCAGCTCTATTAGTGCTTTGTAAGTAACTATTTTCTTTATGAACTCTCATAATTGTTGATGTAAAAGTCATGTAAATTTAAAATAATTGATTTTGTACTTGTGGTGAGTAATATAAACTACAACTTATATGTAATGTCAGAGCATTTGATTGAATAATTCATGATTTTCCCATTAAGAGATTTATCATTTAGTATGAACTCTAATTATGAAATTTGAGACTTTAATTTGAAATGAACCCAATAATCAATATCTCAAACAAGTAACTGCTCTTGGAACTAGACAGTTATTTCTAGGGCTGGACAAAAGTTTTGTATCGACCTGAACCCGAAAGGACCGAAGGAGAAAGGCAGCAAACGGGCAGGTCGTAGCGTGTCACGAGTCACAGGTCACACTGGTCGCAACTTCAGTTCCATATGGATTGTCATGGGCGGGACCGGTTTGGGTAAAAAAAAATTGCCCTTTCCTGAACCCGACCGCCCAATATATATATATATATCCTCTGATTCCCCTTTATTCTTATTGGCTAAGTCAGATTTCCTTGCATTTTCATTGGCTCTCAAACTTAACCTTACACTACAAGAAAAGTCCTGATTTCCGACGGAAATTTATCGACGGCCATGTCTTCCATCGTAATTGATGCGTTACCGACGGAATTTTCCGTCGGAAAACTTGAATTGTAAAGGCACAAAAATTACCGACGGAAAAGTCGTCGGTAACGTTACCGATGGCTTTTTCCGTCGGTAATTGACGCGTTACCGACATAATTTTTCGTCAGAAAGCTTGAACTGTAAAAGGCACAAAAATTACCGATGGAAAAGCCGTCGATAACGTTACCGATGACTTTTTCCGTCGGTAACGTTAACCACGGCTTTTTCCGTCGGTAATGCCGTCAGTATCAATGGCAGGAAATCTAGATCTCACTTACCGACGGCAATTTCCGTCGGTAAACCATTTTTTGAATTACCAACGGCAAAAGCCGTCGGAAATGTTGGAGTCTGTCGGAATCTAGATCTCACTTATCGACGGCAATTTCCGTCGGTAACCCATTTTTTGAATTACCATGTTGGAGGTCGTCGGAAAAACCAATTTATTTCCCATATATGGTTTGAGAGTGAAGACAGATCTCAGACTACAGATTTAAAGCTTCGAGAGTGGATAGCAGCTCGACCAAAAGGAAAGGGGTATCATGGCTATCTTCTTGATGGTTGAGATCCAAATGGCGGCGACGGTTCCCCTCGTACTGGGGAGAAGGAGTGACCATCGTACTAGCCGTGATGGGTGGCGGAGGAGCTTCCGTGACAGCGACAGCGGCACGGTCGAGAACAATCTGGGTGTTGAATGCCTATCACCGAGTTGACAAACGATGGTTCACGCGGCAACTGGACGACGCGACTGGTGGGTAGATGTAGTGGTGACGAATCATGACGGAGAGGTAAGACTATGAGTGCGGCTCGTCGGCCCTTGCAGGTCCTCGCATCCAGAGGCGCGATGGCTGTGTGTTCTGCGGTGGTTTGATCTGGACATGCCCGATCTGGTTCGAGTGGTGGCGGGGAGTGGAGGAGACGGTCACAACGAGCTCAAGACTTAAGGGTTCACACCTGATTTGCTCATAGAGGAAACGATGGTTTCGCATCAACGACGGCGGCGAAATCAGAAGATAAGGCGTATCTGGTTCTGTTTTCGAACCTTTCTGACCAAATATTTTATAAAAAAAAAATACCGACGGACTATTCCTTCGGTAATGTTACCGACGGACTTTTCCGTCGGTAACTTTCCGACGGATTTGGGCAGTCCGTCGAAAATTGTTTGCAACGAGCCTAGTACCGACGGGAAAGTGTCCGTCGGAAACGTGCTTTACTGACGGATATTTTGCGTTTCCGACGGACTTTGGCTGTCGGTAATCCGGGTTTTTTTTTTAGTGTTATCCTTATCTTCTCTCATTTTTCAATATCTCTCAATTCTCAAAACTGCATCACATGTTTCCACTTTACACATTCCAATCTTTTGCTTTGCCTCTTCATTCACTCATTCAGCCTTCTCCCTCTCTATCTGACTCTCTGAAACTCAAGTTCCCAACATTAACGAAAACCCCTCACATGTGCCCCTCTCAATCTCAAGTTCCTGCACTCCCTCCTCATAGCTGGCAACCGTGCGTCTCTCCATCTTTCTTCCATCGTCGTGAAAGCTCGTCCGCTCGTCGTCGAAGCTCTGGCTCCCTCGCCTGGCCTCGCCTCGTGTCTCCCTCGCCTCATCCATCGACATTTTTCGCTGTCTTCTCCGCCTTTCTCTCATTCTTCTCACTCCTCCACTGGTAGTGGCGACAGAGAGACAGAGAAGGTCAACCCCGCCGGCAAAGATCTTCGACCCAGCCCAGTCACACTGCTGTATGTTAAGATCTGCAAGATTTGACCAAGATGCAGCGTTAGCTTCAACAAAGAAAAAGAAGATGTGTTGCCCATTTCAGATCTCTTTAAGTTTCCTCACCTTTCTCTTCTTTTGTAACAAAATGATGAAAAAGATTGAAGATTTGATGAGTGTGATTTCACCTCATCTTTGTCCATCATTTTGCATGCATTTTCATGTAGTTTAGGCACTTTTAATTAGATTTTAGGTTAATTTTCCTTTGGAATGGGTAAGGCGGTTTTCGTGGTGTTGTTTTGCAGATATCAAGGGTAAAATGCTCAATATCAACCATGATGAAGTTTGGATGAAGATAGGGCTTTAAAAGTGAAGAAAATGAGCCAAACAGAGCCCATCACGGCCTAGCCGTGATGCCCATCACGGCCATGATCGAGAAAAACTGAAAAGGAAGAAAGGCTGAAGTCAGAGTCTGTCACGGCCTTGCCGTGATAGCCATCACGGCTGTGACCCAAAACCCCCACAAGTCAGAGCCCATCACGGTCATAGCCGTAATTCTTATCACGGCCACAAAAGGAAGGCTCGCGTCGCGAGCACCATTTCGCGTCACGAGAAGGCTGAACTTTGAAGAAGTGCCAGAGGCAGAGACCGTCACGGCCTGGCCGTGATGGACATCACGGCCGTGACGCGCATTACTTGGACCTGAAGAAACCGATTTGGATCAGAATTTGAGTTAGGTTGGGACTCTAACTTCCCAATTCTATAAATAGGGACCAGGCAGATGCAGAAAGGATGATCTAGGAGGAATACACACGCATAGACTCAGGCTACATTTTAGGATCTATCTTCTTCTTCCTCCTCCCTTCTCTGATTTTGTATTTTCATGATGTTGTCAACCAAGCTTGTCATCTCCATGGCAAGGCTTGAGTAGTAGTTTAGTTTCTAGGGATTGGGGCTATGCCCGAGATTCGTTTATGATGTTGAATTTGATGTAATATCTTTGTTAATTTCGATTTGCTTTAGATCTGATTTCTAGTGTGTTAATCACTCGTAAATTCGGCGACCACTCATTTGCGGGACGTAGACATTCTAAGGAGGAACCTAGCGGTGAACTTAGGATTTCTAGTGTTTTTCACTCGTAAAATTCGGCGGCCGCTTATTTGCGAGAAGTGGATGATCTAAGGAGGAACCTAGCGGTGAACTTAGGTTTATTTGCATGACTTAGACGTTCTAAGGAGGAACCTAGCGGTGAACTTAGGTGTCGGATCTATAGAAGTCAGACTTGGGACTGAAATCACGAGAGTTAGAAGCCGTCCCTCGAGGATCAACGAGTTGTCACGAAACACAAAGGGTCCAATCTGAGTTCGACTACCACGAGAGTAGGGGTTGGGTCAATTGGGCACAGCTTTTGTAACCCGAGAGGGAGCTTAAGCTATTAGAGGATAAACTCGCCTTCAAGGCAATTTCGCTAATTAACAAGGGTAATCGACTTAGCAACGTAAACGATCTTGTTGGTAACCTAAATCCCTAGGAACCCATTTAGATCTGAAAAACCAAAAAAAGATTTGTTTTCTGTTTTATTTGATTCTGTTTTATCTATCTCTAAATTCAAAACCATTTCAAAATATAAAAATCCTTTTTACACAGTCCAGATTTACTCGATTTGAGAATTGATTGCGGTTCGAGAACACAGTCTCTGTGGGATCGATATCTTTTATTACTTGGCGACAGTCCGGTACACTTGCCGGAAACGCAAGCGCACGCCTCCCGCGCCGCGCCGCGCTGTCAAGTTTTTGGCACCGTTGCCGGGGACTGTGCCTTTTCGAACCTCAATTTAGTTTTTGAATTGATTTTTCTGGACCTTTTCTTTTTATTTGATTTTTATTTCTGGAAAAAAAAAATTCAAAATCTTTTCCTTCTAGTGTATCCATCTCTCTGTGTGTTATATGCAAAGATCCCTAAGTCTTGGGAGCCTTAGTGAGGTTGATCCAGAAATCGAGAGAACCTTCCATAGACGTAGGAGACTACAAAGTGAGAGAGAGAGGTTGACCCCCATTCCACTCATGGCGAATCAACCGGATACAAAACCTTTGAAGGACTACGCAACCCCAAATGCGAGAGGTTTGCGAACTGGGATTGCAAGGCCAGAGATAGAGGCGGAGAACTACACTATACCGCCTATGCTAATCGACATGATTAGGCAGCACCAATTCGGAGGATTTCCCTCGGAGGACCCGACAGATCACGTAGAAATATTCTTGGAGTTCACCGACGCAATTAGGATTCATGGTGCACCGGTCGATGCTATTCGCTTAAGGTTATTCCCCTCATCTCTGACTGGAAAGGCAAAGGCTTGGCTAAAGCAAATACCCGCCAACACCTTGTCTACTTGGGACCAACTAGAACAGGCGTTCTTGGAGAAATTCTTTCCTCCATCCAAGACAGCCTATATACGAACCCAGATCACCGGCTTCTTCCAAAAAGACGGAGAATCCTTATCGGAAGCTTGGGATCGCTACAAGGGACTGCTGGAGTCTTGCCCACACCATGGACTCGAGAGGTGGTTACTAGTGCACACCTTCTACAATGGATTAGACTACTCTTCGAAGGTGTCACTTGATTCTGCAGCTGGTGGAGCATTTATGAATAGGCCTCTGACTGAGGCATTCAACATCATTGAAAACGTGGCCACCAACAGCCACCAATGGGGTTCAGAAAGAGGTAATAACCCGAACAAGATTTCGGGGGGTAAGTTTGAAGTAAATAGCATTGATCTTATAATGTCAAAAATAGACTCACTTAATAAACGTTTTGATCAGCTTGAAAGGGCTAATGTGAGTGAAATAGGTGCTACTAACCTTGTTTGTGAGATTTGTGGAATACAGGGACACGACATCATGGAGTGCCCACGAGGTATTGCTCATGGATCCGGCGCTTCGGGTGAGCAAGTGAATTCTTGTCACAACTTCTACGATACAAACCCGAAGTTGCCCAATTATGCTCCCCCAAATCCCTACAACCAAAGGAATAACAACCCTTACCTCTCCTACGGCAACTACAGCAACACGCTGAACCACGAGTTCCAAGAGGGCCAAGGTAATAAGAGAGCCGCACCGGGGTATCCTCAGGTACAGATATCTAAACTCGAGACTTTATTTGAAAGTTTTGTTGAAACTCAGACAAAACAAAATGAGGAGTTTAGACAACAAGGCAGGGCAGTGAACGAGGCAATCAAAGAGCTAGCGTCTAAGGTAGACAACTTAGCAATCCACAACAAGATGCTAGAAACACAAATTGCCCAACAAGCCAGCACATACACTAGACCTAAGGGTACGTTCCCGGGTCAACCCGAAGCTAATCCCATTGAGCATTGTAATGCCATACACTTGAGGGATGATAAGCTTGGGGTGGGGGAAAAGGGCGTGGAACCGAGGAGGAGGACATGAGCGAAGAGGAAGAGCCAGAACCAAAGTATGTCCCTCCACCACCGTACCAACCCCCGATACCTTTCCCACAAAGGTTGGTCAAGAGAAAGCAAGTGGAAGTAGAAACTAAGAGCTTAACTGAGGAGCCAATTGTCATGAAAAAATCTAATATGCCTCCTAAACTGAAAGACCCAGGTAGTTTCTCTATCGCTTGCTCGATTGAAAAAGTGCAAATCGACCAAGCCTTATGTGACTTAGGGGCTAGTGCGAGCTTGATGTCGCTCACTATCTTGGAAAGGTTGGGAAGCAAAGGGTTGAGACCATTCAAATTCTCCTTACAATTTGCGGACGGCTCAACTAGGACTCCTCTAGGCATACTAGAGAATGTCCCTGTGAAGGTAGGGAAATTCTTCATCCCTACCGACTTCCTGGTATTGGACATGAAAGGGAATTCTAAATTCCCCATCATTTTAGGAAGGCCATTCTTGGCCACCGCTGGAGCAGTAATAGACGTAAGGAATGGTAAACTCTCTCTAAATGTAGAGGAAGGTAGGGTAGATTTTCAATTGACTAACTCTTATAACAACCCTCCTTTTGAGAGCCATGTGTGCAGGATCGATTTAACGTCTCCAGTGGTAAAAGAAGAGCTCAACATGGAAGCAACTCCGAAGATATGCATGGCTAATGACACATCCGGTAGTGATGGAATTGGAGTTGTTGTCCATGCGGAAACAAAACTTCCGCCGGGAGGAAGGTTAGGAAGCTCCGAGAGAAAAGAACAAAGCGGAAGCACAACTGGCCGTATGAGCAAAAACTGCTTTTTGAAGGAGTTCCATGGAAGAGAAGTGTTCCTGCACATCTACGCCCAGCCGACCCCGGTTGATTGAAGGAAGTATGGTCAAGCTTAAGACCATAAATAAGCGCTTCTTGGGAGGCAACCCAAGCTTTCTTTCCCTTTTCCTTTTGTTTTTAAAATTATCTCTTGAATAATTTGAGAAGATCAAGAGGCAAAAATCATAAAATAATAGAATTGTCTAGTGTTTTCAGGTTAAAGAGGAAGGAAGAGCAAGAAGAACAGAAAAAAGTAAAGTCAGAGGCCATCATGCCCAGGCCGTGACAGTGGTCACGGCCATGATGAACTAATAAAGGAGAGCGGAAAGGATCACGGCCCAACCATGATATCCATCACGGGCGTGATGAGTAGGATGCCAAGATCAGAGAGCATCACGGCCTAGCCGTGATGCAGCTCACGGCGGTGACAGGGCAACTCCTGAAGACAGAATTGATCACGGCCTGCCCGTGATAAGCCTCATGGCCGTGATGCTATTTCCACCTAAGTTTTGACGGGAATGTGAGCCAACACCCGCTACCACCTAGGTAAGTTGTTCCGTTTTTCTCCTCTCTCCGACTTGATTATTTACATTGGAGACAATGTAAGTGTTAAGCTTGGGGTAGGGGGTACTTTTGCATTTGCATTGTTGCATTCATATTGCATTCTCATAGGCATAGTTTGGTATGATCACATTCTCTAGATTGCCCCTCACTTAGAATATACATCCAATTGTGAGAACTTGGTGCCAAATGAATTGAGATAGTGAATTTTTGAACCCAATTTTTTTTTATTCTTGTGACAAGGCTAAAAATAAAAATTCTTGAGATGATCATTTGATAGTTGATAATTAGCATGTGGTTCCTTAGATTTGTATTTCTCACTGATTTATGAACTACTAAATGTAAGATTTTGAGCCTAAAAGGGGTACTCACTAAATCTACCCCATTCCTTGTGATAGAGTGATTTAATTCCTCTTGGATTGTATTCTCTAGAACTTGACTCGAAACCATTTTGAAACTTAAAAATTTTTGAAAACATTTTTGAAAATGATTGAGGCACTAGGTATTTTTCCGGCCTTCTGAGCTTTGATTGATTAAATGCTACCCCTTAGTTGCCCAATTTTGAGCCTCAAAGAATAAAATACTTTTCTTGGTACCTTGAATTACTTTGATAAATAATGCTTGGTATGGCACCTTTTAAAGTATTGCAAAAGGGTAAATGGTAGTTTGAAAAAGTATGGGATGAAAAAAAAAACTAGAAAATAATTTCTCTTGAGCTATAAATCTCCCCTTCTCCAAATAAATAAAAATAAAATAAACACACAAAAAAAATGGAGAAGGGGATGACAAAAGAAAGTGAGAAATGAAAATAAAAAAAAAAGAAAAGAAAGAAAAAAAGGTGGAAAAGTAAATCAAAGCCCTAAAAGGTATTTTAGAAGGTGTCATGCTTTGCGATGCTTGATAATTTGTTTAGCCTTCCTGAATTTTCCTTTTTCTTGATTTCTCCACCTAACAATTAATCCCATGGCCACATTACAACCAAAGGAAAAGACCTCTTGATTCTTATGTGTTTTCATTAATAAAGTAGAGATTTGGTTAATAGTCAAGCTTATGGTAAAATACTTTCCTTGAGGAAATTGAGCGAATTGTAATATACCCTAAAATACTTGAGTGAGGTGAGACGAGTGCCCAAATCAGTGAGAACATGGGTTTAGAACCTAAGCTTCTAATTGGACTTGAAATCGATTATCTCTTGGGGATTTATTTGAGTATGCCTGTCACTTGGATTAGTTGCTAGGGTTCTTGATTCACTATCCATGCTTTGATTGATTTATCTTATGGCCTGAGTAATTGCTTGAGGACAAGCAAAATCTTAAGCTTGGGGTGATTTGATGAGTGTGATTTCACCTCATCTTTGTCCATCATTTTGCATGCATTTTCATGTAGTTTAGGCATTTTTAATTAGATTTTAGGTTAATTTTCCTTTGGAATGGGTAAGGCGGTTTTCGTGGTGTTGTTTTGCAGATATCAAGGGTAAAATGCTCAAGATCAACCATGATGAAGTTTGGATGAAGATAGGGCTTTAAAAGTGAAGAAAATGAGCCAAACAGAGCCCATCACGGCCTAGCCGTGATGCCCATCACGGCCATGATCGAGAAAAACTGAAAAGGAAGAAAGGCGGAAGTCAGAGTCTGTCACGGCCTTGCCGTGATAGCCATCACGGCCGTGACCCAAAACCCCCACAAGTCAGAGCCCATCACGGCCATAGCCGTAATTCTTATCACGGCCACAAAAGGAAGGCTCGCGTCGCGAGCACCATTTCGCGTCGCGAGAAGGCTGAACTTTGAAGAAGTGCCAGAGGCAGAGACCGTCACGGCCTGGCCGTGACGCGCATTACTTGGACCTGAAGAAACCGATTTGGATCAGAATTTGAGTTAGATTGGGACTCTAACTTCCCAATTCTATAAATAGGGACCAGGCAGATGCAGAAAGGATGATCTAGGAGGAATACACACGCATAGACTTAGGCTACATTTTAGGATCTATCTTCTTCTTCCTCCTCTCTTCTCTGATTTTGTATTTTCATGATGTTGTCAACCAAGCTTGTCATCTCCATGGCAAGGCTTGAGTAGTAGTTTAGTTTCTAGGGATTGGGGCTATGCCCGAGATTCGTTTATGATGTTGAATTTGATGTAATATCTTTGTTAATTTCGATTTGCTTTAGATCTGATTTCTAGTGTGTTAATCACTCGTAAATTCGGCGACCACTCATTTGCGGGACGTAGACATTCTAAGGAGGAACCTAGCGGTGAACTTATGATTTCTAGTGTTTTTCACTCGTAAAATTCGGCGGCCGCTTATTTGCGAGAAGTGGATGATCTAAGGAGGAACCTAGCGGTGAACTTAGGTTTATTTGCATGACTTAGACGTTCTAAGGAGGAACCTAGCGGTGAACTTAGGTGTCGGATCTATAGAAGTCAGACTTGGGACTGAAATCACGAGAGTTAGAAGCCGTCCCTCGAGGATCAACGAGTTGTCACGAAACACAAAGGGTCCAATCTGAGTTCGACTACCACGAGAGTAGGGGTTGGGTCAATTGGGCACGGCTTTTGTAACCCGAGAGGGAGCTTAAGCTATTAGAGGATAAACTCGCCTTCAAGGCAATTTCGCTAATTAACAAGGGTAATCAACTTAGCAACGTAAACGATCTTGTTGGTAACCTAAATCCCTAGGAACCCATTTAGATCTGAAAAACCAAAAAAAGATTTGTTTTCTATTTTATTTGATTCTGTTTTATCTATCTCTAAATTCAAAACCATTTCAAAATATAAAAATCCTTTTTACACAGTCCAGATTTACTCGATTTGAGAATTGATTGCGGTTCGAGAACACAGTCTCTGTGGGATCGATATCTTTTATTACTTGGCGACAGTCCGGTACACTTGCCGGAAACGCAAGCGCACGCCTCCCTCGCCGCGCCCCGCCGCGCTGTCAAGCTTTTCGTTGAAATATTGATGCTTTTGTAAAAAGTTTGATGCTTTTAATTTTCTGGGTTCCTGTAACTTGTTTGTGTTCATTTGAACCATACTGTTAATATTGATGCTTTTGTAACGGCGGGTCGGATCTCTTTAAATTGATGCTTTCTGGAATTTTTGTTGAATGTTTTATGTTTCTGTTATGGGCTGCCCTAGATTTGGAAAGAATTTCTTTAGGTTTGTTCATGTTTTGTTGTTCTATCTTTTCTCCTCTTCTTATTCATTTTTTTATCGTAACCACTCAAACCCGACCGAGAACCCATCGACCCGCCGTCTTGCCAACCCGCACAATCCGATAGTGAATCGGTCTGGAATGGGTTACATATTTAGGGGTTCGGTTTTCTTCGGGTTGGGTTTTTTCGGCCCGAACCGCTCGAACCCGTCCGTTGTCCACCCCTAGTTATACCAGTTACATGCTAGCTAGCTTGATTAGAGGAGACTCAAACAAGGGAGAAAGAACCACCAAACTGGATCCCTAGTAGTGTGGCAATGCTAGGTTCGCCCTAACATAGCCCAATATTAGGTAGAATAATAAAAGATAGCTATTTATGTACATTAGATTAGGCACTTACATAGTTATGGCTTAATTACACTTTTGGTTTTCCTATTATCGGCCATGTGCAATTTTGGTTCATATATATAGTTTTTTTAGGACATTTGATCCCCTATTTTTTCAATGTTGCAAATTCGATCCTTCTGTCCAATGTTCGTCAATTTTTCAATGATCAATAGAGAAGAACCATTGATTTAAGTGCATAGAATCTCTGGTTGAGCTTACGTGGTAATGAACCATGTGGTGGAATAAAAATAGGTCCCGAAAAGGAGAGATGAAATCTTTAAATGGTATAAAGGAATCATTGAATTATGTTGAAGCAGGGAGACAGAGGATGGAGAAGCTCAACTATGCGTTTAGGGTAGTGGTTCTTCTCTATTGATCATTGAAAAATTGACGGACATATGACGAAAGGACCGAACTTGTAATATTGAAAAAATAGGGAGACCAAATGTGCTATTGGACCAAAATAGTACATGACCAACAATAAGATGATCAAAAGTGCAAATAAACTCATAGTTATTTACATGTGTAATAACACTCTTATGCCCAATTATAACTAATTAACTATCTATAAATAGGACCATTTGTCTCAAATTTTAGAAAAATTTAATATCAATAAAATTGTAATCAAATAGCTCTTATTTTCATGCATTTAAAAACTTTTTTTTTGGGACCAAAATGTATTTAAAAACTATATATTATGTTAATTTGATGCTTATAAATAGAATAGTAAAGAATTTTGAATTAATTTGAAATTCTATAATGATCTATATAATATGAGTTTTTAATCCAATTTTGTAAAAAAATTGTCTATTAAAAAGTTATTTATGGGTGTGAGAACGCTTTTAATTTAGACTAATGTAAACAGGTCTCTCTCCTTTTTCTTTTCTTTTTTTTGATACATATCTCTCTCCTTTATTTGCATAAGTTTTATTATTTGTTTACAATTAATCCTTCTCATTTTGTTTACAATACTCATCTGCTGGATATGCGCAAAATGTGTATGAAGCATTTTTTTTTTTTTTGTGGATATTCAATAATAGACGTGTGATACACTACATTTTCATTGGGTGGTCGACACTAATGCTATTAGTTAGGTACCTAAATCTAATTTTATTGTTTTTTTTTTTTTTTGACAAGTGATTGCAAAATATCATCCATGTAAAATGGCAAGAACAATAATGGAAAAACTAATAGGAAGGGATACTAACAATATAAAATTGAGGAAAAATTAAACTACTTTTTTAAAGTTTTTCTTTTTTTGGTTTCCTGAGGTATCCTCCACGTACAACCACAGAGACTAATCCCTCGAGATACTAGACGATATTTAAGGAATGATATCTCTCAATCAGGTTTTTCTCCCAACGACATTTAATGAAAAATTTAAACTACTCTTTTTAAGTTTGATTTAATTACATTCGACATACTTTTTTAAAAAAATTATATCGACTTTTCTTGAGATTTATGTTATTATTGCATTTAACCATTAAGATTTATGTTACCATTATATTTACATAAGAGGAGTGATAATTTCTCCCCCAAAGAACCAATTAACTACCCAAAATGGTGATTTAGTCATTCCAAATTAATGAAATTATCGATATACTATTATGGAAATGGTTATTAGTCCTTTACCTTTAGGATATGTTTGGGAGGATGGGATGGGATGGTTAATAATGGAATGGGATGGTTAGGATGTCTTGACCCATTGTTGGTTAGGATCATCTGGTTCACGTATATCTCTCGTCACTTCAAAAGTTCACTGCGCTATTTTTGTCTTTCATCACGTCATTCTTTAATTTCATTCCTTGCCTGAATATAAATTGGACAACAATTGTTAAATTTGTGAATCCTTATAAATTTTGTCACTGTTCACGTTATGGATTGCCTCATGTCTGCTCTTCCCGTGAGTTGAGAAGCAGGTGGTGTGGTGTGGTGTGGTGTGGTGTGTTTGTTGCAATTGATTTTTACACTACACAATGCCTTAGTTTGGCAATACTCGTAGAAAAATGCAAAATCTGAAAAATGCAACTGTATCATATTCATATCATAGTGTGCAATTTCTGATTCCATTTTGTACTTTTGTTTTTCAAGGTTATTTAATTTGAGAAATAGCTTTGTGTATTCTAAAATGCATTGAACAATGGTTTAGTTTGGAAGATAACATGGTCATGGATATAGTTTATAGTAGATAAGTTTCCTTATTTGTTTAAGAAAAATGGTAAACATTGTTATAAAAAGTAAAAAATAAAAAAAGGATAGTATTGGAATTAAAATTTGTAAGTCACTCCACTCCATTATTTATCATTGTAACTTCCAAACAATGGAGTGGGATGCCTCGTTAAATCTCCCAAACAATGAAGTGATATATTTTTACCACTCTTTTGTCAAAAAAAAAAAATTTTTACCACTCCACTCTACTCTAAATCATTCCATTACTAACCATCCCACTCCATCCTCTCCAAAACTCCCAAACATAGCCTTAATTTTATGTTTTTCCCGTCCTTTTCATTAATTTTCCTTTAATGAATCAGCCTCCATTTGCTTGTTGAGGAAAAAAGCAGCATCAATGCCCAAGTGTTGTTATGATCATTATTAAGACAAGACACCCATGTCTCTAGTGCTAAACAACAGGGAAGCACGAGACTCAAAATAACAACAATAATAAAAAAATAAACAAATAAATAAATAAAATAAGAAAATCAATCTTAAATATTATGTATTTAATTGAATGCTATTTCTTGTCATGATATCCAATGTTAAGTAGAACAAGTGTTTCTTCTACCAGGATGAGTGGGAGTAAGGATGAGGTGAAACTTGAAAATTGAAATGGACCCGTATCCAATGAACAAGGTTCTTATTTTTCATGGACTTCAACATACTGACTCATCTGTGACTCGTATTGGGCTAATGTTAACTACAGTTTTATCCTTTTTCTGCCCAGCTACAAGTATGAAGAACATAATTACTTTTTCTCATGACCAAAAATATATACATAATCTACTTTCCAGAACCATCGCACAAATGTTTATGTGATTATTATTTAACTGACAGTTAAATTTGAAGTATACTTACCCGGTACATGTCATGTTTTGATAACTGGTATAGATAGAATTTTTTTTTTTTGGTGAAAAGATAGAACGTATTTATTATAGTGATCAAAATTATTAATTATAAGTGTTGGTTTTTAGAGATATGGCTTTATAATGCAGTGTTTGTGGTGCTTGATGTTGATATTATTATTTTTTATGCTTTTAAAATGGAAGATTTGCCATTGATAGAGAACGCGGAGATTGATATTTGATACTCATCCATGTGGTGGTTTTACTTTGTGGTAGTGTCGGCAATTTCATTGAGTGGAGGACTGTGCCACTTAAACAACGGTGGTTTGACTCAATTTTCTCTATCCTTTCTCTAACCTCTTATCCAAACATAGCTTTAAGTAGGAATAGAAACCATGATTGGGGTATAAAAAAGGGGAAAAGCTTTATTTTAAATAAAATAAAATAGAGGGAAATAACTTTCATTCCCCCCTCTTTACCTCAAATATCTAAACCTTTAAAATGTCTAAATTTTTAAAAGTGAGGTTATCTCAAAGTAAACCAGTAAGATATATCTACTCTAAATTATTAGTGAGTTGAAATATTTATGTACTTTATTATATGGATGAGTAGATCATTACTTGTTAACTTTAAAACAAACTCAAAGGAACCTTGTGCATAGGATGGCAAACCCGGGAATGGTCAGATGAGGTAAGAGATTCTCTTGCAATTCTTCCAGAGGCTGTTAACTTCATTCATTCAACTCTCTGAACACCTTTTGGCTATAAGATGAGCTCTTCTAGAATCTGCTAAATTATAAAAGGCATGACTCTCCAATCACGTGCATTTCTTTTGGCCCACTCCTGAGAGATGGCTAATTTAGATAAGTCTGCTCTCTGCTCCATAGAGCTAGTAAGTAACCCTTGTGCTTCTACTTTTACCTTTCCTTGACCAGCTGAAAACTGCACCTGTAATTGAAACCGTTCCTCCACAAAGCAGCAAAAATAACATAACACCATGAGTGATCGAATGGAATGTCAATAACAACAACAACAACCACCACCAAGACTTTTCCCACTAGGTGGGGTTGACTACATTGATCAAACGACACCATGATGTCCTATTATAAATCATGTCTATAAACAAACCATTTACATCTAAATCATTCTTAATGGTTTATCCTATAGTTTATCTTGGTCTCTCTCAGCCTCTAGTGATTAGGCTACCTTCCATCTGATCTACTCTCCTTACTAGGCTACTCAAAGAAGCCCGAACCACCTAAAATGAGATTCTACAATCTTTTTTCTGCAATAAATGTTACAGCAACTTTTTTTCCTAATAATTTTAATCCTAATCCTATCTTGTCTAGTGTGTCTATTCATTCATCACAGCACTCTCATCACAGCCACATTGAGTTTACTCTCTTGTTAGTTTTTTACCGTCTAACATTTAGTCCCATACAATACTATAGGTCTTATAGCTGTGCGATAAAATTTTACCTAAGCATAAGTGGTGGTACTTTTCTATCACAAATAACATCTGGAGTGGTACTTTTCTATCATTATCAGAAGTGACAGTCACATACATTACTGGAGAGTAGCAACCTAACTCCCTGATCATTATCAGAAGTAACAGTCACATAAATTACTGGCAAGAACTTCCAAAAATATCTTCTATGCAGTTTGGAAAGAGTTGTCGTAAAGTAGGAAACTTATTGTAGAACAGAAGTCCAGGAACATATATATCACCTGGCATTACTACAACTTTTAAGATCATCTTTGCCACCAAGCAATGCTGGTGAATCTCTCATTAGTTCGCCTGAACCTGGAAGTGAATCAGTCACCAATTTGCTTTCAAATCCAGTATCATTTGATCTGAAGCAAAATATTTAAAAAAAGATCACAAATTACTCGATTTATCATGTTTCTGATGTCAACATTCATACTCTATGGACATATTGGTTCATGAAAGAGAGAAAGAGATTCAATGACAGAGCATCAATATACTAAAAAATAGAGATAAATAAACAATAAAAGTGCTTCATTAAAAATAAATAATAAAAACAAAGGAAACCCAAATGGGAAAAAAGGATTTTATTTTATTTTTCAGAAGGATGCTCTTTTTGGTACAGCAGAAAACAAGAAAAGGAAAGCTGCTGGCTAACAAAAGTCACACGCAAAGAACAATCTAAGAGCAGACTATTCAAACCAAGAGGAGAGGAGTGCCAAACCAAAAAATTATCATCAACATGAGCCTAACTTTTTGCTAAGAAATATGGACAACTATTGGCTTCAGGAAAAATGTAGACCAAACTGACCTCCCACCAGAGGCTGAACTGAACCAGTGTTTAGCCTCAGCAATGAGAGAACCATAATGATGCCAGAAGCTATCCTGACCAAGAACTAAATGGATAGCTTCTGTGGAGTCAGGTTCACAATCTACCAGCCAGAAACCCTTCTAAACCAACCACAATCCCTGCTTCAAGACCTGATGCTCAGCAAGGAAAACAGAATGTTAATTTCACCTTCTACTCTGCCAATGAGTTTGACCACCTGTTGCTTTTTCTAACCTAAGTTGTTTTAGATTCAGCTCCATGGTTAAACCTCTCCAATCCCCTTATTTTCAAATCTATATTTATTAATAAGTTTCACATGTGTAAATATTATCACACTATGTTAATTAGCAGCGCATCTGTCAGCTGCTATATATTTCTTTACATGAGATGCATCTTTAAGAAACAAAGCCAAGAGAAGCATAACTTACATTAGTAATTAGAAGAAACATTACCGTGGTTCTGTTATTACGATGCTTATGTTAAGTTCAAAAGTTCCACCATTTACACAACCAAGCAAATAATTTAGAAAGGCATTGGTAGAATTAAAGCGATAAACAGGAGAAAAAATATTTGAACTTCAGAATGATGCTAAACTAAAACTTATAAAAGGTAGAAGGGTCCAAGAAACATGTAACTGAAAGAATTTGTCAGGTCACATATGCCTGGAAAAGAAATTAAAGAAAAAAGTAGGAGAGTTTACTCTGACCTCCCTTGAGGTTTGACTTAATTACACTTGGCAACCCTCTTGTTTCAAAAGCTACATTCACCTCCCTTTAGGGGAAGTCGGTGTAATTTCAATCATCACCCTTCAAACATAATAAGATTTGATATGATCAGTAAAAAAATAAGTATATACAGTTAAAAAAGGCTAATCATCATGAATGCCAAAGGATCTTTCATGAATCATTGGAATATATTTTCCTCTACCACTATTGTTTTCAGTTATTACTCATTGTTACAAAATATGCTTTTCCCAAAATGACTCAGAACAAACAAGTCAATAACACAACATAATTAAAAGAAATATCAGAGAATCCTAACTACCTTATTCTGCAAGACAACAATCTCGTCTTTCTCCCTCCTGTTAGAATATGTATGCTTAGTCCACCAATTCAAAAAAATTTAGCGAAGAAATTCTTTTCCATGTCCTTGCAACAGGGAAGTTGTACACGTATAACCACTTACCCTATAATCTTAATATGTTACTTCTAGTCCTTTTTATTAACACAGCGGAGACTGTTTGGCTTAGGGTCTCGACAATGCCCTTCCTTTTATTAAATTCAGCCAGGTATGACTTCTCCAATTTGTCATATGATGCCAAGGGGGGTTACCTGTCAAAAATATGACATTCAGGGAACTGATTTTTTTGCTACCAGTAATCCTTACAAGAACAAAAACCTTCTTTGAAATGATGGAAACGAATAGGATCTCGAAGAATTATTTCTCTCTTCTCCACCTTGGAGATGAGCTTCATTGTTGTATGGCAATCAGAGCATACTCTCAAATTCTTCATCACCCTCACTGGAGCTGATTTTGGTAAAGAGATAATCCCAAAAGTTACAGCTAACTTTTCACTGTGGTAGTTCATGCCTATGGTGCCGTTGAGTTCAGCTTTAGAGATGCCTAAAAGAAGCTCCTCATTGTTGCAGCTAATTCTCTTTATCTTTACCAACATTTCTTCTAACCGTGAATAAATCAATTGACTCATTGCATGAGAACAATCATCCACCAAAAATGTATGAACCTTATTTCTTACCTCAATCCAACTTATACCAGGTTCCTTTTTAATTCCTCTATTTCGCATGAGCTTCCTAACCTCCAAAGCAGGCTTCTCTTTCCCCGCATCATCGTAGATGTTATAAAGAAGAACATAAGATGCAGCTGCACGAGGGTCAAGCTCTATTACTCTGTCAGCAACACGCTTTCCCATGACAGTGTCCTTATGAATCCGGCAAGCACCTAACAAGGCACGCCATATTACCGGATCATCCTCAAAACCTGAATAAAAAATAAAGTTTTCAGCATCCTGTAGCCTTCCTGCACGCCCTAAGAGGTCAACAATGCAAGCACTGTGCTTTACATTTGCTGCTATGCCATAATCTTTCTTCATGATTTCTATGTATCTTAATCCTTCTTCAATGAGACCTCCATGGCTACAAGCAATTAGGACCCCAAGAAATGTGATCTGGTTGGGTTCGATTCCAGAGGCAGACATCAACTCAAAAAGTCTTAGAGCTTCCTTAGCAAAACCATGTTGCGCGTAGCTACAAATCATCACAGACCAGGATACCACATCAGGGTTCTTCATCTCCTGAAATGTCAGCTGAGCAGAATCTATGTCTCCAGACTTTGCATACATGCAAATCCGTGAATTTTGAACAACAGTAAAATTTGCAACTCCAGATTTTAATGCATAACCTTGGATCTGCTCTCCAGATCTTGCAGCAGCCATTTCTGCACAAGCACCCATCACACTCGATATAATGAACTCATCTGGTTTCCTTCCATAAGCCAAAAGTTGATGAAACAAAGACAAAGCATTTTCAAGCTGTCCGTTTTGAACATAACCTGCAATCATGGATGTCCATGAGACAAGATCCAATTTAGGAGTCGAGTTAAAGCACCTTAGCCCATCATCAATTGAACCAAAAAAGGAGTAGAAGTCTACTAATGAAGTGCCAATGAACTCATTCGACTGAAGATTGTTCTTACAAATTTGAGCATGAATTTGCTTGCCAACCTCAAAATTTTCAACAGCAATACAAGCCTTAAGTATGCTCGAGAATGTAAATTTTGAGGACTTCAATCCTTGCCTTCGCATCTTGAAGAACAGATTAAGTGCTTCATGCGCATATTCACTAGAGATGGTCTGCGTTTGCAGGAATCTAGCAATCATGGCATTATACATGACATCATTTCGGTAGGGAAAACACTTGAAAATCCGAATTGCATCTGTTAAATTTTCAGTCTTTGCATACATATCAAGCAATGCAGTCCCAACAACAACATTCAAATCCAAACCAAGTTTCACCATGTATCCATGAAGTATTTTCCCAGAACAGCTGAAATTCTTCACACAACATACCTTAAGTACACTTCCTAAAGTATAAGTACTAAACATAAAGCCAGACTGATGCATTCTCATAACAAGTTTGAAAACCTCATTGTTACCGCCTAACCTAACATAACCAGCAATAAGCGAATTCCACGAAACATCGTCCACATTCGCCGAAGTCTCAAACAAAAGCCTCGCCTGCTCGATCCGTTCACCTTTGGAGTACATGTCAATAAGAGAATTAATCATAAAAACCATTCCATTCAACCCACTCACAATAACCAAACCATGAACCACCTCTCCCAACTTCACATCACCAATGTAACCACAAACACCCAAAACCCCAGCATAGGTAAACTCATCAAGCATAAGACCAGTAACTCGGGCCTCACAAAAGGCATTTAAGGCTTTGCCATAAAACCCCATTTGGGAATACCCAGAAATCAAAGAGTTATACGAAACAACGTTGCGTTGGGGCATTTCATCAAACAGGTTCTGGGCAGCGTTTATATAACCCAGTTTGCCATACATTAGAAGAAGATTGTTGTGCAAGAAAACAGAGGGCTGAAGAGAAAGCTTGATGATGTTGGCATGAGCGAGTTTTCCAGGTAAGAGAGAACCGGTTTGAATAGATGAGTGGATCAGTTTGGTGCAAGTTGTTACAGGGTCCAAGGAAGAGTGTGAAGGACGAGGTTGTTGTTGTTGTTGAGACAACGTGTGCAATGGGTGGGTGATAGTGAGAAGTTGGGAAAATCTGAGGTTGGAAGTGTTGAGCTTTTGGAACAGTGAGATGGTGTTATGATACCGGGAGTGGAGAAAATGAAAATTGCTCAGCAAGGTAAAGGGTGCCATGATACCACCCAAGTCAGCAAAGTTGATGCTTCATCTTTTTTCAGTTGAATCAATAAAAAAGTATATTTCACTGTCATCTTATATCAGACCCATTACAGATGGACATAGGTGGTGTGACTGTGTTGGGTGGACATAGCATTTACGATGTTGCTTTCTGCGATACCAGACCTGCAGTTGAGAATCACAACAACTAGAAGCTAATGAAATTTGAAATTTCGGTACTCTGAATAATTGAGTGAATAAGGAAGTAACAAAGTCAAAGGCATTCTTTGAGTTTGTTTGTTTTTTAGGATAAGGAAAGGAAATAAAAGGTTGAGGTTAAAATAATGTTTCAGTCCCTATACGTATCACTCATTTTTTAATTAATTCATATATAAAAAAAATTATATTAGTCACAACACGTGTAACCGTTACCAAATAGGTCCCTCACTTTTAACGGCCGTTAACGACCATTAATGACAATCATTAAGTTGGTTATTATATGTGTCACTCATTTTTAAATTGGTCCACACATGTGTCACTCATTTTTAAATTGATTCCTACATGTGTCACTCATTTTTAAACAAATGTTGGTTCCCTCGATTGGTCCTTATATGTGTCACTCATTTTTAAATCGCCTGCAAGCTGTTGTGCTCTCAATAACAACCCTCCCAGAATCGGTACAAAGCTTGAACAAATGCCCCAATTTTTCAATAACAGCTTTGCAAACCATGAAGAATGCACGGCATGCCTCGGCTAGAGCGATCCCGAATCACCACGAAACCTCGCCGTAGGGACTAATTTAAAAATGAGTGACACGTGTAGGGACCAATTTAAAAATGAGTGACACATATAAGAACCAACAGGGGACACCAGTATTTGTTTAAAAATGAGTGACTGGGACCAATTTAAAAATGAGTGACACGTGTAGGGACCAACTTAATGATCGTCATTAACGGTTGTTAATCGGCAGGGACCTATTTGGTAACGGTTGCACGTGTAGGGACTAATATAAAAATATTTTTTGTATATGGACTAATTTAAAAATGAGTGACACGTATAAGGACTAAAACATTATTTTAACTAAAGGTTTATTATGCATCATTCTGTGTTCGTGAGTTTTATTAATTAGAGGAAAATATTTTGGATATTTAAATAAATCATTCATTCTCCTCCTTAACCCACATTTTTTATTTTCCCCATTTTGGGTATTTTTGAGGAAAAGTAATTGAAATTACTAATTTACCCTCATATATTTTTAAAATTTACACTTTTTAAATAATATTACTTATGGTAATTTTTTTTAAATAAGGGTAAATTTGTAAAAGCATGTCATAAACCATCCATTTATTTCCCCTTATACAATATGCACTTCCAAACAAGAAAAATGATAATACCATCCTTCTCCTTCCTTCCCTCCCCTTTCCTTCCTCTTCGATTCCCTCTCTTACCTTTCCCTCCAAACTTGCAAACAAGGTCTAAGGCTTTGTTGGTGAGTTATTTTTTGGAGGAAAAGGAAGGGAAAGAGAAGGTTTATTAGAGACCCGTCATTATTTGCGAGTTCTATTAATTGGAGGGAAATGTTTTGGGATTTTAATAAATCATTCATTCTCCTTCTCACCCCACTTTTTTCATTTCCCTTATTTTGGGGTATTTTGGAGGAAAAGTAATTGAAATTACTAACTTACCCTACATTAAGGAAAAGATTTGTCGTTTATTTTGAAGAATGTTTTGCATGAATATTATTTACAGAATATTACTTATGTTAATTTCTTCAAATAAGGGTAAAAGTGTAAAAGTATGTCATAAACCCTCCATTATTTCATTTCCCTCATACAATATACACTCTCAAACAAGGAGAAGGATAATCTTCTCCTTCCCCTCCCCTCCTTCCCCTTTGATCTCCTCTTTTTCCTATCCCTCCAAACTCGCAAACAGGGCCTAAGTGTCTTACATGGCACAACTCATTGCAATCTTTTGCTTTTGTGTGATATATAGTAATCTTTTGGGTTTGGATGTTTCTGGTAAAAAATCTAGTATCTAACCCAACCAATTTGGGATCCCACTTCTCTCTGGCTACTCCTATCCAACAGCTTTCTCCAGCATACATCTCCACCACACATTTAATCCAATGGCCCAAAACATTCTAATATTTGAAACATTTTAAACATTGAAAAATTAAAATATAAATTCAAAATCCCTAATCTGATATTACCAACCCCAAATACGAGGATATGGATCCCCTCCAGCGGCAAGACGGCAGGTTCTGCCGCTGCCCAAGCCGTCGAATCTAGCTGCACGGATTCCCAACAGCTGGTCCCACCCCTCCACACCCCCGCTGGACCGTCGGATCTCGCTGCAGGGGCGCTGGACGCACATAGGCGCAGGAGGGAATCCGTTTCCCAAATACGATAGTCCCTTCGTCCCTCACACCCCTCTCCAACCTCACCACCCTATGCCATCGCCAGCTACTGCAGGCCGCTGGCGCTGCCATCCACCAGCCTTGTGCCGCCGTCTGTCACCCTCTTGTACGCCACTGTCGATTCTCTTTCCCTTTTGCGTTCCTCCTCGTTGCTCCTTTCTCCCTCGTTTCTGACGTCGTCGCTGCTGCCTCCACCAGCCACCATCACCAGCTTCGCCGTCTGGTTCTATCTGCCACCACCCTCACTCCAATTGCATGCTCCACTGCCTAAATCGACTTGATTCCTCAGTTTGTTGGAAGTAACTATTCATCATCAAACCACCTATCTGTAATTGGCATGACTTTCACACAAATGAACATAAACCATCAACTAAAATCCTCTCACAGATGAACCACTACAATTGCATCATCCTGAGGCATGGATTATTCCAATTACCCGAATCACTAAAACCCTCCCTGGTTGTGCAGGTCATGATTCACATATTTGGTTAAAAAAATTTGAATGACACAAGTCAAACCTATGCTTTGATCTTTAAAATAATAAATTCAAATTGTGTAAATCACCCCGAATCATATAGCAACTTGGCACTTTACAGAGTTTTTAACAACATCCGCCACGGGTTTTTTTTAGATGTAAGATGTTCCTTAGTGCTCTCTTAATGCTGGTTACTGGTCGTTTCTAAATGTTTCCAGATGTTGCAATATGCTGCTATCATATGTTGCTGTTATAGACCAGTATGCATGTAATTGCAGAAGCAGGTTTAGAAGCAACTTTGAAGTTTGAAGTTGCAAAGCTAAAGTTGAAGAATATTTAGAACAGGACTTATGTATTGTTCTTGAATATGTACAGTTGAATTTCAATAGTTGTAAAATAATGTTAAAAAAAGTTTTTGTTCCAATAAAATGATATTTGAAGTCTTCCTTGTGTATATTTCTTTTATGTAATTTGAAGCAAAATTACTTGTGTACCCCAAAATACCAAAAACCTATACCCAAAAACCATGTTCAATGGACTTGTCAAAATACCAATCCACCATTTTACAACATATACCCCAAAAAATACCTATACCCCTCCAAAAACCTATACCCAAAATACATGTCCACTATATCCAAAAAAAAGTACTACAGCCCTGCAAAAAATTTGCTTCACATCTTTATGGGTTGGTCAATGTTGTGATATCCTCGTCATGTGGTGCCTATAATTTCAAATACACAAGTAAATTTTCAAATATAAATATGAAATGAATTGGCATAATATGAAACTTACCATCAGAAAACTAGTAAAACTAGTGACACCAAATACCTTAGGGTAAAAATATATATACCTTAGCTAGGACCCTGATTAGCAACACTTTGAAAAATTGAAAAAATAACTGGTAAAGAAGGAGAATTTAGAGCATTTTTAAATTCAGATTTCAAATTTAACCTTTTAAAGTAAAATCAAATCTATCTATATAATATACAAATCGGTCACTATTTTAGGTATGGTTTACACGTGTCGTTTCTACTGTAACATTGATGAGTGTGATTTCACCTCATTTTCCATGTACATTTCTGCATGCATTTGCATATAGTTAGGCCATTTTAGTGTTTATTTTGTTTAGTTTTTTTCCTTTGGAACGGATAAGGTGGTATTGTGTGTTGTTTTGCAGATATTCATGATTAAATGCCCAAGAATTAGCAAGTATGAAGCTTGGATGACTTAGAGCTTTGAAAGATAAGAAATTGAGCCAAGCAGAGAGTATCACGGCCTAGCGTGATGGCCCTCACTACCGTGAGGGAGCGATGAGTCAAGAAAGAATTGAGCCAAAAGTCAGAAGCTGTCACGGCCTAGCCGTGATGGCTATCACGGCCGTGACGTGTCAGCTGTGCCAGATCTCCAAAAGTCAGAGACGATCACGGCCTAGCCGTGATGGATATTACGGCCGTGATGAATCAGTTGGAAAAGTCAGAGACGATCACGGCCTAGCCGTGATGGATATCACGGCCGTGACCTGTTTGTTGGAAAAGTCAGAAAGGATCACGGCCTAGCCGTGATGAGTATCACGGCCGTGATGAATCAGTAAATGAAGCGGTGCCAAGTCAGAAACCATCACGGCCTGGCCGTGATGGATTTATCCTGGCCGTGGACCGAGCCACGAGTAATAAAAGAACGCGAGCGAACGAGAAGAATGGCAATTCGAGAAAACCCTAAAAAGAAAATCCTCTCTTCTTTGTGGGTTGTGTGCATCATTCCATGGAGCTCTCTCCTTTGTTCATCTCTGTAATTCTCTCTTTTGTTTTGTTTTCAATTATGTGTAACTAAACTCCCCTTTGTTGGGGTTAGACTATTGCTATCTGAACTTGGTTGTAAAAATGATTTGATTTTAATACAGTTTCCTTCTTCTTTGTGAGTATATAATTCTATGCTTAATGCTTTCCTAGGCTTGATCATCTTAGGAATGATTAGTTGCTTTAATAGACAATTGAAGATGTTAAAGCATGCTCATGAATTATATGCCAAGTAGTCCAAGAATATAGACATAGGTGTTGGCTACTTGCAATCTTATGAATCTTGTTCTTAATGCAATTTCTCTTATTAATCCACCTAAGACATTAGGGTTTAATTTGAGATTTTAGGCTCAATGCACCTAAGACATTAGGCTTGAGTATATTAGAAAAGATTCGATTGTCATAAGTGAAGTAGGAATTGTGTTAGTTATCATTTCATAACAATCAAGGGAGGATTAGCTTAGTCTAACCCTAGCAATCTTATATCACTGTTATTTATCTCTCTGTTTTCACATTAACTGTTTGAGAAAAATCCAAAAAGAACAAAAATATTTTCTTCTTGTTTGTTTGCTAGATGTTAGAACAACCTTCAATCCAAAATTCGATCGCCTAGATAGTAGTCAAATTTGCGAAGTGGTAATTGTCCACGATCCCTGAGAACGATATCCGGTCTTACCGTTTTTATTACTTGCAACGAACCGGTACACTTGCCGAGTCCGTGTCAAGTTTTTGGCGCCGTTGCCGGGGATCGGTGTGCCAATATCACGAGTACCAAAGGGGACTCCTAATTTAGGCATTTTTTTATTTTTACTGTTTTCCTACTGTGTTTTTCGTTCTTAATTTCTGTATCTCTGCTGTGAATTTCTGCAAGTGCTGTTTTTCTGTTTGTTCTGTGCTACTCCGTTTGTTCAGTGTATGCGAGGTACAATCGACCCAGGTGAACTCCAATTCGAACCTGAGATCGAGAGACTCTGCAAAAGGAATAGAAAGAAAACCAAGGCAAGACAGAACAGAGAAAGAGCATCTTCTAGTAGACAAGAGCAGCAAGTTGAGTTACCCAGTGTGCAAGAACCACAAATTGAAGTAGTAGTTGTCACCATGGCAGAAGAGAATGCACCAAGGAGAACAATGGGGGACTACACTTCCCCTAGAGTTGATAGATGTGGAACTCCGATTGTGAGACCTGCAGTGGCCTGCAATAATTTCGAAATCAAGGCATCACTTCTCCACCTTGTGCAGCAAAACCAATTTGGAGGGTTGGAGAGTGAAGATCCTCATGCTCACATTGGTACCTTCATTGAGCTGTGTGACACCATCAAATTAAATGGAGCTTCCGATGAGGCCATTCGGTTAAGGCTTTTCCCTTTCTCTTTGAGGGATAGAGCCAAGGCATGGCTTCAATCTCATCCTCATGGAAGCATCATCACCTGGAACGACTTAGTCAGCAAGTTTTTATCTCGATTCTTCCCTCCGTCAAGAATGATTAAGCCGAGGTCGAGATCAATGCCTTTGCACAGAGGGATGGTGAGTCTCTCTATGAAGCTCTGGAGAGGTTCAAGTCCTTACTCACAGCTTGTCCAAATCATGAACTAGAGACATGGCAGCAGGTCGCAACTTTTGTTAATGGGCTCAACAGGAATTCAAGAAGTATGATTGAAGCGGCTGCAGGAGGTACATTGAGTCAAAAGACACCGGAAGAAGCAAAGGACTTGATTGAGAACATGGCTAACAATGACTATCAAATGCCTAGTTCTCGGTCAATGGTCAATAGAGGTGTTCTGGAGTTGGATGAAATTGGTGCCCTCAAAGCACAAATGGCTATTCTTACCAAACAACTGGGGTCGGTTCAACTGCAGAACTCTCAAGTACAAGCTGTTCAAGTTCAAGGTGCCTCAGTGTGTGATTTCTGTGGAGGCAACCATGCAAATGGAAACTGTGAGATCAACGTGGTTGGAAGCTCGGGACAAGAAGAGGTAAACTATATGGGCAACCAAGGGCCTAGAAATGATCCCTACTCCAACACCTACAACCCGGGGTGGCGCAATCATCCCAACTTTAGTTGGAGACAAGGGCAAAGTTCAAATACTCAGGCAAAGCCTCCTCAAGAGAGTTCAAGCAAATTGGAGAACCTTCTAGGCCAGTTCATGCAAGCTACTCAAGAGACTATAAAGAATCAGAATGCCTCAATCAAGAACTTGGAGCATCAAATGGGCCAACTAGCAAGGCAGATGGCAGAGAGACCTCCGGGACAATTGCCTGGGGATCCTTGAGAAGAACCCAAGGGAAGATTGTAAGGCCATTGTTACAAGAAGTGGGAGAATTTTAAGTCCACAAGAAAAAGAGAAGGAAGAGAAGACAAGTGATGCTGGAATTGACAAGGGGCAATTTGAAGAGGTAAACAATGAAGAACCCGGAACTTCCCAAGGTACTACCTCTAATCCTATTGATGTAGAAGCTGAAGAACCACAGAGGGAGAAATTGGTTGATGAAGAATTTGCGAAGAAGAAGACTAGAAGACAGATTCTGGAAGAGGTTGATAATCCCAAGGAGCTGCCCCCATATTTAGAATTCAGTACCCCAACGGTTAAAGAAAGAGGCAAAAGATCAGCAGTTTTCTAAGTTCCTGGATGTATTCAAAAAGCTACAAATAAACATCCCGTTTCTTTGAAGCTCTCTAAAGCAGATGCCTTCCTACGCAAAATTCATGAAGGAGATCCTTACAAACAAAAAGAAGGTGGAAGGAGGAGACAGTTATGCTTATCAAGAGTGCAGCGCTATACTTCAAAGGAAGCTGCCGGTAAAAATGAAGGACCCAGGGCAGTTTCACTATTCCATGCACTATAGGTCATCTCGAACATAGGGAGAGCATTGTGCGATTTAGGGGCAAGTATTAATCGATGCCGCTCTCCATTTTCAAGAAGCTGGGGATTGGTGAAGTAAAACCAACAGAATTTATCTTCAAATGGCGGACCGCTCAATTACATATCCCTATGGTGTTGTGGAGGATTTGTTGGTGAAGGTAGATAAGTTCATTTTTCCAGCAGATTTTGTGGTGTTAGATATGGTGAAGATGGTGATACTCCTCTCCGATTCTTGGGAGGCCATTCCTAGCAACAGTAGAGCCTTGATCGATGTCAATCAAGGGGAATTGGTGCTTCGGGTACAAGACGAAAAGGTCACCTTTAATGTGTTTGAAGCGATGAAACACCCAAGCGACAAGGACACATGCATGATAGTGGACCTCATTGATTCATTAGGTCGACAAGAGTTTGCACGGAAGTTTGAAGATTCGTTAGAAGCCGCTCTAATGGTAGAGGATGTAGAAGAAGAAGTATGTGCAGAAGAAGTTGATCTCATGATTAAATCTCACTGGAGGCTTTGTCCAGTTGTGAATGCGATGAAGACAAAGTGGTGGAGGATGTGAGAATTGAAGACAAGGGCGACCCACCGGTGCTAGAGTTGAAGGAATTGCCATCCCATCTCCGTTATGCCTTCCTTGGGATGAACTCTTCATTCCCGATTATCATCGATAGTGGGTTGAATTCCTTGGAAGAAGAGAAGCTGTTGAGGGTGCTTAGGGAGCACAAATCTGCAATTGGATGGTCTATGTCCGATTTGAAAGGGATAAGCCCCTCCTTCGCATGCACAAAATCCGTGTGGAGGAAAAATTCAAGCCGGTTAGGCAACCGCAGAGAAGACTCAACCCGAATATGAAGGAAGTTGTGAGGAAGGAGATTGTGAAGTTGTTGGATGCGGGCATTATCTATCCCATCTCCGATAGTCCATGGGTGAGTCCGGTCCAAGTTGTGCAGAAGAAAGGGGGATGACAGGTGGTGGCGAATGAAAAGAATGAACTTATTCCCTCCGGGGACCGTGTCCGGATGGAGGGTATGCATTGACTACTGGAAGGCTGAATGAGGCCACTAGAAAAGACCACTTTCCATTACCCTTCATTGATCAGATGCTAGAGAGGTTGGCGGGCCATGCTTTCTATTGTTTCCTTGATGGATACTCCGGGTATAACCAGATTGTGGTTGACCCGGAGGACCAAGAGAAGACCGCTTTCACCTGCCCTTATGGAGTCTATGCATACGGGAGAATTCCTTTCGGGTTGTGCAATGAACAATCCACTTTTCAAAGGTGCATGCTATCTATATTTTCTGATATGAATGAGAAGTTTATTGAGGTATTTATGGACTATTTTTCTTTATTTGTTGATTCATTTGATAAATTTTTGAATAATCGCGCTGTGTCCTAAAAAAGGTGCCAAGAAACTAACCTCGTTTTAAATTGGGAAAAATGCCATTTCATGGTTAGGGAGGGTATAGTTCTTGGGCACAAAATTTCATCAAGGGGGATGGAGGTTGATAGAGCCAAAATTGAAGTGATTGAAAAACTCCTCCTCCCTTAAATGTGAAAGGTGTTAGAAGCTTCCTAGGGCATGCGGGTTTTTATCGAAGGTTCATAAAATATTTTTCAAAAATAGTGAAACACTTATGCAAGCTTTTGTTAGCTGATACTCCTTTTATATTTGATGATGATTGCTTGCATGCCTTCAAAATTTTGAAAGAAAAACTCACCACCGCACCGGTCATTGCTCCTCCAGTTGGAGTTTACCTTTTGAGCTAATGTGTGATGCAAGTGACTATGCGGTGGGAGCCATTTTGGGCCAAAGAAAAAAACAAAGTGTTGCATGTCATTTACTATGCCGGTCGTGTGCTTAATGATGCCCAATTGAATTACACTCTACGTTGAAAAAGAATTGCTTGCTGTGGTATTTGCTTTTGATAAATTTAGATCCTACTTGATTGGTTGTAAAACTACAGTCTACACACGATCATTCCGCTTTGAGATATCTTATGACTAAACAGGATGCTAAGCCAAGGCTTATTAGGTGGATCTTGCTACTCCAAGAGTTTGATTTGGAAATAAAGGACAAGAAAGGAGTGGAGAATGTGGTAGCCGAGCCATTTGTCCAGGCTTCCACAAGCAGATGTCCAAGCGAAGCAAAGTTGCCAATTCAAGAGGAATTTCCGGATGAACAGATTGTTTGTGGTGCAAGTGGCACCTTGGTTGTGGGATATTGCAAATTACAAGGCGGCCAATAAAATTCCTAAGGACTTCAATGCGCAACAGAGAGGAAGAAGCTCATTCATGATGCCAAGTTCTACATTTGGGATGAGCCGTATCTTTTCAAAAAGAGGTTCAGATGGAATTCTGAGGAGGTGCATACCTGAAGAAGAAATTAATGGGGTGTTGACCCACTGCCACAACTCACCCTATGGAGGACATTTTGGTGGTGAGAGGACCGCCATGAAGATTTTGCAAAGCGGGCTGTTTTGGCCCACTATTTTCAAGGACTCCCGAGCTTGGGTGATGAATTGTGATAAATGCCAGAGGACCGGCAGTATTTCCAAAAGAAATGAGATGCCCTTAAAGGGTATATTAGAGGTGGAGCTCTTTGACGTATGGGGGATTGACTTCATGGGCCCTTTCCCGTCATCTTACAACAACAAGTACATTCTGGTGGCAGTTGATTATGTGAGCAAGTGGGTGGAAGCAGTGCCAACTTTGAAGGATGATGCAAGAACTGTGATCAGTTTTGTGAGGAAGAATATTTTTACCCGGTTTGGGACCCCTAGGGCTATCATTAGTGATGGGGGTACCCACTTTTGCAATAAGGAGTTCAATGCAGTGCTTGCCAAGTTTGGGGTGAACCACAAAGTTACCACACCATACCATCCCCAAACCAGTGGGCAAGTAGAATTGTCTAACCGGGAGTTGAAGAGGATTTTAGAAAAAACTGTGAATAATGCAAGGAAGGATTGGGCGAAGAAAGTGGATGATGCACTTTGGGCCTATCGGACTGCTTATAAGACGCCTATTGGTATGTCACCGTACCAATTAGTGTTCGGGAAATCATGTCACCTTCCGGTAGAGCTACAACACCGTGCTTTTTGGGCAGTGAAGGCCCTGAACTTTGATACAAGGCTGGCCATGGACAAGAGGATGCTTCAATTGAATGAGTTGGATGAGTTCCGACTTTTGGCTTATAAGAGTGCTAGAATATATAAGGAAAGGACAAAGTTCTGGCATGACAAGTACATTCTTCCCAAGAAGTTTGAAGAAGGCCGATCGATTCTGTTTGTTTAACTCAAGACTCAAGCTCTTTCCAGGCAAATTGAGATCAAGATGGTCAGGCCCATTCTATGTCAAGTCTGTCTCTCCATTTGGTTCAGTTAAATTGGAAGATCCATCATCCGGTGATACCTTCACGGTTAATGGACAAAGACTAAAGCACTACCTTGGGGGCAACTTTGATCGTCAGGCGATTTCCGTCACTCTTCAGGCACCATCTTGTTAATGAAAAAATGAAAAAAAAAAAAAAATCATCCGTCAAGCTAGTGACGTTAAAGAAGCGCTTATTGGGAGGCAACCCAATTTTTATTTTCCTCTTCTCTTTTGTTTTTGATTTCCCCTCTTGAATAATTTGAGAAGCTCAAGAGGTTTGTTAATAGTTTGTTGAGTGATTCCAGATTTTGAAGGAAGGGAGAGAAGAAGGGCAGAAGGAAACAAAACCAGAAAAGCATGTGATTCAGCACCACTACCACCTTGTGAGTTGTTCTAGTTTTCTCCCCTCTCTAAACTTAATTATTTACATTGAGGACAATGTAAGTCTTTAAGCTTGGGGTAGGGGTAATCTTTTAGCTTGCATTGTAAATATTGCATTCATATAGGCTCTAGTCTTGCATGATCACATGAATTAATTGCCCCCTGCTTAGATTGAGCATCTGATTGTGAGAGCTAAGTGCCAATTGGGCAGTGATAGTGAATTTTTGGACCCTGATTTTATATTCTTGTGATATGGCTTCATTAAATATGCTTGAGATGTTCTTGGATAGTTGATGATTAGCATGTGTTTCTATGGATTTGTGTTCTCACTGGTTCTTGAACTGATGAATGTGAGCTTTTGAGCCATTAGGGGGCACTCACTAAATCTGCCCCCGTTCTTTGTGTAGAGTGTTTTCCTCTTGGACTGTTTTTCTCTAGAACTTGACTTGAAACCATTTCGAAACTAGAAAATTTTTGGAAACATTTTTGAAAATGATTGAGGCAATAGGTATTTTTTCCGGCCTTCTGAGCTTTGAATGTGTAAATGCTACCCTTAGTTGCCCAATTTTGAGCCTGAATGAATAACATGCTTTTCTTGGTTCCCTGAAATGTTGTGTTAAATATACTTATGAGGGACCTTCTAAAGTACTGTGCAAAAATGGGTTGGAAAATGTAGTTGAAAGTTTGGGATGATGAAAAGAAAAAAATGAATCTGAAAAATTTTTTTACTTCTCTTGAATTGCAAAATCTCCCCTTATCCAAACAAAAAAAAAAAAAGAGAAGAGAAAAAGAAATAAAAATGGGGAAGGGGATGACAAAAAGGAATGAGAAGTAAAAAGAAAAAAAAAATGAAAGAATGGTGGAAGAGCAAACTGAAACCCAAAGAAAGGTATTTTAGAAGGTCGTGCCTTGCAATGCTTGGTTGTTTGTATTGCCTTTTGAAATTTCCTGTTCTTGAAATCCCCACCTGAAAATTGATCCCATGGCCCCATTACACCAAAGAATAAGACCTTTTGATTCTTAGATGTTTTTCATTAATAAAGTGAAGATTTGGTTGATAGTCAAGCTTATGGTAGGAATCATTCTTTGAGGAAAATGGAGTGAAATGTCATATTCCCTTAACACTTGAGTGAGTGAGGCAAGAAAGAGAGCCAAGCAAATGAACAAGCTTGAGGTGAGCTGCAAGTGAGATAGAGTGCTCGAATTAGTGAGAATGTGAGTCTAGGGAAACTAAGCCCCTAATTGGACTTGAATTGATTGTCTCTTCTTGAAATAATTGACTTGCTGTTGCTTGGATCATTTTATTCGGGTTCTTAGTTCACTATCATTGTCCTGGTTGTTTTCATCTTATGGCCTTGGTTTTTGCTTGAGGACAAGCAAAGTCTTAAGCTTGGGGTGATTTGATGAGTGTGATTTCACCTCATTTTCCATGTACATTTCTGCATGCATTTGCATATAGTTAGGCCATTTTAGTGTTTATTTTGTTTAGTTTTTTTCCTTTGGAACGGATAAGGTGGTATTGTGTGTTGTTTTGCAGATATTCATGATTAAATGCCCAAGAATTAGCAAGTATGAAGCTTGGATGACTTAGAGCTTTGAAAGATAAGAAATTGAGCCAAGCAGAGAGTATCACGGCCTAGCCGTGATGGCCCTCACGGCCGTGAGGGAGCGATGAGTGAAGAAAGAATTGAGCCAAAAGTCGGAAGGCGTCACGGCCTAGCCGTGATGGCTATCACGGCCGTGACGTGTCGGTGTGCCAGATCTCCAAAAGTCGAGAGCGATCACGGCCTAGCCGTGATGGATATTCTGGCCGTGATGAATCGAGTTGGAAAAGTCAGAGGCGATCACGGCCTAGCCGTGATGGATATCACCTACGTGACCTGTTTGTTGGAAAAGTCGAAAGGATCACGGCCCAGCGTGATGAGTATCACGGCCGTGATGAATCAGTAAATGAAGCGGTGCCAAGTCAGAAACCATCACGGCCTGGCCGTGATGGCTTATCCGCCACCGTGGCCCGGCCACGAGTAATAAAAGAACTGAGCAGAACAGAAGAATGGCAATTCAGAAAACCCTAAAAAGAAAATCCTCTGCTGCTGTGGCTGTGTGCATCATTCCATGGAGCTCTCTCCTTTGTTCATCTCTGTAATTCTCTCTTTTGTTTTGTTTTCAATTATGTGTAACTAAACTCCCCTTTGTTGGGGTTAGACTATTGCTATCTGAACTTGGTTGTAAAAATGATTTGATTTTAATACAGTTTCCTTCTTCTTTGTGAGTATATAATTCTATGCTTAATGCTTTCCTAGGCTTGATCATCTTAGGAATGATTAGTTGCTTTAATAGACAATTGAAGATGTTAAAGCATGCTCATGAATTATATGCCAAGTAGTCCAAGAATCTAGACATAGGTGTTGGCTACTTGCAATCTTATGAATCTTGTTCTTAATGCAATTTCTCTTATTAATCCACCTAAGACATTAGGGTTTAATTTGAGATTTTAGGCTCAATGCACCTAAGACATTAGGCTTGAGTATATTAGAAAAGATTCGATTGTCATAAGTGAAGTAGGAATTGTGTTAGTTATCATTTCATAACAATCAAGGGAGGATTAGCTTAGTCTAACCCTAGCAATCTTATATCACTGTTATTTATCTCTCTGTTTTCACATTAACTGTTTGAGAAAAATCCAAAAAGAACAAAAATATTTTCTTCTTGTTTGTTTGCTAGATGTTAGAACAACCTTCAATCCAAAATTCGATCGCCTAGATAGTAGTCAAATTTGCGAAGTGGTAATTGTCCACGATCCCTGAGAACGATATCCGGTCTTACCGTTTTTATTACTTGCAACGAACCGGTACACTTGCCGAGTCCGTGTCAAACATCCCGATTTTCTTATAAGGGATTATGTTACTATGAATGCCTAGTTGTTGTTGTTGTTGTTATTATTATTATTAATGAAGTTAGTATTGTTATTTATATAATTGATAATGTAATTGTTATTTGTGTTGTAGTATTTTTTATACATATACATATATGTGTGTGTGTGTGTGTGTGTGTTATTAAATATGATTATATATGTGTGTGTGTGTGTGTGTTATATTAAATATGATAATATATATTTTAATATATGATTATTTGCATTAATATGAGATTGTGTCCCTTAATGTGTGATCTTATATGGATATATGATTTTGTATGTGATTTTATATGTTAATATATAATATGTATTTTTATTAATAATAAGTGATTAAGAAATATATTATGAAATATGGTGTGATTTAGTATTTAAATTGAGATAGTATATCTCCTAGGTTTTAGTCCCTCAATTAATCAGATTTGAGTCCTTATTAATATAGGATAATCCGCTTTTTGATTATCTCTTAAGATCTTATCATAATCTCCTAACGATCCTATCTAGAAATAACTACCAAATCTGTCGATAAACTTCCGTCGAACTTTTGACAATCTTATAGTCCGATTTAGGATTCGATCGTTAGACATTAATTTGTAGATATTTGTCTGATATTTCTAACAACACCAAGAACGTATCAATTGGAAACTTTTAGCTCAAGTTATGGTCAAAATACCGATCTGTATACAGTTTGGACTGAAATAGGAGCCCGTTATGCCCTAACTTGTATTTATACCATAAGACTCGACTTAAATCATATTTCTCACATTGGCAACCTCAGAATAGTTGCCTCTCTTCATATTTCTTAGCTTTCCCTTGAACCCCTTGAAGTTCTTGGGGTTTGTGAGTCCGTTTGGGAGAGAAGTTATGCGTGTTAGAATCTTTTAAGGTAACGTAGTTATCCCTCTTTAATCATCTTTTCCCTTTCTTTTGAATTGGGGATTAATTGGTTATTCTCTTCCCTTCTTGTTTGACCAAGGCTTGAGGAACTCGTTGAGTCGCTCGAGGGAATGTGTCTAGTTTGCCAATGTTATCGTTTTGGTAATCTTCATACCAGGTATGGGGAGAAGGGCTAGTATGAACATGTAGGCTATGGGGCAGCGTAAGATGAAGGGTTAACCCATGACCCTGGTGTTTGATTAAATGCCTATATGATTGTTTGTATGATAACATATTTATAAGCCTCTATGTCTAATTGTTATATGATGTTAATTGTTGTGATGATGATATTGACATGACTGTAGTTAGTTGATTTATGTTGGTATGAATGTTCTTGTTATTGAATGTTGTCTGTTATTAACACGTTGAATGTTGATGCCATGTTGTAGTGAGTTATAATGGTTACTGGATGTTTTTTGATGTTGTGCTCTTAATGAGTGTTAATTGTTGAGGATGTTAATGTCAACAATGATGTTAAGACGTTAAAATGCGTTAATGATAATAATGAGAATTAAGGGATGTTTTTCCCAATTGTTCATAATACATGAATATAGTGAGAGAGGTAAGATTATGTTCATAGGTCTTAGTTAAAGACCCTAGGATTGATTAGTGATGGTTCTAGGAACATTAATAACCACTACAAGAATTTAAGCTATTTCCCAAGGCATATTACCCAGGGCAAAAAATCCCTAGGAAATTTTGACGTTTCCCACGGTTAAAGCCTTGGGAAAGTTCTCTCTATGGTTCCCACGGGTTGGGCCTTGGGTAACAGAGGTGCCAACTGCTCCCGCTTGTTTTCCCACGGATTGGGTCGCGGGTATCTGATTTAGCTGTTTCCCAGGGCTGTGGCCGTGGGAAATATGTTACATGAGGCGCCGTTTCCCAGGGCTGTGGTCGTGGGAAATATGTTGAGGCGCCGTTTCCCAGGGCTGTGGTCGTGGGAAATATGTTGAGGCGCCGTTTCCAGTGGCCGTGGGTGGCGGGGAAATATGTTACATGAGGCGCCGTTTCCCAGGGCTGTGGCCGTGGGAAATATGTTGAGGCGCCGTTTCCCAGGGCTGTGGCCGTGGGAAATATGTTACATGAGGCGCCATTTCCCAGGGCTGTGGCCGTGGGAAATATGTTGAGGCGTCGTTTCCCAAGGCTGTGGCCGTGGGAAATATGGAATTAGAACCCCCCGCATTCCTTCACTCTCTGAGTTACTTCAGAAGTTGTAGTGTGGAGCCATGGACAACATGCACAAACCATGGTTCTGCCTTTATCTTCTCATCATCATCTGCTTCTTCTCTCTTCACACATACGCCTCCCTTGCAGCTTTGACCACCATCTCACCAAACCAGGTAATTCCTCTAACTACTACATAGGCATGTGGTACAAAAAGGTTTCTGAAAGGACATATGTTTGGGTAGCAAATAGAGATAACCCAGTTTCTGATAAGAATTCTGCCTTGTTAACAATATCTGAGGGTAATTTAGTTCTCTTTGACCAGTCTCAAAATAAAGTTTCAGTCCCTGTACGCGAACGGCGCCGCCCCAACCTCCTTCGGTCCGTCATCCTCCTCCTGGTCCAGCGCCATCTCCGGCCACCGTGCAGAGCCACTGCCAGCGGCTGCAGCACCTAGGTTTTTTAATTAAAAAAAATACATAGGTTTCCCAGGTTAAAACCCTGGGAAATGTTTCCCAAGGAAAATTTCGTGGGAAACGTTTCCCAGGGATTTTTCCGTGGGAAACTTTTCCTAGGGAGTAGTCTGTGGGAAATTTCCCAAGGGTGTGACCGCGGGGTATTTCCCAGGGCATACCCGTGGGAAACGTGTCCGACCAGCTGAAAACCGAGGGATCTGAATCCGTGGGTCATCCCTGGGAAATGTGTATTTTCTCATGGATTTTATGGATTTCCCAGGGCCATAGGCCGTGGGAAACAGCGAAAATTCTTGTAGTGTAACGAATCTATAAAGGATTAATTCCCCATGATGATAAGACATGAATATTAATGAAGAACAGTGAAGATTACTACAATTGATGATCAATGGATTAGTAAAAGCCAACAGGTTGAATCTGTGAACTGTCCCAAGGATTTGGGAAAGAGTTTCTGACCCTTTCTGCCCAGATCAGTATGGCCACACTCCATTGAGCACGGTCGTGCTTAACAGGGAGCACGTGTGACACCCTCTACCCCGCAAGTATTTATAATGCGATAACATAGAAGGAAACAATTTAGTTTTATGAAATTAGATAAACACATGTATATCATTTATTACAAAATAAAACCAACGGGTAAAGGATACCACATTGTAACAAGGTCTCAACACGAAAATAAAACATGTTTAAAGGATAACATAACATAAACAAAACATATAACCCAACCCCGATGTCACATTACAGAGCTGGTATAACCGATCTGATAATACAACTCGGATAACACCTAAACTAAACATAAGCTAAACTTCAAGAAGCAGCTCCTCAAAGTTACTCCTCAGCACGCTGCTCACCGTCCTCTGCATAACACAAAAAAGGGGTACATGCAAGGCAACAACAAAAGACGGGGAGTAAGAAACATATATATCAACATAACGGCATGGAAGCAATTAGCAAGATGAACATGTATCATATAAACATAACACATCAACACAACCATCACATCAATATCATATATATATCATTCCGAATAAGGTATGTTATGCGATGCAACGCTACTCCACTACTCCAATGCATGAATGACAAACACAACACACAACCAACAATCACCACCTCTGCTTGGGCCACTTAGCTACCCAAGTTCATCATCATCATCAACGTTATCTTTCATCTGTAGTCTTTAATCTTTTATCACATACTCTTTCCACTTACACTCTGGCCAAAAAGTACCAGAGCTCAGCACCTTGACCATTAAGCATCAAGGTCCCTTTGGAGCGAACACTAGGCTACCGAGGTCTAATATCTTTTAACAACAGCTTGACATTATGCATCAAGCCCCCCTTGGCCACTCGGCTACCAAGGTACAAAACAACAACACTCTGGCCAATAAGCACCAGAGCTCAACACCTCAACCACTTCGCTATCGAGGCCCCCTTGGAACGAACGCTAGGTTAACAAGGTATAGAATATCATCTTTCCACTTTAATTATCAACACTCCGACTGATCAGGTACAGCTCAACACCTTGACCATTAAGCATCAAGGCCCCCTTGGCCACTCGGCTACCAAGGTACAAAACAACATCTTTAAGTAATCTAACTCATCTTTTCTTCGTTTGATGTCTTCTTTCATTAATTGGATACTTTGGGGTAAAACCCCTGTTTTCAGCATTCTGGTTCTGTTCTGGTCAGGTGAGCACGGGCGTGCTCACCCTTAGCACGGGCGTGCTGGACCTGCAGGAAAGCACGGGCGTGCTCAATTGCGCGCCCTGCTCTGGATTTCAAACTGGAGCACGGGTGTGCTCCCTGTTAAGCACGGCCGTGCTCGATGGAGTGTGGTCGTACTGATCTAGGCAGAAAGGGTCAGAAACCCTTCCCCAAATCCTTAGGACATATCACAGATTCAACCTATTGGCTTTTAACTAATCCATCGAACATCAGCTTCATTAATCTTAACTGTTCTTCATTAATATTCATGTCTTATCGTCACGGGGAATTAATCCCTTAATCACAGCTTCATCATTAATGTTCCTAGAACACTCATTAATCAATCCTAGGGTCTTTAACTAAGCCCTATGAACATAACCTTACATATCACACTATACTCATGTCTTATGAACAACTTGGAAACATCCCTTAAATCTTATCATTATTGTTATAGTCTTATTGACGTCATTGTTTAGCATTAACATACCCAACAATCAACACTCAGACAGAGCACCACATCATCATCATTATGATAACATAATTGATCATAATCATAACAACATCATCATCATAATAGAATCATCATCATCATAGACATTCATGGCATCGTTAAACATCATACTCAATTGGGCATACCAATACCATCCATTCATGCATCATCAATAATTAACATAAAACAGTATAACAATTGAAGCATGCCATTAACATTATAATCATGTCATACATACATCAATTAACATCAAATAGACAACAACATATGACAGGGTAATGGGTTAACCCTTCATCTTACGCTACCCTCAGCGCCTACATGTCAATACTATTCATTCTCTCCATACCTGGTATGAAGATTCCCAAACAACAACGACACGACCAAACTAGACACGTTTCCTTTAGCGTCTTGACGGGTTCCTCAAGCCTTGGTCAAACAAGAAGGGAACAACCAATTAATCCCCAATTCAAAAGAAGAGAAAAGAAGATTAAGGAGGGATAACCACATTACCTTAAACGCTGCTAACACGCGTAACTTCTCTCCCAAACGGACTCACAAACTCTAAGAACTTCAAGGGGTTCAAGGGAAGGGATTGGGTCGCAACCCTCACGGAACTGCTCTATTTATAGGCTTTGTGACCTGAGCATTGCCTTGCTCCCTGTTGAGCATGGCCGTGCTCAATTTCTGAGCACGAGGCGCTCAAATATTTCCCTACGTGACCATCTAAATGATCGAATTGGCCAAAACACATAAAATAATACTTGTAGATAATTCTCTTAGATTTCCAACGCCACAAAGATCACTTCGATCGGACATCTAGAACTCAAGATATGGCCAAACGGTGAAACATGTTACTTGGACTCTAAAAGGATTGAACATTTCTAAGACTAATTTTCCACAAATATGAACTTAGGCATCAAAAACAAACATAACAAGCATATATATATATATATAACATATATGAAAGCACTAAGCTTATTTATGAAAAACGGGGTGTTACAGCACGCTCGTGCTCCAATTTGAAATCCAGAGAAGGATGTGCTTTTAAGCACGCCCGTGCTTAACAGGTAGCACGGTCCTGCTTACCTGTAGGTCCAGCATGCTCGTGCTCACCTAACCAGAACAGAACCGGAAATGCTGAAATACGGGTTTTCACCCCAAACGCTTAAAAGACTTAATAAGATACCAACGAAACGTGAAGACCAAAGACAAGTGAAAAGATGATGTTGAGCCTTGATGCTTAATGGTTAAGGTGTTGTTGATGTTGTACCTTGGTAGTCTAGTGGCCAAGGGAGCCTTGATGCTTAATGATCAAGGTGTTGAGCTCTGGTGCTTTTTGGCCAGAGTATTGTTTAACATTTAAAGTCAAAAGATTAAAGATTATGTTACCTTTGGTGCTTGTTGGCCAAAGAGGTTAAGCCGTAATAAATGGTGTTGATGGAGGTTGTGGATAACGGTTGTTTGTTGTGTGCATGCATCACGCATGGAGTTTTAGGGGGAGGTACGATAGTTAAGGGGAGGTCATCCGCATGTAAGATGATCTGGCCATCCACGATGATTCATCCGAGACTAAGGGGATCATGTACACACGTGGTGGCACATCTGAGAATAAGGTGTGTCGGTTATCCTAGGGGTCCACCCATGGTAAGGTGAACTACCCCGGCGTTGGTGCTTATCGGCCAATATGGAGATGTAACTCTGGAGTTGTATGCCTGGTGTAGATGGATCCACATGCATTCGATATAGTGCTTTGCATTGCATTGCATGATTGATGTTATATTATGATATGCTTGTTGTGTTGGTATAATGACTATGTTATGACTGCTATGTGTTGTATGTTCATCTTGCCAACTATCATGTTGCCGTTATGTTTATATATATGGTTCCTACTCCCCGTCTTTTGTTGTTTGCTTTCCATGTATCTTTCAATTATGCATAAGACGGTGAGCAGCTTGCCGAGGAGTGACTCCGAGCAACCGCTACTCGTAGTTTAGTTTATGTTTAGTTTGTTTCCAGTTGTATCCGAGTTGTTTTATCGGATTGGTTATACAAGCTCTATAGTGTGACATCGGGGCTAGGTACGTTTATGCTTCAGTTATGTTATATTTCCTTTATAAACATGATTTATTTTCCGCGTTGAGACCTTGTTACAATGTGGTATCCTTTACCAGTTGGTTTTCTTTTATAAGGAATAAGCATGTGTTTATCTTATTTCGAAAAACTAAATTTTTTCTTGTGTTATTACTTTAAAAATACATGCGGGGTAGATGGTGTCATATCTACAATACAACCTAGCTTCGATTTTACACATGGCACTCTATTGTGCTTTGCTTGCAAGGTTAGAAATTATGCTTGGTTTGAAATTTCAATCATGGCTCCACTGGCAATGATTATAGCATTAAATATTTGATGCTTATAACATTTTAACTTATAAAATATTTAATTATCTTTCTCATTCATTTAACTTATAACATTTTATATATATCACGTACCATTTTGAACATCAAGTCAAATAAAATAGTTCATATATATAATTATAAAATTAAATTATCAAGCTTATAAAATTAAATTAATAAGGTAACCAATTACTAATTTAAAAAAAATTATAAGTAAATAATCCAAAATTTCAAATTAATGTGTATCATTGTTAATCTAAGTCAAATTCAAGTTATAACCAATTGATGTTAAAACCAAAACTTGGCATACGTGCTTTGGTTATTTCCATTTATTATTATTATTATTATTATTATTATTATTATTATTATTGGAATCACAAACTTTTCTGTATAAAAAATTTAGGGTAGAAAGATGCTAACAACTTTCTTTCAAAAATGATTAACTGATATGGGAGAGGTTAACTAAATCAAATAGATATTTAAGAAAGAAGAAAATAATAATAGGATACATAAATATAATTTCTAAGATAATTCATTTACATGGGGATAAGAAGAGAATTAAATCAAATAAAATTTCAAGAGAGAAGAAAAATTATGATTGATAAATATAAATTCTAAAAATGGTTAACATGTACAGGAAAATATCAGAAATACATCAAATTGATTTTCGAAAGATAATAAAAAAAAATATGATAGATAAATATAATTTCTCAAAATTGTTTACTTTCATAGAATCTAGAATCCGATGCAATCAAGCTTGAAAGCCATCGAAGGAAGTGGTTGTTATAGGGGTTCCATGTTTTTGGAAACGAACAAAAAAAAAGTAGAAATAAAACAAATAGATTTTCAAGAGATAAGAAAAAATATTATAGATAAATATATTTTCCAAAAATGGTTAACTTGCATGGGAAAAGAGGAGAAATAAATAAAATAGATTTTTAAGAGAGAATAAAAAATTAATATGATGGATAAATATATTTTCTAAAAATGGTTGACTTTCACGGGAAAAAAGAAGAAATAAATCTAATAAATTTTCAAGAAAAAATAAAAAATAATATAATAGATAAACATATGTTCTAAAAATGTGTCACATACAGTGGACAAAGAGAAGAAATCTATATCTATATATATATAATATATAAATCGGTCATTATTTCCAGGTATGGTTTTTTTACGTGTCGTTTCTACAGTGCAACCTAACTTCGATTTTACACATGGTGCTCTATCGTGCTTTGCTTGCAAGGTTAGGAATTAGGCTTGGGTTTGTAATTTCAATAATGGCTACACTATATGGCAATGATTGTAGCATTAAATATTTGATGCATCATATTTGGAATTCAAATTAAGATATACAAAATCCTTATTTAAACTTACCAGATAAAGATTCTCAAGAATATTACTATTTTAATATTATTTTAAAATCCATCAATATTATTCAAATTTCATTTGGTATAAATTCCTGATATGATAATTATGATAATTGCAATGGATGCAGGATAATTATGATACATTTATTATTATTTTATTTTATTTTATTTTTTTTGAAACAAATAAGCTTAACTCATATTATTGATAATGAAATGTTGAATACAAGCAGGATAAGAAAACTGGGGGACTAGTATTAAATATAAAACTTGAGGACTAATATTAAATATAACCCCTGTGCTAAGTAACGAGCTACTGCATTAGCTTTACTCCCAATATACTTAACTTAATTACGAAGTTTTGATAGGAAGAAAGTAAAGCCTTGCACTAGAAATGATGTCTCCATACCCAGAAATATTTGCTCGGTTGCCTTTGATAGAATCTAGCACCATCTTACTATCCACTTCAAAAATAACATTTCCCAGCTCAAGACTTATAACCCACTGCATGGCAGCTAGTAAGCCTGTGGCCTCCCCTTCAAAGACTCGAAGCACAGGTGCTGAGCAAGTAGTTTGAGCCTTGATAAACCTCCCATTGCTATTTCTTATACACATTCCATGTCCAGTTAGTCCTTGAGCATCCCAAAATGAAGCATCCACATTGCACTAAGGAACCCATTGGGGGGTGGGGGGTGGCTCCCATGCAGCAACAGTACCGCCCGCCTCACTACCATGACCATGAACTGCATAATTCTTCTTTGCCCATTTCCAAGCATGAAGGTAGTCCCAAGCATGCCTAACATCCTGACCATGGCTGACCTCTTTATCAGCCCACACTTTATCATTTCTTTTCTTCCAAAGGCTCCAAAGAATCATGCACAACTCACTCCTTTGTTGGTGACTAAGGACCTTGCAAACTGAAAAAAACAACTCTCCAAAACTTTCTGAGACTTCCAGCAGGGGCTCAATGAAATGCCAAAGTTTGGCTTCCATCCAACACAAGCGATTACTGTCACATGTAATAACTCAGACAATCTCTGCATGCCCTCCACACAAAAAGCTTCACATGGGAAGGAGCATGGATATCCCACAACAGTTTCCAATCTCCTTCTACCCTTAGAAGGTCGCTGTCTATGTTGTCTAGAAGGCTATGATAACCAGACCTGACTGTGTAAATACCCTCCTTAGAATGCTTCCAAATGCGCCTATCTTCCATATGAGGGTGCAGCAAGGGGACTTTTAAAATTTCAGCAGCTATATATGTGGGGCACAAAAATGGTGTTCACAAGCTGGACATTCCAGGAGGAGGTTCCTGGCATAAATAAATCACAAACATGCATTTCACTTAAAGTTAGATCAGTGCAAGGGCCTATAATATTATCATTATCACCTCTCAACCAAGGTTCATTCCAAACCTTGACTTTTCTTCCATTACCAACCTTCCATCTAAGACCTTCCTTCAACCGTACCTGGGAATTATAGATGCTAGCCAAGCATGACTAAGATTATCACCAATCCTTGCATTAAGAAACTCCCCATTGAGGAAATATTTAGTTTTGAAGATCCGACTCACTATAGCATTGGGGCTAGATAAAAATTTTCAACCCTGTTTCTCAAGTATTGCCATATTAAAGCCATGAAGACTTTGGAAGCCCAGATCACCATCCTCCTTTCTAGCAATCATTCTATCACATCTCAACCAATTAATTCCTTTTTTTTCACCTTTATTTAAACCCCACCAAAAAGAGCTCATCATTTTTTCAAGCTCATCAGTAAGGGACACAGGCAAAAGATAGATACTCGCTAGAATTGATTGCACCACTGACTTGAGAAGAACCAATCTTCTAGCCTTGGACAACTTCCTATTCCCCCGTGAATTAATTTTTGACCACACCTTGTCCTTTATAAAGTTAAACACTGACTTTTTGTTGCAGCCCACTAATGATGGAAGGCCCAAGTATCTCCCTTACCGATACCTTCACTAACACCAAGAGAAGATAACAAAAGTTGTCGCTGATCTGTTGTCACATTAGAATGTGCTTCGGATTTCAGTAGATTGACCGCAAGACCAGTGCCCTCTTCAAACACCTTCAAAATACTTTGCATAGTATCACATTCATTGAGTAGCCCCCAAAAAAAGAAAGAAAGCAATCATCTGCACAATCATCTGCAAATAATAAACGAGAAATCACGGGGGCATTTCTACAAATTTTAGTATCATGAATATCTCCTCTCAACTCCGCTTTCTTAATAAGAGTAGATAAGCCATCGGCACAAATAAGGAAGAGATAAAGATGAAAGAGGGTCACCTTGTCTGAGTCCCCTTGAAGGGCTAATAGGACCCATAACTTCATTATTAACCATCATAGAGTAACTGACCGAGGTGACATAAAGCATAATCCAAGAAACCCAACGAGAATTAAAGCCAAGCTTGAGTATCATTTTACGGAGCAAACCCTAGTCAACTTTGTCATAAGTCTTGCTAATGTTAATTTTCAAAGCTATCTCACCCCGATTTCCTTTTCTTTTACACCTCATGTAATGGATAATTTCTATAGCAGCAAGAATATTATCTAAAATAGATCTTCCTTCAATAAAAACAGACTGCTCTTTTGAAATGCATTTAGAAATTACTCTCTTCAATCAGTTAGCAAGAACTTTAGAGAGAATTTTATAAATTACATTACAGAGAGAAATAGGGTGTGAATCTTTCGTAGAATCAGGACAGGCAACCTTAGGAATCAAAATTATATATGTTTGTCTCATTAAGATTCAAGGGAAAAGTACATGTTTCTAACCAAATACGGCTGACTTTTAAAATTTCCTCTCCATAAATATCCCAAAAATTTCAGATAAAAAGCTGGGCTGAAGCCATCCTGACCTGGTGCTTTATCTGGATGCATTTGTTTAATAGCCGAAAGAAATTCGCTTTCTGTGAAAGGGAGCATGAGAAAATGGTTGTCCTCATCGGAAACTTTACTACTAACCTCATTTATAATTGGCCCATAAGAATTTTGTTGTTCCTAGAAGAGGCTAGTAAAATACTCCTTTGCTACACAAAGCCTTCTTGAGTTTCAATCACATCGTTGCTTTCATTCCTCCTGGACAAGTAAAAAGGCCAGCCTATCCTTCTTCTCCTTGAACAGCAAAAGGGAATTCCCATCCTCCAGCCATCTCAGCGCCTCCAATTCCTTCTTACACATACGGAATTCTTTTTGAGATTGAGGCCGCTGTGACGGGATTTGGATTTTAGAGATTAATCCGGTAAAACCCAATACTCACAAGCAGAGAAATCAATGGATTGAATGAATTCTGATGCTAAATGAGTAAACAGTTACAGGGATAGTATTCAGAGTTTTAGAGAGAAGAAGAGTTGTTTTGCAAATGGTAATGTGTCCATTTCATTGAGGCTAAAGACCACTATATAGCACTCGATACACATGACTAAAGAAAGAGGAAAACTCCTAACAAACTTCCACTACTATTGCCACGTCAGCATGCCACTAAATACTGTAACAATACCCTCCCCTTCAAGACATCCTTGTCCTCAAGGATGACTCCCAAGTGCCATGTTTAGGAGGTAAAGCCTTCCATTTGATCAGAACTTTAGCAGTTAGAACACTTCCCCTATGAATCATTTTCCTATGCAAAACAGCCACATATTTTTCTCTTTTACGGGCTAGCAAGTGGACTTTGAATTGTGACCACTTGGTATGCAGCAACATGGTGTAAGCAACAAGCACTCAACACTCCTATGAATGTGATATCATCAGGTTCAATAGAAAGCCTTTGCATCTCCATGAGAAAATCAAAAGCCAATTTCCCCATTCCATGAATAGCTAAGCCGCCAATTCCCGCATTCCAATGATCAACACATTTGTGTTCAATATTCTCAAACACTGAGATAGCATTCTCTATGCTACCACACTTGGAATACATGTCGATTAGAGCAACGCCAAGTTTACCACTCAGACAGTACCCATTATCCATTAAATAACGGTGTATCCCAACTCCAACATGTCCCAATTGGGCAATTGCTGTAAGAACACTCAACAGATTCATTACCCTTCTCATATCGTGAAGCAATTTCAAAGCCTCAGTGCAATAACAGTTCTGAACATAGCCAGCCATCATGGAGTTACAAGAAATGACATCTCTCCTGGGCATTTTATCAAACAAACTCCTCGCCGCAACAATATTACCCGATTTCGCATAACCATCTATCATAGTAACCCGACTGACCAAATCCCTCTCTGGCATCTCATAAAACGATGTTTGGGCATCCTCCATCTTCCCATGCTTTACACATCCATCAATCATTGTGTTCCAAGAAACCAAGTCCCTCTCAGGCATTCTGTCAAATAGTTGCTGTGCAAGCTCAATACACCCACATCTTATAAACAACCCCATCAAGCAATTTTGCAAAAATACATCAGACCCAAAATTTGTTTTACATAACAAATCATGAACCTGCATTCGTTCCTTCAACAAACCCACATGAGAACAAGCCTTCAAAACAAGGGGAAATGAGTACTTATCCAAACAAACCCCATTTCCAAGTATCAAGCAAAGTATAATAAGAGCCCTAATCATAACCAACACATCTTCAAATCTATCCATGCTCTCAAGACAATCTATCATAATATTATAAGTAACATGATAATAAGTGGCAGGTTCTGCTGCTTCCGTGCACCAAGGAATGATGGCATTCCAAGCAGCCACATGGCACTTCAGCATTTTATCAAGCACTTGGAGGGCAATTAGCAGTGTTGTGTAGGAATAAACCTCTGGATATTGGATTGCTTCGAGACCCTTCGTGGTGGTCACCGACAGATGTGGCATGACTGATGGTGCTGGAACGACACCCCTGTCTGGTGGTTTCGGTGGCGGAGAAAAAATGGATGGATTCCAAGTGACTTGGACTTCCATAGTCGTTTTCTGGAAATTTCTATTTGGCGGTTTAGGTGGCGGCGGCGATGGATGCTCGTTCATACTGCTTGGAGGCCGGAACAACTGACTTCTTGAAGACCCATCTTCCGCAGAAGGAACAGAATTTGACACGAATTTGATAATTGGCAATAATGGCAACGGCGATGTGGGGAACAAGGCACCGCTAGCAATTTCGCAACAGGGAAGGGAAATTTCAGAACGAGCCAGTGCCGCCAAGGGCGGTGGAGCCATCTCCATCTGTTCGTCAACAATTTCAGGGGCTGGATCTGCAATGGGGTTGTCTTCAAACTGTGATTCTTTTGTGCCATCGTCACCGGTCATTGACGGATCGAAGAGAAATGGAGATGAATCACTGGAGAATGGGGTTTTGGTCGGAACTGTGGTTGAAGTTGTGATGGGGAAGCCAAGTTTAAGCAGCTGACCTTCATCTTCCTGTTCCCCTGTGTAATCCTTGAACCCATCCATTCTGGTGAAACCAATTTCTGAAACCCTTGTTACATTGTGATTCTGGGTTGAGATTGGGGTTTTCTGGTTACAAATGGATGAACCCCTTTGCTGATGATGACCCCATCGAGCTCTGACCAAAGCTTTGATCTCATCTAAGTTTGTCACGAGTTGATCGAGCTTGGTTAGAGCTTCTGCGCTATATATTGTGATCTTCCGTGATAGTCGCTCCATCGCTTCAATTTCTGTTTGATCGTAAGTCTTATCCTCCATGAGTAAGTATCAGGTAGCACCATGTCGATGCTTTGATACCAATTGTGACGGGATTTGGATTTTAGGGATTAATCCGGTAAAACCCAATACTCACAAGCAGAGAAATCAATGGATTGAATGAATTCTGATGCTAAATGAGTAAACAGTTGCAGGGATAGTATTCAGAGTTTCAGAGAGAAGAAGAGTTGTTTTGCAAATGGTAATGTATCCATTTCATTGAGGCTACAGGCCCTAACAAACTTCCACTACTATTGCCACTTCAGCATGCCACTAAATACTGTAACAGCCGCATGTTCCTGGACCAACGGTCAATATCAGAAGCACATTTATCAACTTTGGCTACAACACAGTTGGATAAGTTGCTAACCCAACTATCATGGAAAATGTCACGCAAAGAACCTTCCAGGAGCCAGCTATTTTCAAACTTGAAATTCCTCCTCCTACCCGTTTGAATAGAGTCCGATAAGCAGAGAACAATTGGGAAATGGTCCGATATAGATGCTAAAGAATTACGCAGTATAGCATTAGGAAAAAGATCCAACCATTCCTCTGTAACAAGGGCTCTATCAATTTTTTCCTCAACGATAATCACCCCCTCTCTCCTCCTACTCCAAGTATGAGGATAGCCAACCAAAGGAAGATCAAATAAATAACAATCATGCACCACCTCTCTAAACCCGTTAAAAAGCCAATTTGGATGATCCACCCCACTTTCTTATCTGAAGCCTGAAACATATCATTGAAGTCTCCAATAATACACCAAGGCAAAGGAGACAGAAGCAAGATTACGAATAAGCTTCCAAGAATCCCTTCTTCTACTACTCTCTGGGAAACCATAAAAACCTGTTAATCTCCCGCTCAAATTCCTATCAACATCCGTAACCTCCAACTGCATCGCATGGTCATGCAAATTTTCCGTTTCTCTACGTCGTTTCTTCTAAATTATTATAATAATACTATTATATTATTATTATTATTATTATACTATACAAATTTGGTAAATTTAAATTTGACATTCACTATATAATTCAAATTTAAATAAAATTAAATTCAAACTTAGTTGGAAATTTTATAAATTTTTAAGAGAGAAGGAAATCAATAGTATGATAGATAAATATATTTTTAAAAAATGATTAAGTTGCACGAAAAAAGAGAAGAAACAAATCAAATAGATTTTTAAGATAGAATAAAAATAATTATTTGTTAGATAAATATATTTTACAAAAATTGTTAACTTGCACAAGGAAAGATGAGAAATAATTCAAATAGATTTTCAAGAGAAAAGAAAAAATAGCTTAAAAAATAATTATTTTCTAAAAATGGTTAACTTGAATGGAAAAAGAGAATAAATAAATCTAATAGATTTTGAAAGACAAGAAAAAATAATGTGATAGATAAATATATGTTCAAAAAATGGTTAACTTACATGGAGAGGTTGAATAGATCAAATTATAGATTTTTAAGAAAGAATAAAATAATAATAGGATACATAAATATAATTTCTAAAAATAATTCACTTACATGGGGATATGAAGAGAATTAAATCAAATAGAATTTCAAGAGAAAAGAAAAATTATGATAGATAAATATATATTCTAAAAATGGTTAACAACTTAACATGCACAGGAAAATATGAGAAATACATCAAATTGATTTACAAAACAAATATATGATAGATAAATATAATTTCTCAAAATTGTTAACTTGCATATAATCTAGAATCCGATGCAATTAAGCTTGAAAGGCATCGAAGGAAGTGGCTGTTCTAGGGGTTCCAAGTTTTTGGAAGTGAACATAAAAGAGTAGAAATAAAGCAAATGGATTTTCAAGAGATAAGAAAAAATATTATAGATAAATATATTTTCTAAAAATGGTTAACTTGCATGGGAAAAGATGAGAAATAAATCAAATAGATTTTTAAGAGAGAATTAAAAAATAATATGATTGATAAATATATTTTCTAAAAAATAGTTAACTTTCATGGGAAAGGATAAGAAATAAATCTAATAGATTTTCAAGAAAAAATAAAAAATAATATAATAGATAAACATATGTTCTAAAAATGTGTCACTTAAAGTGAACAAATAGAAGAAATAAATCAATTAAATTTTCAAGAGAAAAGAAGAAAGATAATATGATACATAATTATATTTTCTTAAAATGGTTAACTTGCATGAGAAAATATTATAAGTTAATCAAATAGATTTTGAAAAAAGAAGAAAAAATATGATACGTAAATATATTTTATAAAAACGGTAAACTTGCAAGGGATAAAGTTAAAATAAATCAAATAAATTTTTAAGAGAGAAGGTTTATAAATAAAATAGATTACCAAAAACCTTATAATTAAACTTATATGAAAATATATCTTTTATATTTTACGTAACAACGTTTTCAAATATTTCTCCATAATTAACCTTATAAATCAATAATTTTTGATACATTATTCCCTACAAAAAATTTTAAACTAAAAACGTACAATGAACATTTACATATTTTTGTATAAAATCCTGAAAAAATAACATATTCCCCGTGTATGGCACGAGTCCATACACTAATATAAAACAAAAGGATAATAGGCCAATGAATACAAAAGAAGGAGATGAGTTATCTTATTTGTACACCTGAATTCGGACACATGTATAAACACCTAGATTGACGTGAGTGTGGGTGGGATGAAGATGTATAATATTTTAAGATAGAATATATGTATAATATACAATTATGAGTGGGATATCATTTAGGTGTATAAATAAATAAATAATGTATATAACATATATATATATATATATATATATATATATATATATATATATTGTATATTAGAAGCATTAATCAACTTTTATCATCTCAAAATATGACTTAAATGACCAAAAACTATGTTTTCAACGTTATCTGTAGCTGGTAGCCTATCAGAAGGAGTTATATTTTTTGAACACATTTTGATGTCTCTTTTGCTTTTCCATGGTATTTTCGAAATGTGTATATATAAAAAAAAAAAGAGATAGAAATAAATATATATGATGTTATATATGATGTCTAAATTTTGTGTTCAAATAACACAACTCTATTAGAAGTTAGCTAATTAGCTTTGTGGTTTCCAGTTGTACGTAGCTATGAGAAGAACTTAGTTTTAGGGTGCGTTTGGATAAACAACTTAATTAAGAGCTTATCACATATATAAGACCTTATCGCATGAAAGCTTATGCCATAAGCACTTAAAGAAAGAAAAAGAAAGAAAGGGGCATGAGAGGATTCAAATAGTGTAAAACACGAAGAGGGTGTTTAGTGCGTAAGCTCTTATGATAATTCTATAAGCTTCTCCCGGTGACTTATGAAAATAAGTCAAAAATTCCTTATGGGATGACATAAGTTATTTTTATAAGCTCTGTCAAACACACTGCATAAGAGCTTATGTCATCATATAAGTCAAAAGAAGCTTAAATAAGCTCTTCCAAACACCACCTTAGAGTAAATTTTTTAGTCTGCAGTCCGTTGGTCAGCAACGTTTTTTAATTTTGAGTTAAATATATTTTTAGTCCTTACTTTTTTTAAAAGTTCGGTTTTAGTCCTCGTTTGGAAAACGTATTTTTTTATCCTCATTTTTTAAAATGTGTCAGAAATGGTCTCTATACCACATATTTTTAATCCCTCATCTTTTAAAACCACACGTTTTTAGTCCCTCATTTTTTACAAAAAAAAAAACGGCTTTAGTCCTTTTTTTTTTAAATGAAAGTGTGGTGTATAAACTATTTATGACACATTCAAAAAAAAGGGGATTAAGAAGATATATTTTCCAAACGAGCGAATAAAATAAAACTTTTATATAAAATGAGAGACTAAAAACATATTTAACCCTTTAAGTTTTATAGTCTATTTTATACTTTTACTCCTTCCTCTCCCTCACTCTCATTTCCCCTTACTCATATGAACCATCACCGCATCAAATTAGCGTTCGCCCGCCCAATGTCTCTGTCGTTCACCTCGTCGGTCGCTACATGTCTCTCTCTTGCTTCCCTCCATTACTCCTCCTCCTTTCAACTTTCAAAGTTTGGCTGCATCGATCTGTGCAAAATGAGATCTTTACGAAGGGTCTTCTATCATCTCTCATCTCTCTGGCCTCTCTCGATTGCTCTTCTTCCTCCTCCTTTCTAGTTTCTACTGTTTATTTTCCTCTTCACAAAAAAAAAAAGTTTTAGGAACCAAAGTGAAAAGGGTTGCTGTTGAGCACATATGTAACCGTCCCGTTCTTAAAAATCGAATCGTGTTCACCGGTTTATCCGATTTTAACCCGATTTTGACGGTTTTACCTCGGTTCTTTAGGATCACTTGTTTTTGTGAATGAACTGAATCGTAGACACAGCCAATTCCGGTCAACTTGAACCGACCAATCCGGTTTAATTTCATAACATTGGCTCAAGTCAGTATTAAAGTAATGAGAAATAGGAGTATCAGCAGCGAAGTGAGCACACATAAGGTAATGATACTCTTTGTTTAAATATGGGTGAGTCTCTTAAGGTTTATTGGTTTAATATCATGATTGTGAGAACGGGACAAAACAAATCAATTCAACCGCTGAACTAGTAAATCTGCCAGGTGACCGTTCCAAATAACCCTTAAAAATTGGATTTCTAAAAAATCAAAGGAGAACCCATCGATAAATGACCCTACTGTGTTTTGATTAATGACTAAACTTAAATGATTATCACTTTGATTCACTAACTACTTACCAAGCTAAGTGTTTTTATAAGAAATCAATGGAGCAAGGAAGTAGATACAAAGGATCAAAGGAGGAAAGCAAGGATCATGAAGGAAGGCTTGAAGATGAAGAACCATAAAGATGAATCTCAAAGAATCTCAAGCAAGGATTATTAGGATTGTTATGTAAAGGAAAACTTTAAGTTTTTCTCTTTGATTAAGCTCTCTAAAAACAATCAAAATGATTTTCACATATTAAAATGAACTTAAAATGAAAAAGGATTAATTGAAAGTTCTGTACATCTATGTGTACATCGATGTCCTTTCAGTTAATTAACTAACTTTTAATGAAAACCTATGTGTACATCAATGTATAAATGCTATACATCAATGTATACATCGATTGATTCTGGACTTACTTGATCAGTATACAAATCAGCTTTTGTAAATCGATTGCTACATCAATGTATAAGACCAAACAGAAGCCAAGACTTTTTGAAACACGCATACAATCGATTGGTACATTGATGCATATACAGAACAGAAGTAAAGTCTTTTTGAAATGATGAAACAATCGATTGATACATCGATGTATAATCCTAAACAGAGGCTAGGACTTTTGACAATGATCATACAATCGATTGATCAATCGATGCAAAGACTTCTGGGCTGATAATGCACATGTTCTTCAAGAACACAATCGATGTTCACATCCGTGTTTCACTCAAAATCAAGAATTTCCAAGAACACAATCGATTTGGCAATCGATGTACTCAGTTATAAAAATAGAAACCTTGTTTAATACATCGATTACACAATCGATTGACTAATAACTGAATTTTTCAAGAAAGTTTGTTTTGATCTTAACTGACTTGTAAAGCATGGCCAACAGATCTATTTTGGAATACAACTATATAATGGCATGGGCAAACACTTTCTGAACAACAATTTATTCTATATTGAGATTAAACATGAACTTCTTAGAGTGAGCTTTTCATTGAGAATAGTTGAGTTTTTCTGTTAGAACTTTAATTTGTAATATCTTATTTCTTAGAATCTGAATAAAATCTTTTCTTACTGCAAAAGAAAGATAAGAGAGAAGGTTCTCTCTTTGTTTAGATCAAGAGTAGAAGGAACTCTTGGTGGTTTGACAAGAGTAGAAGGGACTCATGGGAATTGCAAGATTGCTTTGTCTGAAAAGCTGTCAATTTGGTAGAAGGAACCTGAGAGTTGAAGCTTGTAAAGAATCTTGTAATTGATTTTGATTTAGTGGACGAAACTCACTGTGAAGTGGGGATTGGATGTAGGTTACCAAAGGAGGTAGTTGAACCAGGATAAAATCTCGGTTTGCATTTTCTCTCTATCCCTTAACTCTTTATTTGCTATATTGATGAATGTTTGTTTAAACAATTGTTAAGGAAATCTGAATAAGATAATCTGCGTGTTCATATCTGAAATCAATATCTTTGTTAATCTTTCTTGCTTCATTCAATCACTGTGTTAATCACTCTCGCAAAAGTTTCAGTTTTTGCAAAAAGGAGAAATAGTTGCAAATTGATATAGAGACAGACTATTGGACAACCGAAAACAAAAACTTGCAAACAAAAATTTAAAAGAAGTTATCTTTCTCAAGTTTTTCTGGATGGGTGGTAGATAGAGCGTTAGAGTGTTGTTTGAAGAAACCAATAAGAGAGTGAGGAATGATGTACTTTTATTATTATTGAATATATAATATATTATATCAAAATTAAAAATATATTTAAATTAGACCAGTTCGATCATGATTGAACCAGTTAATCGTGAATCAATGTCTTTACTGATTCAATGATTGGTTTGATTTTTAAAATATTGCTTAATATGAAAGGTAAGGTTCAAACCCTCGGGCTTAAGTGGCAGTAAGGACCTAATGGTTAATAGTTCCCCGACCAAAGATTTGTAGTTGATAAGTTGAACATGTAGATTGTCGAAGTGTATAAGCTACAATATATGATATTAGACCGTATGATCTGGGCGTGTCTAGCATGAGTCACCAAGATAGGTGCCTTACCAATGAGGCACATGTTATAACCGTACGACAAATTCATATTCTATTCAATGGTCCAGATTGATTCATTCCAAACAAAAGAAAAATTACCTATAACTGTTTGTTAAGGGTAATGTGGTTTAATGAATTACCCAGATAGTCCCTGGCATTTTAAATGGTAAAAGATGTTGCATATCCATTTCCTTTGCAGGCACTAGGTCTCGTAAGCGACAACCAAGGACTCAACCATGACTGTTTGACAGTCACCGGACGGCCGACTGCCATTGTAATGGTGGTTAATGGTTAGTTGTATCAATATTTAAAAAACTTTTCAAATTACTGAAGCATTGTTATCTGTTTGTGAAATGAAAACACTATTAACCCTAACGGGACAACCGTAAATGATAACCATATACAGTCAGAAAATGAACCAATGTGCGTTGGTCCAAGTGGAAGGGGCTTGGGTCCCTAAAGCATTAGGTCATGGGTTCGACCACCCGAATTCACGTGTATGGAAAAACACTATTGGGAGGGGTGTAACACCCCCCTTGGGCATTACTTTGTAAACACGTGCGGAAATAAATTAAAAGGATAATTTGCTGGTTTCTTTTGGAAAATAATTTATATAAATACATAAGCGTCTGAAATTGGGTATAAAAATTTGGCACGACTCCAAACCTAAGCCTTGGTCGGCAGACCGACTTACAATCCTAGCCTGACAAGCCTATTTAATTTAGAGATATACTTGAATAAAAGCTAGTATTTTTACAAAAATTTCGACAAAGTCTCCTCTGTAATTCAAACATCCCAGGTAAAATAACACCTGCTAAAATAGTTAAATTTTCATTCCAGAATTCCAGTTACACCAAATACAACCAGGCAGTAATATGCTAAAAATAGTTATATCAATTAGCTATACATGACCAAAAGGAAAAGCTTAAGCTTTCATTCAAAAGAGATGCTCTCCGAGCCATAAACATTCCATTTTAAACTAAAGGCTCTCTGAGACATACTCATACATACTATAAAAAATCTAAGTCTCAAACCCTAAGCTGGTCATTCTAAAAGTTATTCCTGAGGAAAACTCACGTGGTCATTCCACAATCAAATACTTCATCAAACAACCAGATCTAAGTCTCTGAGTGACTTAGGAAGACTCCTCTGCACCGTCTGTACTAAAGTACCCAGGGTACAATAGAGAACCAGAAGAAACCTGATATATCTGTAAGGGTGAGATACCGACAAATGGATATATCACACAACAACCATATACACGATACATACATCACTTCAGCACATTAACATTTAATTATTATACAGAGATAAAATGACAAGTGTCATATCAGTGGGTCTCATGCCCGAATTAATCAGTTTTACAAAGAGAATGCATGACACTTGAATCATCAGGCTCTAAACTTAATCTCATGAGATACCAACACCTTTTTATCATTAAGAAAGAAAGAGTTGATCAGGCTCATACGCCCCGTTTGGCAAGTTGTCTCCGTCACCTCATGCGCCCGGATCAACATCATTACGAATCCCTTATAACGACCATTCGGTTACGGATGTATACCTCATCGAATACGACATCTTAAGTGGGTATTCGGATAACTCAAGCACGTCTGCTAAGGGGAAATGCATATGAATAAAAGACTTTTCATTATCGATACTTTTCTTTGTGTTCACTCTTTTCCATTGTCAAAGCCCAAAGCTAACGACTATTCACAATTTTCATTACTTGAAAATCAATAATACAGGACACGCAGTCCGAGTGCTCAATCACAACACCTTAGACCGATGCCGCAGTCCGAGGTTGTGGTCATAGAAACAATTATAATTTTATCCATGTTTTATTTCAACATGATAAGGACTCCTAGCCCATAACAACGAAATTAGGACACACAGTTCTCAATTCCAAAATCAGGACTCCTAGCCCATAATATCACGATTGGGACCCTTGGTCCATAATTCTTGACACGGATCCCAGATCACGTGCATACAATTGAATACTAGAGGCGACGTCTCGCGAACTAGTATTCTCTTTCACATGTGCTTACTTTTTGCTCAGTGAAAATCAAACCAAAACAAAACCTCGGTCACTTATCCAAGTAACCGGAACGTTTCTAAATCATTTGGGAGAAAATCCTTTTCCTTTGCAAAATCTTTTCTAAAACATTTAGGAAATTCGTTTGCTTTTGAAATCCTTGATGGAATAAAGTCAAATATTTTCAAAGGGTATTTCCTTTATAAAACACCCCGTTTGAAAAGGTTTTCTCTCGTACCAAACTCTTGATCATAAAAAGGTAGTTTCCTTCAACTTAAAATCACTTCAACATTTTTCTAAAAACAAAGATCTTATTCTTCTGAAGTAAGCACTTTAAAAAAGGAACTTTTATAAGTGAACCCAAAACTTTCAAAGTTCTATTCAAGGCTTATTAAGGCTTTTAATCCTTATAGTCATTGGGCACAGACTCAAGTCCGACTTCTCAAACATCAATCAACAGTAATATGTTCACAACAATAATAATATTACAGTTATTGACAATTCATCACATATATATAATTCATAACACTTTAAAGCAAGAAATGTTCAACTTCAAGTAATAACCACAATAGTTCAAGTAAACAAGTTATTCAAGTATTGGCTCAATATCACAATAATATTCACAACACTTAATTACACACTTACACACATGCATATAGTTATTGAATATCCATAGGCAAACTCCCCTTACCTTTGAAGACAAGTAAATGATCCTCGTCTTAATGCTCACATTAGCTCCAAGAGTGTAATTATCTACTCCATCAAGCAAGCATAGCCGTCTCAAACGTCTCAGAGAGGGAATCCAACAACGCGCAACAACCAGAAATCAAGAAATCAATTACACATGATCAAACACACATTCTAATTTGATCTAAACACTTAATCTTATTACCAAACAAGGTCATTTTCAAAGAAAATCATGTTTGGAGTTTATGCTTCACAATAACCTTTGAGGAAACTTTGTTTTGATTAAAGGATCATGAAAATGAACTTAGGAATCATCAATTAAGAGTCCTAATTGCACTAAATCATAATTAATTTCACAAAAACAAAACCAAATTCAATTAAAGTCAAATTGTGGTTTAGGATTCCTAAATACAATTTGGGGAAAACTCATTTTATCGAAGGATAATAAAATTAGTTTAATAAAACACTAAATTATAGTCCCAATTGCATAAAAACATGGTTTAATTTCATATTACAACATGAAATCATGGAGCTAGGGTTAGGGTTTCAAAATTAGATTTGGGGATTTTCAATCTAGAAGAGATTAGAGGTAAACACTTACCCAAGATGAAGAGAAAGGAGGAGACAGAGGTTCTGAGATGTCCGGCGCGGCGGTAGGGACGGTGGCGCGTCTGAGGACGGCGGCGGAGCTCCATTTCATGTGACCACCCACAACCGAACGAAGAACAAGCCTTAGACAAGAAGAGAAAGCTCCATGAACGGCGAAGAACCTCCATGATCAACGGACAGAGAAGCTCTCCGCTGCGGAGGGTGGCGTTCCGTACGGCGGCCAACGTGTTCAGAACCGAGACAGTCATCTCCTCGAGCTAGCGAGCGGCAAGCTGCGGCCAGCGGGTTCCTAGGGGCGGCGCGCGTCCAAGCAGCAAGAAGGAAGGAGAAGAAATGGAGGTTGAGAGGGAGGAGGAAGAAGAAGAGAGAAATAAGGGAAAGAAGAAGATAAAGAAAGAAAGAAAGATTTTGGGGGGGGGGGGGGGGGGAGTTTACGGGTCTGGGGTGGGGGGGAGTTTACGGGTCTGACGAGGGAAAGGAGAGAGAATTTTAGTTTTTTAGTATTAGTGGGTATAAAATGAGTGATAAATGTTAAGCCTAAAAATAAACATGTTTTTATTTTTTGAATCTAAAAATAAAGATTGATAAATATATGATTTCGAAATTTAAATTAGAGTAAAGATTAATAGTTGAACTGATCAACTAAGAAAATACTCGGTCCAAAATTTAATCTCCGATTAATGTCAAACCAGTTTATTTTCAAATCTAAAATTAAATAGAATGAAAATATGAAAATGCTTTTCTCTTAATCACATTATTTAAAGCATTTTTCTGTACTGACAATAATAGTGACAATAACTTCAATTATTGTCTAGTAAGCGTGCATTCACTGAAATAAGTCATTGATAACGCACACAATAAAATAATTTGAAGAGAGTAATTTAATTACTCAAACTAAATCACGTAACAAAATAAACATAAACATCCAAATAAAATAATTAATCATATGTGTAAAAACTAGGGTGTTACAAGGGGTACCCGCTTAGGTGCCTCCGTACCCCAAGAGATTAGTCTGTCACCCATCGGATGAGAAGATGCTCTAGGAAACCCAAAAAACAGTATGAAAATGGGCAAAGAGAGACGATTTAAAAAAATTAATACTCCCTCCGGACCTAATTATAATAAAAAAAACCTAACTTCACACTTATTAAGGAAGTTAGTTAATTTAGTTTAATTGTCTTGATTTATGTAAAAAAAAAAAGAGCTACAATTACTAAACTACCCTTTAATTGTCTTGGGAATGTGTAATGATCTTGGAAAATTAAAAGATGAATTGGTTGGATTGGTTGATTGTTTTGACTTTTGGAACACTGACATTAAATATAATTAAATTGGTTGCCTTTTGCTTATATTTGAGTCCACAAAATATAGCTACTTTTTTGCTTATATTTGAGTTCGGAGGGAGTATAAACTAGAGAAGAAAATATGCCTTGCCAAATGTGAATCCAATGTGCTGTGGTATACTCCATCTTATCAATTAGGTAAAGACGGATCCAGATTCTTTCCTGCCAAGGCCTCTCCAGCACCTCTCCAGCCAAGTGATCTGGACCGTCCATCCAGATCGGACGGTCCAGATAAATCAACTTCTTACAAAATATAAAATTTAAAAATTTTAAAAACTCAAATGTCTCTTTCCTCCCATCGTCAATTTGACCAAACCCATGTCCTGGTGTGTTCCCTCACACAGCCTGCAACCTGATGTCGCCGTCATTGACGGTATGTCGCCTTCAATCCATTCACGGCCAGCCACCGCACGCCACTCTCCCTTTCTCGGCTCCCGTTCTATCTCCCTTCCGTCGTCGCTCTCCCTTCTCCGCCATGGTTCAGCCTCGTTGCCATTGTGGTTCAATTGGTATACAATGAATTACTATAGTTGATTTAAGACTTAGGATGCACAATGATATATGCACAGTTTTTATTGTCCGATTATAGCTGGTTCTACCATATTTTCAACTCAATAACACTATGGTTCCACCAAAGCGTGACCATATCAAAGATTTATGTTGCTTGTAGCCCATAAACCTCAATGGCTTATCCCATTTCCTTGGCCAAATCCCACATATGAATCCCCTGGCTGTTTAGATTGACAATGAAGAACTAATCTCCTGAAACTAAAAGTGATACTATTAGATAGTTCAAGAACATTATCTATCTCTCTTGTGTTACATGTACCTATTTCGAAATCCAACAACTTCAAAACTTCTATATTCCCAAAATCATTAGCAGAAGAAAATTGCAATCAAAAGGGAGGAGAAATGTTGAACCTAAAGTGCAATCAACAAAAACCCAAACTTCTACTTTTGATTTTGAACACACCCAATAAGTGTTTGAAGAAGAAATGAAATTGCATAACAGAGAGGGGAAAGGGGTAAACTTGAATAGTGCTGCGGTGGCTCTCTCTGTTTCGCCGTGAATGAAGCGTGTGGTGGAGGCGGTGCGTGATGTGGCGGCATCAGAGCGTGATGAGTTGCTTTCTTTGTAGTGATGACATGATGGATAAGGGAGGGATACAAGGTGACGTGGCGGTGATGACTTGCAGTCGTTGATGACGGCGGAAAGGCGGCGGTGCCGTTAACGGGGTCGGAGAGGCGGAGACGTGAGGGTTTTGAGCAACATCATTAATTTTTTATGTTTAAAAATGATGATTTAATCCGGGCCGTCTGATTAAATGAATGACTCAGATGTTTGCTGCGTAGTGGTCGGAGACACTCTCTGCTGGAGAGAATCCGAATTCAGTAAAGAAGGATATTTGTTTCATTATTAAAATAGAAAGTCTATGTACCAAAAAATATGGATATTTTTTTATCCACCAAAAAAATAGAAAGTTTATCATCAGTCGGGGCTGCATCTAAGGTGAGGTATTTGGAAAGTGTCTCACCATGAGGCACTAAAATTTCCAGGTTTACCAGTTTTTTTTAAAATTCTTTTATTTTTCAAATTACAATTTTATCCATTTCATCTTCACCCTCTCTCTTCCACCACCACCTCCATTTTGTAGATTCCGGTCTCCCCACCTCCACCCCTCCGACCCAGATCCAACCATTGTCCGTCCAACATACTCACACTCCGGCGAATCCACGGCCACCACCATCCAGAGCCGCCGCTACACGATCTGAACAGTTTCTCAAAAACCTTCCAGCCATGCTCATCCCACCACTCTCACCTCCACGCAGCAAGCACCGCCATACCATAGAGAACACGACAATTGTAGAGGTTGGTGAAGGGGCTCGTTAGCAGCAAAGTGTGCGACAGAGGGAGATATGGTCTTGGGTGGAGTGCACGGTGGACCACGGTTGATCATGAGTTGCTGTGCACAGTGGAGTTCCGGTGACAAGATACGGTGACGAGATACGCGAACGAGATCAATTGAAATTTTGTGTTTAGGGTTTGAGGACGCAAACGAGATTGAACCCTAATTCCAAAATTTGAAGTTCCAGTTGCTGTGTATGACTATGGGGAAGAAGAATAAGATAGAGATGGGGAAGGTGCTGTGGAGGTGGTGCTGCGGCGAGGTGGCCGGATCTGGTCGTGTCGTGGTCGAATCTGTAGGAAGGATGGTTTGGTGGTGGTGGTGCCACCATCGAGCTTTATTCTCCCATCGCTACAAACCTTCTCGCCCAACTCATTTCTTTTTTCTTCTTTTTAAGTTTTTTTATATTTATTTTTGATTCATAGTAAATTTCTTTCCTTACCCAAAATGTTTGAGTGTTGTGGTTGCTGGTTGGATGATGTTCATTTTTGTTAATCAATCAAGAAAAGTTTTGATCTTTGATGGTGAGAGTGTGTTCATGATTCCCAGTTTCCAGATTCAGGTGAATGTGGTGGATGGGGGTGAGGGATAAATTTGTAATTCTATTTTTTGTTACCTGAAAAATAAGTAGCAGGTGTTTTTTTTTTAAAAAAAATAGAAAATCTGAACCATTCATTATAATAATAATATATCCAATGGCTTAAAAGTAATGCCTCACCATGAGGCACTCGGTGTCCTACCTCATTTTAGGCGCAGCCATCGGTGGGGGTTGTCAAAGATAAGGCGAGATCGGAAAAAGTACAAGGTCATGTGTTAATTTTTTTTTTCAATGAGGTTGAACATTTCAATTCAGTAAAAATAAAAGTAAAGTGATAAAAAAAAATATTGTATTTGCAATGGACCATTGTATATTACTAATAGATTTGTTTCAGTCACGTGAAGAATCCTATTTTTTGAGTTTGCGGGAGGTTAAAGTCACCAGCGATGGAAGTGGAGGCTGAGATGATAGTGAATGACTAGAAATTGTGTCTAGATTTTGAGGTTGGATATGAGGTTTGCTAAACTAACACACTTTTTTGTACACCGTATTTGACACTTCTACAGTGTATACATATTGTGAGTCGTTGGATCTATTGATCGTCCTGATCTATCCATTCATTTAATTTTTCAATTATTATTTTTATCAAGTCTATTTTTCTTTCGTATTCATTACAATCACAGTACTCACAATGATATTCCATATGTTTATTACATGTATCGGCTGCTTCATCTTTTAATTCTTGTACTAAGTCTTTTAATCTATTTTGATTTGTTAAATCTATCATACTTAGATAGTGAACAAATTTTTCTATATATAGAGTACTCATTATTAATTGGCTAGAACTTAGCTCTGATACCAAATCGGTAACACTCTATCTTTTCCCAGGTAGTGGTAGTATTTAGACATAATCTGGATGATTATTTTCATGCATAATTTGGGTTACTAATAATTCATACCCATAGTCCATTATAGATTCATCTATTTATATTATATCTTTGATTAATTGATCTCGTTCTTCTTCACAAAATGTCAATTGTATTCTTTGCACTATTTGTTTTAAATAGAGTTTTTCTTGCCAGTGTTGGTGTTTTATTTTGTTAATTATTATTTGCTTGCAGTCTTTGGGTATTTTCATCACCAAAATACTTAATATTTCTTGATCCATTAATCATCTAATAAATCCCAGTCTTCATATATATCAGATAGTGATAGTCTATCATATTCAAAAGATAATCTTATTTCTTCCATATAGTTCCATTCTATATCTAACGAAATAATTGCAAGATAATAATCTTCTTGTCTAACTTGAGTCTTTATTTTTTCAATTATTAGTTGTCTACAATCAATAGGTAAATCCATTACTAGTACACTCATAATTTCATTTTCTGTTTGAATGTCAAACTCAGAATATATTTCCATTTTAATTAGTATCTTCAAAAATTGGCACTGTTATTTTAAAATAACTAGTTGATAATTGATCTGATTTTTTCGAAATCATTTCTTTTATTTTTTCTATTTTTTCTATTATTTGTTTTTTGTGTTCTTCTCTTTTGTTTCTTATATTATTTAGTTCTTTTTCCTTTTCTATAATATATCTTTCCATTTGTTTTTGATTTTTATCTTTTTTATCTTTTTTAAGATGATTATCATAGATATTCATAAAATCATTTATGTTCTTTTTATCTTGATTTATTTTATTATAAGATTTTTCATAAATATTTCTTAATTCTTTTCCTTTGTTCATATTCTATTTCTCAAATATTGGGCTAGATCTCTTACTTGGTTTGATAATTTATTTATATTTTCGTCTTTATTTTCTTCTGTTTCTAGGAAAGTAATTGGTTTAGGGGTCTGCCTAAAACTTAGTGATCTTGGATTTCTTATAGAAATTCCTAATTCCGTTAAGTCATTTCTTTTAGGATAATAAATCTTTCCTATTTCTTCAAATAGTCTTGGTATATCTATTCTATCATTATTTCTAAAAGTAATACTATGATGTGAATTTGTTAGTGCATAGTTGACACAATAAGTAATTGAGAAAATTTTGTCTCCGGGTCTCATTAGATTATTTCTTAAAAATCTATGTTCCATAGTTAGTGATTGATCTAATCTTTGGGTATCTAATGGTATTCCAATGTTTGGGTGAATTTCAAATTTTAGCTTGACATAGGCTAAATTTCCTTCGATTACTCCTAATATTTTATCTTTAGGATCTGTTATTCTATCATCTTTTAGAACTAGTTCTATTGGTGAATCTATTCCTTCTTGGAAAGTTGCTTTAATTAGAACTTGTATAGCTCCTATATGAATATAACCAATCTTTTTTCTGTGTGCCTCTTTCTTTAGGTTTCGTTTTAGATCTATTAATTTCTTTTTATTCAGTAATTGAATACAAGTGTTACCTTGTGTTTCAGATATGTCTATTGGGGTTTCATTAATTATTTTTCCATAATATATTATATTTTATTTTTGATTAAAACGTTTCATTATTCCTCCTAATTTTTTCATATTTGCATCTTTAGATAAATTCAAGTCCTCCTTCTGAATCTTTTGAAATAATTTCGGATCTATTAAGATACTTCCTTCATAGTTTCCGTCTTCTTCAGTAATTTGTAAATGTTCTACATCAGTATTAATTATTTCCTTTTCTATTTCAGACATGATTGATTTCTAGTATAAATCAAATGAAATAAAATAGATAATGAGTCATACCTGATCTGGGTTTTTCAAAGTGATTCTGGGTTCTTTGGTCCACCGCAGCTTCCGTCTATTTCAAGTTGGAATTTCAACGAGTAGTTGGAAGAAGTGAAAGTAAAGTAGTAATGAAGTAGAGGAATATGTGAAAGTAATGTTTGTTTATTTATAAACAGTAGCGAAGTACATAGAACTGGGTGATTCCACACTCAAGGAATCGCTAAGCATAGCTTAGAACTTCTCAGAGAGAAGAGAGAGATTGAAATTTTCTTTTTCAGATACTCTGCCTTCATTAGCCTCCGAGGGCTTATTTATACAATCAGAAGGGCATAGTAATTTACAAAAAAGTCCCTGAACTATTACAATCAATCAGACATTTTAATAATTCATGATGACGTCATTGCCTACGTCATCCTTCCAATAATGCTTGATGACGTCAGTGCTTACGTCATTCTTCAATAATGGCTTCGTCTGAATCCTTATCGTCTTGCCGACAGTCTTTTTGCTTTGCGCATCTTTCACATGCGTGATTGCCATTCTCCTTAATCATTGAGCACAACAAGTCGAGGACAGCTGGTTGGTAATTCATTGAAAGTCCTTGTAACGTGTAGAATGGTAATTCAAAGTTCGTCAGTAGTGCTAGGTCCCTTTCTCTAATCAATTTTCCACTAGTCTTGCTGAGTAGCAAAGTATGTGGACCTTTGTACATGGCTTTTATGAAAGAGTCTTTACCAATTATTTGACATTGAGTAAAGATACTTGCCAGTTGATTTGCTAGGATTGTGACAATCTTTTCTTCGCTGTATTCTTCTCCAGTAGGTTCATCTCGCATGGAGAAACTATTGTTACTTACTCCAATGAAAATTAAATTCTTTGTGGGTTGTTTAGTGAAAAAGTCTGGGTAGGTCGAATAGAACTTCAAAAAAATAGTTCTATCCCTTGCGACATTCTTTTGATAGTTCTGGATGGCTTCCTTCAAATTATATGGAAATAATTTGATTTCTTCCAAGTCTTGACTGAGGTAGAGACATTCAATAAGTTCAAACTGGAACATATTAAATGTAAGAATCGATGTTGCTCCGGGAGTAATTACGGCCTTAACTCCGAAAATATTTCGGTTGACCATGTAAAAACAATTAATCTTTTCCTTTTCGGACCAGTGGGTCAGTCTTTTTAAGTTTTCAAAAAAAATTTGTTTGGAAAATTGAACTTGAAGTTCATGATCTTTTCTTGAAGGGATTTGGTAGTCATCAATGGAAGAAGGAATTCTTCCTAGTATTCTTAATGAAGTTTTTTGAACTGGTGGAGTCTTTATGGTTTCAGAGAAAGTCCTTGGGCCAAGATAAATTCCTTTGTCCTTGTCTTGTTCTTTCTGGTAGTCGATCAAAGCCTTTTCTGCTTCTTCTTTGGTACGAAATCCTTTGTGATGGACTCTTGAGATTCCTATGCAGTGAGGGGCTGCTTTGTGCCATTCATTGTAAACACCGGGGTGCGGTCCATTAAAAATGGTGTACCATTTTTCATTAGTGCTTTCCTGTACCTGTTGTTTTATGTTTTTCATAGGGTCTTCTTTGATAGGCATTCTTTGTAGTTGAAACTTTAGTACTTCAATATTTGTTCTGATCAAGTCAAGCTCCATTATCTTCTGCTTCTCGAGCATTTCTTGATATTGAATCTGCTTCATTATATCTTCAGTTGTTGATTGCTCCATTCTCTTGATAAAATATCTGCAAGAACATTTTTATCTCCCTTAATGTGAGAGATTGAGTAATTGTATTCGGAAAGTTTCATTTGCCATCTAATCAATCGTCCTTGTTTGTAAGTTCCTTTATGATTTAAGTTCTTAAAACCTGCAACATAAGTTGAATCGGTTCGGACAATAAAGTCCTTATCCAGTATATAAATCCGATGTTTTTCCAACATACGGATCAAAGCCAATGTCTCTTTTTCATGAGTGGGATAATTAATCTCACTGTCTGAAAAAGTTCCTGACATATATCGGCACAGTAATTCATTTTTGTATCCAGGGGGTTTTGCTTTCATAACACCTCCCCAGCAGTCATTTGAGGCATTAGTCTCAATAATTATTATATCGTCATCCGATGGATGATATAGCTCAGGAAGATCCCGGCATAAGTCTTTCATTTTTATAATCAGTCTATCATCCTCATCACCCAGTCCGAGAGGACATCCTTCTTTAGTTTTTGTTGAAGGATTCTTCTTTCTGCTGCAAGATTTTTGATAAAACCTTCATTTGAAATATATGTTAGTAGTCCAAGAAATCTTTGTAAATCCTTTTTATCTTTTAATGTTGTTGGAAAATTTTGAAGTTTCTCTAGTACATGTCGTTGCATTATTATTTTCCCTTTTTCGATTTCTAATCCTAAATAATTAATTCTATTCTGGGCTAGGACAGCTTTTTTCTTGCTTAAGACTATTCCATATTCATAACATTTATTAAGAACGAATTCTATCTTTTTAAAGTGATCATCTAATCCTTTGTTTGAAAAGATTAGTATGTCATCAATATAAATAAGACAAAAGTCTTTAAATTCTTTAAGAATTGAATCTATTCTCCGCTGGAAGATTCCAGGTGATTGCTTTAATCCCATTGGGAGTACATTCCATTCATATTGACCTTGAGGACAACTGAATGCTGTTAGTGCCTTAGATTCTTCAGTCAATCTAATTTGGTAAAAACCTGATTTACAATCAAAGGTGCTAAACCAATCCATGTTTCTAATCCTTTCAATAATTAAATCTTTTCTAGGAATAAAATAGGCATCTCCTTCCATGGCATCGTTAATTTGTTTGTAATTAATTACCATCCTTCGTTTACCTCTTTTTATTTCATTATGATTTTCTATATAAAAAGCTGGTGCTGAGTGTTTACTTTTTGATGGTTTAATTAGTCCTTTTTTACACATTTCATCAATGTCTTTTTCAAATTCATCTCTATCTTGTTTTGTGTAAATCATTGGCTTACATTTTACCTCTTTTGTGGGGTCTTTTAATTTTAATTCAACTAATTCAGTGTTTTTGTTAATTCTTGGGTCTAAAGGGTTTTCACTACAAACCTTTTCTAACAATTCGTCGATATGAGCTGGTATTATTCTATTTGGTTCTAAATTTACTAATATATGGCAAATTTTTGTGCAAATTAAGCTAATAATCTCACCACGTTTCAGCTGTTGAAACTTTGATGAATAAGTACATGTAGAAGTATGGATAATTGGTATTTTGATAATCTCTCGTTTTTGTTTTTGATAAATATATGGAGTTCTCAAAGTAATTTATGTTAAATATTGACAAAATGGTTGATATAATCGTAGGAAATTATTTCCAATAATAATATCTATTCCTGTTTCTTGTTTATATATTGTTGGTATTATAAATATTTTCTCTTGTATTATTAAAGTAATTCTTTTTGCTATCCAATATAAAGAGTGTATTGATCCATCAGCAATTTGTATTTTTAATGGTTTTTCCATTCTTTCCCAATTATCAAGCAGTGCTTCTGTTGCAAGGCAAAGACTTGCTCCAGTATCTATATAGGCTTCTGTTACATTTTTACTTTTTTCTATTAATATTTTTATATAGGTACTATTCGAATTCTCTTTTTTCTGAAGATAATTCATCTTCTGTATATTCGTAGATACTTATTTCTGAATTACTTAATTCTTCTTCTAACGGTTCAAGTTTATATATCTGGAAAACTTGTTTTATTATTTTTGATTTTTCCTTAAAATCTTTTTCTTTCCTTCGAGGGCATTCATTAGCATAATGTCCTTCAACATTACATATCCAACATACTTATTTTTTCTTTCCCTTTGGGCAGTATTTTCTTGGTGTTGATTTCTTTCTTCTGAAATATTTCTTTTTATTATTTTTATAATAATTTTTCTTTTTAGAATAAGTCTTTCGTAGGTTTGGCCTTTTGTAATATTTTTTCTTTCTTTTTATTATTTTATCACAACCATATTTTCCTGGTTTTTCTATTTCTGGAATGTCACAACAAATGACAGTACTTCCTCTATTCAATTGTCTAATTGTTTCCCTATTCAAACATTGCTCCTTTAATTCTTGGTATAAGAGTTTAATAACTCCTCCTAAAGTATTTGCCGTTTCTTCGGGTTTTGATTCCCAAAGTTTATTAATTTTTGAATTTAATGGATAAGGTAATTTATCTATAAAGATATATTTATATATTTCTTTAGTTTCTTCATCTAGTTGATAATAGTATTTTTGATATTCACAGATAAAACTTTCTATTTGACATATATCACATATTTGCATTCTATTAAGATGTGACTTGGCATTTTCAATTAGAGTTTTATTTGTTTTTTCTCTTTGTTCCATTAAATTATATCCTAAAAATTCTTGGTATATTAGAGTCATTATTAATTTAACATAGTCTGCACTATTATCTACCATTCTTCCGAAGTTAACCCATTCTGCATCCTTAATTCCTATTAGAAATTTTTGCACATTCCCTGTTGTTTTGAATGTCACAAAATTTTTGGTTTCTATAAAGTTTAGCTGTTTGAATCTTTCGTCAGTTAGGATCATTAGGATTATTTCATTCGTCTATCTTAATAATACATCTTCTTTATTTCTAATACAGTCAAGGTCAAGTATATTTCCAGTATTATGGTATCGAGGTTTAAATTCTTCTTGAACTTTTGTCCATTTATTATTATTTTTCCTTGCATATCCTTTATTATACATAGCTTCTGTTTCATATTTATCCCAAGCTCCTTCAGGTGTATATTTATATTCTTCCCATTTTCTTTTAGGGCTTTTTCCGCTATATTCTCCTCTTTTCATTTTTATATGGTTTTCTTCAGATTCTGAAGATGAGCTATAATTTAGAATTATTTCTTCATTTTCCTTATTTTCTGTATTAATTTTTGCATTTCTGTGTATTTGATTATTTTCCTCTTCAACTATTTTTAGTTGTTCTAATAGTTACTGTATTTCTTCTATATCATTTGATTTTCTTAATGTTTCCATGTATTCTTCTTTTATCCCCTCCATGAGGATACAGGTGTAGGTATCCATGAAGATTCTTGTTCTGGCTCTTGTTTAATTATTATTCCTTTTAATTTTCTGGATTCTAGAATTTCTTCTAGTTCAATTTTTGTTATACATCTATTATTTTCTTCATATTCTAATAGGTTTTCTAGTTGTTCCAAAATAATTTTTATTCTAATAATGTCCTCATTTTCTATCTCTTTTCCTTTATTAATATTATTTAAGGTTTCTCTAATATTTTCTATTCCATTTTTTCTTTTTTGTATTTTATTGCAAGTGTAATTTGCAATTTTTTCTGTATTTTCAACTAATTGAATAATATTTTTATCAAGTTCTTTCATGATTCCTTCAAGTTCTTTGAACCCTGCTTCTATTTCTTCAGATAATCCCATTATCCTATACAATTTTCTAATTCTTGCTTTAATTTTCTTATTCTTTTTCTGACCAATTCTTGGTGGAAAATAATACATTCATTTTGTTCTAATGTTTCTAGTATGTTTAAGTATTTTCTTAACTCGTAAATGTCTTGTTTTAATGTTAAAATTCTATTCATGATTAAACTAATATTTTTTAATAGTACTATACTTGATACGATGTCATCGTAGGTGTTTAAAATTCCGTGTTCATTTAGCATTAGCGCTATGAAAAATGGTGAAGTAGAAAAGCGAGCTTAAAGGATTCGTGGAGAACCCGGCCCTTGATCCAAGTGGTAAGAAATTTGAGTATTTTAAGCAAATGATCAGGGGTTTGAATCTTGACAAGGTGTATGGAGAAAACCTGATTAGGAGGGAAGAATCACCTTGTGTGCTCAACAGGTTCCTCGACGGAGATTAATCACTACTAACGATGATGGATACTTTATACCTATATATATTTAAAAAAAAAGGAAAAAAAAGAGTAATGCGTACCACAGTTGCCTACTAAAATAGGGTCATTGACTTAGTGTCACCATTTTCAGCTTTAGTATACACAAGTTATGTAACATATAAGATTCTCTTGTGACTTCAGATTATTTATTTGTAGGGTCTCTAAATACTAGAAAATATTTAAATTTATAAATAAATACGACAAATACTGCTATTGAATTCGTCAAAAAAAAAAAAAACTACTATTTTTTTAAGGCAAAAAAAAAATACTATTATTGAAAGTACATAAAAAGCTATAATAACCTTCTATTTTGTTTTATATTTTAAAAAAATTGCATGATTTTCTCAATTACAAAATTTTAATGATTCAAATAGAACCTACCCAAGTCTTTTAAATTCTTAAAAATTGTTGTGGTCTCATTCTCATGAACATATTTCCATTACTGCGTCAATTGCAGATTTTTTTATTTTTGTCTCATAAGAATTTAAACATTTTAAGTAAAAAATATGGGTACGGTTATCCTAAATTTCAAAGAAATAGAAAATTAAAAGAATTAATTTGTTTCAAATGCATATATTGTTTATGGAATGATATTAAAAATTCAATTGTTCTTGCTTTGAGTAAAGAATCTGTTGAAAATTAAAAAAATTTGACTTCAAACCAACAACTTTTTAAAAAAGATTACATGGATTTGTTATCTATACCTATATCATTTAAAAAAAAAAAAAAGTAATGCGTACCACAGTTGCCTACTAAAATAGGGTCTTTGACTTAGTGTCACCATTTTTAGCTTTAGTATTCACAAGTTATGTAACATATAAGATTCTCTTGTGACTTCAGAATATTTATTTGTAGGGTCTCTAAATACTAGAAAATATTTAAATTTATAAATAAATACGACAAATACTACTATTGAATTCGTCAAAAAAAAAAATACTACTATTTTTTTTAAGGTAAAAAAAAAATACTATTATTGAAAGTACATAAAAAGCTATAATAACCTTCTATTTTGTTTTATATTTTAAAAAAATTGCATGATTTTCTCAATTACAAAATTTTAATGATTCAAATAGAACCTACCCAAGTCTTTTAAATTCTTAAAAATTGTTGTGGCCTCATTCTCATGAACATATTTCCATTACTGCGTCAATTGCAGATTTTTTTTATTTTTGTCTCATAAGAATTTAAACATTTTAAGTAAAAAATATGGGTACGATTATCCTAAATTTCAAAGAAATAGAAAATTAAAAGAATTAATTTGTTTCAAATGCATATATTGTTTATGGAATGATATTAAAAATTCAATTGTTCTTGCTTTGAGTAAAGAAGCTGTTGAAAATTAATAAAATTTGACTTCAAACCAACAATATTTTTAAAAAGATTACATGGATTTGTTATCTAATAATTTTGCATCATAAATTTTTTGAAAAATAAAAAATACATAATATTGAATAAGAAAGAAAAAATAGAAATACTTTGGGCCACCAAATGTGTGGAGATGCCCATTTTCAGAATTTGCCTCAACTTCTCTACCATAAACAAAACTATTTTAATATGCAGAAGAAATTATAACTTTTGTATTTTGGGAAACATAATGCAAAGGTATACACTTTTATAGAAAGAATGAATTGTAACACCCCGATTTTCACTGCTTTCTAGTGTCGGTAATTAATATATAAAAATATATTTTTATCCGAGACCTAGAAAATTATTTTGGGTGAAATACTGTTATTTTCCCGTCATGTTTTATATCTTAGGGTTACGATGAAATTTTGGGTTCAAAATTCAGACGGAACCCGATCTGCGTTTTCACTGACAGTAAAAGTTTACTGCTCAGAAGACCTAATTTTGAGTCGTGAACGAGATGAAAAAGGTTTTTATCGTATTTACTACGATATTGGAATTTTTGAAAATTTTGGTAAAAAAATTAAAATATTATATTTGTTGCGGGCATATAAGTCGAGATGTCTCTAGGAAAAGCTTGCGCCAGATGAATCGAGGAGTCGGCAACGTAGCAGAGATGATGGATTTGACCGATTTGTCGAGTATTTATGACGAGCTTATCCGAGTCATAATGGCCATAATGACACATTTATGACAAAGTGAAATTTTCCTATGAAATGACCATTTTGCCCTTGTCTTTATATGACAATTGCAAGCAAATGCCATTGGAAAAGTTGACTAAAGCTTGCCCAAACCCCACGGCTCCAATGCCTTCTTCATTAAGTTTGGTTTTTTCTTCATTTAAATAGGTTGTCTTCTTCATTAAGCCATTTTTCCATTTTCATGTTCTTTTTCTCCAAAGAGTTCATAATTCGTCAGATTTTGATTGGCAATTATGACCAGTTTCTATTTTGAATCTCGAAAAACTTTCAACATGAAAGTTGTTCATATTTCTCTCTTCTTTCCAACTACATAAAGATCATCCAAAACGGACAAGTATGTTGAGAGATCTACTCAAAATACTAAAACTGTTCTAAACCCTAACTATGTTCATCTTCTCCCTTAAGTTTCTTAAGAACTCCATCAGAAAACCTTGAAGAACATCATCCAAACTTTGTTTTCTTGGATCATCAAGAGGTAATAACTTATTCTCTTGTCATTTAAATCATTTCTTTTCATCACTTTTGTAGATTCATGACTTAGATCAACATGTTCTTCATTTGTTCAAAGTTCATGGAACTAGATTCAAAAATTCATAACTAATTATAGAAAAATCCTTTTGACATGAAACCAATTGCTATGATCTTATAATCATCTCTATTTTCATCATCTAGAAGCACAAGATCATGAGAAATTTATTTCCCTAAAATCTGGACTGGGCCGAACCTAGGTTAAAGTTGTGTTCTTAGGTTTTGTTTCAATTTCATGCCTTGATTCACGATTATAACTTGATAGTTCTTGTATTCAAGTATATAGAAGATCAAAAAAATCAAACTTTAACCTATTGATCTCATCAAAACCGAAACCCTAGGTATGAGCACTTGTTGGTTTTATGATTCAAAAGTTGTTTGTAACACTTGAATCTAACTCTAGGTTTTGTATGTTGATTAAATCCAAGAGTTTAGAAATTTTAGAGATTTCTAACCCCAAACTCAGCCCTTGGCCGAAACCCTAGTTCTTAGAACTAGATGAGTTTTAGTTCATGTTCTTGGTTCATAATCTTGGGTTAAGTGCTTAATCATGTTTAAGTTACTTATGGATCATTAATCCATAAGTTAATCAAATTTTAAGTTTCCTAACCTAGAAAATTGTGTGAAGCCGAACCCTAACCTCCATGATCCAAGTGTATTATTGTTTGATTTGATTTATTTTGGTTGCAATTCGTTTGAAGGAAACAACTGAGTTAACCAATTTACGCTGACAGAGAGAAAAATCGGATCGGGATCAGGAGATTAACAGGAACGGTTAGTTCAATCTTCAAGAGGTAAGGGGAGCTTACCTGAGGGATTTTTCTCTATAACTATTTGTGTGTAGTGTGATTTATATGATTTATATGTGGTTGTGGTTATTTGTTTATGTGGCTTACGTTGTGTTGTTTATCTGTGTATCGATGATTTATCTGCTTTTAAATTTTTTTTAATTATCTGCAGTAGTATGTTATGTTTCTATGATGCATGATCTGCCTGGTGATATAATTATGGTGATGTTATTGAATGATGTTGTTGAATGTTGTTTGAGAGGCCTGACAGTGGTCAGTGCACAACCGATTAATCAGATAAAAGATTTAATAAGCTGTGAAAATTATATTCAACGTTTTATGGGGAATGTTGGAATATAATAGTGGTGGAAAATATTATTTTGAAAAATAATGAGTTTTTGAGAAATACTATTATTTTAAGGATTTATTAGTGTAAAAGAAATTTATGAGTCACGGTGAGAACGTAACCGTGAAATTTTTTTTGTACTGCTAATTTTTACGCAAGAAATTCCTAAATATTATAAAAAGTTATTTTGTGAAATTAATATTCAAAAATACTTTATAAAAATAAATATAATAAAATAATAATATAAAATAAAAAGTCAAAGTTTGACTTTAAAAATATTTTCTTGGAAAATGATAAACGATGGCAAGTTTTGAAATTATTTACGGTGAAAGTTTAAAAATAGCAGTACTTGTTTTGAGAAGATGTTTAATCTGAATTAGTTTAATTTTTATAGTTGAAGTTTCGGTAAAAGAGTTTTTGATGATTGAACGTTTTATAAACGAATTTCAAGTAGAAAAGATTTTCTGTAAATGAGTTTACTAAATGACGTATTTCCGGTAACTTGGATAAGTTGCAGAGATCTTATTTTGGATTTGTTTTCATAGACGAAAAACGACGTAAACGAAGATATAGAACTTAGTAACCGAGATGTCGGGGTACTAGTGTTCTTATGACGTTACCCTATTTTGGATTTGTCTTTCACAGACCAAAAACGATGTAAAACGACGATATAGAACTTAGTAACCGAGACGTCGGGGTACTAGTGTTCTTATGATGTTATAGACTTGGTGTCTAGTAGGTAGACTGTGTGTCTACTTCACGACGTAATAAACGACGGTAAAAGATTTATGATGTTTTCTATCACCATGAACCTAAGACTGATTGTAAGGTTTAGGGTTTCGTGACTAAGCACTCGGACTGCGTGTCCTGTGTTGTTAATGAAAGACTTTAAGACATTGAAAACTACGTTGGTCGTAAGCTTTTGAGCTTTGGCAAAGGAAAGATTACACACGAAGAAAACGACGAGAACAAAATATTTTATATGCATGCATTGGCAGACGTGCCCACGATGTCCTATGAAGTTATGTCGGATACCTTGATGACAGGGTATTTTGGCTACGAAGTTATGTCGGATACCTTGATGATAGGGTATTTTGGCTAAGTTATGTCGGATACCTTGATGATAGGGTATTTTGGCTACGAAGTTATGTCGGATACCTTGATGACATGGTATTTTGGCTACGAAGTATGTATGGTGCTTTGATGAATAAAGTATTCCATGCCACGAAGTACCTAATATATTTGGCTATTGAGCTTGATCAACTCATTTACGCGGTGTTGTGGGATCTCCGGAGATTAGGAAAAAGTTAGATGATGTATTGAAGTGCTCATGCATAGTTTTCCAACGTTGATGTTTGGGGTGTGAAACCCATTGATAAATTGTATGCTATAGTATGGATGCTTATGTTGTTATAACATGAAATTGTACATGTGCCTTCTTTTGTGTTGCGCATTTAGTTATTTTGTTAAATCCATATATTGGTGTCTCACCCTTACAACCATATCAGAGTCGCACAAGGGGGTATGATCTCTACAAGGATGAGAAGGCCGTCTAGTTCGAGGCATGCTGTGCTGCTCCTGTCGGTTGTAGTGTCTGTTAGTGACGACCAGCTTAGGTCCTATTATGTCATATTATGTTTTGAGAATAAAACTGATTATGATTTAGGTGTCAAAATATATGAGGCAGTATAGTTGTATGACTTATATTCCTTATGTATTTAAGTGTGGTTTGATTTCGTTGTTGTTGTCTTGAGGATTAAAAAAAAAATTTATCACCAGATTTTGAAAACATGAACGTTGAGAAAACATTATTTTCCGAAAGTAACCAGCAAATTAAGTTTTATTTCCGCAAACGGGTAACCATGTGATGACCGAGTTTAGGGTGTCACAAGAATGGTACATTTTTTTCTTAGAGTTTAAAGTAATTTTGTTTAAATTGAGATACAATGTATACAAACAACTTAAAATGTCCAAGAAGAGCAAATATGTTGAAGTCATGCACATTTGTTATTTTCCATGGTAAGTGTCCAAGGATTTAAACAACACACCATTTTGAAAGTAGCTGGTAAAAGTTTCACAAGAGATGGCATGGTTTATTGTACTATTGTAAATAAAGTACATAACATATAAAATAAAAGTAGAGAATTAAAAAGTGTTTGAAGTCTATCCAATCAAAACCCTATCTCTACTATATTAACCAAGGTGTCCTCCCATGCCATCTTCTAAAATGAAGCACACCTGCCAAATAAAGAGGAAAACAAACTTATCTTAACTAGCTTATGGAGTCCATTCAATTATTAAATTTTAATTGATAAATTACACAAAGTTAGAAAGAGATTTTAGTTTGCTGAATAAAATTGTCTGTTCAATCTCAACATAATGATGCTCAATAAGCAACAAGACATTCCATATTACAACAAGAGTAATGTTATCAACACACTCTTTTCAACACTTTGTTATTGGGCTAAACCATGAATTTCATGTGGGACCCACTAAATAGTGATTAGTGGGTCCCATATGAAATTTACTCAATCATCAAGAGTATGTTGGGGAGAGTGTTAAAAAGAGTATGTTGCTAACATTTATCTTACAACAAAGAGAGGTATTAAAGGCCTTACCTTTTCAGTGTTGGATTTGTAATCTCCTTTTCAGCCTAGCTATAATGACAACTAGTTGCACATATATCCAATCATACATGTTGTTGAAGAACTGAAAATAGGCATATCACCATGAAGTCTTGAGAACTAAAGTTCCATAAACTCCCCAGAATCCAATGATGAATCCAAGTGCTAAGTTGATGTAAAACCCTAAGCTTATGAGTTCGTCATAATCTCCTTCCGTATCATTTATAAGAGTGCTAGAATCTTTTGGGCATTCTGAGAGTGGTGGGCCATAAGGCATAGGGTTCCCTATATATGTAGAGACATCATTGGTTTCTAGTTGGGTACTTATTGGAATATTCTCGGATAAGTTGTTGAATGACAGGTTCATGTAACCGAGAAAAGTCAAATTCGAAAGGCTTGCTGGTATTATACCATAAAGATAGTTTCTTGACAAGGTCAAGTGATTCCAACATCTTCATATGACCAATCATGTCGGGAATGAATCCTGTGAGATTATTTCACGAAAGATTTAAGCTAGCCAATGCCACAAATGTTGTTATATTATCAGGTATCTCTCTTGTTTATTGATTGCAAGAAAGATCAATGGATGTCATAAGTCGAAGAAGTTTTCCATATTCTCTATTTTCTCCTTTCCATGCCAATATTACTTTGTCAATGGAGAAATCAATTACATAATCTTCATAACTAACAAGTTATCCACCCGCAACATATGAAATTGTTTTTGTAGAAACCTTCATATTTGACAAAGCTATCATGTGATCAAGGCATGGAGGTATTTTCCCAATAATATTGTTTTTAGAGAGATCCAATACATGAAGATGTAATAGATCACAAATATTTGTAGGTATGGTTCCTTGGAACTTATTTGCTCGTAGACGCAAAACAACCAAACGATGTAGGCTTTGGCTTATCCAAGCTGGTAATGTTCCTTCCAGATTGTTATCCCCAAAATCAATCAACGTCAACTTGCTACAATTAATCAAAGATGGAACCTCTCCCAAAAAATTATTGTTATTTAATTGGATTGTGCCAATTTGATGTAAAGTGCCAAATGACTCGGGCATTCTCCCTGAAAAATTATTTGTTGCCAAGTTAAGGTCTTTTAATGCTTGAAATTTCCCCCAACAATCTGGTAGTGGCCCCTCTAAGAAGTTATGAGACATGTCAAGAGTATCTAAACTTGGATATGATGTAGCACAAAAAGAAGATATAGACCTAGAAAACATATTATGTGAGACACTTAGAAGATCTAATGATGGTGGAAAATGAGGTAGTGGGCCAGAAAAATTGTTGAAACCCATCCCATTAAGCTAGATGAAATTCGTTTTCAATTCTTGGTATCGAGTTTGGTAAGGCTCCACTAAGTTTGTTATGAGAAACATTCAGGTAGGTCAAGCCTGGAGATAGGTCCCAAAACCATTTAGGTAAAGAATCGAAAATACCACCATTAGAAATTTGCAACGACTCAAGTACCCTTTGATATTTGAGTCGTGATGGGAAGTTAGGGCTCAAAATGCATGATGATGCATATAGTTCAAAGAGTTGGAAAGGTGGAATCCAATTTGAACTCAAGTTGAATGAAAGTGAATTTTGGTCCAGATACAAAAATCGCAAGCTAGCAAGGCTTGATAGATGTGCTTCATTAACGACCCGACTCAACTTATTTGAATAGACAGACAAATAACTAAGATTAGAAAGTTGCTCAATAGTAATGGAAGTGTCCCAGTCAATTGATTATGGGAAAGTTCTACATTACAAAAAAATGTCATTTAGCGATCGAAAATTTTAGTAGCAGTTCACGACCGAAATAACGACCGATTTTAGGATCTAGGAGAACAATTGATATAATTCATTTGGCGACCGAAAATATTGGTGGCAAGGAAATTCGGTCTCTATTTTCGGTCGCTAAATGGTAGAAATCAAAAGTCAGAATTTGTTGGAATTTCCGGTCGCTAAATCGGTCACCACTGGTTAAAATTTACACCGGTCGCTAATTCGGTCGCTAACTTTAAGAATTTGAATTTCAACAAACTCATTTAGCGATCGAAATAGCGACCGAATGTTTCGGTCGCTAATATTAAAATCCCTAAATCCGCCAGAACCCCCATTTCTTCCCCATTTCACGAAACTTCTCTCTCTCTCACTCATTCTCTCTTCCTCGCGAGCTCCGGCCACCAGCCTCTAGCCTCCAACCACCATCGTTAGGTAAGTTGTCTCCGTTTCCCTCTCCGTTTATCTCTCTCTCTCTCCCTCTCTCTATCTCTCTCTCTCTCTCTCCGTCTCTAACTGTTTCTCTCTCTCAGGTCCGTCTTCCTCCGCAAGACCAGAGTAGCGCCACCACCGGCACCACCAGAGCAGTGCCACCATCACCACCACAGCACAGTAAGTCTTCTCCCCTTTGGCAAAATCAAATTATAATTCTCTGCTTACCTCACAATCTCACATAATCTTGATCACAATTTTCATACTATGTTGGTAGATTTGAATTCTTCTTTAGTTTTTGGCATTTCTATATGCTAAATCTAATTGTTGTTTTATATATACATGCCATAAATTGAGGTTAAAAGTATGTTCATGTTCTAATTGTCTTATCTCTAAAATATTATAACAAAACATACATCTCAACACAGGCTCTCTGTACCTTTGATTTCTTAAACCAGTAAGATGTAAGCAATGATGTGCAAAAAACATTCTTTATCCCTTTTACTTACTTGTTTAACATCCTGGCGAACGAGTTCGTGCCAATCAAAAGGGTTGCTCAGCATGCTCTAATGAGAGAAATAACACACACCCAAATCAGATAAAAGCAAAAAAAACAAGATTTTTGAGCTGAAAACACACAAAAAAAAACTATGGAAAATAAAAATAGATACTGTTGCCTCGTCTTGACAATGACAGCATGAGTAGATCTCATTGCAGCAAGGAGCTCGAATCCTGCATCTTCTTCCGTAATGCTTGCACCTATCACAAAAAGGCCACCAACACCATAAAAACAGTGATATTTGAAATCAATTGAATAAAAAAATTACACCTTTTTAAATAGAAAAAGAAGAAGCATGGAAGAAGAAGAAGTGCCCATATCCCATCTTTCCAAAATCAAGACGTTTAATGGCAGAGGGTTCCATGAGTTGTGGAAGAGATGAGGAGTTTCAGTTTCCTGAATAGGAAAGATTTTGTTGGTGTTGCTTTGTCTTTATACATAAATAAGATAAAAGATGATATGATATGTTATTTTAATGCAATAATAAAAAGAAAAAGAAAAGTCTAAGCTATAAAATTTGATAAATGGATAGAATAATATATCCACTTGGGAGGAGAGAGAAGGGGATAAGGTGGTGAGTGGGAATGATGGCACGACAGATAGGGAGAGATGGCTTGAGAAGAAGAGAGAGGGATATGGGCATCTGTTTCATCAACGAATGAGATCAACCAAACCATTTTTGTGTTTCACTGTTTTTTTTAATAAGCAGTTGCAGTACCATGATAACTTCCCAACTCTGCATGTATCCAAAAGTAAATTATAACTCTTTTAAGTGAAAATCTCAATATGAAATTTGGTTTTTAAAAATATATATCAAATTAGTATAAGGTTAAAGTAATATTATCAAATGTTGGCATTTCAGCTCTGACACGATTATTTTTATTTATGCATTATAGGCCATTGTCTGATCTTCGTTGTCCGCGGCTCCTCCTTTATCCTTACTTGGTTTTGCTTTGCCGAATAGGTAAGTTCTCTCAATACTCTCTTTTATGGTTTTGCTTTGTCTCATAGGTACTGATATGTGTGGTGCTTTTAATGTATTATGTGAATTATCATGTTGTTTGGTGGTGGAGAGATGAGCTCAATAGGATGTGATCTTGTCTGATTGTATGATGATAATTTAATGTTTATGCATGTGTTTGTCAATGTGTTGTTTGTTAGTGGAGAGCGGAGCTCAATAGGATGTGATCCTGTCCGAAAGGCGAGATGCTGGTTGTGTGCTGATAATTTTGAAATTATGCATGTGTTTGATAATTAACTGCTACCTGTTAGTGGAGAGCAGAGCTCAATAGGATGTTTGCTACAATATTTTATCTAAGTTTGTATTGATTTACGCTGCAATTTATATAAGCTCAACTATGTTGCAATATTTATAGGTTAATGGTTTTATTTTCTGTTAGAGTTAATAATTAATTTACGAAAGCCTTAGTTTCCTATTTGAGATTCAATATTAATGAGCATGCGCAACTTATCAAGGTACGCATGTTCATTGTATTGAATCTTGAATTGTCCAAGTGGGACAATTTGGGAAAAAACGTTTTTCACACTCATACAATAGTCATTTCCATGTTCGAATGCCTTATATATATACTTGTTGAAATCTCGGTCTGCTGCATTTCCTTTTGTTCTCCTGGTGCATACTTGATCGCGGTGATTCTCACCATGCTCAAGTCGTGTACTTGGAGACCGATGGGAAATGATGTCGAAATTTTGTTAAGTATAAGGTATTTGAATAAGGGAATAACTATTATTAGCCGAGTGTGGTAAAGGTTTCTTCTCGAATGAGATAGGTTCATACCTTGTCATAAGAACGAGATTGATGGAGTTATTGGAATGCACTGTAATATATAAGTGTTATTGTAGGGTTGGTCAGGCTATTTAATTGACAGCAATGGATATTCCGGAGAATTGGAAATGGTTGTATCGTAGGTTGGATCAGAATAAACGTCTTAGGGAAGAGTATAGAGTTGGAGTGAGTGAGTTTATAGAGTTTGTTGTTAGCCAGGAGAGATTTATACGGCTGAGCAGTGATCATTTGAGGTGTCCTTGCAAAAGATGCAAGTGTCAATCTTTCAAAAGCGTGGATGGAGTTGTAACCGATCTTTATCAGAAGGGCTTCATGCCTGATTACTATTGGTGGAGTAACCATGGTGAGACGTTGCCTGATTTAAACCCGGTTGTGTTTGAAGGTTCGTAATATGGAAGTGGACCGGAGGGAAGAATTGAATCCATACGAGCAAATGATAATGGATCATGCTGGATCATTGGTTGGGGTTGCACTAGAAGAAGATGGGGGAGAAGATGGTGGAATGGGTTCCCAATATATAGAGGAGAATCCGAATCCCGAAGCTCAAAGATTCTATGATATGCTGAGTGCTGCACGATCTCCACTATGGGAACGATGTCGGGAGTACACAGAGTTGTTGATGTGTATGGAATGGTTGAGTATCAAATCTAACTACACTATGCAAGAAGGTTGTTTTAATCGCCTCGCCATGTCAGTGTCCAAGGCGTTGCCGGAAGACAATCGGATGCCTACTAGTTTTTATCATGCTAAGAAGTCTGTGGAAAATTTGGGTCTGGGGTGTTTGAAAATTGATTGTTGCCCGAATGGATGTATGTTGTACTATAAGGATGAATCAGTGGAGAGCATAACATGTTGTCGATTTTGTGGTTCGGATCGGTATAAGAGAACCACTAGGAGGGGCATTGAGAAGAAGACCGCTTTAAAAAAGATGTGGTACTTTCCGCTCGTGCCAAGAGTTACAAGATTGTACTCTTCGATGGCCACTGCAGCTCACATGAGGTGGCATAGTGAGCATGAGAGGGAGCAAGATGTCTTGTGTCATCCATCGGATGGAGAAGCTTAGAAGCATTTTGATAGGGTTCATATGGCATTTTCGCAGGACCCTCGGAACGACCGATTGGGGTTATCTACGGATGGATTTAATCCTTTCGGGAAGTCTGGAAAAACATACTCTTGTGGGCCGATTATCCTGACTCCGTACAGTCTTCCCCCGGGGATGTGCATGAAGTAGGAGTTTATGTTCCTAACGGTCATAATTCCGGGTCCGTCTAATCCAAAAGGTAAGATTGATGTGTACTTGCAGCCGCTGATAGATGAGTTGACGATGCTGTGGAATGATGGTGTGTTGACATATGATGTATCTTTGAGGCAGAATTTCATGATAAATGCAGCTTTGATGTGGACGATCAACGACTTTCCCGCCTATGGGATGATGTCGGGTTGGATGATCGCGGGAAAGCTTGGTTGACCAATATGTATGGAGCGATCGAAGGCATTCACGCTTAAAAACGGTCGAAAGATTTCATATTTTGATTGTCATCGTCAATTCCTTCCAGAAGATCATCCTTATTGGCGGAACAAGAATGAATTCAAGAAGCGTCGTGCGGAGACAACACCGCCTCCACCACGTTTGTCTGGTCCTAATGTATGGCGGAGAGTACAGTACTTACTGCTCGTCCATGAATCCCAAGGAGAACATATTCCTGATTATGGCGCAAACCATAATTGGACAAAACAAAGTATATTTTGGAGGTTGCCGTATTGGAGGATGCAGCTACTCCGTCACAACATTGATGTCATGCATACTGAGAGGAATGTGTTTTTGAATGTGTTTGACACTATGATGGACATCAATGGGAGGACAAAGGATACAAATAAAGCCCGATTGGATCTGGCTGAAATTTGTAATCGGAAGGAGCTTGAGTTGCAGGACGGTGGTCGTGGCAGACTTATCAAACCTAAGGCAAGTTATACACTAAGCAAAACACAGAAAGTGGCCGTCTGTAAGTGGGTTAAAGAACTAAAGTTACCAGATGGGGATGCTTCCAATCTGGGTAGATGTGTTGACATTAAGGAAGCAAAGTTACATGGAATGAAGAGTCATGATTGCCACGTGTTCATGCAACTGTTGCTTCCAATTGCATTCGACGCATTACCGAAACCAATGTGGAACCCACTTGTTGAGCTTAGCCAATTTTTTGAGGGAGCTTACATCGACAACACTAAATGTGAATCAATTAAAGGATATGGAAGTCAAGATACCCGTTTCGTTATGTAAGCTGGAGCAAATCTTCCCGCCGAGTTTCTTTGATTCAATGGAACACCTTCCAGTTCATCTACCTTACGAAGCAAGAGTTGGTGGTCCAGTCCAATACCGTTGGATGTATCCATTTGAGAGGTAAACAACATCAACTATTTTACTTAACACATATGAAATTCACGAACACAAAATCGTGGTTTAGCTTTCCCTAAAACTAGTAATTATTTGTATGTATCCCTCTTTAATAGGTTCCTACACTCCCTTAAACACAAAGTCAAGAACAAGGCACGAGTGGAGGGTTCCATTTGTGTAGCATACTTAGTAGAGGAGACTTCCACTTTTGCCTATTATTACTATCCGGACGAAGTTAACATGAGAAGGAAAAGGATGCCTAGAAACATTGATTCCGGCAAAGGAAGTTCAACTAGTCCTCTTATATCAATATTCAACTATCGAGGCAGATTTAGTGGCAAATCAAAAGGATATTTCTTGGAGCAGCGTGACATTAATCCTACTCATCTGTATATCCTTCAAAATTGTGAAGAGGTGGCGCCATATTTAGAGTAAGATTCTACAATGTCTTTTATAAGTTCAACTGACATTTATGATTATTAATCGTCCTACTGTTAATCTCCCATATGTAGGATGTACGAAATTTTTTAAGGGATCTCCAACCTGACATTTCAAATGATCAGGTTGATCGAGAAATTACTTCTCACTTTGCTACGTGGTTCATTAAATATGTAGGTTAAGTATTTTCATTTGTTGCAATATATTTTATCTCCTTAAATATATAGCATGTATAAGAATAATATAATATTCGATTTTTTAGGTACTAGATCCAGAAAACAATGTTCAAAATCCATTGTTGACAAATTTGGCATGGGGGCCTAACAGATGGGTTACATCATGGAATACTTACATTGTAAATGGATATAAATTTAACACAAAAACATGGAATGAAGGAATGCAGTCGTGTAACTATGGTGTTTGTGTGCGAGCCACTGATGGCAATGTAGAGGATGATTTCTATGGGGTTCTAACTGACATCCTTGAACTCGATTATACCGGTTTCCTCGTGATGAAGTTAGTTATCTTCAATTGTGATTGGTTTGATCCTACTCTTGACGTAGGGACAAAAATCGATAAAAAATATGGTATTGTTCAAGTTAGGCTGTCTCGTAGGTATAATAAGGCGTACGACCCATTCATTTTTTCACAACAGGCAGATCAGGTTTATTACTCGCCATATCCCGAAGGACATCAAGGCTGGTTAGGTGTTATTAAGAGAAAGCTCGCAGTATAATTACTGATAATGTAATCAACCAGCCTGAAAAAGATGCTCCGTATCAAGATGATGAGTTTTCAAGACCCCACTTACCGTTGCAAATTACGCCGGACATTATTGTTAATTCTCTGGCGGACATTTTTGGAAATGGGGAAGAGGTTGAAAGAGAGTTAATGGATCAATCTGAGTTGGACGCATCTAGCGAAGGCACATTCCGATCAAGTGAGACTGATGAGAGTCAGGTGAATTTAGTGACGGAGATTCTACTTAGGTAATTTATTTATGTCATAATTCATTGTGTAAATGTCATTCTACTTAGGTAATTTATTTTTGTATTATTTACACTGTTGTGTAATCATCTTTTTATTTTTTACACAGATGACAGATTCCTCTAGAGGTAGGGGATACGTGGTGGTCGTCGTGGAGGTCGTGGCAGAGGTCGTGCTGCGATAGTCCCTCCGCCGGTCGACCCACAGCCTTCAGATCGAGACCACCCTACCAGCACCTCGGTGGACGGGACACATCGGGGTGATGGAGTTGCACCCCCTATCCAGCCTCATGTGGTCGGGACACAGGCTGCACCGTCACCATCCACACCTATAACAGGATCATCATCATCATCGGGACAGGAGAACCGTGGTCCATCCGACAGGACGATTCTTTTTATCCCTAGGGGGGATAATGAGTAAGCTAATTTTAATTTTTTAATATATATAAAGTATCGTTAATTTCTATTTACTTGTTTTTTTTATTTATTTATAATATTTATTAATGCTCTAATTTTACTGCAGCTTTCTGCCCGCGAAGGGCCCTTCTGATTCGATATAGAAGATCCCGCGACGCAAGTTTGATGGTCCATGGCCTACATGGAAGGCCATCCCAGGGGGCCATAGGGATAAGTTGTTTAAAGAGTTTAAGGTAACAATTTATTAAGTTATTTAAATTAAATTTATATTATATATATATATACACACACACACACGAATTTCCTAACAACTGTTAGTTGCACAAAGATATAGGTGGGACGCAGCTTTAGAGGGTCTCGTCAGGGACATATTTGAGCATAAAGGCTCACTGGTCATGAAGAATCTGACGAACAAGCCGAGGAAAGGTAAGAAGAATAAGGGGAAGTGGGTGGATCCTGAGATCAGGAGGCAGCTGGACCAGTACTGGGCTACTGAGAAGTTCCAGGAGATCCAGGCCACAGCTCGGCGTAATCTAGCTTCTGATGGTGGCGCATGTGCTTGGACCGACGGGTCTAAATCAGCCACCTCCCATTATGATGAGATGGTAATACTTAAAACTTTTGATTTAGTATACTATTTAATGAATTTTCATTTTTAAATATTCTTATGAATTTAAGATTATATTTTTATGTGCAGAAATCACAGAAACAGCGGGGGCCCACTGCTATGGAGTTGGTGGAGAGGACGAAGAAGTTAAAGTCGAGGACATGGGTCAACGACAAGGCCCGTAACTATGCTGTAAGCAAAAAAAGAATTTAGTCTTTACTTGTAATTTATTATAATTGATTTGTTAATATTGATTATAATTTTAACTAAATCTCTTCATCTATACTTTGCAAGTGGGCTTCAACGAGAAGAAGGATGATGCCATATCATGTGCCTCACAGTCACAAGATGAGGCCTTGACTGGTGATGGGCCCAGCTCTCCTATCTCCGTCGACGATAATGTCATTTATTTGGAGGTCGTCGGGGGCAGGAACAAGAAGAGGCACGTGTATGGCCTCAGACACCTGGGAGGTGAGTTTATCGCTTCATCATCCGGCACACATGCTCATTCCTACGCTGATACCGTCCCTCAGGAGCAGTTCAACCAAATGCAGGACACCATCACACAGCTGAATGCGGAGCTTCGGGAGAAGAACGAGAGAGAGCAGCAGATGGCGAACAAGATTGCACAGTTGACTCAGGCACACCAGCAACTGATGCATATGAGCATCGAGCAGGGCCAGACACTGCGGCTTGTGTTGGAGCAGATGAGGATCCAGACTCCAGTTGCTCAGGGTAATGCTCTGACGGTTGTGCCGCCTGCTGCCGTTCCTCCAGTTTCGCCGTCAACTACTGATGCTTCTACTCTAGAGGACATCAGATAGCAGACGTCGGTGGCACGGATGCTGAGGATGATTGGGTTCCTCCACTTCCCCCTCATCATGACTGATTTTTTTTTCACTTTTTTGATTTTAAACAATTCTTGTACGACACTTTGGATTTTATATATATATATTCATTATTTCTTATTATTGTATATTTCATTAGTAATTTGATGTGTTTTATTAGTAATTTTGCTAAACTTTAAAGCAAAACAAAAAAAATTATTATTTTAAAAATTAAATTTTAAAAAATTAATAAAATCCAGTTTAGCGACCGAATTAGCAACCAATAATTCGGTCACTAAACTTTTGTTAACATTAAAAAATTGTGGTCTAGCGACCGAATATCGGTTGCTAATATAGGTTAACAGTAACCAACATTAACGACCGAACTAGCAACCGATTATCGATGGCTAAAAATGGTTACCCAAACAATACGACAAACCGTGTAGCGACCATTTTTTATTATTTAACGACCTAAAATACGGTCGCCATTTAGTGACCGAATTTATATTTCGGTCTCTAAAATCTTAGCGACCAAGTTATCAGCTAATTCTGTCCCTAAATTTAATAGCGACCGAATTAGCAGGTTTAGCGACCGAATATGCCAGTCGCTAAACAATTGATTTTTTGTAGTGCTAACTCTCGTATACTTTGGGAAAGAACAAAGTCATTTAGTTTGCCAAACAATATATTGAAAGACAGTATTAATATTTTCAATTGACATAAACTCTGGAAGGATTTTGGTATGCTACCCTCAAGTTCATTATGTGAGAGAGATAGAACTTGAAGAGAAGACATATCTGCAAAGCCTTCAGGAATGCTCTGTTGCAAAAAATTATGTGAGAGATCTAGATATTGAAGAGAAATCATATTTGCAAAGCCTTTGGGAATGCTATTTTGCAAAGAATTGTTTGAGAGATCCAGATCTATGAGGACTTTGCTAGCATTAAGAATCCATGACAGAGTTAAAGAGTTAAAGTAATTATCTGAAAAGATCGAGGACTTCTAGAGAAGTGGAATAATTCAATTGGGGAATATATTTCTCATGAATTGAGGGAGTCCACAACGATGTAAGTGAAGCTCCAATAGAGAAGGGAGTTTACTTACTGATGAGAGACCCACTCAAGGTCATTTGCAACCAAATAATAATTGTTCTTAAGGACAAGAGTTTACAAATTGGAGAGGTTTCCCAAGCATGAGAAATGGCACCTACAAGTCCATTAAAGGCAAGATTCAACTCTATCAACTGGCCAAGTGAACCAATGCAGTTTGGAATCTTTCCTTTTAAGCTATTAGAACTGAGATCTAAGGAAGTCAGATGTTGCAATTCACATATATAGTGAAGAATTGATCTTACCTCTCAATCCTTGATGTTGGAAATCTAACCTGGTTACATGACAAGTTGAATTATCACATGTAATTCCTTCCCATTAGCAACAATCTTCACCTTTCCATGATGAAAGAGTTCCATCTTCATCAATGAGGCCAGCATTGAACTTTAGAAGAGCTTGCTTGTCTGCCTCTGCACACTTATTCACTCTGGAATTTCCAACACACAAAGGAAGCTAAATCACTTGTTAGATAAATTTATCATGGTTTGAATTTGTTACATTGATGTTTGTGGATCATTTTAAGCCAACGATGGTTAATTCCCTAGACATGTGAGAAGAGAGTGTGTCCTTATCAATCATGCTCACAAGCTTCAAGTCAACTTAATTAACTTAAGCTGAGGGGCAAGACTTGAGTGAGCAATTTGTTAAGAGTCGTTATCTTCCTCCGTTTGTCTCGGGTGAGGAGCAAGATTCAAATTATGGGTCTATTATTTTACCATTGCCCAGTTTGACAAAGATAAACCACAAATTCATGTTCACAATGGGACTCCTATAGCTAATTAGCTAGTGATTGTCATTATCATACTTTTGCATAAATTTTTTCCAGCGTACTATAGAAGCAATTTATTGTACATTATATTAATATTTGTGGATCACTTTATCAATCATACTCACGAGTTAACTTGTGCCAAGGGCAAGACTTGTGTGCAATAAAGCAATGTGTAATGGGTCGTTATGTTCCTCATTTTCTCTGTGTAGTGAGATCCTAAAAGTAATACTATATGATAAAAGTTTACCATATAATTCACAATGAGGTTGACGTGAGTGGTTAACGGCCTCTCGCCCCTTAACCAAGGTCTCGAGTTCGAGCCTTGGGTATGGAAAAAATCTCAGCATGAGGGGATGCCACCCATCGAGGTGCCGAATAAACTCTCGTGGGAGATTAGACTCCGTCTCAGGTTGACAGTGGGATACTCCTCGAAGTAGATCGAAAAATATGATAATAGTTTACGCCTAGACAGCACCTCACTCATATACAAATGTTGTTATACATAAATGTTGCATTTCGGGTGTACAAAAATCATTTTCCATATGCCATACTGCTCCTTCCCCTCTTCTTCAAGGACCAAAGTACATTTATTCGTTTAGCTTGTTTAAAAAAAAAGTAAAATAAAAAAGAGATAACTCTTGTTGTAGGACTTCCACAGCAGCTGCTACATTGGGGAAAAAATCTAGATCTTTATCATTATGCTTAATCTTGGGAAAAGAGGATTTGTGCTTCCTTAGCATCAACCAAGAGCATTGACCAGTATGGTATTGACTGCAATAGTTAGTTAGTCACATCTAAAATTCCTCAGGCTGAAAAAAGGTTAGTATAACAAGTCAAAATACATCACTATATACAAAAGGGCTTTGCTATTAACATCTTATTTTTTGCTATTCATATCTTGCAACACCTTTTCTAATTTTTTTCTCAAAATACCATTTCGTTTCATTCGCATAACCTTCGGAATTTACTTTCCGGAAGTGTCCGAAAATACAATTCCGGAAACCCAACTACACATCCGGAAACACAATTTCGGATGTGTTAAATTTTTCACATCCGGATTTGTGTTTCTGGATGTGTAAATTGTACATCCAGACATTAGTTTGGTTGATAATCTATACCGCTTTTTAATGTTCTATAAACTACCAACTGTGCATTTGTAACATGACTTTCCATACAAAAATTAAACACCTAAATCTAAGATGTTATGTTACTTGGTTAAAAAACGAAAGATGTTAAATAAAAACTTCATCTAAGGAGAACAAAAGAATCTTCCACATCCTCATCCTCAGAACGATTGGCAAAAGAATCTTCCATAACCACCGAACACAACCTTAAATCTATACGCATCATAAGAAACAACAACAAGACAACATTAAGTTATTTTTGAAAAACTGAATCAGGATTTTTTACACCTTCGAAAACTAATTTCCGGATGTACAATTTACACATCCGGAAACACAAATCCGGAAGTATAATTTGTAAAGCCTCCGGAAATTATAATCCGATAGCCAGCCAAACTATCACATTTACTCATCCGGAATTGTATTTCCAGATGTATAGTTGGGTTTTCGGAATTGCATTTCCGGACACTTCCGGAAAGTAAATTCCGGAGGTTATACGAATGAAACGAAAGGGTATTTTGGGGAATTTTTTTTTTTAAAAAAGTGTTGCAAGATGTGAATAGCCAAAAACAAGGTATTAATAGCAAAGCCCTATATAAAATTACAAATCCCTCCCATTCATTGTAGTCTGTTGTCAATCCTATAATAATCTAAAACTTTAATTAACTATTATATTTATTATTGTTGTTGTTGGATTCAAGGTGTTTTAAGCCAAAAAAATAAAAAATAAAACTAAATACCACAATATTAAACAAACTGAAAAAAATTAGAATTACTGTAAGAATTTTACCAGTGTCAACTAATCTTACACACATCATTATTTTTTTTTATATTCTAATAATCATATCATAAAAGCTACACATAACATGAGTTGTAATTAGTGGATGATGTAAAAAGCTTTACACACTAATAGTATATCAAAATAAAAATCCATTCTAAAATGAATAGAGAGAATGAAAATATACTATAATTGCAAAAACAAAGTGTTTAATCCTTCTTTGTTCTTCTTTTTTAATAATATATCATGGTGTGATACAAATGATTGATTCTCCTAGGGGTGTGCCAACATAGTTGGAAGATATCTAGTAGCATAGTGATGCTTTTACATGTCATTTTTGTTTAAAAAAAGAGAGTGTTTAATCCAATGTTTTAAATTTAAAAAAGGAAATAAAATACAAATTGATCAAAATTGATAAATAATTATTTGTAATAAAACTTTAAAAATGATATAGAAAACTTGATAAATAATTTCATAAAAGGGACGTGATTTTATAAAATAACTGATTTTTCTAATTTATGTTCGGAGCCTTAATTATAACGTTTATGCTATTTCATTGAAAAATATTTATAAAATTATAAAATACGTCAGCTCGACATATTTTATATGTACTAGCAGCAAGACAGACAGGCACTAACGTATCTGTCTGGACGCATTCTAATGCTTTTACTCATTTTTATTGTGTAAATTTATGTACCTTTACAATGTGACTTTTCAATATAAATACACATTATATACTTAATAATATTATGTTGTGAATAAATGTAAAAATAAAAAAGATACATATTTAAATAAAAAATAAATCCAAGGTACAAAAGATAATTTAGTTACAACTATCATTTGGACTTGACATCTTCGAATTTGGCTTAATTGAGAGATTAAGTATGGATTGATTCCTTAATTTATTTAAAATTTTAAATTTTTAAAAAGCAAAAATCTATTATATATACAAATTAGAATGTGTGTCAAGGCAAAATTTCTTAGGTGTCATCCTCTAATCAATGACACATCAGCATGGGCTTACGTGTCGCTACGGGAGAGATTCAAGGATGAATCATTAATTTACTCAAATTCAAATTTGAATTTGATTTGAACTATAAATTTTCCATAAGGTAAACACTCTTCAACCTCTATACTGTGTTGTTGAAGCACCACCCTCATCACTCTCTCTCAGTCACTCCCGGTCAGTGTTTTAAAAACCGGTCCAACCGGACCGGTTCCACCGGTTGGACCGTCGACCAGATCCCTCTCCGGTCCTAGTCAAACCACAAAACCGGAAAAGAGGTTCAACCGCTAAAAATCACTAAAAACTGGTTGAACCGGGGCAAAACCGAAAAACTGGTCGGTTCATTAAAAAAATTCAAAAATTTTAAAAAAAGTTTTTTTTTTAAAAATAAAAAAGGGTAGAGCATTATAAATTGAATGACGTACTCCAATTTGTGCTTGTTTAAGTATTAAATAATTTGGACTTAATATGAAAATTAGAACTTGGATTGAAATTATACTTGTTATTTGATCTATTTATTAATATGTCTCTCTCTCTCTCTCTCTCTCTCTATATATATATATATATATATATATATATATATATATATACATACCGGTTCAACCATCGGTTAAACCGGTTGGACCTTGAACCACTCTCCTTTTCGGTTCTTCGGTTCAACCGGTTTTTAAAACATTGCTCCTGGCAAGTTGCTATAAGGTAAACACTCTTCAACCTCTATACTGTGTTGTTGATAATGTTCTCCTCTATATTTTTATTTTCATGTTGCTAAATACTAACCCTCTATGTGTGTTGATATTACATGTCGCGAGAAGCACCACCATCGCTATAAGGTAAACACTCTTCTTCCCTCTCTTTTTTTTCTCACTAGTGCAAAATATGCTTTTCAAGTTAGGATTTAATATCGGTTCTTTTCTAACCGACGTCTAAAACGAGACGGTGGCATTTTTGAAATTAATGTCAAAACTTTTGACATCGGTTAATAAAATAATCGATGTTAAAAGTGTTACACATCGGTTCGTTTTTTAAACCGATGTGTAAGAATAAAACAAAAATTGAAAATTGAAATTCTGCTTTACTTTTATCATCGGTTCCCGAATTAACCGATGTCTAATGTCTTTAATCAAAAACAAATTTTAAAATTGCTTTACTTTTAACATCATGTGTTTCTTGAACTGATGTCTAAAATCTCAAAACCAATATTGTTCTATTCATTCCCTCCAATATCACCGTTCGTGCCTTTTCTTTTATCTTGGCTTCTCTAAACCTAAACCCTCATCGTGCATGCTGTCGTCTTGCTCCGTCGCGCGCCGTCTGCTTGATCCGTCGTTCGCCGTCCGCAGAGGTTGGAGCAACACGAAGGTGGTCCATCGTCGTGCGTGTCCGTCGTCGCCATTGCAGGTGGTCCATCTCTGCTTTCAACAATCGCAGGTGGTCCATCTTTGTTCTGCTCTATTCTCATTGCTTTGGTTCTCATCACTCAAGCTCCCCATCAACACAACCCTCTTTAGTTCTCATCATATAGGTAACCCATTCTCTTCCTCCACTTCATAACTTGGGCGTTCCCTTGTTTTCTTCTCTCTCTCTCTCTCTCTCTCTCTCTCTCTCACTTTTTAAAATATCACAGAGGTAACAGTAGAAACAGAAGTGAAGATGAGTGAGCTTAGAAATTCTGGGTTTCTTTTCTGTTTTTGTTTTTATGTTTTTATTTTTGGAGAGCAGGGATTGTGAGCTTCGTCGGATGAAGCAGTGGGAGATTCCTTTTACCCAATTAAGGAGTTGGGTTAAATGATGATAAACTTTTATCAAAAATAAAAATTTGATGATAAACTTGCAATTGTGCATGCTCATTTGTGCTACCATAACTTGGGATCAATTTTGGTGTCCCTAGATATTATCCAGGAAGCCACATTTGGATGATGAAATCTACAACCAGCTTGTTGAGAAAGCTAAGACAGAGGGTTATGATGTGAGCAAACTCCATAGAGTGATCCTCCACCAGAAGAAGAAGGACCCCAAGACACCAACTGCATTTGGTGGATCAAATCCATATTTGGGAAATAGGTATGTAGATTTATCAACAATGCTATTCTTCAAACATTGTTGAGTATGTTTAAAACACTCATGTTGATGAATGTGGTTTGTCTTCAATATTTTTTATTTATTTTGTTGTTTGGCTGGTGAGTCATTATTGGTGCTAATCTAGATTTCATCTAAGATTCTTTTGGGATGCTAAGAATAAGTTCTCTCTTTTAAAATCCGTTAGGACTCTATAGAAAAAAAAACTATATGAAACGAATTTTACATATGCTTGTGGCTATGAGCATGTTTATCTTTTGCTTCTAGTGAGATATCTTTCATAATTTACTATGCCAAAATTTTATTTTCAACTTCAAATTTTTATTCGTGTTGTTAAATGTCTTTTTCATCAAAATGTTGTCAAGGTATTCTTCTTTTTCTACTTTTTAGTTAGAATTTTATTCATGTAGTTAAATGTCTTTTTCATCGAATTGATGTCGAGGGCGTGCTCAGACAATCAACATGACCTCCTTGATTCCTGTGGGTTACTTATGCGACCATGTTGCGATTGAAGTTTATGTTAAATATTTATTTCATCACTATAAAATTGATAAATTTGATTTTGGTTCTTATAAAAGTTTTATTCGTTTTTAGTCCCTCCTCAAGTTTCAAAAGGGGAGTGGGATTGATTCACTTGAGTGTAGGAGGGAGGAAGGATCACAAATTATGGTCTTCAGTTCAATAAATTAAGGAATAAAGCTCGCTTATGGAATTTTCTCACTAAACTATGAACTTCCTTGGGCAAGGGATTGCTCATATTCAAAAGAAAAGGGGAATGCTAAGCCTCCACATAATAAAAGTTGAATTAACTAAAAAACTCACATTTCATTTATGCATTGTTAGATTCACCAATACTTGCGCGCTAACGATTCTGTTTTAGCTTCTTGATTTGAAGTGGAAACAAATTTACATGGTAGTGATGTCTGTCCTTCTACCCTCCAAATTTCCTTCTGACAACCTCATCTTGTTCTTGATAGTGAATGATGTGTGTCTAAAAGAATTAACCACATTCTTTTGAGAGAAATCATGCTAAAATTCTGACATCCCTCATATAGGATGACTTAGAAAAATTATCATTAAACATGCAAAAGTTAGAAGTTAGAAATGGTGGTATTTGCATACATCATTTCCCTAAACCATACTAACTCAATCCTACAAAGTTATTGTTGTAGCTATAGATCGCGGTTGGATGAAAGCTAGACGGACAAGTGATGAGTATGAGAATGGAGTGGAAGCTTTTCTACAATTTGCTAAAAGAAATCTTCCTGATAGTAGTAACGAAAAGTTTTATTGTCCTTGTGTTAATTGTTTGAATCGTTTTGTTCAGTCCCGACATGAGGCCTCCCACCAGGTTAACTTAATTGAGTCACCTGTTAATTTAATTAATTTTATTAATTTACGTAATAAGGTTGTTTGTCATTTATAACAGGTGAAAAGGAAAAAAGGCACAAGACATCTAGAAAAATAATGTCTACCCCCATGTCATGGCTCGTGCAGGATATGATGGTCTTAATATAAAAATGATGGAAGAGGAAAAGAAAAGACTCCAGGAAGAAGCATCTCAGGCTGATCCTAATGCTGAAAACCCTCCAGAAGTTGTTGATCCACCTCCAGCCCCACACCATAAGTCATGGAAGAAAGCCCGACTAAGAAAATCGGGACAATATACAACAGAGGAGACACGTCGGGTAGCTGAGAAGATTGTAAGTTTATTTTGAATTCTAATTGTAATCTTAACAATCTTATCCATTGTCTTACACAAATTGATGTGACATTCTATATGTTGTAGGATTCCTTGGACAAGCAGGCCACTCAAGGAAGTTTTGTGCCTAAAGGACGCAAAGATATTTTGGCTACTATGATTGGTAAGATAGACCACCCTGGCCGTGTCATTGGTGTTGGATGGGGCATTGGCATTCACCAATACCATGGTTCATGTTCACACCATCGCCCCAGGGAAGATGTAGATCGAGAACAGCTAAAACGGGAGATTGCATATGAGCTTAGACAAGAGATTGCCCAGTAAATGCAAACTTTTGCTATTTCCCAGCAAAATACCGGTCTCTCACCCTCTGTCGGTGTGAGTGCCAAGGGGTCATGTGATCCTCCTCATCAGCCTGATGACATGGAGGAGGATCCTGACATGTGTGAGCTGTATGTTCATGATAATCATGACTACTTAGTGGCATTTGGGAGGGCACACAACTTTGGAAATACCTTACACAACCAGACATTAGGAGATGATGAGATGAGGGTGGTGGTTGAAGATATTCGAGATGCTGATGCTCAAGTCCCTGTGCCCACTGAGGATGTTCAAATAGTAGGTCAGGCCCTCAGTAATTTCATCTCTTGGCCGAGAAGACTTCTGAGGTTTTTTGTTTCAGCCAAGGTATTCAATTACTTGTATTTTTCTATATTTACAATTGAAATAATTTAATTGTGTTTATTAATGCTTTTTTTGTTGTTTAGGATTTTGAAAAGGATGTTCCACCCAAAAAGTCTCATATGGGAAGACCTGTGAAGTCTTCTTCTGGCAAGGTATTCATATAATCATTCAATTACTTACAATTGAATTAACTTAACCGTGTTCACTAATGTTTTATATTTGTTGATTAGGGCATCGACGAGAGGGATCACTCTGATGCTCTTGAACGTTTGGCTGTAATGGCTGTGAAACTTGCGATGAATCCGGCTTCCATAGAGTTGGAACATGATGGCAGGCCTAATCAACCTTTCAATCTCCCCGCGAGGGACTTTATGGTGATAGCTCTTGATGGTGAAAAGGTTTGTTGGTCGTGCGTCTCATTATGGTGCACATAAGTACATTTTTTATTTGTTAGTTTAACTAAATAAGTTTTCAATACTATTATAATTAACATGTTTTTTCAATATATTAGGTATTTGCATCGCCAATGTATTGTTAGGGGCAACCTCCATATTTATGGATTCATTGACTCTGGCCTCATTGAGGGCGGGACACTTCCCCCAGATGAGATTACTGCGAGCATGCGGCACATGCTTGGTCGAGGCAACAAACAGTGCTACCTAGCACCTTGCCTCAAGAGGTAAGTACAAGTATAAAAATGATTTATAATTATCTGTGATTTGTCACTAACTGTTCCCAACTGCAGTGAACATTGGCAATTATTGGTCTTATGTCCTAGTTCGAATGTTGTGGTGCTCTTCTGTTCGTTGGGAAGAAGAGCGACGAAGGAACTCAAGGCCATTGTTGAAACGTAAGCTTTTAATTTTCTTATTTAGTACTGCATTTGTTTTATTAATTACTCGGAAATTTGTAACATACGTTAAGTGTATATTTTCTTTTGATAGATCTATGGACGCACGTCGCATGTTATATGGTACTAGGCCTAGGCCTAGGCCTATTAAGTGGATTTTCCCTAACGTAAGTATTTTATTAGTACCCGAGATTCAATTGCAATTTAAAATATAGTTAATGTTAAGTGTTTACTCATTACATTCAAATCGGGTTCATTTGTAGTCTCATAGGCAACGTGGCTCATGGGAGTGCGGCTACTATGTTATGAAGTGGATGCTCGACATTGTATCCGGCGGAATTACTGAAGGATGGATGACGGTAAGTAATAGAATTTGCAATAAGTTATATATTAATTATGTTTTGTTTTAGTCTGATTATCTGTAATGTTTAATTTATCTTATGTTACATGCAGATATTCGACACTCGGGATCCACTATCTAAAGAGGACATTATGGACATAAAGAAGCATTGGGCAACCTTCTTTCTAGAGTTGACTGGGAATTAATGGGTGATCAAATACTCATCTATGTGTAGTTTCTTTGGTGTCATATTATTTAGTTTGAATTTATGACATTCTATGTATTTAGTTAAGATTTTTAGTTAATACAGGACATTGAATGAAATTTTGGTTATAAGGCATTCTGTTGAGAATATTTAGTTTCTGTTTGTTGGGATTTTGGCTGTACAAATGAAGCAGGGAAAGAATTGTAACTGGTGTAGGTCTTATTTTAAAAAAAAATAAAGAACTTTCAATATCGGTTTATAAAGGAACCGATGTGTAAAGTGATTTTCAACAGAGTTAGAAAACGTTGAAATTTCACTTTACACATCGGTTAAAATTTTAACCAATGTCTAAAGTACACTTTCCACATCGGTTTTGACAATTAACCGATGTTTAAAGTTATTTTCAAAAGAGTTAGAAAACGTTGAAAATGCACTTTAGACATCAGTTAAAATTTTAACCGATGTGTAAAGCTTACTTTCAACATCGGTTTATAACCGATGTCTAACACCAGCACATACAACATCGCCTGTATACACATCGGTTCAAAACCGATGTTAAAACCCAAAATTAACCGATGTTAAAAGTGTTTTCTGCACTAGTGTCTATTTATGTTTTATTTTCCATTTCCCCTTCTTAGTTTTCTATTTTGTTTTCTCCCTCTCAAGTAAACTCTCTTTCTATTTCTTTTCTCTTTTATGTTCAACCTGTTGGAACCAAAGTGGTTTTGGATGAAATAAACTCTATGTTTTGAAGTTAACAAAAGGATTAAATTTACTTGGCAAAGTGTTAGTTGATATCCAACATGTGCTATTTAGTTATGCAGGAACACTTAAAATTATAAGACATGGAAACTTAGAATAAGTTTTCATATGTATCTGCTTGGACTCATAAAGAGAAATGCACGTCCACCCGTGTAGATGGGCTACTCAATGTTTTGGTAAAGTTATTTATTTATTTAATTGAGTAGACTGGTTTCTTTAAGTAGACGAGGCAGTAAATGTTACTAGACGGATTTTAAGTTTAAAATCAAATAGACTAGTTTTAACTTACCACGTTAGTAGACAAGTTCATTGATCGAGTAGACGAACTCTAATTGCCTCGTCACCAGACGGAGATCAAGATAACTCACTAAGATATAGCAAGTCCAAAGACTTGATAGTAGACGAGAGAATATGCCACGTCAGTGGACGAGTTAAATGAAAGAGTGAATAGACTTCGTTCTTACACATAACTGTGTGGACGAAGATTTTTGAATAGACGAGCTTCTATCTCTTATGTATATGTTGTTCCAAAAATGAATAAATGCAATCTGACCCACAATGAATTTATTTCAAATGATTGATATTTAATTCAATAGAATATTTGTTCTTTCCATATGTTTTATCCGGTTAATGCTTTGCTTCCTTGTGAGAAAATCATAGTACCATCGAGGAAATACAAAAAGCAAATAGTACAATGAGGAAATGAAAAGTGACTTGTACGAATTCCTCTTTACTACTGGAAAAAGCTGGATTGTACACAAAGGAGGAAAGAAAGTTTTCAAGGTACAAATTGCTCAGAAACAGTGACCCTCTATTCTGTGCAAATGTGATAACCAAGAGTACATTTCACAAAGGCCACAATCAAGCTATCAGTCACAACGGAAATCATGCATTCAATTTTATCTCTAAAAAGGACTATTCAAAATAACCGTTGAAGAAATACAAGTGAAGAAGAAGGTCACTATAAATAGAAGACCTCAAGTTCTGAAGAACAACTTTTGCCAATCGATAATCACTCATTCTAATATTCTTTCAAGAGCAAGAGTCTGTATTCTTTAGACCATTGTTGTTACCCTAATGAAGGAAAATACTGTAAGAACTAACTCCTCGAAGTCTGTTGAAATGAAGGATGAAATCATAATCCTCCATCAGATTCTGAACAAGACTGTCTTACATAAGACTGGCTCCAAGGACAACCTCTCCGCTCTTCACAAATTCTGCCTGTGCAATCTCTTCTTGGAAACCAAAATCAACCTTCCTTGGATTCTGTTTGACAGATTCAAACATGCGATACAAAATAGAAGGAATCTCTCTGCCATTCCCTACACTCATCTTCTGTAAAAAATCTTCAGGTATCAAGGTGTTTATGATGTCTTTGCTGCTATGTCTGAGGAAGAGCAGAACAAGATTCTAGCTGAGAAAGGGATGTCAGTTGCTGATTTTGGGAGAAACAATCTCTCAGGAATGCATCTGAGTACTTACAAGAAAATTGCTCTGGACAAGGCAGAAGAAGCAATAAAGATCAAGGGAGAAATGATTGAGGACAACAATGCTGAAGTCCTAGGTATAAAAAGAGGAACTAGACAGAAGACCACTACAGCAAGGAAACCTACGCCCAAGAGGCCAACTGGTGGCATTGTAATTAGGGAAACTACTGCTGCTCATGCTTAGAAGAGGCAAAGAAGAACCATCCTCTCACACAATGAGGATGACGGAGCTGATGAGGACAGATTTCCTATCAGTACCATGCTGAAGAAGCAGAAGACTTCTGCTGATATTGCTGTTGTCACTGCTGTTGAGGCCTTTGTGCTTGTTTCAATTCAGACAAGAAGGCAACCGGTCAGGAACGCTAAGGCCACTAAGGTAACTCTGCCTGCTAATGACCCTGTTTAATTAGCAGTAGATGCCCTAGTGTCTAGTCTTGAGTCTTTACCTGTTAGTTCTAAAAATAGGAATGTTGTTGATGATGTCTACATTCCATCCCTACCTTCACCACAAACAAATTCCTCACCAGACCAACCACAAACAGCCTCACCCACAAGACCAACATTCCAACCTATCATCCCTGCCAATGACCCCTGGTTCAACCAACCAGATAATGGAATCATACTAGGAGCCCCTTGTCCCAAAAATAGAAAAACCAGATTCCCCTATATTCTACCCTCCGTTTACTATGATGGCCAAGCTGAAAACTGGGCCAAAGTAAAAAGAGATTGGAAGATCTTGTATCACAAAGATGAACCTAAACCTGTCTCTACCAGACCTTTCTATCCCCTGCCTGAGTATGACTATGAACCTAAAACGGTCATCCACCCCTGGCATTCACCTCACCCTGACATTCCTACTGACCTTCCACCATCCAAACTGTACAATCACCTTGGACCACTCATTACTCACCTACCCCTAAAGAAATTCCCTCATAGAAAAATCTATCCAAACCTAGTAAAATTTCCACCCTTCAAGCCCTTCACTGAAGGAGTTGAGAGACACATCAGCTCTGATTGGCACACAGACCCTGCCAAGAAGGACCTCACCTATGTGATCTACAAAAGATCCAGATCATTCAGTCACATTCCATTCATCATGGACAGAAACACCAAGTGGACTACCTTCAAACATCCTAGCACCTATGGCAGAGTTGCTGACTTTGTTGATACATTGATGTATGAGATGCTGAAGTGGGAGTTTAGCCACTTTAGAATTGACAGCTGCAAACTTTGTCCCTCCAACCTGGCTAAGACATAATGAGGAAACCAAAATTGGGATCAGGCCATACATGATGTGTCCTAGGCTACCCATGATTGATCTCAATAAAGACAAGGACAAGAAGAAGCAGAGAAACACTGGCAAGATGCCTTCTCCTGACAGCTACATAATCAATCTAGCAACATTCAATCTCACTGACCAAAGTGTGATTGATTACTGGTTGACGCAACCAACTAAAGATATTCAAGAGGATGTTGCTGTGGACATCTGGAGGACTCACATGGTGGCATGTGCACAAGAAGCTTCCTCCTCTGGACTGACTGTTGAAGAAAAGAAATTTATTCCTAAAGTCAGAGGGAAGTGCGGCCCTGCATATTACAGATTCCTTATCTATAAGGACATCATTGGCATTCCTGTCATAAGTCCTATTTTTGAATAGGACCCTATCCATTGGGGAAAGGAGTTGCCTCCACCAGTGCTGCAATATGCTGCTTCACCTCCATCCTCTCCACCATCAGAGCACACAGAAGAAGAAATCATCATTGAGGACATGGCAGTTGAAGAAGTGAAGTCTGATCCTTAAGTGGAAGTGGTTCAACCTGCAGCTGAGGTTGAAGAAGTTACTGAGTCCATTCCTAGACAAAGCACTTCTGAGAAGCACTCTTCTCAACCACTGGCTCTAACTGTCATTCATCCAACAGAGCAACCTCAGACTTCAAGAGCTTTAGATACTGTTCCAAGTCAAGCCTATGCTCAGGATAGTGCTGAAAGCTCAAGATCCTCACTCTCACTGCCTCCAAACTTTGAAGAAATTATTGGTAGAATTATAGATGAAAAACTAGAGAGTAAGGTCAAATAACAAGTGAAAGAGCAGGTAGCTGAAGCCTTAGTTCTAGCAAACATCATGATGAACCAGATGATGAACATCATGCTTCAATTCCAATAGAATCAAAATCTACCAACTCAGATTACTCCTCCTCCACCAAATCCAAATCCTCCTCCTCCTCCACCCTCTTCTTAGGTTTTTCCTTTATTGTTTCCCATACTGACAATGATGGTCCACTCCTTTCACCTTTTTGTCTGATGACAAAAAAGGGGGAGAAAGGAAAGAGAATTAAATTTAAGATGAAAAGTCAGTTTTTGAAAAGTATATACTTGTCAGCATATGCATGTCTCCTTTTGTTTATACTTTGACATGATTTGTTATGCTAATATAAATATTGTTCTGATATATCTATCTAGATTACTCTGATACTGTATAGCTCTGACACTGTTTGATATGATATACTTTCAATTGCTCTGAAATTTGTTTAAAGTTGATAAAGAATTTAAAAGGTCTAATACTATACTTAACCGATAAGTAGTTGCACTGATCTGATAAGTTATTACATATGCTGCTGAATTTGTCTTATGCTTTTCCTGATTAAAAGTTTGAATGCTTTGTCTTAGGGGGAGCTTTGTAAGCTCTCTTAGACTTTTCTACTCAAATTTAAATAGTTTTTGTCATCATCAAACAGGGGGAGATTGTTGAAACCAAAGTGGTTTTGGATTAAATAATCTCTCTGTTTTGATGTTAACAAAAGGATTAAATTTGCTTGGCAAAGTGTTAGTTGAAATCTAACATGTGCTATTTAGTTATGCAAGAACACTTAAAATTATAAGACATGGAAACTTAGAATAAGTTTTCATATGTATCTGCTTGGACTCATAAAGAGAAATGTACTTCCACCCGTGTAGACGGGCTACTAAATGTTTTGGTAAAGTTATTAATTTATTTAATTGAGTAGACTGGTTTCTTTAAGTAAACGAGGCACTAAATGTTTATTACACGGATTTTAAGTTTAAAATCAAATAGACTAGTTTTAACTTACCACGTCAGTAGACAAGTTCATAGATCGAGTAGACGAACTCTAATTGCCACGTCACTAGACGAAGATCAAGATAACTCACTGAGATATAGCAAGTTCAAAGACTTGATAGGAGACGAGAGAATATGCCACGTCAGTGGACGAGTTAAATGAAAGAGTGAATAGACTTCGTTCTTACACATAACTGTATGGACGAAGACTTTTGAATAGACGAGCTTCTATCTCTTATGTATATGTTGTTCTAAAAATTAATAAATGCAATCTGGCCCACAATGAATTTATTTCAAATGATTGATATTTAATTCAATAGAATATTTGTTCTTTCCATTTGTTTTATCCGGTTAATGCTTTGCTTCCTTGTGAGAAAATCATAGTACCATCGAGGAAATACAAAAAAACAAATAGTACAATGAGGAAATGAAAAGTGACTTGTACGAATTCTTCTTTACTGCTGGAAAAATCTGGATTGTACACAAAGGAGGAAAGAAAGTTTTCAAGGTACAAATTGCTCAGAAACAATGACCCTCTATTCTGTGCAAATGTGATAACCAAGAGTACATTTCACAAAGGCCACAATCAAGCTATCAGTCACAACGGATATCATGCATTCAATGCTATCTCTAAACGGGACTATTTAAAATAACCGTTGAAGAAATACAAGTGAATAAGAAGGTCACTATAAATAGAAGACCTCAAGTTCTTAAGAACAACTTTTGCCAATCGATAATCACTAATTCTAATATTCTTTCAAGAGCAAGAGTCTGTATTCTTTAGTTTGAATATTGTTGTAATATTCAACTGATCTTAAACTTTTATATCCTCACACATAGTGAGTTAAGAAGATCATAAGTTAAATCTCTTTGTTAGAATTAGAGCCTGAAGAGGCTTGGTAAGAAAGAAATACTTATTGTCTGGAGGTGTTAAATACTTGGTTGTAATATATTTGGAAAATAGTTGAGAAAAACCTTCAAGTAGAAGGGACTGGACGTAGCTCTTGGTCAGAAGAGAGTGAACCAGGATAAAACATCTTGTGTGAATCTTCTAACCCTAAACTCTTACAGCTTCATTTGTTTATACTGACTATGGGGATTTGATATTGCTTTTGTTAAGTTTCAAAAGTTGTTTTTCAGTGTGTGCATCTGTTTTAAATATCCTTGTGTGAGAAAATCAATTTTGAAAAAGGTTGTTTGCGAAAATTATTAACAAACACAATTCAACCCCCCTTCTTGTGTTTGCCTGTGTCAACTTCACAACCTCTATATTGTGTTGATATTGCATGTCGCGAGAAGCACCGCCATCGTTATAAGGTAAACACTGTTCTTCCCTCTCTCTCTCTCTTTTCTATTTACGTTTTATTTTCCATTTCCCCCTCTTAGTTTTCTTTTTGTTTTCTCCCTCTCAGTTAAACTCTCTTTCTCTTTCTTTTCTCTTTTATGTTCAACCTCTATACTGTGTCAGTGATAATGTTCTCCATGCTAACCCTCTTTTGTGTTGATATTGCATGTCGTGAGAAGCACCGCCATCACAATCCCAAAGAGGATAAGCCTGTTGGTCTTGGAATTAGATCCAAATCGGTGAAGTCAGCAAGAACGGTTTTTCCATCTGATATGTATTTTTAGAGTATTGTTACCTTTCGTGATTATTTTTACAAAAAGGGCAATTTCTTATGATTTGTTTCCTATAGTATTGAATAACTACTTTGCTATTGAATGACCCCCCCTTCAAAAAATCTTACGTGCAATTGTTGAAATAAAAATCGATCTCGTTGATATCAAAATTGTTTTAATATATTTAACTCCTATATTCAATTCGATTAAAAGCATATAATGATCTCTTTATGGTACTTTCATTTCTTATTTTTATTGGTTCTAAAAATAACTCTTGAGTGTTATTGATCTTGGTTTTATTCTCTTCCATTTTTTATTTATTATCATTATTATTATTATTTTAAGTTTGTTTTTTGCAAGTGAAGACATAACATGATTCATGTTTTCAGAATTGGGGCCATATGTTTTCAAAATTAGTCTTCTTCTTTGTGCTTTTTAAGGTTTCTTTTTTAAATTCTTAATTTTTAACCGGTGGACTAAATTTTGAATTTAAACCGTGTATGGTACCATTCGAAGTCCTACCTAAATTTATTTTATATCATTTTAAATTAATGTTGATTCGATATGATTGGCTTATCACTTAATATTAATTGTGATTATTCTATATAATTAAATTCAATATATGTTGATTCCATATATTTGAAATTCATACCCTAAAAGTACCATTCAAATTTGATTTTGAATTATTTCCACATTAATTTGAATTACTGTCATATCATTAAACGCATGCCTTTTGGGTCCGTTTGGTGGTCAGGACAAGAGAGACAGGATAGGATAAACTATCATATCCTGTCTAAAACTGTTGTTTGGTGAGCTAGCAGGATAGGATAAGGCAATCATGTCACTTATCCTATCATGTCCATCTAGTTAAAATTCTATCCTGAGGGGAGGGTTGGGTTAGCACTCAACAGGATAGGATAAGGTATTTTTTTTTTTCTGGTAACAAGTAGGATAGGGTGATTTAAAGTATAATAAAATATAAAAATATATAATATATAATATATAAAATAATTAAAGTATAATAAAATAATAATTTGAAGTATAATAAAATTTAACATGATTACCAAAAAAAGTATAATAAAATATAAAATATTTAAAATAATAAAAATATTAATAATTAATTTTAAAATTTATTTATTTTTATCACAATGCTAATTTTATTATTTTATATTATTTTTAAAAAGCTGTAAAATATAAAAAATTATTCTAATAATTTAACTATATGTAAATTAAAAACAAAAAATGAATATTTAAAAATATAAAAAATTAATTTTAGTTAGACAATATTTAAAAAATTTAAAACATTATATGGAATTTTATCACAAGGATAATTTTGTCTTTTTATATAAATTTAAATAATGAAAATTATAAAAAAAACTAAATCTAATAAAAGATGAAAACATTTAGAATAAAAACGAAAAATTTTAAAATTCATATGTAAATTATAATGCTGTCCAGTTGGTTATCTGATGGACACCAAACGTCAGATAGGATAACAGCTTATCATGTTCATATCCTATCCTACTCCTATCCTGTTCTCTTATCCTATCCGCCCTTATCCTATCCTGACCACCAAACGAGCCCTTAATGTCATTCACTGCTGGGGAAAAATTTCTGATATGATATATTTGGTTTATCACTTAATGATGTCAATATTCGATATTAATTGTGACTGATTCAATATAATTGAGTTCAATATATGCTGATTCCATATCTTTTGAATTTAAACCTGAATAGTACCATTTGAAATATTTTCTTGAATTATTTTCATATCATGTTGAATTAGTTTCATATCATTAAACACAAGCCTTTATTGAAGTGATACTAAACGTGGGAGAAAATTTGTGATTTGTTAAAATTGGTTTATCACTTAATGGAGTCAATATTCGATATTAATTGTGAATGATTTCATAATATTGAGTTAAATACATGTTGATTCCATATTTTTCAAGCATAAAATCAAGATTTCCATCATAACATTAATTCATATATAACAATATTTTGGAATCTGTACTTAATGGAATCAAGATAATTAGTAATAATAAAGATTAAAATAATAACGATAATAATAATAAATTCAAGATTTTTAATTTTCCTACCAAAACCAATTTTTATTACTCTTACTCTTATTTTAGCATAATCAATATAATAATATCTCAATTAATAACCATTATCAAAATCATAAATATATTCTCTTAAATGACTAATTGATTTCAAATTAGTATATTAGTATATCAATCATTAATCATTATTTACTACTATTTTAGCATGTAGATTTGCTACATAATGTATAATATTGTGACTTGAATCAAATAAAACTATAATTAAAATAGTTCATACATAAAATATCAAAATTAAATTATCAAGATTATACAGATGAAGTGATAAATTAATCAATTTATAAATTAAAATAACAAATAAATTATAAGTAAATCATTAAAAATTTTAAATTTAATAATGCTCCCTTTTTAATCTAACTCAAATTCAATTTTAAATCTAAATTTATTTGAATAATACAAAAAAATAAAAAAAAATAGTATCAAATAAAATTGAATCATTATTAAACACTCAAATGTATAATCTAATAGTATATTATTATATATATCCCTTATAGTATATTAAAAAAGAAAATTGATATACGATCGTGTAATTCTTTACTCAACATATTCAATTTGTAAAGCATATATAAAGAATATACAAATAATGTAATCAATTAATAAATTTAAAATAACAAATAATTCATAAGTAAATCACAAAAAACATTAATTACCTTCGATAAAATTCAAATAAGTTTAATTAATCTGATATCTATAATATTATAATATGTATTAATCCAACAATAATAATAATAATAATAATAATAATATATTATAAATCAAGATTTTTTTTTCTGAAACCAAGTGTATCATCACATTAAATCTTTTTCTTCTAAAAATATTTTAGATGTCTGTTACATCACATGTAATAAAGTTTTAATAATGGGATAATATCACTTAACAAACATTAAATTCATTGATTTGTCCGCCTGAAATATTTTTGTTTTTTAATTATATTTTTAATTATATTTTTAACAAGTATTCCCATAAATATATCAAATCAAATATAAACTTGAATCAAATGATAGTATTACTAATTAGGTTATTTATAATTAGTTAACTAAAAATAAATCAAATCAAAATTTAAACAATTTTAAATCATACCTAAAATGCCCATCAATAATGATATTAATAACAATAAATTTATTATTTTTATTGTTATTTTTTTGGTCATATTATTATTGTTGTTGTTGTATAAAACAATCTTATGCAATATGAATCATACCATATATCAACACGATATTCATTTATTTTTTTATATATAAGATTATCTTATTTTCATATCAATCAATATAAAAAATCAAATTGATTTATACTTAAAATATCATACTGAAATTATAAATCTTATACAAAGAAAGTGATAAATTAATGAATTTAATATAACAAATAAATTATCTAACTATTTGGAATAAAAATTTATTATCTTCAATCGAATTCAAAAAAATTAAATAATATAATATATGATATAAAATAAAATAATAATAATAGTAATAATAATAATAATAATAATAATAATTTGTAAACTAAGATTTTACTTTTTGGGTTCCAAACCAAATTGACTCAAATCAAAAATAAAATTTAGTCATACCTAAAGTTTATTTTTATTATTATTATTATTGTTGTTGTTGTTGTTGTTGTTGTTGTTGTTGTTGTTGCTGCTGTTGTTGTTATTATAAAAAATAATGTTATGTCAATGTTAATAAATATGATTTCAAATTTTGACATTTATTAGATTATACTATCATCATCATATATCAAATCGTTCATATTAAATGTTGTACTACCTCTGGATCCGATTATAAGCAAAATTAACCAACTTCACACTTATTAAGGAAGTTAAGTAATTTAGTTTAATTGTCTTGATTTATGTAAAAAAAATGAGTTACAATTACTAAACTACCATTTATTTGTCTTGGGAGTATGCAATGCTCTTGGAAAAGTAAAAGGAGAATTGGTTGGATTGGTTGATTGTCTTGAGTTTTGGAACCCTGATATTAAATAGAGTTGAATTGTTTGACTTTTGCTTATGTTTGAGTCCAAAAAATATATGTATTTTTTTCTTATAATTAAGTCCAGAGGTTGTACTAACAATATGATTTCAAATTTAAATTAAATCAAAATTAACTTCAAAATATATCGAAAATATCACATAATCTATAAATAGTTAAATACTCACATCTTTATGGAAAAAATTTAATCAGACAACCTTGCATAACTCTTTTATACATGAACCATTACACATTGAAAGTCTATGTTTTGGTATTTTTTTCTTCCTCCTCTCATTCTTTACTTTTGTTTCAGGTACTCTTTTCATGTTGGATATAAATATATTGACAAGGCACACATTAATATAATTTTTTTAATATAATGTTTTTTTACACTGCACGAGCCAATATACTATAGATATGTTGTTTCTAAAATTTAATATTAATACAAATTACTACATAGGACTTTTATGTAAGTTCTATTTTAAATTTAATTCTTAATCTTATTTCAATTTGGAAATATTTTTGGCTACTTGATACACTGAACATTGTACAAAAAGACAAGCAATTTAGTGGTTAACTACAAAAAATTCTTTTAGCAGGGTCAACATTTTTTTATCTTCCTTATATAGGTTATAAGCACTTTTTTTACTAGGGGTTATGAGAACATTATGGTGTAAATGCTATATGTGTTGTGAATAATTGCTTATGTGGTTTTGAGTGATGACAAATCAAAGTAACAAGTTAAGTTCCTAAATATATATATAGCATAAATAATTTACATGATTGTGTGAACATCGCTAACTGTAACACCCCAATTTTTCCACTTTCTAAGATCGGTATAAATATAAATAAAGCTTTATATTTTTATCAGAAACTTAGAAAATTATTTTGGGAAAAATAAAGTCATATTCATATCATACTTATTTTTATAAGTATATGGTAAAATTTTTGGTTGAAAATTCAGACGGAACGCGGTTTGCATTTTCGCTGACAGTAAGATTTTACTGATCTGAAAACCTAATTTTGACCCGAGAACAAAATGAATATATTTTATATCTCATTTCCAAAAATAAAGGTTATTTTGAAAATTTTCAAAATTAATAAATTATTATACTCGATTCGGGCGTAAAACTCTAAATCGCGTAATCGACGGAGTCGAGAACGGACGTGTAGAGACAAAACCCGATGTCGGATGCTGAGACCTCTTGCCACCTAGGATGGTGAGTCACATGGATGAGTCACCCATGTCATGATTACTTTTTATAAAATATCTAGATATTTCTTTAAACTAGTGTAAAGACCGTTTTGCCCTTGGATGATTTTACCCTTGAACTTTCATCGAAATGACAAGTTTGCCCCACAATTTGTGGACACAAAATCAGCCACATCATCACTCATTTCTCACCACATGTTGGTCATAATTTCTTTTTTGGAAATGACCATTTTGTCCTTATGTTGTCATAATACCACAAAAATGCCATTTTGTGAGATTAATACTTTGTCCTTGAATTTTTGTGTGTTGGACCCTTTTACCCCTCAAAGGCCACGGCCTTAGGCAGACAAGAGGCCCATTTTCACTTCTATAAAAGGCCATCTTCATCTTCTCCATCAAGCTTTGCCATTTTTGCCATTAAAGCTCTAAGTACCATAGCTTGACTTTGTGAAGGAAGTAGGTGATTTCTTGTCTATTTTTCATTTCCAAGAGGTATACCATGCTTCTCCCACTCAATCATCATCATGTTATTCATTGATTTTTGTGATTTGAAGTCTTGATCATATTTTTCAATTCCTAGATCTAGAAACTTTGAAAATTCATAGAAAATCATAGAAAAATCCTTTTAAAGTGAAACCAATTTCTATGATCTTAGTATCCTCTCTATATTTAAGATCCAAGAGTATACATCAAACAAAAATTTTGTGCCCTTTGATTTTGTCAAGGCCGAACCCTAGTTTCTAGTGGGGGAGGACTTTGTTCATTTTGTTAACTAGTCTTGCTTGATTCAATCTTATAATTCATATATATGTTGAGTCCATGATTAATGAATCAAAACCAAATCTCTAAGCCATTATTTTACTCATGGCCGATATTATTTTCTTGAGGAGTTGAAACATTTTGTTTCATTTTTCAACTTATGATAACTTGTCTTAACTCTACACTACTCTAAGGTCATGGATCTAAGAGTATGTGAAATTTTGAAATCTCTAACTCAAATTTAGTGTCATGGCAATTAGGGTTTTTGTAAGATTGAATTATTTTATTTCAATCTTTGTATTCTAATCTTTGTTTTAGGGTTTTAAGTGATCAAGGATCACCAATCCAAGAGCTTAGGATTTTTAATAATTTTTAGCTAATTAATTCCCACATGACCGAACCTAGCATATAGGAGCATAGGTGTATTTAGTGTTTGATTGATGATTATTTGTTGTGTTTGGATGAAGGGTAAATTGTTGTGTGAGTCGTGTACGTGTTTTGCGGAAACCAGACGTTTGACGGAATTTCAATTCGACAAGAGAAAAATCTTCAAGAGGTAAGGGGAGTGCCTGAGGGATTTTTCTGATATCCATGTGTAATTGTTATTGTGTGTCTTAATTATGGTGTGTATGTATTGATTTTGTAGTTAGCATTATTTGCTTATTGAATATCTGCTATTAATTATTTGATTTAACTGCATTTAATTATTTGTTATATTTGGTGATATGATTTAAATTTCTAAGTGTCATATTATTGATATGAAATAATTGATGATGTAGATTGTGAGTTTGAAAGCCTGACAGTGGTCAGAGCTCGATTAAATACGCAGTTAAAAGCATTTAAAAGATTTTTATGAAATGATGAAGTTAATTTACGTGGGAATAGTAATATGATATTACTTAATTAATTATTTGGTGAAAAATGGGAATTTATGAGAAATAATATTATTTTAATGATTTAACGGCGAAAGAGTGTTTTAAGAGTTACGGCGAGGACGTAACCGTGAAAATATTTTAACGCTGCTAATTTTCACCCAAGGAAATTTCTAAATAATAGAAAATATTATTTTATGAAGAAAAGTTTCAAAAATAACTTTATTACAGTGTCAGAAAAATTAATTTACAGTAAGGAGTCACGTTTTTGCCTATTTGCGTTTTGAAAACGGAAAACGGGGGACAATTCCATCAATATTTTTTAGTAGTTTTAAAAAGAGATAAAATTTATTATTACTAAGGATTAGTCTTAAATAAGATTTTTGAGTTTAAATTAGTGAGTTTTAAATAAAATAGTGAATTTTCCACATGAAAGGACTTTTGGTAAACAGCGGATTATTTCAATCAGATTAAGAAAGGTTTGGTTTTACTTATGTTTTTCGTAGAATAAACATAGTTTAAAGTTGTAAATGAACCTAGCCACCGAGACGTCGGACCTAGTGTTCCTAAAGATATGGCCCGGGGCTAAAAAAAGTGGAATAATGGACTAGAGGTCCTATAATCAGTGTATTGGTTTTGTGCACTAAAACCTACGTGTCTAAGACCGGTGTATCGGTCTAGATTTCGTGATTTGCACACTTTTGACTTAAGGCCAGTTATGGTTTAATTGAGATATTAAACTTAGTAGTTTAAGATAATGGGTTGTCACAAAACTTTTTAGTTCCCACATATAAAGAATGAACATAAAGAAAAAGAACGAAAATAAAATGTTTTACATGCATTTTACATTTTATTGTGGCAAATTTGCCTAAAGGTGTTATGCAGGGTTCCTTGGTAGGTATTCATGTTAAGGGATACATTTCACCATTGGGTGAAATGAATGGGGGTCTAGGAAAGGCCGGGCTAATTACGACTATTTCGGGAGCTCGGATATTGCTCATATTTTATAGGTCGAGTTAATTACGACTATCGCTGGATGTTCTTGTGAATTACTTTCGATGATGGTTGGAGCTCGTATCCTACCGAGTTATGTACTTAATTAATTGGAACTCGGAACCTTGACAGGCCAAATTATTTGAAACTTGCCATATCTGGCAATGTTTTATATTCTGCCTTATTTGGCAATGAGAGCCTGATCAGCTCATCTATTGGTTGGTTGGAGTTCCGGAGATTAGGTCTCAAAGTTAGTTGATGAATATTGAAGTGTCATGGTTTTTAAAGCGGTTACAACTGACGGGTATGAAACCCTTTGAGATATATTTAAATATATTGTTGTCTTTAATATTTATGATTAAGTGGTAATTGAGAGTCGTACATGTGGTTGTCGTTTTAAAATCCATATATTGGAATTCACCCTTGCATATACAGGTTCTTTTGTCTTTACTATCGTACCTTGGTACACAAATGCAGATATTGTAGAAGAGTTCCTTAAGTCAGTTGGAGACTTAAGTCTAAATTGCGGAAAGAGATGTGTGATCATAGGGATGATCACGAGGTCTTATCAGTGAGTGTCTTTTAGAGCGACCGGCTTAGGATTTCTTTGGGGTAGTATGATTTGAGAAAGTTTGTGTAGGTATTTTGAAAACATTTACATGGTTTAAAATTCTGTTGTGAATAATATGTTTTATTTTTACTATTGAGATAAGTACGTTACGTACTTCCTTATTCAAAGGAAATTGTTTTACACCCAGATTTTCTGACTCCAAATAAATCAAATTTTTTCGAAAGCACCCAGCAAAATTATTTTTAATTTATTTCCATACGTGTTAGTATAGTAATGCCCAAGGGGGTGTTACACTAACTGTGTGCTCAAGTGTGCAGAATAATTATTTAAGCTTCAGACTCTTAACAATGAAGAAAGGAAGAAGATTGAATAGAAGAATCAAGTTTCTTATTGGAAGCATTTTAAGACTAATGATGTGTCTTAGGGCTGGAAGTGTCTAAGCTTGATGAAGTGTCGTATTCCAAGCTTAAGCTCAAGTATCGTAAAGCGTCTCTACTGGAGTGTCTTAAGGCCAGAAGAGTCTTAAGACAGGTGAAGGATATTAAGACAAGTGAAGTGTCTTAAGTATGAAGCGTCTTATCCCGAACCGTCTCAATTCAAGAATCTATCTCGAAGTGTCTTTGCCTAAGTGTCTATCTAGAAGCATCTTATGAAGTGTCTAAAGACTATTCAAGTATAGATGAAACTATTTCTTATAAAGAACAGAAGTGTAGAAACAAAGATGAAAGACTAAAGTCAAGCGTCTGCACAAAGCGTCTACTACCAACATTCAAGCGTCTATGCCATCAATATTGAACTACACTCATCCAAATTAGGAGATCTTGGTCTCATTGGAGAGATAAGATAAATACCTACAACTTTAATGCAGAAGTCGAGACCTAAATCAATTTAAATCTAAGTGAAATTTCCTCTTCAAGTTGGAGATGTGATACTGCTCGTGACAGCTAGAGTATACAAGCGTCTGCTGACAATATCTGAAGATGTAGATAACCAAATGAATCGATCTTGATGTCATTGGAAATATATGAAACATATATACTGTAACACCCTATTTTTCGTATGCTTCTTTATCAGTAAATACATGCTTTAATGTATTTATTTTTGATAAAATCCAGAGGATGATTTTATTTAAAATAAAATCATTTTCTTGTGTTGTTTTACCGTATGAAGTCACAGTAAAATTTTCGGTCGAAAATTCAGACGAAAACCGATCTGGGTTCTCACTGCTAGTACAAGTTTACTGAGCTAGAGACAAAATTTTAATTCGTGAACGAGACAGTTAGTGTTTTTATGATGTTTTGTGTGGGTTTAGAGTTTTTCGAAAAATCTTGTTCGGGGCCAAATCTTAGGGATTTCACGGGCGAAATTGTCGCGAAATACGGTCGGGGAAGTCATCTGATACGTAATGGAGCAGAGTATCAAGAGGATGAAGTGACATGGAGTGACTTGATGTGAATGCTATGACACACCTAAGAAAAAGTGAATCTTGACTTTATTTCCAAAATCTTACTTTTTCATCTTTCTCTCTCCAATCACATCACATCACCTTAACTCATTATCCTCTCTACAAGCAACCCACCTTCTTTCTTCTTCTTTCTTCTCTTCTTCCTCTCCAAAACCGTGCACCCTCCCCATTTCCTCTATAAATACCACTCTTCATCTTCACTTCATCACTTTCCTTTTAAAACTCTTAAGCTTTCATCTTTTTCTTAACTTCAAGCTTCCAAAGCTCTAGTTTTTCTTCTTCTTTTCACTAAGTGTTCTTCATCAAAGTTGTTCCTCTTGCTTAGGGTAATACTCTCATATATTCTTTTCTTTAAAAACTTCATCTTTTTCTAAAGTTTCTTCTTTATGTCATATATGAGCTTTTATCTTCAAAAATCTCTCAAAAATGGTAGAAAACTCCTTTTGAGTTGAAACCAATTTCTATGGCCTTGTATTTACTTGTAGTTTAACATGCTAAAATGTTGTGTAAAACAAATTTTCCTAACCTCTACTTTCTAATGAGGCCGAAACCATGCATATGGTTTAGATGGATATTGTTTCAACTTTTATAAGTATGAGTTTGTATTTAAGATTTGTTTTCCAAAATGATCATGGACCAAGGCTCCTTTATGTTAAAGGATGCTATGTCTAAGTGATTGGAAAGTTTAAATATTTGTTTTCCAAAATGATCATGGACCAAGGTTCCTTTATGTTAAAGGATGCTATGTCTAAGTGATTGGAAAGTTTAAAGATTTTTACTCTACTTTTATGTCATTTATATTTATGCCATTTACTTTGTGTCATTTACATTATGTCATTTACCTTTATGTCATTTATATTAATGCCATTTACTTTATGTCATTTACATTATGTCATTTACTTTTATGTCATTTATATTTATGCCATTTACTTTATGTCATTTACATTATGTCATTTACTTTTATATCATTTATGTTTACGTCATTTATGATTCATTTACTTATGTCATTATGCTTTAATTACTTATAGTCTTATGTTGTTCTTACTTTATGTGCTTTTGAGCTTTGTTATTTAAAGTCCTATGTTGCTTTCAAGATGATCATAGACTTGAGCTCCATAAGTTATTGGATGCTAAAAGGTCTAAGAGATTGGAAGAATTTAAAGATTTCTATCATGAAAACCCAAGGATGGCCGAATCTTAAAGCTTATGGACCTATGGTGTTTCGTTTTTCATTTTCCAAAGTGATCATGGTTTTGAGCTCCTTACTATTAATGGATGCTAAACCAAAGAGATTGGAAAGTTTAAATGTTCCTAGCCTATCTTATTAGTCAAGGCCGAATCTCCATCAAGTGTAACTTGGTGGGATTTTTGTTCAACTTTGTTTAAAGTAATCATGTTTTAAAATCCTAGCACTTAAGGATTATAAATCCCTAAGTTGCATGTGTTATGGAAACTTCTAGCCCTAAGTTCTTGGTTGAGTTCTAATCCTTTGAACCTTGTGTCTTGAAACCTAGACTTGCATCCTAACCAACTTTGAAGAACATTCGTGAAACTGTTTATTTTCTCGCATTCTCTTACCTTCTTGAGGTAAGAGGGGATTTCCTAAAGATAGTCAATAACTGTATGCATGTGTGTATGTGTTTAACTGGATATTTATATGTTAATTGAGCTTACTTGGTTATCTAATGTACTTGAACTGTTATGCTATTATCTGATGTTGGACTGTACTTGTTCTAAATGTTATGATGCATATCTGTGATGAACTGCTTTCAACTGTGATATTAGCATTGAACTGATAATATATACTGCTGTTGATTGAAAGTTTGTTAAGACAGACTTGTGTCTGTGCTCAACTGTTATAAGGATTAAAAACCTTAATAAGCTTTGAAGATGAAGGGATTGGTGTTCTTTTCCAAAAGCTCATTAACTTAAAGTACTTGTTTTAAATGTTGAAATGGTTTTGGTGAACTATTGTTATACAAGAGAAAAATCCTTTTCGAACTATGTGTCTTCAAGTGAAAACTTTCAAGATTATTTGGCAATATCCTATTGGGGGAAATATTTCAAGGATAAAAGTATTTCAAAGATGCTTTATAAAAGATTTTCAAAGAAAAGGTTTTTCCTAAATATTTTGGAAACTTTCCGATAGCCTGGATAGGTTATCGAGGATTCGGTTTTGAATTTGATTTTCACTGAACGAAAAATAAGTACTTAAGAAAGAGAATCTAGTACGCGAGACGTCGCCTCTAGTATTCAGTTATATGCACGTGATCTTGGATCAGTGTTAATTCGGGACCATGAGTCCTATTCATGATGTTCTGGACTGAGAGTCCAATTCTCGAAATCGAGGACAGTGCGTTCTGATTTCATTGTTGTGGACTGTGTGTCCTAATCACGTTGTTGTGGACTGTGTGTCCTAATCACGTTGTTGTGGACTGTGTGTCCTAACCACGTTATGATGAACGTTGTTAAAGGTGAATATTGTCTTCTACGACCACAAGCCTAGGACTGGTGCATCGGTCTCGGGCGTTGTGATTGAGCATTCGGATTGTGTGTCCTATGCTTCTAAGTTTTCAAGTGATGGGGAAATGATGATTAAGTCGTTAGCTTTGAGCTGTGACAGTGAAAAAGAATGAACACAAAGAAAACCTTTTAAATAAAATATTTTCTCATGTGCATTTCCCCAAGCAGACGTGCTTTTTATATATATCAGGTACAGGGTGGTATCTGGGAGTCTGTCCATGTAAACCGAGTTCAGAGGCACATGTGACGTTGCTCGTCCTGAGACCTTAAATGCATGAGGGTATGGAGGCAACTGCCCAGTGGGCTAGAGATTGACCAACTATAATTCTTCTCCAGTGGAAAACGGTGTTGATATCTCATGAGATTAAGTTAGAGCCTGATATTGAAGTGCCATGCATATTTTCAAAGGTTGACTGTGCGGGTTTGAGACCCTTTGATATAACACTATTATATTGTGTATATGCATGATTTAACTGCTTATATGATTATGTGATGTATGTATCATGTATATGGTTGTTGTGGGATATATCTTATGATGGTATCTCACTCTTACAATTATATCAGGTCTCTTCGGGTTTTGCTGTAGTACCTTGGTACTCTAGTACCGATGTTGCAGAGGAGTCTTTCTAAGTCACTTGAAGACCTAGTGTTAGAGGTTGGGAAAGTATTCCGATTGGGGGTCTCTCCAATGAATATTTGATAGAATGACCAGCTTAGGAGTTTTGAGTTGGGTTGTATATTTAAAGAGGTCGGTAAATGTAGTGTTATATACATCCATCTGTAGTTTGAAATTTTCTTCCGAAAGTGGAAACTTAGAGAAATGTTGTATGTCATGGTAACTTTGTTACGAACGTGACTTTACATTTTAAATGTATGTATGATGGATTTCAGAGTTATCCTTACAGAAGAAAATTTTATACCGCAGTTTTCTGACTTAAGAGAAAACAAATTTTCCGAAAGCAACCAGCAAATTATCTTTTAAATTTACTTCCGCATGGGTTATGCAGTAATGCCCTAGGGGGGGGGGGGGGGGGGGGGTTACATATACAACTTTTAGGAAGACGTCAAGACCAAATTCGAACTATATCGATGTCAGATTGCATTCGTATTTTGGTGACGTGATGTTGTTTCGACAGACAGACCTTTGAAGTGTCTGATGGCCATAACATGAGTTTTCCATGTCCAAATTGGATTAAACCGGTGTCATTCTAAAGCTAACATCCAGGGCTACAACTTTCATGAAGACCTCAAAGCACGAATCGACCGTTAAGAAGGTCTAAATTGCATAATACAAAGATGACGGAGTTTTAGGAGCTAAAGGAGCAACCATCTAATGAATACTAGCCAAGTATCTCACAACCTCATCTAAGAAGTCTCTAATGAAGCTAACCAAGTGTCTTCCCATTACAAGACAAAGTTGAATTAGTTAAATGATTATTTAGGAAAGCAGGAGGTGTGAACAATTGAAGATATGTTGACATGTAGTGAAATATAGCTATTACGTATTGATGTTTCTCTTCTACCAAAGTTGCACAACTATATAATATTATATATCATCACAAAAGTGCAAAAGTAAAAAAGTGTGCAGCTGGTCAGAATAGCTTTATTGATAAAAGACATATACAGCTGTATGGTGAAAGAAAAGAAAAAGGAGAAATATATCACTGCTGCAAAAAGACAAAAGCTTTAAAAGCAAAACCAATTTATCTAAAGTGTGGTCAGCATCAAGAAGTTTTGTGCAACAGTAAAAAACTCCAACGGGTATATTTTGTCAAGCCTATATAATGAAGACCAAAACAGAAGAAGAATAAGAAGTGTTGCTGGTGCTGCTACTGCTGCTACATTTGATGAAAAATGAGAGCATCATTATCTTCATCTCAATAGAAATCCTTCTCAATGTAAACATTCTATATTCTCAATGAGAGATTTCTTTTTCAGTTCTGAAGTACTTAAAGATATATCCACTCTTGTGAGTGTAGGAAGAACCCATCTCTGTACTTCATTGTAAAATCACTGTGTTGTGATATTTTCTCTATGTAACCTTCATCAAAATCTAGTAAGTCTGGAGAGGCTAGGTGCAAATAATACTTGCAACAGCCTGGAGAGATTGGTTAAGAATAATACTCATTGAGCCTAGAGAGGCTAGGTGTGCAAATAATACTTGCAACAGTCTGGAGAGGCTGGTTAAGAACAATACTCAATGAGCTCGGAGAGGCTAGGTGTGCAAAGACTACTCGTTGTAATTATCTTATGTGATAGTGGAAAAACTCAGCAGCTGCTGGGGACTGGATGTAGCTTATCGTTTATATGAGTGAACCAGGATAAATCTTGTCGTCTCTTTTCTCTCTACCCTTATCTCTTTATCTTTATTGTTTTATGTTCTTCAACAAGTTTTATAACTGATTTTAAGCTTTGTGTTCTAAGTCTTCTTAAATGTTTTATCCATCTACACTCTTTATTTTAAAAACTTTGATTTATGTTTTGATGTTTTAAAAAGTTTTAAATTTCTATCATCACCCAATTCACCCCCCTCATGTGTGATGGTTGCTTTGACCCAACATATGGAACACCGTACCAACACACAATATATAAAAAATTGAAAAACATGAAGTCAAAAACTTTATTGAAAAAACACGTTGGCAATTAATTTTGTCTGTGATATGCTCCTCAGCCATTAACATTCAACTGGTAGATACACTATGACTGGGCCATCTATATTGTTTTTAAATATTCCATACAAAACAATTATGTTTGAGAAGTTGGCAACAAATTAAAAAAACAAAGGTGGGTTAATTTCTTTCCACAAATTAGCTCTTAATCTCAAATTAAAAACCTAATGAAGTATGTTTCAATTGATTTCACATCAGTATTTATTTCTATATTAAAATTTATAAGAAATTTTATAAATAGCTTAAAGACATTATGATAACATCAATCTTAAGGGTATAACCAGTGCATTGCACGGGTTAAACATGCTAGTTTGGAGTCAAAGTAGGTTTAAGAGATAACTACTCAAAAAATGCAGTCAATTTTGGTAACTTGTCAAGCCTCCAAAGGTATACGATTAGTATTCAAATTCTCGTAAACTCATTATTTGTCAAATAAAAAAAAAACAAATAAAAGAAAAGATAAAGCAGAATCACTCATGCGTCAGAATTAGTGAAAATATTGGGTGGAACATGAGGAAGTATGCAATTTTCTTTTTTAAAATTTAAAATAAGTGATCCAGTTTATTAATTTTTTAAAAAAATTTGAAAATCAATTTTATAGTGTAGAGGTAGTATTGGTCTTTTGAAATGTTGAAACCAAAATTCAACTATCCTCTTTATATATTAATATAGATATCTTTTATTTGTGGAAACATTTTATATTTTATTAAAATTTGACCATTTTCCTGTTTATATAAAAAAAGTTACTGTAAAATTTAGAATGTGATTGATAGCTGACACATTTTGCAGAAGGCCACAATCAGGGCCGACCCAAAGGTGAAGCTACTAAAGTCTTAGTTTTAGGCCCATCAAAAAAAATTATTTACTCTTAGTTTTTATGAACCAAAAAGGTCACACATACTAACAAAGGACCAACCTATAACATAAGTTGATCCAGGTATACTCAAATTTTTCTTTAGACCTCACTTGCTTTTGGGCCGGCCTTGGACACAATCCACCCTGTACACTTCATTTGACAAAATGAATTGAAACATAAATAATTCTTTTTTTAAAAAAAAAACTAGCAATATGCGATGCATAATAATAACAAGGCTTAATTGCACTTTTGGTCACCCAAGTATCACGTTTTGTGCGATTTTGATCCCTATGTTTCAATTGTGACAATTAGGTCCCTCAGGTATCGCGATTGAGCAATTTTAGTCCCTCGGGTTCCAATTTCGCCAACTGGATCCCTCGAGTATTACGATTGTGTAATTTTGGTCCCCTAGATTTCAAAATTATGTAATTTTAAATGTCAGTAGCCCACGTGACACACGTGGGACTGATTTTGCATTTAGTGAGACCAGCTTGATAGCTTACATGACATTCCTACGTGTCAATTAAAGTATGTGAGGTGTCAATATTGTTATATAGGAATGTCATGTAAGTTGTCAAGCCGACCTCACTAAGTGTCGGATCAGTCCCACGTGTGCCACATAGGCTACTGACATTTGAAATTGCATAATTGTGATACCTGGGGGACCCCAAATTGCACAATCCTATTACTAGAGGGACCCAATTGGCGCAATTAGAACCTAAGAGACTAAAATTGCACAATCGTGATATCTGGGGGACCCAATTGTCGCAATTGAAACCTGAGGGACCAAAATTGCACAATCATCTGGGGGGACTAAAAGTGCAATTAAGCCTAATAACAAACTTAATAACAACAATTCTTATCTAGAGCTGTCAAAATAGACCAGGCCCAATAGGCTGACCAATTTGGCCCGATATAAATGGCAGACTGGGACACAAAAAATAGAGCCCGGTCAAATTTTAACCCGACCTGTCCCTATTCGAAAATTTGTTGGCCAAACATGAACTGACCCGAGACGGGCCGGGCTAGCTTGCTAGCCCGAATGACTTCGACCACTTAACAAAAAAAAAAAGAATCTGAAACCTTTTTTTTATTATAAGTAATAATGAAACTTACTAATTAATTACATAATTTACATTGGGTCAAGCACATAACTAATTAGTTGAACACTAAAACCATTTATTTTTATACATTTGATAAAGAAAAGCCAACAGAAATGGAAAACAAAAGAGGGCTTACATTAGCTCCTGGTAAAAAAAAAAAAAAAAAGACCCCTACGTCATATGTGTCATATTAAATACAAAAATTATTTACATGCTTTCCACCGATGGTTTTTTTTTTTTATTGGTAAAATTCCATTGATAGCTTAAACTTATAGTAGAGATAATTCATTATACAAATGGCGAGTATTGCATACAAGAAATAGCTCCAGAGACCAAGAAAGTGGAGCACGAAGATTTTTAGTGAATGATACCTCAAATGTTAATTCATAACTATATGAATGGAATTTTCTAATTATAAAAATGAACTCTAAAATACAAGAACAAAATTTTTTTAAAAAATGTTATCGGCCCATAGGCCAGCTTGGTTTACCCGCAATCAGCATAGGACTGGATTGGGGTAGCAAATTAGTGTCCCGACTTACTTTTAGCCCAGCTCGATCCAGCCCGAAAAGTATCTTAGCCTGCATGGACCGGCCCGACCCGAATTGACAGCTCTATTCTTATACATGACAGTCTATTTATCTAATATATACAAAAAGTTGGTTTCATGTGTGTCAAACTCTAAATTAAAAGAATTTATTAAGAATCAAACTTGAAAATTATGAGAGACCCCTGCCATCATACAACCAACAAACTTGAAAAAATAGATTCAACCAACACATGAAAAAAGAACTTGCAAGGAACTCTTCAATGACGTCATTTGTAAAATCAAAACAAGCGGCAAAGAAATTGCAAGGAACACTGGGTAACTGAGCCTAAACAGAGATGAACGTAAACTTATAATAACATTTGATGATATATTAGAACGAGGCAATGTGTCTGATCTAAAAGGTAAATCTAAGAGTCTTATTTATATTAAGAAGAATTGTAAGGTATAAAGAATTATATCAAATAGAGAAATAGTTGAAAGTGTAAAAGAAACTAAAAATACTCCTATATGAGGGGAGTCACCTCCTAAAGCAAATGCTTTTCTTGATATTTTTCTTCTTGTTCTCGTTCATTCCATAATTGGTTACATATATAGTAAACCATTAACCAACTAGCTAACAACATCCTCTATGACTCATCATAGTGACTCATCCTTATTCTAGATCCTTCCTAAATGATGTGACTCATCATTATTCTAGACTATTCTAATTTAAGTGCATTGTCACACCCAAGAGTAGTCATAATACTTGGGCTCAGTGCTTGGGGAATGGGATCATTGCCAAGTCTATTTTTGGGCCATTACAAGAATGCTAAAACAAGTATCCTTATGTTATGTAATTGTTTAAGGAATAAAAAAAAGAAAATTTGCATAGGAAAATGATGTATTTAGTATTTTGAAAAGTGTTATACTTAGTTTCCCAATACAAACTTTCCTTTTATAGACTCTTAACCAATATCTTTAGGGCACTCGTTAGCAAGATCCTTATACTAATAGCATAATCCTATTTCTAATTAAATAAGGAAAAAAATATTTACCAAAAAAAAAAAGGAAAAAAAAAGGAAATAATTCACAAGAGATTGTATGAAATATTCTAAAATACAATAAATATGATATATCCTCCAAATATACTAATGAATAAATGAATAAATGATTATCTTCATATATTAAAAGGAAGGTTCACTGGGGTATTTTTCCCCTCCATCACTGGGGCTAAATCTATAATTTAACGAGCTAATTTAAAATGTTATAATTGTTTTAATGTTATAATTGTTTTAATGTATTCAGATTTAATATGATGCAGCACAATTGTGGTTTCCTGATTTTTTTGCAACAATTATAGTTTTGTTCTCTATATTAGGCTTGCTGTTTCAGCAAGGGCTGCTATTTTGTGATTTCTCTGTTGTAGGCGGGAAATGGGATGCTATCTTATGTGGTTGGAAGCTCTACTCTATTTTTTTAGTTACTATAGGTGTTGCTATGTTGGATTTTTATTCTCATACATTGTTTCTTTTGGTTGTTTGTAATGTATCAAACATACTATGTGACATTGTATCATTTTGATTGCCTGGATTGTCAGTAAAATTCCTTTTTGGCTTTCAAAAATCAATTAAAAAAAGTATTTACAACTCTAAATTAGTTTCATATAATAACACAAAAGCTTAAGTTATTTTATTTTATTTTATTTTATATTTACATCTCAAACACTAAAAAAATTACTTATAACCCGTACATCGCACGGGTGCAAATACTATTTAATATTAATGCAATCACCAGTAGGTTAAGGTATAAGAACATCAAAACTTTTGATGACATGTTCTTGGTTTGTCAAAAAAGTCTCTTTGCTTATAAAAAAATGTTCTTGGTTTGTCTTGTTATTAATTTACTTTTTATTGCATACATGTAGGACATTCATATATAAATTCCTTTTCAAAGATTGTCCCGAAAGACTACTATATTATTTAAAGAGAACAGTAATGATCTAGAGTAAGAATAAAGGGTGCGTTTGGGTAAACAACTTAATTAAGAGCTTATCACATAAGACCTTATCGCATGAAAGCTTATGACATAAGCGCTTAAAAAAAGAAAAAGAAAGAAGGGGACATGAGAGGACTCGAATAATGAAAAACAGAGAGGGTGTTTAGTGCATAAGCTCTTATGATAATTCCATAAGCTTCTCCCAGTGACTTATGAAAATAAGTCAAAAACTCCTTATGGGAAGGCATAAGTTATTTTTATAAGCTCTGCCAAACACACTGCATAAGAACTTATATCATCAGATAAGTCAAAAGGAGCTTAAATAAGCTCTTCCAAACGCCACCAAAATCATAAATAGATCCAAATTCCATATCATAATGAAGCATGCACTTGTCCAGTGGCAAGTAGGACTAAATTATAAGAAGGAAAATAATTGTTATTTGGAAGAGCAACAATCACAAAGCTTCACACAAAATCCTTGTAGGATATCTATGCATCTTGTGAAGGGCTGATAATACCAATGAGAAGCAAATCTTCTGGGGTGCGTGAGGGGATCAAACTTGGGTTGCATCTTTGTAGATGGCATCTGGCCAAACAAGAAAAGCGAATTGCATGGGCAATTGGGAAGCTTAGCTAGTTACAATGTGACACCTCATGTTCCTACCATGTTGTAGTGGAACCCCCTCTTATTATTGTTTTAATTTGTAGAAGACCCCTCTTATTATCGTAACGGTAGCTTCCTCGTTTTTTTTTTCTGGTCATTGAACAGTACTTATTAGAGTAGGAAAGAGCATCTATATGAATTCGATATATCACTTTGGACTCAATTATAAGAAAAAAAGTATATATATTTTGTGGACTTAAATATAAGCTAAAATTAACTAATTCAACTCTATTTAGTGTTAGTGTTCCAAAAGTCAAGACAATCAACAAATCCAACCAATTCTCCTTTTACTTCTCTAAAAACATTACATACTTTCAAGACAATTAAATTAAATTAACCAACTTTTTTAATAAATATGAAGTTAATTAATTTTATTATAATTAAGTCAGCTGCGAGTATCCTAAAGGATACAAACGAATAAGTCATGTGGTGACCGACAAACCGAACCCTATAGATAAAGACTCTAAACCCAATGCAGTCTGTTTCAGTGACCAAGAGAACGATTGGCAAATTAAATATGCATCACATTCTGTTAATCGTTTGGTAAGTATACCAAATTAAATAAGTAATAAAATGAGAGTAGAGTATCGATCCTATTAAGGATTGAGATTAAGTATTAACGTGGTTTAGACCATAGCTATTTGAATCAATAGTTTTCGTGTTTATAAAAGGGGTTGGACTAAGATGTACCATCCATATTTTGTACCACTCACTACACCACTCATATGTGATAAATTTTGGACTAATTAAATTGTCACATGGGTTTAGTCAAAATTTCAAATTTTTTAGTTATATTTCTACTGTAGTCAAATATATGAATACAATATATTGTAGTATAATATATATACTCTTTGTATTCACACATTTAACCCATATTAAAATAAGGTTTTTTTATTAAAAAAACTGATTATATTACAAAATAATATTTTAATATGAATTAAAATAATGTTCGTTGTCAATAATATTTTACAATATAATCATTTTTTTTTAATCAAAAACATTATTTTAATATGAGTTAAATTTGCAAATACAAACAACACATATATTATACTACAATATACTGTATTCATATAGTTTGACTACAGTATAATATAACTAGAACGTTTGAAATTTTGACCAACCTATGTAACAATTTGATTGACCCAAAATTTGCCACATGGGTGGTGTAAAATATGGGTGGTACACCATAGCCATCCCCTATAAAAGAGTAAATGAGTTTCTTGTATTTTTTATTACAAGTTGTCACAAGAATGAATGAATGCAATTCAAGTAACAAATGAATTCAATATCGATAAAAACGATTAGGTATCGGGATCCTCCAATTCTTCACTTGATGTAACTTTATTAAATCCTAATTCCAATTCATTCCATTCAATTGACATTCAAATCACTAACCTAGATTTATCCCTAATCCCTTAGGTGATAATCCTTTTGTACCAAACTCTAATTCCTTAGGTGATTCAAGAATTAGCACAAACATTAAGCATGAGATTCATAAGAATGCATTGCACACTAGTGCAAAAAAACCTTTCTACAACGGTTGAAAAAAACTTTCTACAACGGTTGACGAACCGTTGTAGATACGCTCGATGTAGAAAGTAGGAACTTTCTACAACGGTTGTTCAATCGTTGTAGAAAATACATTTCCACATCTATTGGAAGACACAGCCGTTGTAGAAAATTTTATTTCTACATTCAAATTGTGAACTCTAGTGAACTTTCTACATCGGTTGTGTTGACCAACCGTTGTAGAAAGTTAACTTTCTACATCGATTTAGTTGACCAACCGTTGTAGAAAGTCATTTTTTTAAATAAAAAAAATCACATTTATTTCTCCCCTCTTCCTTCCCCTGTTTTCATTTAGTTTTCAGTACACATCAACATAATCAACAACACAAAATCAACAAAAACTAACAATTAACATTAACGAGAAAAGCTATAACACATAATCAAAATTAAAGTAAGAGCCTCATATAAAAGAAGAAACAAAAAGTTGATGTCAAATAAGGTAGGGTACATCTTGTACAAGCTAGCGTTAGTCTATATTCTATAGATAATAACACCATAGGTGTAGTTCAATATCCTGTTCTATAGATAACAATAACATACTTTTACAGTTACAACCTACTCACGAGTTATCATTAATCTATATTCTATAGATAATAACAGCATACTTTGTGGTGTGAGGACAAAAGGTTTATCTCCAACAGTGAAGGTAGCATTTGGCATCCGAGAAAGACTACTATAGCTTATTACAGACTCTCCAGATGGACTTGGCAAGTCTCACATAGCTGCCAATGATCCAAGGAATTTTAGTAAAATACCTAAATGCGGAACATATTACACCAAACCCAAAAAGCGCATATTAGACCCGACATCCATCTATCAACAAATTTTAAAAAATAAAACATTGTTAGAAATTCAACTGCAAGAATTTACCAACAGAAATGGCAGTGCTACTCCTCTAATACCTGTTTCATGCAACAATTTTTTTCACTTAGTAAGTTACACCATATAACTTATCTAGAAGGATGCAAATAGAAACCAAAGGCTGAAAAAACAGTAAAATGGATCCAAACTCCAACTTACACATAGGATAGAGAATGAACAAGTTCCTGAAGATCATCCGGGAAGAAGCCAATCTCATCTAATAGAACATAATAGTGTGTAGGCTTAGTGGTGCCCTGAGCAGCAAATTTAAAATAAGAAAATTAAAACATAAGTTGCCATTAGTGATTATGTAAACCTACAGAAATGAAGAGAAATATGAAGTTTAAGAAGCTTGAAAAAGTAGAAAGGACTTCTGTTCGTCAAATTTGCTCCTTTGATTGAGACAGAAAAAGACTTGTGCTCAAACTATCAAGGATATGTGGCATAAAAGGTTAACAGATGGTTTGTTAGGGTAGGCCTTCTTGTACCTTATTTTATGCAAGTATAGCAGCATTGTCTATAGAGTCAATTAGGCTGCATGCAAAATTAGTGAGGAAAGCAAAACATATTAACAAGTGTTAATGGGTAAATGAGTAGTTAACAAAAATTATGGCAAGAAACAATCTTACAAGCCAAAAGAAACAAAATCAAAACCGATAAACAAATGTGCCACACAAACAAAAACATTGTCAGATGTTAAATCTCGAGAGGCAGAAAATTGAGAGACACCTTGACTAGAAATGGTTCTTTCCATATTACAATATTGAATACTCATAAATTCTTCAGAATAGGGAAGCATAAAAATAGGTTGGCTCATTGATCTTATCAAGAATTCAAACATTAGACTGACCATATTTTGATCACAAGCTACACAGATTGAAAAGCCTTAACACTTACACATCATGATATCAAAATCTTTGACTAGGTGGTCAAGTGTTTGATCCTCATAAATCATGTTCTCTTCATAATCAAATTAATATTTCAACACAATATCAGCTCAAGTATTGGAGATAGTTTTGGATAGGTTTTAACCTTCCCTCTATATAATCTTTCCAGATGCAGTTTGTTATTATATATATACAGTACAAACGCAGAGGAAACACAACCCTGATTTGCATAGCTTAATCCTAGAACACATGACGCTATGCCACATCCCCTGACTTCAATAAATTTTTTTCTCTATTTATTTTTGCACATTGGAGGTGCAAGCAAAAGGGAAGGGGAGCGGTAGACTGTTAGGTGGATGATGGAACCTCCAACATCATCAACACATCCCAGTCTTGAAAATTTGAGGTCGGTGCCAATAGAAATCATGTTCTCTTCATCATCATCACATGAGGTCACTGAACTTTTTCACGAAACAAATATCAAGATATACCTGTTTAGAAATCTCAAGAGCTATCAGCTCTGCTATACCAGTTCCAGCCTTCAACAACCAAAGAAAAAAGTGACACAGAAAGTTCCTCCCAAAGAAAAGAGAATTTCATTCCATATGTCTTTTCATGTATTGTCATAAATTATATACTACTAAAGGGAAAATGAATAGAGGCTTATACAGTGAAGTAACTAGAGCATAATAAAGATTAATGATGAGTAACTAGGTACGGAAAGGAGGTTTTTTTTATAATTATTTTCTTTCCTTTCAGACATAGTCAGAACTTAAAAATAGATGCAATTAAATCTGCCTCAGGCACTAACCTCTCCAGCACCCAAGAATAAGAAGGTATGGTAAGCTAAGGAACCCCTGATTAATTACAGGGAAGCAAGCAGTCCTGCTAATACTACAGATGCAGTACCCTGAATCACATTATGAGTGGAAGAAAAACCCTAAAAAAGTAAAAGTACCATTTTATAGCTAAATATTTAATACCATCATCCTTTCCACGAAGTCTTTTCAAGATGCAAACAACCAAACTATGAACTCCAGACAAAACTGCAAATGTCATAAAATGAGATTATTTATGAGCTAACTTGAAAAATAAGGAACATATGATCTAAATACCAACTCAGTAGACAGTACACAATGCAAAACAGCCAGATAGAAAAGCCAGAGATCTCTAATGTACCTTAGCATAAGACCCTGCTTCTACAAAAGAACCTTTAAAGCCTTTCTTCTTAAACAATCCAGCACCTGAAACATACCCATTACAAGCATCATTAACCCAAAAAAAAAAAAAGGGAATATTAAACTATCCAAAGTCAAACTTCTCAACTCACTACTAGCTTGCCTCAAAAAAAAAAACTCACTACTGGCTTCGTTTATTTTCTATTTTTTAATAGTTAGTTGCACATTGAACACAACTTATCAGTCAGAAAATGAAGCAATTGAATTTAAGAACTCCATGTCATTGAATATAACCTAACACTTGTTCCTGTAAAGTGAGGCCAAACTCATTTCCTTGTTCTCAATCACATCAAACTCACTGCCAAAACAAACTAACTAATTGCTAAAACAGTCCAACCAATCAACAATTCAAAAATCAAAAACTAAGAAGACGAAGCATTTTTAATTCTCCAATTCGATTTCATGGATATGAACAAAAACCAGCAATTGAGGCATTTCGTGAGTGTATCCATTCACAATAAAACCTTACACACTCTACGAACATAAACACTCGAAGCATGGCCAAAACAATCAAGATAATGAATAAACCTATTCGCTAATTTCATGAAAAATGAAATAAAATAAGGCATAATTAAGAAACCTCAGAAAGTAGGAGGAGAAGTGGAGTAAAAGAGAGAGAGAAGGACCATATCCAAAGGCGGAACCCATGAAAGCGCCTCCGTTAGAGTCTCCGGCGAAGCAGAGAAGGCCAACGGCAGGAGTAGCAGGGACAAGACTCTGGCTCGGGCTGGGAGGCTGACAGACAGCGTCGGAATCATTGTTCGGAGAATCCGCCGTCGCCATAGATAGATGCAATTGGAATGGATGAGAATCCACGACGGCAGGTGGTGGTCACTGGTCGCGGCCGAAGGGAGAATCGGGACTGCGCAGGGAAGGGACAGGGACAAAGGAGAAGGGCGTGGACGGAGGAGCAAGGGTTCCGGCTCAAGAGCCTTGACTCTTTGAGGGGAATGAGTGAAAGGAAAGGGTTATGACACAAGGAGTCAGGTAAAAGATAATCATTGTAGAAAGTCATTACCAATAATTCATTCTATTACAAAAATGTCATGGTATTATTTTTTATAACGGTTGTAAAAATAATCGTTGTAAAAAGTTATGACCCAGAGTTTATTTTATTACAAAAATGTCACCGTATAATTTTCTACAACGGTTTCTTTTGCAATCGATGTAGAAAGCCATTCTCAGAGTCCATTTTATTACAAAAATACCACCGCATTACTTTATACAACGGTTTCAGTGCAACCGATGTAGAATCCGTGATGCAAAAAACATGTTTTCCACTAGTGGCAATAAAGTTATATTCCTAGAATCAACATTCAAATGGTAATCTACTTCAATTCCAATCCAATAATCAATTTTCCAATTGTGAAATTGAATCTAACATCAATCCAAAGTTGATCAATCCAATGGAAGCATTAAGCATAGAAGCAGTTACTCAATTTGAATGAAATAAAATTGAAATCGGAAATCAAAGTCAATTACATCAAATTCTAAATTGAAATCATCTTAACCTAACCTAATTGATCTAGCAACTCATAATAGAGAGAGTAGAGATGGAAGAACTTGAGTAGGAGAGTGTGGAAGAATCCATATAAGCTTCAATTCTTGTTCCCAAGCTTGAATCCTCAAGGAAGTGGAGAGAAAGTGTTGAACCAAGGTGTGAAAATGTGAACAATGAGCCAAAGATCCCTTCTAAACTTCAGAAATACGAATTTATAGAGTTTCTGTGCGTTCCCCAGCGCTGGGCCCCCTGGCCTGTGTTGGGCGCTTCTGTCTGCGCGAAAATGTGGCTTACTGTCTACAGCTGGCACTGAGCGCCCATACACCAGCGCTGAGCGCTGGTTCTTGACCTGCACCTGCTGTTTTCTTCTGTTTCTGTCCGGGCTGAGCACTCGATTCCAAAGCTGAGCGCTGAACTTTTATTCCTGCACATTTTCAACATATTTTGAGTATATGTTTCATATAACAAGCTCAAAACTCTAATCCAATGAATGTGCATATTTTCTTATCCTTTTCATTCACAATTTCTAAAATTATTTACAAAAAATTCCTATTTGCACTTACAAACTAACATAAATTGCACATTCATCACAACCCCAAACTTAGAGATTTTACTTGCCCTCAAGCAAACAATTAGATTTATAAAGGGTAAAGGAGATAGATTTCCATGTTCAATTCTCTTGTGAAATATATTACTCATGCAAGACTTCAATTCCTTAACACTTTTGCAAAATGTACAAGCATCACATGATCATTCATAAATTTCAATTGATCACAAGCTTCATGTTTTAAAACAATCAAACATACTACAAAATTAGCTCCAATGAATGCACACAATATTTTTTTGCAGCCTCTCTATCAAGTGTTTCACACATCCTCACTTGGGTGTGATTTACTCTCAATTCCAATCAAAATGCATTCCCCAATCCTAATCTTGACAAGATGCTAAGAACACTACACATCACAAATGGCAATGCAACACATATCATGAGGTCTATTATTTGGATGTAATGGGGCTAAGGTTGAGGTGGATAAAATCAAGGATGTCGGCTAAACTACTTTGACTTCAAGGAATGTGGACTCTTGGAGCTTCCCTTGCTTAGCTATCTTATAAGCACATAAGCACATAATTTATGTCATTCCCCTTTTTATTCATTTACAACTCTCTCTCTTTTTTTTTTCCATTCTTTTGTTGCTTCATGTTTTCTTTTGTTTTGTTTTCTTTTCATTCCTTTCTTTTTCATATTTTTCTTTTTGACTTTTTCTCACTTTTGTATACTTTCTTTGTTTTTTTCCTTTTTTCGACTTTTTCTATTTTTCTTTTTCTTTGTCTTTCTTACACACTTTGTTTTTTTTCTTTTCTTTTCAATTTTTTTTTCATAGTAGGCATCTTTAGTGACCTACTCACATCCCAAACTTAATTTACTTGCTTATCCCTAAGCAAGAGAACAACCCCAAACTTAAACCCAAGCATTCCTCTAAGCCTAAGTAGTGGGACAAAATTGTTTTTTTCGATCTTTTGGCTTATAATGTGCTATCATGCCAAGAAGAATAGGCTAAGGCTCAATTGGGCTCAACAATGGTAAATGTTAGGATGACAATTATGGCCCTGAGCTTGAGCAAAGAAATGGTGTCTCAATCATATATGCATATGCAAGAACATTGCAACAATGACAAGCATCAAGGCAAGAAAAAGTGAGAATATGCAAGTGATGGATGAGCACACATGAAAGAAATCAAGTAATATAATGTGTTTGGGCTCAAAAGCTCACAGTTTAGGATCATGTGCAAGAGAAATTCGTACATCCAACATTGCATCAATCATAGCATGGAAAATTGGCACAAACAATTCACAAGGATCAATGGTTTCAATGAATCATGTGCTTAGCAAGCACAAAATGCATGGTGTAAGAAATTTCAGCCAAACAAAAGTTCAATGCTCACTAGAGAATCTACACAAAAATCCACTCAAAATACAATTTTTGTGCAAGATATGCAAGTTTGGGCACTTTATTCAACTAAAACTAACTATAAATTAAGGAGGATTAAAAAGTAAAGAGTTTAGAGCACCCATTTTCTTCTGCACACTGGATGAGCATGTGCAAATATATATATATATTTTTTTACTCTGGCTAGAGCTCAGCGCTAGGAACCTGCTCTCAGTGGTCAAGGTACAATATTTTTCGCTGAATCTACTTTCTGTTTGTGCTCAGCGCTCACAGTAGCGCCCGACGCCCACAGAAGGTCATTTTCACCATTCTGTTGTGTCATTTCTCCACTTCCTTTGCTCCACTTTCCTTAGATGTGCCTGCACAACAATTCAAATCCATTATACCATAATGTATGGCTCACACACCAAAGGAACTACTCAACAACTCAATGAACTACATATATTTTTTTTTCATGATAAGGAAAAAAAGAAGAAAATGCAAGAAGAAAATGTTTGGGTTGCCTCCCAAGTAGCGCTTCTTTAACGTCACTAACTTGACATTTGAGCTCTTTTCTTAGGGCGGTTTATATGACAAGAAGAATATATCCTCCATCCGCTTTCTTTTCTTCACAAGTCATCCCATGTATTTACTATAAGGAAGCAAATGTTCCCATGCCCCAACAATTAGTCATTTGGAATATGTGTTTCCCCATTCTTAAAGAATATAAAACTCATCTCGCATGGAACTTTTCTCTTTAATCGCCAAAGGTTGAGTCTCAGTTATATGAATCTCTTCATGCCTCACCCTTGGCTTCTCTTCCATGTCACTATTTTTATTTTTCTGTTTTTCATCTAATACTACACCTACACTTTCCTTTTGTTTTTCTTCCACCGCTTCTATTGAGTCATGTTCACTTTCCACTTCTACAAGCACTTCTTCTTCTTGCTCAACCATTTCCCAAACATGTGACTCTTGCTCTCTTACTAACTCTATCTTTTCCTGCACAAATCCAACCAATTGCTCAAATAACATCCCAACTTGAATCTCAATATTCTTGATTAAAGCTTGTATGTCCTTGAATTTCGTTTGAGTAGCTCCAATAAATTGAGTTAAAACCTTTTCAAGGTATAGGACACTCTATCTAGTGACTTATTGGATTGATGGTAAGGTTGTGCATCTTGTTCCCTCATGAGATTTTCCATGTAATAAACCTCTTCTTGTGCATTGAATTGAACCTCACAATTTTCAGGTTTATGGTGGTCACCACAAAAATCACATGTAGGTTGCAATGGTTTCATTGCATTCACTTGCATGACTTGAAGTTGTTTAGACATCAACTCCAACTGTTGTGCAATAAGATTTCTTTGAGCAAGAAGAGTAGCTTCAAAGATGTCCATGGTCTGTAGTGGATACTTTCCTCTAGGGGTGTTCATCAACCGATCCAAACCGATTCAAACCGCAAAAACCGAACCGAAAAACCGAATAAACCGAAAACTGAAAAAACCGAAAACCAAAAAAACCGCAATTTTTTATTGGATTGGATTTTGGATCCTATAATGAAATCCAAACCGATATATTATATACATATACTATTATTTTTGAAATTATAGTATTACTCATAGTTAAACATTATTCTTCATACTTTTATATCCCTCATTCTCTTTAATATTTTTGTTGGAATGCCATATATAAGACTATTTAGAATTCATATTAATGTCTTGAAGTTATATTTTACTAAAAGTTTTGGTGCATAGCATATATATATTTGATTGAGTAATCATGAAAAATAGGAAAATAATTAAGTAAATTTGAAAAATAATTAGCTACAATTTATTTGTAGCCAATTCAAGAAAAAAAATAGGATAAGTAGGAGTATATATAGAGAATTAATATAAAAGAACGTGTTAAAAAATATCAATAATTTTTTCTTCTCAAACTCCCAAATTAAAATGAAGATTATCATTTATCCACTATTAAATAAGTAGAAATGACACTTGACGTTAGAAAAAAAATAAAATATGACAAAAACCGAATTATCCAATCCAATCCAAACCGCATTTGATTGGATTGGATTGGATCAGATTTTTTAAGGAAGCAAACCGATCCAATCCAAACCGCACGATATTTTTATCATTGGATCGGATGACTTTTTAGCTCAATATCGATCCAATCCAATCCGCGAACACCCCTACTTTCCTCACAACACAAGAATCCAAAGTAAAGAATTATAACAATGAAAACCAATTACTAAATTGAGAATCAAAACAAAACAAAAAATAATGTCCAAATTAGCAATGCCTTTGCTTCGTTGATATTGAAATCAACAATCCCCGACAACGGTGCCAAAAACTTGTTAATCGTTTGGCAAGTATACCAAATCGTACAAGTAATAAAGTGAGAGTAGAGTATCTTTCCCAACGAGGATTGAGATTAAGTATCAACATGGCCTAGGCAATAGTTATTTGAACCAATGAATTTCATGTTTATAAAAGAGTAAATGAGTTTCTTGTATTTTTTATTACAAGCTGTCACAAGAATGAATGAATGCAATACAAGTAACAAATGAATTCAATATAGGTAAAAGCGGTTAGGTATCGAGATCCTCCAATTCTTCACTTGATGTAACTTTATTCAATCCTAATTCCAATTCATTCCATTCAATTGACATTAATCACTAACCTAGATTCCCTAATACCTTAGGTGATAATCCTTTTGTACCAATTAAGAATCCTAATTTCTTAGGTGATTCAAGAATTAGCACAAACATGAAGCATGAGATTCATAAGAATGCATTGCAATAGAGTTCTATTCCTAGAATCAACATTCCAATGGTAATCTACTTCAATTCCAATCCAATAATCAATTTTCCAATTGTGAAATTGAATCTAACATCAATCCAAAGTTGATCAATCCAATGGAAGCATTAAGCATAGAAGCAGTTACTCAATTTGAATGAAATAAAATTGAAATCAGAAATCAAAGTCAATTACATCAAATTCTAAATTGAAATAATCTTAACCTAACCTAATTGATCTAGAAATTCATAATAGAGAGAGTAGAGATGGAAGAACTTGAGTAGGAGAGTGTGGAAGAATCCATAGAAGCTTCAATTCTTGTTCCCAAGCTTGAATCCTCAAGGAAGTGGAGAGAAAGTGTTAAACCAAGGTGTGAAAATGTGAAAAATGAGCCAAAGATCCCTTCTAAACTTCATAAATATGGATTTATAGAGTTTCTATGCGTTCCCCAGTGCTGGGCGCCCCTGGCCTGCACTGGGCGCTACTGTCTGCGCGAAAACGTGGCTTACTATCTACAGCTGGCGCTGAGCGCAGCTCACCAGCACCAGGTCTTTTGCAGCATGCTAGCGCTGAGCGCCCATACACCAGCGCTGAGCGCTGGTTCTTGGCCTGCGCCTGCTGTTTTCTTCTGTTTCTGTCTGGGCTGAGCGCTCGATTCCAGAGCTGAGCGCTGGACTTTTATTCCTGCACATTTTCAATATATTTTGACTATATTTTTCATATAACAAGCTCAAAAGTCTTTTCCAATGAATGTGCACAGTTTCTTATCCTTTTCATTCACAATTTCTAAGATTATTTACAAAAAATTCTTATTTGCACTTACAAACTAACATAAGTTGCACATTCATCACATTCGTTAATGTTCGACTCCTTGCACATGTATTTACACATCCAGGGCCAGTTTGCTTTGTTTCGAGTTTTTGTTTTCATAAATAATTACAAATCTGCTACCTTGTTTTCATTCTTTTTCCCGTTTTCAGAATTTTGTACAGGAAACACGGAAACCAACTTTTTTTTCTGTTTTCGGTGTTTTCTGTACCAATTTCTGAAAACAGGAAACATAATGAAAACAAGGTGACAGTTTTGTAATTATTGCTGAAAACAAGAAATGAAAACAGGAAACTGGAAACAAAACAAACAGACCCTCAGTTTTCAGGAAGCTATCCCTAAAATGAATTTGCTTTTAAACTGATTAAGAGTATATTCACTATTAATTTGATAAATTACATTGAAATTTTAAGTAGCTAAATAATTGCATTTGTCCCAAATGCATTATGGTTCCATCACATATGCAAATTTGAATTTTTCTGTTGTGTGCGCTTATAATGACATTTTTCTGTTGCATTTTTCTAAGATTTTGAAGTTATATTTTATACTTATTTTACTTTTATTAGGTTTAATTGTAACAAGCTAAAACCTTTAGCTTCAAGGGGGTGTTAGAATATTTATCTTAGGAATATATCAAAAAAAAGAGAGTGAATATTTATCTTAGAATTATATTTTAAAATATCTTAGAAATTTCTTATGAGTTATTTTCTTATCTAATATTCACGTGATTTGTTTGCTTATTTAATTAGGATTATGATTTTACTATTAATATAAATAGGACTCTTGGATACTTTTCATATCTGATTAATGCATGTGATACATAAGACAACTCACCAAAAAAATTTGTGATACATACATTGGCGGATCTAGGACGTGCCCTGGGTCAGTGGGTGCACAAATTATCTTTGGAGGACATACACTAGCAGCAAGACGACATGCTGGTCCGATGACTCCAGTGGCGGAACGGATGAGAGGAGAGGACTATCTGATTTTTTGAAATCTAGACCATGTTACCTACAATTTCAGGGAACGATGATTCGTTCGTTAATTTGATTAAACAATGTAGAATCACTTCGATCTAGAAATTAGCAATTACCTCACTACAGGTTAATCAAGCTAGAACCTGAAAATTAACTTCAGTCATGAATGATAGTGTTACGACTGGCAATGTTTTAAAAATAGAACCGATCATTGAACCGGTGAAAGCACTGGTTCACAGTTCACTGGTCTAACCATGGTTCAATTGATTTTAATTAAATATATATATTTTAATTAAAATCATAAATTAACATATTAATAACAAATATCCGGGGACTTGTTTGGTCAAATTCATTAATAGGAGGGCCAGCAAATCATGTAAAATGTCATGAAACAATTGTTTGCTTGCAAAAAAAAAATGTCATGAAACAATTGAAAAGCACAAGTCATTCCTAAATCCTAATGGCTTTTGACCCAACACAAGCTACGGTAATACGGAAATGGGTTCAACGGAACTATTATTATTGTGTGTATGAAAGAAAAATGATTATGGGTGTGATTTTGTTTTAGATGGTGAGGATGGAGTGGTTAAGTTTGGCAAAATGGTGTTTATTTGAGACTCCATGGAGAGTGTTGTTTGATTGAAGGAAGGATTTTGGTGGTGATTCTCTGTTTGCTAGAGAGTTTTAGCAAAGAGAAGATGAAGATTGTCCAAGTAAAAATCAGGGAAGGGTGGTTTTGAAGCTAGGAAGAGGAAAGAAGAAGACCAAGTGAGGATGGATCTGCATCAAAGAGAATGGGAAAAAATGAAAACAAAGGAAAGAGTAGGTGAGCTTTGTTCCGTCCAAATATCTCGGATATGAGATACTCGGCTGAACGAGGATTAGTGGGGTGTTTTTGGATTGTGCTTGACAGAATGTGGATTCTGCTCCTACGTATCCAAAAGGGAATCAAAGCAAACGTAGTTCTGAATGAGGGGTAAGCCCCCTATTTATAGTGATCTCTCAGGACCAAGCTCCGAAATAAGCGGAGGAATATTTGGATCAGATCGCGATCATGGGGAGAGATATCCGGAGCCTGATTGTCCGGAGTGACATTATGGCTAGCGAGATATTCGGCCCAGTTAGCTACGGATGGATAGCTTGGGGCCGAGTAGTTATTCTCGGGTGTCAGGTGTGCTGACATGTCCTCGGCTTTAGAGGAGTTTGGGCCAAGGCCCATTCGTGGGGGTAAGCTCGGTTGGTCCAGTGTATAGACGAGTTCTCGGTCTTACATTCTCGGCCAGTACACAAGCCCCCCGAGCTCCGAGCTTGAATAAGCGAAGGAGCTGATACGTATGAAACCGAGCTTATTTTTCGGCTATGCAGTTATCCACATTCTCAGCTGTCGTTTCAATCAAGTCTTCTCTCTCTGTCAGAGAAAGCAATTATTCCCCTATTACTTCTTCGGCACGCCATAGACAAGAAACCCTAGAGTTCCGCGCCCATTTAATGGGGGAAAATCAAAAGTCGCGTCGGGACAATCAAAAGTCGCGCCCCTTTTTGGGCCCGATGGACAATGGGCTTCCAATCGCAGGCTATAAATACCTCCTCTGGCGCCAACTCCCTCCTACTTTGCTTACCCTTCTTTGCCATTCACCTTCGTCCTCCAAGTTTCTGCCATTGTCTCTCTGCTTATCATCCTCCAGGTACGCTCCGTCTCTTCCTTTCCTTCGTGCTTCTAAGCTCTATTTCTGGTTTCCAGATATGAGTTCATCTGTGTCTTCTGAGTCGAATACTTCGCCTCTGGTTGAGCGCGAAGTTTCCCCAATTGGGGATCCTTTCTGTTTCTTGTTCCTTCACGGAACTGAGCGTTGGGGAGGCGGAACCATCCTCCTCCGGGTCATCTTCGACTGACTCAGATTCTTCCGAGTCTGATTCGCCTAGGTCTGGTTCTCCCCCTCCCAGAGTGTCCAAACCCGCCGCTCGCAAACAACGCCTTAGGGTTCCAAAAGACCCTATTCCCGATATTACCCTTCCCGGGTATACCTGGGTTAAAGGGGAGGTTGGAACCTTTTTTTCTGACTACCAAACTCCTGATTCAATTGTTCAACTTCGGTCCCATATCAATATCTCGGCCTCCGGAGACGAGTCCGAGTTTATTTGTTCTCCGTGCTCGAGCACCGAGTGTGTCTTTCTAAGGGCTCGTCCTTCCGAGCCCCCCTTTACATATATGTATAAAACACTTTTTGAAAAACTGCATGTGTCTCTTCCTTTTACTGAGTTTGAGTGCGACGTTCTGAGAACCATGAACGTCGCACCTACTCAGCTTCACCCTAACAGCTGGGCTTTTATGAAAGCCTTTCAGATTCTATGTAAATACATAAGGATAGAGCCCACCACTCCAAAATTTTTGTACTTTTATCAAACCAGATTTGGCGAGAAAAAGGGATGGGTATCCCTTAATGGGTTGAACCGAAGAGGTCTTCTTAGTTTATTCGCATCGTCGTATAAAGACTTCAAGGTTGGCTTCTTCCGTGTTCGCCCTTCGAGTTCTCATACCTCCCACTTTTTTTACGAGAATAAATATGCCAAGTTTCCTTTATATTGGCAATCCTCTCCCACAAAATTTGTCGGCTTCGAGTATCATTCCCTGCCGGCCGAGGATAGGCGGGATATAGATGTACTAGAAAAACTTCCTCGGCCCCTCCATTGTGCACGCCTTCTGAAACTCCCCTTCTCCTCCACCCCAAGGTCCGACCTTAAAAGTAAGTGCTCGGCTTTTTAGTTTCTTAAGTATTTTCTGCATGTGTTGTTATACTAACAACCCTTTCTTTTTGACAGTCATCATGGGAAAATTTGACTTTTCAAAGCTTGTCAAGGCTGGTGTTGGTAAAGAGGGTCAGGGTCCTTCTTCAACCGAGAAGAAACAGAAAAGACCTCCTCCCACCAAGGCTTCTACAAAGGGGGCTTCGTCATCCGCCCCTCAAAAAAGGAAGAGGGCAGAGGTTGAAGTGGTTGCCGAGGATTCTCCCCTTCCTGGCCCAAGCTCCCCTCGCCCTACTACTCAGGGGACGCAAATCGCGGGGCGGGAACAGCCACTTTCTGCCCCCCTCGAGCCAAAATGGTACAACACCACCCTGAAGGCAGGGACTTCATCTCTCTGGGGTGAAGACTTCAACCCCTCCTCCTCTTTCGACTCGAGCCTCTTAAAAGCCGCTGATCTTCGGTTTATCAAGCAGCAGGGGGCCCGATCCAGCATGGAGGCCCTCTCGGTCTACTGCCTTCGCGCTGCAGCTTTGGCTCGTTTCTGTAGCCGAGAGGTGACGGAGACCGAGAGGAAGTCTCAACAATTGGAATCTGAGTTTGCTGCTATCGAGAGGTTGAAGGGGGATCTTTCCCGAATTTCCTCCGAGAATGAACGCCTGACTACCACCATTGCTGACATTAATACTCAGAACTCCGAACTGGATTCTCGGGCAAAATCAGCCGAGGAAGGCAGAGTTCGAGTTGAAGAAGACAAGGCTCGTGCCGAAGAAAAGATCAAAGAGGCTCAGGCTGAGATTGATCGGCTCAAGGCTGCCTTGGAGGCTGAGATCCAGGCTAAGATGCTGCTCGAGGAGGACGTAAAGGAGGCCACCAGCTGCATTGTCATCGAGCACCGGAAAGGTTTTGACAAAGCCATTGCCCAAGCCGAGGTTCTGGTTCCCGGCATCGACCTTTCGGGGGCCGATGTGAACATGGAGGTGGTGAATGGGGAACTTGTTCCCATTATTCCCGAGGGGGAGGAAGAGGTGGACGTGGTGGGGGGCTCTCCCGAAGGTCACATAGAGGCCGAGGAAAGCCATAGGGGGGAGTAGCTGTTATATTTTTTTGTTTTTTGTCCATCCTTTGTACTGGGCTCATGCCCTTGTAACCTGACATTATTGAATGAATATCATTATCATTTTGATGATTTTTTGTTGTGTTTGGCTTGTCCACCGAATCTTCGGCTAAGGCCGAAATACTCTACCGTCCAAAATGGACGGTGGTCGTTACACGAAAAGCACGTGTTTTACATTTTGCGTTGTCATGCATTAAATGCTTTGGAAACCGTAATGGGTTCACGCAATCGCTGCCTTTTGCTTGGTTTCGAGGTTTGTTTTCCCAACAAACTCTCACGCATGCTACTTCCTTTCTTGCTTATAAATAGGGCCCTTCTCAATTGTTCATTCCTCATCCTCTTCTATCAGCCCAGTTCGTTTTTTACTTCTCTTCTACCCGAGTAGTTCTATGCTAACGTCAGGGGTTTACGTTCCCCTCTCCCAGTTAACATCCTTTTTTGGGTTTCACATCCGCCAAAAAGGATGTAAGTGGGAGATGGGATCCAGAATTCCTTTTATGATTTAATCCTTCAAAAAGGATGTTAACTGGGAGAATAGCAGTCTTCGGGCGTGGCGAAAGGGGTAGAGGTCGTCTACTCCCGGAGTTGGCCGAGCACCTCATCGTCCAGCTTTCTCAGGGGGAAGTGACTACAGCATCCCTTAAGAGAGACTGGTGGCGCTTGATTGGGGGGATTGGGGGCCGTCTGGACTTGCCCCTGCTTTGATTGGGGGGACTACTGCCCCACCGAGCGGCCCTTGTTTTCAATTTCGGCTTTCGACTTCAGCGTAGTGCTCGGTCCCTTGAATGTACTTTTCAAGAGTCAAACTCGGTTTTATTTTTGCGCATTGTACTCGGTTTCCTTAAATGTACTTGTCAAACTCGGCTTTATTTTTGCCTTGCGCATTGTACTCGGTTTCCTTAATAAAATAATGGCTCGTACTCGGCCTTTCCGAATTTTATTCTTTGCCCATATTCAGCTTTACTAATTTCGCGGCTTAAATTCAATGTCTATAACTTAATAATAACTCGGATTCGGCTAGTAAGATCGTGCTTGACCTTTATACTTAACTTTTTGGCTCGTACTCGGCCAACAGGCTCAAACTTGGCCTTTGGAACTTAACGGCTCGGACTCGGCCGCCGGGCTCAAACTTGGCCCCTTTGACTGGCTCGAACTCGGCCATTGGCTCGTACTCGGCCACGAGGCTCAAACTTGGCCTTTGGAATTTAACGGCTCGGACTCGGTCGCCGGGCTCAAACTTGGCCCCTTTGACTGGCTCGAACTCGGCCATTGGCTCGTACTCGGCCACTAGGCTCAAACTTGGCCTTTGAAATTTAACGGCTCGGACTCGGCCGCCGGGCTCAAACTTGGCCCCTTTGACTGGCTCGAACTCGGCCACTAGGCTCAAACTTAGCCTTTGGAATTTAACGGCTCGGACTCGGCCGCCGGGCTCAAACTTGGCCCCTTTGACTGGCTCGAACTCGGCCACTAGGCTCAAACTTGGCCTTTGGAATTTAACGGCTCGGACTCGGCCGCCGGGCTCAAACTTGGCCCCTTTGACTGGCTCGAACTCGGCCATTGGCTCGTACTCGGCTACTAGGCTCAAACTTGGCCTTTGGAATTTAACGGCTCGGACTCGGCCGCCGGGCTCAAACTTGGCCCCTTTGACTGGCTCGAACTCGGCCATTGGCTCGTACTCGGCTACCAGGCTCAAACTTGGCCTTTTGAATTTAACGGCTCGGACTCGCCGCCAGGGCTCAAACTTGGCCCCTTTGACTGGCTCGAACTCGGCCATTGGCTCGTACTCGGCCACCAGAATAAGATGCCTGCAAAATAAATACTTCGGCAAAGCAAGAGAAAACAAAACCATATTCATAATAAATTTTGCTTTTTATTGAATGGAGTCCGCGGTGTGCCTCGTTAAAACCTCCCCGGTCAAAACCCATTTTGGGAAAAAATACCGAGGTAGGAAAAAGAGTACAGCACCCGACTATATACATCAGCTGTAATAAAACTTCAAATGAGAGGCATTCCAAGTCCTCGGGATAGGATTTCCCGACAATTCTTCTAACCTATATGCCCCGTTCCCCAGGTTTTCAGCTACTCGGAATGGTCCTCCCCAGTTTGCCGCTAACTTGCCTTTCGTGCGGTCCTTCCCCGCTTCCCCTTTTATTCTCAGCACTAAGTCTCCGCGTAGAAAACTCCTTGGCCTCACTCTTGAATTATACCTTCTAGTGGCTCTCTGTTTGCAGGCTTCTTCTCTGATTCTGGCTTCCTCCCTAACTTCTTCTACCAAGTCAAGTTCGATCCTCATATTGCTCTCATTGTCGTTCGGCTCGTGTTGCACACGTCGGAAAAAGCGTTCACCAACCTCTGCTGGGATCATGGCGTCGGTTCCGTACGTCAGCCTGAAGGGTGTTTCTTGAGTGGTAGATTGAAGCGTACAGTGGTAGGCCCAGAGAATACTCGGTAACTCCTCTGCCCAAGCTCCTTTAGATCTTCCTACTCTTTTCTTCAGTTCCCCGAGGATGATCTTGTTAGCTGCTTCGGCCTGCCCATTGGTTTGGGGGTGCTCAACGGATGTAACTTGGTGCTTAATACCGAGGTTGTCATAGAATTCCCGTAGCTTCTTATCCACAAATTGTCTTCCGTTGTCAGTGACGATTGCAAAGGGAATTCCGTGCCTACAAATAAGGCTCTTCCACACAAATTTCTGCACTCTCTCGGCGGTAATCTTGGCCAAAGGCTCTGCTTCAATCCATTTGGTGAAGTAGTCCATTGCTACCAGTAGGAATTTGACTTGGCCTTTGGCTACTGGGAAAGGCCCCAGTATGTCCATTCCCCACATTGCGAACGGCTAAGGCGAATTTAATGTGTGAAGTCCTTCAGGAGGGGTATGATTTACATTGGAAAATCTTTGGCACTCATCACACCGCTTCGTCCACTCCATGCAATCAGCTCTAAGGGTAGGCCAATAGTACCCTACTCGGACTATCTTGTAGGCCATTGATCTGCCTCCACCGTGAAAACCACAGATTCCTCGGTGAACCTCTTCCATGACATACTTGGATTGTGCCATGGTCAGACATTTTAGCAAAGGCGCCGAGAATCCTCGCTTATACAGCTCCCCGGCGATTATGGTAAAGTGACTCGCCCTGAGCCTGACTTTCCTGGCTTCGGCCTGATCCGAGGGAAGAGTTTCTGAGGATAAATACTCCCATATAGGTGCCATCCACTCTCGGTCAACCAACTCGTTGGCCATCACCTCTTCTGTCCCAATGCTTGGTTCATTGAGGGTTTCTTGAATAACCGTTCTGTGGTGTCCCGGCTTCTTTGTGCTGGCTAGCTTAGACAGCAAATCAGCCCGAGTGTTTTCTTCTCGGGGAATGTGCTCAATAGTGAACTTTTCAAAGCCGGAGATTAATTGGTTGACCTTACACAAATATCTGGTGAGCTGAGGTTCCTTCGCCTGATAGCCTCCGGATATTTGTCCGGTGACTAGTTGTGAATCACTCCGGCACTTAACAACCTTTGCCCCCATTTCATTTGCCAGCCTTAGTCCCGCTATCAGAGCTTCATACTCGGCTTGATTGTTCGAGGTTTTGAATTCGAACTTTAACGATTGCTCCAAGATCAAATCTCCCGGTCCCTCCGGAATCACCCCCGCCTCCATCGCCCCCGACATTCGAGGATCCATCCACGTATAAATTCCACCATATATCCTCGCCCACCGGCCGTGGATGGAGCTCCGCTATGAAGTCGAGAGGCATTGTGATTTCAAGGGTCCCCTCATCTCGTATTTCAAGCCAAACTCGGACAACTCTACTGACCAAGCAATCATACGCCCCGCCAATTCGGGCTTTTTGAGTATCTGTTTAATCGGGCGATCCGTCTTAACAACCACTTGGTGACTCTGAAAGTACGGGCGCAATCGCCGAGCTGCGGTCACCAAGGCTAAGACCAGCTTCTCAATAACTTGTTACCGAGTTTCGGCATCATGAAGCACCCTACTGATGAAGTATACTGGCATTTGGGCTTTCTCTACCTCCTGCATGATGACTGCGCTGATAGCATTCTCGGAGGCTGACAGATACAGATACAATTCTTTCCCAGGGATGGGTCTTGTTAATATCGGCGGGGAGGACAGAAAGTCCTTGAAGTCGGCAAAGGCCTTCTTGCAGTCCTCGGTCCACTTGAAGGTTTGGGGCTTCTTCAGCAGTTTGAAGAAAGGCCGAGCTTTCTCACTACAAGAATTTTCGCTGTTTCCCACGGCCTATGGCCCTGGGAAATCCATAAAATCCGTGGGAAAATACACATTTCCCAGGGATGACCCACGGATCCAGATCCCTCGGTTTTCAGCTGGTCGGAAACGTTTCCCACGGGTATGCCCTGGGAAATACCCCGCGGTCACACCCTTGGGAAATTTCCCACGGACTACTCCCTGGGAAAAGTTTCCCAGGGAAAAATCCCTGGGAAACCTATGTATTTTTTTTAATTAAAAAATCGAAGTTACAGATCTCCACCGTTCAATCGGAGTTACAAATCAGAGTGTGTCATGAATCAATCGAAGTGTGGTGTGAATGAAATAGCCGCGTCCTTCGTTGTCCTTCTTCACGATCTCCTCCTTGCCGCACTTGTCACACCGAGAAATAAGCAGCCACGTCATCTTGTCTTTCCAGAGCAGCTGCTCCACCTCCATCCCTGTTCAGGTCCACATGTGCCACTGTCGCAAATGAAGATGAAGAAGATGAAGAAATTGAAAAAGAAACCAAACATTTAACTTCAGATATTACCTTAAAAGAAATCAATGGCAGTGCGTGAAGGGGCTATATTTTCCCGATTTGTTCCCCTGGTGGCTGGGGGGGGGGTGGTTTGAGGGTGAGGAAAAAACAACATGGACATCGGGTTACCCTTAAATGGAAAAAACCTATGTATTTCCCAGGGCCCTGACCACGGGAAACGGCGCCTCATGTAACATATTTCCCGGGGCCACGTACTGGGAAGCGGCGCCTCGTTCGTGTAACATATTTCCCCGGGCCACCGCCCTGGGAAACGGCGCCTCCTCGATCGTGTAACATATTTCCCCGGGCCACAGCCCTGGGAAACGGCGCTTCATGTAACATATTTCCCAGGGCCACATCCTCGGGAAAGCGGCGCCTCGATCGTGTAACATATTTCCCGTGGTCGACCACGGGAAACGGCGACTCATGTAACATATTTCCCACGGCTACAGCCCTGGGAAACGGCGCCTCGATCGTGTAACATATTTCCCAGGACCCAATCCGTGGGAAAACAAGCGGAGCAGTTGGCGCCTCTGTTACCCGCGGCCCAATCCGTGGGAAAACAAGCGGGAGCAGTTGGCGCCTCTGTTACCCAAGGCCCAACCCGTGGGAACCATAGAGAGAACTTTCCCAAGGCTTTAACAGTGGGAAACGTCAAAATTTCCTAGGGATTTTTTGCCCTGGGTAATATGCCTTGGGAAATAGCTTAAATTCTTGTAGTGTCTCTGCGGATTTGGGTAGGAACCGAGATAATGACGCGAGCCGTCCTGCCAATCTTTGTACTTCTTTAACGTTCTGTGGGCTTCTCATCTCAATTACGGCCTGGCACTTATCGGGATTGGCTTCAATTCCACGGTGCGTAAGCATAAAGCCGAGGAATTTACCCCCATGGACACCAAAAACACACTTCTCCGGGTTGAGCCTCATGTTGTACCTTCTCAGCTGCTGAAATATTTCTTCCAGATCTATAGAGTGGTGGCTGGGGTCATCAGATTTCACCACCATGTCATCCACATATACTTCCATGGTTCTGCCAATTTGCTTCTCAAATACCCGGTCCATAAGTCTCTGGTACGTAGCTCCCGCATTCTTCAGCCCAAACGGCATTACTCTGTAGCAGTAATTTGACCCCTCAGTAATGAAGGCTGTTTTCTCCTCATCCGGGGGGTACATTCTAATTTGGTTGTACCCGGAGTACGCATCCAAGAAGCTTAAAATTCTGTATCCGGAAGCCCCGTCAACCAGCCTGTCAATACTCGACAAGGGATAAGAGTCTTTTGGGCATGCTCTGTTCAGATCCGTGTAATCAGTGCACATGCGCCACTTGCCGTTTGCTTTCTTGACGAGAACGACGTTGGCCAGCCATGTGGTGTATTCTACTTCTCGGATAAAGTTGGCCTTGACCAACTTCGCTGTCTCCTCTTCGACTACTTTTCTCCTCTCTTCACCTAATCTCCTTTTTCTCTGGGCCACTGGCTTCGCCTCGGGACAGATTGCCAATTTATGGCATAAAAAGTTGGGATCAATTCCCGGCATGTCAGATGTGGTCCAGGCGAATAGATCGGCATTTCTGCGCAGCACTTGCTTTATTTCTTCTTTCAGAGTAGGCTCAAGGTGACCACAGAGCTTAGTAAACTGTTCAGGCTGCGCGCCGAGTTGGAACTTCTCTAGCTCCTCAATAGGTTGTGGACGTTGTTCCTGCACGTCCATCCTGGGATCCAGCTCAACGGAGTTTACTGAATTCACCGCCTTGTCCTTCCCCCTGTCTAGGGTTTCTACTGGTGCGGGTTTAAGTTTGCTCACCCGCAAACTATCAGCATAGCACTGTCTTGCCATCCTCTGATCTGCTCGGACAGCCACTATATCCCTCGAGCTGGAGGGGAACTTCATCGTGAGGTGGGGAGTAGCGACCACGACCCTACTAACTCGTTCAAGGACGGCCTTCCGATCGAGGATATTATACGATGTAACAGCGTTAACTAGCACATACCGACCATGATGGTTTTAGAAGCTCGCCATCGCCAAAAGTGGTCAAGAGGTCAATATATCCCCGAGTATCAACTTGCTCCCTGCGAAGCCAACGAAGTTTCTTGTAAATGACGGCTGAATTTGTTTCTCACGGATCCCGAGCTTCTGAAACATTGAGTAATACAATATATCCGCGGAGCTCCCCTGATCGACGAGGGTTCTTTTGACCGAGAAGTTGGCCAACTGTACGGTGATCACCATGAGGTCATCCTGATTGGGATCTACTCCCACAAAATCTTCATCGGAAAAGATAATAGGGGGGAACTCCGGGAGGCTTGCCGATACCGGAGTTGACGGCTCGAATGGCCCGCAGATGTCTTCTCCGAGCTGAACTTGTTGTGCCTCCCCTCGCGAACCCTCCCGAGATGGTGTTTATCACCCCCGGATGACATTATCCTCTTTCCCGTCTTTCGTTCTCGCCTTTCTCTCGGTCTCTACTCTCTCATCATTCCGTCGATCGCCGCCCCTCCTAAGCCGGTCACCCTCTCTCCTTCGTTTCCACCGCCTCTCACTTGTTGTTGTTGTTTCTTCGGACAAAGTTGTTGAGGTGGCCAGCTGAACCAGTTCTTCAATTTTATCTCGTAGGACCCAAGCACTCCTCGGTGGTATGCCCATAGTTGCGGTGATACCGACAATGCTTCGGCAATCCGCATTTTCGGGGTGTGGCCACTCTTTGGGAGGCTGCAGAAGCTCACACAGTACGCTTCCTCGAACACCCGAGCCCGATTTGTATTGAGGGGAGTATAATGATCATACTTCGGTCCCCTCTGGAAATGCTCGTGGCGGCCTTTCAATCTCGGCTTATCACCCCCGCCTCCTCTCTTGTCTCTACTCTTCGCCTGTCGGCCTCGTCGGTCCGATCCCTTTTCTTGGACTCCTCCACCTCCTCCATGTTGATGTAACCTGCAGTTTTTCTTCTCAGTTCGTCCATATCGGCTGGTGGTTTCCGAGCTAAGTACCTAGCAAAAGGACCAGGTCTCAACCCGGTCAGGATGGTGTGTAGTGCAACATCGGCACTGAGATTGGGGATGAGTACCGCCTCCTTGCTGAATCTGGCCATGAAGTTGCGCAGGGATTCATTCTTCTCTTGCCTAAAGTTCACCAGTGAGGCCGAGGTTTTTTGGTGGGCTCGGCTCGTGGCAAACTGGGCGCTGAACTTAGCCACAAATGTATCAAAAGAGTCCACCGAGGCTGGGGGTAGCTGGGTGTACCAAGTCAACGCTGCCTCCTTCAGTGTGGTTGGGAAAACTTTGCACATGACAGCGTCGTCATCCGTAAAAAGGTACATCTGCGTGGTGAAGGCGTCCAAGTGGCGTTCGGGGTCTGAGGTGCCATCATATTTGTCAAGCTTGATGGGCTTGTAGTTGGCAGGCAAGGGGACCCCCATGATATCGTTCGTGAAAGGATGCCTCGACTTTCGCAGGCTGGCCTTGTCATTGAGTCTGTTCGTTTGGAGTGAAAATTCTGGGGCCTGCTTAGGGAATCCCTCTTCCTCTGCTCGGTTGTTGTGGTGGGAAGCCCGGAGGTGAGGACCCCCTTCCCGATACAAGTTTCTGGACCCCTCAATCTCGGGAGGTCGGCGCTCTCTTTCATGTGAGGAAGAGACCGACCTCTCCCTGCTCGGCTCTCTCTCACGACGGTCATTCTGCCGGCGGATTTCTTCATTCTCCCTTCTCAGCGCTGCAACCTGCGTGAGAAGCTCTCAACTCACGGGATTGTCGGTCATTCTCTTTGGGCCTACGGACTGTTCTCCATTATCCCCGTTAACTCCGTTGTTGGCATTCCTTGGCTCCTCCCTCCTGTAGTTTCCACTTCTCGTCCTCACCATTTTTGTGTGGTATGGGAAAATATTTGCTTCGATTCCCACAGACGGCGCCAAATGTTCCGTCCAAATATCTCGGATATGAGATACTCGGCTGAACGAGGATTAGTGGGGTGTTTTTGGATTGTGCTTGACAGAATGTGGATTCTGCTCCTACGTATCCAAAAGGGAATCAAAGCAAACGTAGTTCTGAATGAGGGGTAAGCCCCCTATTTATAGTGATCTCTCAGGACCAAGCTCCGAAATAAGCGGAGGAATATTTGGATCAGATCGCGATCATGGGGAGAGATATCCGGAGCCTGATTGTCCGGAGTGACATTATGGCTAGCGAGATATTCGGCCCAGTTAGCTGCGGATGGATAGCTTGGGGCCGAGTAGTTATTCTCGGGTGTCAGGTGTGCTGACATGTCCTCGGCTTTGGAGGAGTTTGGGCCAAGGCCCATTCGTGGGGGTAAGCTCGGTTGGTCCAGTGTATAGACGAGTTCTCGGTCTTACATTCTCGGCCAGTACAAGCTTTATGTGGAGAGTTTGAGGAAACAAATGGAACCTCTCAAAAGTGACTGACTTGCGAGCCAAGTTATCCAGATTATGGAAAGTCATCAATACATGGTCTTCGGTTTCTCTTGGGAAAGGCTTCTATGAATTCAACTTCTCCTCTGCAGAAGACTTGAGAACCATGAGATCAATTGGATCATGGAATCTTAGCCCTGGAGTGCTGCGTTTGTTTGCCTGGACACCTGACTTTAATCCTTATTCAATGAAATAAACCAATGTTCAATGTTGGGTTTGAATGTTTGGTCTTTCAAGGGAATATTGGAGACCAAAGATCTCATTTGAAATTGGTGGTGCAATCGGGGTTGCAATTGCCTTAGATGAGACTACTATGAAGAGAACTTTTGGTCATTATGCTCGAATCCTTGTTGATATTGATCTTAGCTAGAAAGCAGCTTAGAGATAAAATTCTGGTTGAAAGGGAGAAATTTGATTTTTTTATGTTGATTTGGAATATGAAAGGATCCCTCTCTTTTGTTCTTCTTGCCAATTAATTGGGAATGATCATAGTAGTTGCGAGTGTTGGGAAAAAGCCAGAGATAACAATCTCTAATGATGCAAATATTTTTTCCCTTCACCTGTGTAAATAAATAGGCACAACAAAAATATTCTTCCACAGGATAATATCAATGGCAGAAAATAGACAGCAATGACACCACAATTTTAACGTGGAAAACTCCCCAGTGTAGCAATAAAAACCACGGGACCAAGTCCAACAAAAACTTCCACTATAAATAATAATGGGTACATCAAGTCTTTCTAGAAATACTAGGGAACACCAAATCAGCAATACATCACCCAAAAGGTGGATACAAGCAAGCAACAAGAGAGAAACCCCACAATAATGGGTATAACAACTCAGCTCAAAGAGAAGGCAAACCAACAATATAATGATATCAAAATATTGCTCTCAACACCAGGAACAACATACTAAAATTTCATAACGAATGGAGATAGTTTACTCATCGGATGAAGACCACAAAGTTCCTCCCTATTCTTCTTCTCCTCCCTGCCGCCGAAACCCTCTACCCTGTTCCTCGATATTTCTTTCTTTCATCAGGCACCTACTGTGACTAAACCCTTTTTTCCCTTTTTATTTGAACTTTTAAATTCTTTTGAAATGCCACTTGGACTTGGCCCGTTAGTAACTCCTTTTAATTAATGTGAGACCCACTTAGGAGTGACCCACCCAACAGCAAGGACAACCAGAATTTTCAGAAAGATTCTGCAGTGGTTATTAAAGAACAGAAAAAAGTTAGTGCTCACTATGTTCCAAAACAACAGAATTTGAAAGCTTTGGACAAAGGTAAGAATGTGATTATACCAGACAAGGATGCTGGGAAGGGTAAGAATGTGATAATTGTAGAGGAAAATAGTAAGGATCCTCTAATTGATGAGGGAACTGATAAGCAGAATAAACTTTTTTCGGTTGAAACTGTTACTGATCCTAAAGCATTTATTGGAGTTAATAATGTTCCTATTGAAAACGTTCAGCCAAAAGATAGAATTAATCCTTTATTGGGATTTATTACTGATAGGAATGGTGAAGGCCCCTCGGGTGTCAAAAGTGCAGGCATTATGCAATCTATGCAGAATCAGGGTGGCAGACTTGATAGTCCAATTAATGTGGATGATGGAGGTAAGTCTACAGTTTATGTTTCTGAAGACAGCAGCAATGGCTCTCTAAAAGTGAAATCTGCTCCTCCTGGTTTTACTTTATATTCAACTGAGGCCAGCCCTTCTATCTCTAATCAGGTAAGGCATAACTCTTCAAAATCTATGCCAGTGTATACTTCTGGTTTGATCAATTCTGTTGTGGTGCCTCCTGAACTTGTCTCAATTGATAACTCTGTTGTTAATGGTAATGTCAATCATTTAGTATCCTCCATTCATGTGACTGATCAAGTAAAAAAGGATTTAACTTTGATAAATCCCAGTTGGGCAGATTTAGTTGAGGAAGATCAAGCCTTAGAGTCTCATAGTCCTGCTGTTCAACAGGATACTGGAACTGGTAATAATTTTGAGCCTGTGCTATCCAAATCTCAAAAGAAGAAGCTTAGGCAGCAGAAAAAGAAAGCAGGGCAATCTGCAGCTTACAACACCCATTCAAGGGCAGTTTCTGATCATTTTCCACTTCTGCTAGATTTCAGAAAAGAGGACAGAAGCTTTCCTTCTTCTTTCAAGTTCATGAAAATGTGGGCCTCCCATCAAGACTGTGCCAAGCTTATTGAGGATGCTTGGAGTGAGAATTTTATTGGTTGTCCTATGTTCATTCTCAGTCAGAAGTTAAAAGCAGTCAAATGTAAGCTAAAGGCTTGGAACCTTTCTGATTTTGGAAATATTCACAGCAATGTTTCTTCTGCCATGAGTAAAGTTGATGAGATTCAGAGTTTAATTGACAGCAATGGTTGTTCTGATCTTTTGTTTGATCAAGAGAAATCAGCTCAGATGGAGTTGCAAAAGATGTTGCATTATGAGGAGGAATTCTGGCACCAAAAGTCTAGAATGCAGTGGATGTTAGAAGGAGATAGGAATACTAAATTCTTTCATAAAATGGCCACAATTAAAGCTGTCTCTAAGCAAATAGATATGCTCAAAGTTGGTGATGTTGTTCTGTCTAGGCCTGCTGATTTGGAAAGCTATATTGTTGGCTTCTATGAAAGTATTTTTAATGACTCCTCTGGTTGTGTTGATAATGGGCTTATTGATGAGGTTATTTCTCCAATGGTTTCCAATGAAGACAACCTCATGCTGAGGTTATGCCTTCAGTGGATGAAATTAAGAATGTTGTTTTCTCCATGAATTCAGATAGTGCTCCGGCCCTGATGGCTTTGGTGCCTTCTTTTTCCAAAGGTTCTGGAATATAGTCTCTCAGGATGTAGTTGTTGCTATTTTGCAATTCTTCACTCAGGGATGGATTTTGCCTAATTACAACTCCAATCTAGTGGTTCTGATTCGTAAGGTTCCTGCTGCTGATAAAGTGGAATTGTTTAGGCCTATTATAGCCCTTGCTAATTTCAAGTTTAAAATTATTACTAAGGTGTTGATAGACAGATTGGCAAGGATTGCCCCCTCCATCATTTCTCCTCATCAAAGAGGCTTCATCCATGGTAGACAAATATGTGACTGTGTTTACTTGGCATCTGAAGCCATTAATCTTCTCAGTAAAAGAACCTTTGGGGGAATTTAGCTCTTAAGATTGATATTAGGAAGGCTTTTGATACTGTTGATTGGCCTTTCCTTCTTAAAACTTTAAAAGCTTTTCGGTTTGATGACAAATTCTGCTCTTGGATTGAGGCTATTCTACACTCGGCTAAACTTTCCATCTCTGTCAATGGAAAGGCTTGTGGTTATTTTTCTTGCAGTAGGGGTGTGAGGCAAGGTGATCCTTTATCACCCTTGCTTTTCTGCCTTGCAGAGGAAGTCTTGAGCAGAGGTTTATCCAAGCTGGTTCAGGAAGGTAATTTTGATCAAATGTCTGGAGCTAGGGGTATGCAAGTTCCATCCCATATTCTATATGCAGATGACGTTTTGATTTTTTGCAGAGGTACTCAAAGCACTTTAAGGAATATTATATCTCTTTTTGAAAGATATGGTGATATCTCTGGTCAAAAGTTAAACAGCAGCAAATCCAAATTTTATGCATCCACTAATGTCTCTTCTAGGAGATTGGTTATTTTCCAAAAAATTCTTGGGTTTGGTTCAGGCTCCTTGCCTTTCATTTACCTTGGAATTCCTATTTTTAGAGGTAAGCCTAAGAGACTGCACCTTATGCCTTTTGCTGACAGAATTAGGATCAGATTAGCAGCTTGGAAAGCATCATTGCTGTCCATTACTGGAAGAATTCAATTGGTGAGGTCTGTCATAAGTAGTATGCTTAACTACAGCTTTTTGATTTATGCCTGGCCAGTAAATTTGATTTAAACAGTGGATCAATGGGTGAGGAACTTCATTTGGTCTGGTGATGTGGACATTAGAAAGGTTGTTACAGTAGCTTGGCACAAAGTTTGTAAACCTCTTGATGAAGGAGGCTTAGGCATTCGATCCTTCAAGCAAGTTAATAAGGCTGCCATGCTCAAACTGTGTTGGGAGTTGGTGACTTCAGCGAACCAATGGGCAGTTTTGATGAGAGCTATAATTTTCTGGAATGGCAAGCATGTTATACATCACCTTACTTCTTCAATCTGGCCATGTCTTAAGCCTTACATGAATGTTGTGATGGAAAATTCCTCTTGGCAGCTTGGAACAAGTTCTGATATCAGTTTTTGGACTGACAGTTGGCTTTCTCAGTCTATAGTGGACCTTTTGCAGATTCCTTGTAATCTTCATCACCTGCTTAAGGCCAAAGTTCAAGATTTCATTAGGAATGGCTCCTAGACTGTTCCAGATTGTCTGCTTCAGGCTTATCCAATTTTGGCAACTGAATTGGACAAGATTTATATTCCTATTTTTCCAGTTAGAGACCTGAGACTTTGTGCTAAGTCAGACTCGGATAATCTATCACTTAAGGATGCATATTTGTTTTTAAACCCTCCTGCACAGTCTTTGCCTTGGGGTAAGGTGATTTGGAAATATAATACTCCTCCATACAAGTCCTTTTTAATTTGGAGGATTTTGCACAACAAAATGACTACTGGTGATCTCTGGTCTAAGGGCTGTACTACTGTGTCTATGTGCAGCATGTGCTGCAAAGCTATAGAGACTTTTCATCTCACCTATTTTTCGAATGTCCCTTTGCAGTTAGCCTTTGGAATTGACTGAGTTTGTTGGTAGATCAGCAGGTTGATCATTCGTCAATGACAAGCACTCTTTCTTTGTGCAATGCTTCAGCTTCTTCCCAAGTGAAAGAGGTGCTGTTTGCTGCCATTGCTAATGTTATTTAGGCTGTTTGGTGTTGCAGAAACAAAATCAGGTTTGACAACAAATGTATCCCCTTGCAATCTATCAAGAGTATTATTTTTGTTAATGTTTCTCTAGCAGGGAACCACAGCAAAGGTCACATGTTTTCATCCATTAGTGACTTCTCTATTTTGAAGGCTTTCAAGATTGATATCAAGCCAAGGAAAGCTCCTTTGATAAAAATAGTCCATTGGAATCCTCCAATCAGATATTGGGTTAAATGCAACAGTGATGGAGTAGCTAGAGTCTCTCCTGGCCTTGCAGGTTGTGGTGGTATATTTAGAGATAGTAGTGCTGCTGCTTTGGGCTGTTTCCAAGTAAATCTAGGTGTCAGCTATGCTCTGCTGCAAATGATAGATGATGGTTAAGGTGCCAAACTAGTTGGGATGTTAGCTTCTCATTGTGATGCCTATGCATACCAATTTTTGTTGAAATTTTTTTGGAAAGGTTTGTATTTGGGTAAATAAATTTTAAAATAGTGATATTTAAAAAAAAAAAACCGTAATTGGATTCCTCCCTTCTTCTTATTCTTATTATTATTATCATTATTATTATTATTATATTTTTTGATTCAATTATTATTATTATAATATAATATTGAAGTTCTTATCCTTTGCAAGGGGTTTGACTGTTATTATCCTAGTGGTTTTTGGCCCAAGACAAGCCACGGTAAGGGGTTTGAGTGTTCGGATAAGTTTTGGGGGAAGGGGTGTCTTTTCAGAAAATGGCAGCAGAGAGAATAAGCTTGAATTTGTCACGTTCTTCTTTGTCACTCAACCTCAACAACCACCATTAAACCATTTCTCACATTCACTCTCACGGGTACGTTTCTTTTCCTTGCTATTCTTCTAACTCACTTTTAAATTATATGTTCTTGGATCCTAATTTTCTTACTGTTAGATTATATAGTTTTACTTATTTATTTATGTTTCATGGGTAATATAGTTTTTTGCTTGTTGCATATTTATATTTATTTCTTTTGTTATCTATTGTAACCTAAGAGACTTTATACATTCTAATGAAACCCTAGCAGCCCTCTTTTTATTCTTGGTTATCTCTTCCTCCTCTCCTTTCTTCTATCATTGCATTGCTTCTCTTAACATGGTATCAAGAGCAAGGTAGATCCTTGTAAGGTGGTTGTGCGTTTGCATTTCAGAAGTTTTTAGAAGGCAAAAAAAATCTTCTTTTGGGTGAATTCATTCTCTTTTTCGCAAGTCTGGACAAAGGAAAGGACCATTATTGCGTTGTTGTGCATGTTGTTTTGGACCACTATTGCGTTGCTGCGTTGCTGTGCATGTTGTTTTGGACCACTATTGCGTTGCTGTGCATGTTGTTTTACTGAAGCTACAATTTTTGTTTGTTTTTTCTCAATTAAAAAAAAAGAAGGATTGGTATTTGGTAGAAGGAACACACAGCACGTTGCAGTCCCTGTTTCCTCAACAGATTGGTATTTTGGTTCTTCTCTTTTTATTACTTTATTATTAATTTGGTTCAATAATGGATGGTGTAAAGGATGATTCCCTTCAATCTATTAGTGTACAATTGAATGGGCAAAATTATTCATATTGGAGTTATGTGTTGAAGAATTTTTTGAAAGGCAAGAGAATGTGGGGCTATGTTTTTAACCTCTCGGAAAAACCAAAAGATAACAAAGATGGAAAATATGCAACTGAACTGGAATCCTGGGAAGCAAATAATTCGAAGATCATTACATGGATTAATAATTCTGTATCGCAGTCAATAGGCATTCAATTAGCAAAATATGAAACAGCCATGGAAGTCTAGGATCATTTGAAAAGGTTGTATGTGCAGTCCAATTTTGCTAAGCAATACCAGCTGGAGATTGATATTCGGGCTCTTCAACAAAACAACATGAGCATCCAAGAATTCTATTTTGCTATGTCCAACCTTTGGGATCCATTCTACACCGCAATCCTCTCCCAACTGTTGATTCGGTGGTTAATGAGTTGTTAGCTGAAGAAATTCGCCTCAAGTCTCAATCTGATAAAGGGAATGTTGACAAAGGGATCCTCCCCAATCCTAATTTATCTGTTTTTGTTGTTCCTTCTAATAAAGGCAAATCTTATGGAAAGGTTGGTTATGATGAGTGTAGCTTTTGCAAGAATAAAGGCCATTGGAAAGGCCAATGTCCAAAATTGTTGAACAAGCCACAACAAACACAACAACCTTCTCAATGGAGACCTCCAAGTCAGTTTAACCAACGAAACATCAAGCACTTCAGGCCTCCAGCACCTAATACTAATGCAGTTATTCCTCCGTCTGATGAGAGCACATCTCTCTCTAGTCCTTGAAGCCGATCTTCTTCGAGCAATTTCGAGAGGTTTCTTGCCACACGACCATATCCGCCATGTCTCGCTATGTCTGTCCATTCCAATATAGGTTTGTCCTCCTCTAGCTCATCGGTATATCCCCATCCTTATGGATCCTTGACTGGAGCATGTCATCATATGTCATCCGATTTAAACTCTTTTGTGTCCCTATATCCTGTTTCATCTGTACCCAATCGTGAATCGCCGATGGAACCCCTCGCGAGAGCAGTGAATCGGGTCTGTTTCCACGTCTCGTTTGTCCATTCCAGATGTTTACTATATTCCTAAATTACGTGTTAGTCTTATTTCTATTAGTCAATTATGTGATTCTGGTTACTCAGTTTTATTTTCTTCCACTTCTTGTTATGTGCAGGATTTGCAATCCCAGAGGCTGATTGGGACAGGCCGTAGACAGGGGGGACTTTATGTTTTGGATGAGCTAAGAGCTCCAGATGTTGCAGCTGCTAGTGATGACTTGTCGTCTTTTCATTTGACCTCCTCTTCTTCTAGTTTTTATTTATGGCACTCGTCTTGGTCATGTTTCTTCTTCCCGCTTGAAATACCTCGGCTTCTACAGGAGCTTTAGGAAAGTTACAAACTAATGATATTTTCGATTGTTGTGGTTGCAAACTTGCTAAATTTTCCGCTTTGCCTTTTCTGTAAAAGTATTTCAACTTCGGCTGCACCTTTTGACTTGATCCATTCTGATGTATGGGGACCATCCCCAACTGTTACTAAAGGTGGTTCTAGATATTATGTATCTTTCATTGATGATTGCACTCGTTATTGTTGGGTTTATCTTATGAAACATCGTTATGATTTTTTAAGAATTTATCACATGTTTCGTGCTTTGGTTAAGACTCAGCATAATGTTGTTATTAAGTGCTTTAGATGTGATCTAGGTGGTGAATATACTTCCAACAAATTTTCTGAATTACTTGCCTTTGATGGGACTTCTCACCAAACCTCTTGCACTGATACTCCTGAACAGAATGGAGTTGCTAAAAGAAAACACCGTCATATTGTTGAAACTGCTCGTTCTCTTCTTTTGTCTGCTTCTGTCCCAAGTGAGTTTTGGGGGGAAGCTATCCTCACTGCTGTTCATGTCATTAACCGGATCCCATCTTTTGTCACTTCAGGTTTGTCTCCCTTTGAAAAATTATATGGTTGTGCTCCTGATTATACCAACATGAGAGTGTTTGGTTCTACTTGCTTTGTTCTTCGTCCCCATGTAGAACGTAGTAAGTTGTCTTCTCAGTCAGTGATCTGTGTTTTTCTTGGTTATGGTGGTGGTCAGAAAGGTTATCGTTGTTACGACCCTGCAAATCAAAAATTGTATGTCTCACGTCATGTTGTGTTTCTTGAACATATTCCTTTTTATTCTGTTCTTTCTAGTTCACGTGGTCTTACCAAAACTGATCTCATCCGTATTTACCCTTTTTACACGGATTCAGACATTACACCTCCTTTAGTCACTCATAGTCAAAATAACTCTAATGTTGAGCTTTGCAGGGTTGACACTAGTAGTTCTGCTAATCCAGAAGCCTCCTTTGTCCCCAAGCCTCCCCAAGAAGCTTCTGTAATTGTGGATCCTCATCCTCCTCGGTATCCTCCTCATGAACGTAAGTCCACTAAATTACCTGATTTTGTTTATTCTGTCTATTCCACTTCCTTTGCTTCCTTTTTAACCTCTATTCACAGTTTGTCTGAGCCCTCTTCTTATAAAGAGGCAGTTCTTGATCCCTCTTGGCAGCAGGCTATGGCAGAGGAACTTTCTGCTTTGCACAAGACAGATACTTGGGACCTTGTCTCTCTTCCACCAGAAAAAACTGCAATTGGCTCTCGTTGGGTATATAAGATCAAAACCAAGTCTGATGGGTCTGTTGAGAGATATAAAGCTCGTCTGGTTGCTAAGGGGTTTTCTCAACAATATGGCATGGATTATGAAGAAACTTTTGCTCCTGTTGCCAAAATGACCATTATCCGTACCCTTATTGCAGTTGCATCTATCCGTAAATGGCATATTTCACAAATGGATGTTAAAAATGCCTTCTTGAATGGTGATCTTCAAGAAGAAGTTTATATGGTTCCTCCTCCGGGTGTTTCTCATAATCCAGGTGAAGTTTGTAAATTGAAGAAGGCTCTCTATGGGCTTAAACAAGCTCCTCGTGCTTGGTTTGAAAAGTTCTCCATTGTGATTGAATCCCTTGGTTTCTCCTCTAGCCCCCATGATTCTGCCTTGTTTATCAGGTGCACTCCTCAAGGTCGTATCTTACTCTCTCTATATGTTGATGACATGATTATTATTGGGGATGATGTTGATGGGATTATAGATTTGAAACTCCAATTAGCCCGACAATTTGAGATGAAAGACTTGGGTACTCTTCATTACTTTTTGGGGATTGAGGTCGCCTACTCTCCTCGAGGCTACCTTCTTTCTCAATCTAAGTATATTGGCAACATTCTTGAACAAGCTCGTCTCTCTGATACGAAGGCAGCAGACACCCCTCTTGAGCTTAATGCTCGATATGTCTCATTTGATGGTGTCCCCTTACCAGACCCTTCTTTATATCGTACTCTTGTTGGCAACTTGGTGTATCTTACCATTACTAGGCCTGATATTGCTTAAGCAGTGCATGTTGTTAGTCAGTTTGTTTCTTCTCCTACTACAGTTCATTGGGCAGCTGTTCTTCGTATTCTTCATTATCTTCGGGGCACTCAGTTTCAGAGCCTCTTATTTCCTTCATCTTCTTCATTGGAATTGCGTGCTTACTCAGATGCAGATTGGGGTGGTGATTCCATCGATCGTAAATCTACTATAGGGTTTTGCATTTTCCTAGGGGATTCTCTTATTTCTTGGAAGAGTAAGAAGCAAGCAGTTGTATCTCGATCTTCTACGGAAGCTGAGTATCGTGCCATGGCATCCACCATTGCAGAAATCGTTTGGTTGCGCTGGTTACTTGACTCTATGGGTGTCTCCTCCTCTGCACCCACTCCTATGTATTGTGATAACATGAGTGCCATACAAATCACTCGCAACTCAGTCTTTCATGAACGCGCCAAGCATATTGAGATTGATTGTCACTTCACTAGACATCATTTTCAGCAGGGAACCATCACTTTGCCCTTTGTATCATCCTCCATGCAGATTGCTGACTTGTTCACCAAGTCACATTCCACTACACGCTTTCGTTTCTTAATTAGCAAACTCTCGATGCTTCCTGTTGATGCATCGCGAGTTTGAGGGGGATGTTAAATTATATAGTCTTACTTATTTATTTATGTCTCATGGGTAATATAGTCTTTTGCTTGTTGCCTATTTATATTTATTTCTTTTGTTATCTATTGTAACCTAAGAGACTTTATACATTCTAATGAAACCCTAACAACCCTCTTTTTCTTCTTGGTTATCTCTTCCTCCTCTCCTTTCTTCTATCATTGCATTGCTTCTCTTAAGACTTACTTCCTCTCTTTTTTCCCTGAAATGTGAAAAGAGTTCTAATATTGTCATAGAAATTTTACCGCAGAAAAAAAGTAGATTATTATCACTTTCACTTGCTTGCTCTCAAACTCATCTTCAAATTCATGGGATTTACGGAGAAGCAAGAGGGAGTGCAGATGAGATTAAAAATTGACTGAGGCAGTTGCACACTTTGAGCCCTGCGTGGGTCCGCCACGGGATACATAAGAATAAGATAGAGCCCATGATCGGTCCTTTTTTTTTTTTTATAGAAATAATTGAATTCTAGTCCTAATTAAATAAGGAAACAAACTAGGAAATAATAGATAGGAAGTAACTCTTAAGAGATATTTTAAGATATTCTAAAATATTTTGTGATATAATAAAATATTATGATATATATATATATATATATATATATATATATATATATATATATATATATATATATATATATATTTTGTAGATATTCTAACACCCTCCAATAACCAAACTGCATTCAGGATGGAACCACATTGTATTTAGGAAACACAACAAAAGGGCGTCAATTAAACAGCATTTAGGATGAAATCATATTGCATTTGAGTTGTAATAATAGAGTCAATCTTTCAAGCTAAATCAAGCAGAACTAATCGGATATGCATAGACTGTAACACCTCATTTTTCATAAATAAGTTTAATGCATTTATACATGTTTTATATATGCTGTATATGCTTGTTATGTTTGTTTTTGATGTCTAAGTTCATGTTTGAGAAAGTTTAGCTTTAGAAAGGTTTGATCCTATTAGAGTCCTAATAATTTGTTTCACCGTTTTGGCCATATCTTAAGTTCTAGATGTCCGATTAAGGTGATATTTGATGTGTTGGAAAGCTAAGAGAATTATCTACAAGTCTTATTTTATGTGTTTTGGCCAATTCGGTCGTTAAATGTTCTATCAGTGCAATTTTTGAGCGCCCCGTGCTTAGGAATTGAGCACGACCGTGCTTAAAAGGAGCACGACCGTGCTCATGTCACAGTCTATAAATAGAACAGTTCTGTGAGGGTTGCGGGCCAAACCCTCTTTTTGGCATTTTGGGCAATCCTAGTGCGACAGAAACCTCTTCCATTTCCTTTCCCTTGAACCCTTTGAAGTTCTTGGTGTTCTTGAGTATGTTTGGGAGAGAAGTCACGCGTGCTAGTGTCTCTAAAGGTAAACTGGTTATCCCTCTCTTTAATCTCCTTTCCCTTTTTCTTAAATTGGGGATTAATCGGCTAATCCTGTTGTGTTTGGCCAAGACTTAAGGAACTCATCGAGCCGCTCGAGGGAACAAGGATAGTTTGCTTGCACTGTCGTAGTGGGAATCTTCATACCAGGTATGGGGAGAAGGGCTAGTATGAACATGTAGGCTATGGGGTAGCGTAAGATGAAGGGTTAACCCATGACCCCGATGTTTGGTTAAATGCCTATATGACTGTTTGCTTGATAACATGTTTATATTTGCCTATTTGATATCCATATGTTTAAGCGTTTAGACTTGTTACTATGATGGTGATGTTGATATGTTTGATGAATGCCATGAGTGAATGTTCATGATGATGAATGCTATGATGATGATGTTATTTTGATGAGAATGCTGCCATGATAATGTTGTTCTCTTGATGAGTGTTGATTGTTGAGGATGTTAATGCCAACAATGATATTAGTAAGTCTCTAATTAATTAATAGGTCTTGTTAATGATGTTAAAAGATGATAATTATGACACCCCTTTTTGGGTGCCACATTATGCATATGCATGTAATAAAATAAAAGAGTAAATAAAAACATTTATAGCATGTATTTTAAACAATAAAACATATCTACACAACATCATAGCATTGTAGAAGCTACGGCATAAACCGAAAACTGACACTCCACTGGCCGTGGTATAAATACTAAAGACTCAACTTCAACTCTGAAAGTCCTAGTGAGAGACGTTAGCATTCTCATCACCTTCCCCATCTTGGCACTAGCTAAAAGCTCATCTCCATCTTCGAATCACGAACCGAACCCAAGATAAATATTAATAGAGAAACAAAGATATACAGGAGGTAAGAAACTCTAATCATCATGAATAGGAAACATCATAAAATACTACTTATCAACATGTACATTGATGAGTGTGATTTTACCTCATTTTTCATGTACATTTCGGCATGCATTTGCATATAGTTAGGCCAATTTAGTGTTGATTTTGTATAGTTTTTCCTTTGGAACGGATGAGGTGGTTTCTGTGTGTTGTTTTGCAGGATTTAATGGAAAAATGCCCAGAAATCAGCCTTGGTAGAGCTTGGCTGAAAAAGAGCTTGAAAAGTGAAGGTTATGAGCCAAGCGAGAGTATCACGACCTGGCGTGATGGCCTCACTACTGAGTGAGGAGCGAAGAGTGAAGAAAGATTGAGCCAAAATTCGAAGTCGTCACGGCCTGGCCGTGATGGCTATCACCAGCCGTGACCTGCTAGTTGGAAAAGTCGAAACGATCACGGCCTAGTTGCGTGATGGATATCACTACCGTGATGAATAAGTGAATGAAGAGGCGCCCAAGTCGGAGACCATCACGGCCTGGCCGTGATGGCTGTATCCTGGCCGTGACGGGCGACGGACCTATAAATAAACCCGCATGAACAGAAAAGGAAGGAACTTCTAACCTAAAATAAGCTGCACTTGGAGGCGGTGAGGCTGGTGGTGGTGGAGAGGGTTTCTACCCAAAAAGGGGGGCGTTTTCTCTGCTCTTGGATGGAGAGAAGATTGGAGGAAGCTTGTCTATGAGTGTTCTTCATCCCTTCTCTTTTTCCTTTTTGTATTTCCTTATCATGAGTAGTTAAATCCCCATTGTTGGGGTTAGATGTAACTGTTCTGAACTTAGTGTAATTGATTTGGTATTTTAATACAAGTTTCTATTTCGTTATGAGTATGTGATTCTGTGTTTAATGCTTTCCTTGGATTAGCTACCCATAGGAATGATTTGTTGCTTTGATAGATGACTGGAAGGTTGGTATTAAGGCATGCTCATGAATCATATGCCAAGTAGGTCAAGAATCTAGACATAGGTGTTGGCTGCTTGCAATCTTATAAGTCTTAACTTAATGCAAAATCTCAAGTTATTCCACCTAAGACATTAGGGTTTAATTTGGGGTTTTAGGCTCAATGCACCTAAGACATTAGGCTTGAGTACTTTAGAAAAGGCTTGATTGGCATAATTGAATTAGGACTTGTGTTGATTACCATTTCATTGCAATTAAGGGAGGATTAGTGTAGTCTAAACCCGACAATTCTAACCACATCCCTGTTTGCATACCAAGTGTTTGACAAAATTACAAAAAGACAAAAAAATACTTTATTTCTTTATTTTCTGTTTAATCTCTCATATTATAGTTTAGTCTAGATAGTTGTTGAATTTGCGAATTGGTAATTGACAACCAATCCCTGTGGATACGATAACCGGTCTCACCACCGTATTACTTGATTGCGACGAGGTGCACTTGCCTTTAATTATATTTCTTAAAAATACACCGCATCAAGTTTTTGGCGCCGTTGCCGGGGATTGGTTTTGTCAATATCATTAGTAACAAATGAGACAACTAGTTTAGACATTTTTTTTTATTTTATTCTTCTGTATATAATTGATCTCTTTCTTTTGTTAGTTTTGTATATATTTGTTTTTGTATTTCTTTGATCTTGTGCTTAATTGTCTGTGAGGTGAAAAATTGATTAGATAGGATCATGGACTACAATTGGTATCAACCATCTGATGCAGAAAGTGAATTATCTGAGCTGCAGCTGCGGGTAGATATGCTGCAGTTGGCCGTAAAAATCCAACAAGTGAGTGATGAGTTGTCAAGGGCAACTGTCCCTCCTCCACCAATGGTAGTTTGTTCTGAATGGGGAAATCAATTTCCCGACACTTCTACTCCATGGTGGGGGAACCCTCCAAACAATGCTTTGATGGATGAAGGGGAACATTGGGAATCTTCCACACCTTGGAATGATGAGCCATCCCCATTGGAAGTTGCTTGGGAGAACTTCAAATCCGCATTCCCAGTCGAGGTTGAGCAACCTATCCCGGATAGTCAACCTCACTTAGAGGCCGTTTTGGAGAACTTCATGGCAACAACAATGGAAGAATTCAAGAATCAAGAAGATGCCATTCGAAGTCTCGGGGTACGTATTGAGGAATTCTCTAACCTACTATCCAAAATGCCAGATGAGGACTTGATGGATGATGATGAAGATGATGCAATGATGGATGAGGAGGAAGAAGAAGAAGTGGGAGCAACCGAGTCAAGTAGTGAAGACCCCTGTTTTGGAGAACATAGTTGCACCACTCCCCATTGAACCCTTGACTAAAGAGCACGAAAGGAATAGGCATTTGGAGGATAGCTATGTCACCATGCTCGGGGATGATGAAGAACTTGTGAAATTAAATGATGCTATTGGCCCCTATGCATGTGTGGAATGTGATGGGAGAAACACTTGTGTGGTTTGTGCGGAGATTTCTGCATATTTGGAAGGTGATGGAATTGGCGATGCTTTGAGAGTGAAGATGGTACGAAGGCTTGAACAGCACCAATGATCCTCTCGATTTGTTTGCCACCTCATATTTTAAAGCGAGTCAACAATGGAGTTCATGCCTCTACCCGAGGTTGAACCCCATTTTTATTGGGAAGATTTTATGGATAAAGGGGTCATCTTTGACCCGAGTGGAATTGAAAAGCGCTTCCCATTTGAAGAAGTCGGCATGAATTTCGAGTGCTCACTTCCACATTTTTGCTGCAAATCGTGGGATCCAGGTGAAGGATCTCACATGGTTAGCATTCCTTGGTCCTTATACCACAGGTTATGGGATCCGGTGGATGCTTCTTGATGAGTCAAGCTAGTGACGTTAAAGAAGCGCTTATTGGGAGGCAACCCAACTTTTCTTAACCCTTCTCTTTAGTTAATTTTGTTTTTGCTTTAACCTCTTGAATAATTTGAGAAGCTCAAGAGGTTTGTTAATAATTTTGTTGAGTGTCTTCAGATTTTGAATAAAGGAAGGAGAAAAAGAGCAGGGAGAAACAAAGCCAAAAAGCATGTGAGCCAACACCCGTTACCGCCTCGGTAAGCCGTTCCAATTTTTTTGCTTTATTTTATTTTTCTCTCCTCTCCAACTTGATTGTTTACATTGGGGACAATGTAAATCTTTAAGCTTGGGGTAGGGGTATTTTGCATATGTTCATATCTTGCATTGTAAATATTGCATTCATATAGGTTTAGTCTTGCATGATCACATGAATTGATTGCCCTTGCTTTGATTGAGCTTTTGATTGTGAGAGCTAAGTGCCAATTAAATTGTGATAGTGGATTTTTGAACCCAATTCTGTTTATTCTTGTGATATGGCTGCAAATGAATATGCTTGAGATGATTTCGGATAGTTGATGATTAGCATATGTTTCTTTAGACTTGTGTTTCTCACTGGTTCTTGAACTGATAAATGTGAGCTTTTGAGCCATTAGGGGGTACTCACTAAATCTGCCCCCATTCGTTGTGTAGAGTGTTATTCCTCTTGGTTTGTTTTCTCTAGAACTTGACTTAAAACCATGTTAAAGCTTAAAATTTTTTGGAAACATTTTTGAAAATGATTGAGGCAATAGGTATTGTTCTGGCCTTCTGAGCTTTGAATGTGTAAATGCTACCCTTAGTTGCCCAATTTTGAGCCTGAATGATTAAAATGCTTTTCTTGGTTCCCTGAAAAATTTGGATACATATACTTGATAAGGGACCTTCTAAAGTATCACAAAAAGGGTGAAAAGGTAGTTGAAAGTTTGGGAAAAGAATCAGAAAAAAAAAAAAAAATCTTGATTTGAAAAATGTCCCCTTCTCCAAATAAAAAGAAAAAAAGAAAAGAAAAATAAATAGAGAAGGGGATGACAAAAAGCAATAAAAGAAAAAGAAAGAAAGGAAAGGTGGAAAAATGTATTGAAAACCCAAGAAGGTATTTTAGAAGGTTTCTTGTGTTGAAATGTTTGATACTTGGTTTAGCCTTTTGAGATATCCCTTTCTTGTTATCCCCACCTAAAGATTAATCCCATGGCCACGTTACAACCAAATAAAGACCTCTTGATTTTTAAGTGTTTTCATAAATAAAGTGGAGATTTGGTTGATAGTCAAGCATATGGTAGGAATCATTCCTTGAGAAAAATAGAGCGAATTGTATATATACTTGAACACTTGAGTGAGTGAGGCAAGAAAGAGAGCCAAGCAAGTAAACAAGCTTGGGGTGAGCTTCAAGTGAGCAAGAGTGCCCGAATCAGTGAGAATGTGAGTCTAGGGAACTTAAGCCCCTAATTGGACTTGAATTGATTGTCTCTTGCTGAATTGTTTGAATTGCCTATTGCTTGGATCATTTTACTCGGGTTCTTGGTTCACTATCCATGCTTTGACTGTTTATCTCTTCTGGCCTTAGTTTTTGCTTGAGGACAAGCAAAGTCTTAAGCTTGGGGTGATTTGATGAGTGTGATTTTACCTCATTTTTCATGTACATTTCGGCATGCATTTGCATATAGTTAGGCCAATTTAGTGTTGATTTTGTATAGTTTTTCCTTTGGAACGGATGAGGTGGTTTTTGTGTGTTGTTTTGCAGGATTTAATGGAAAAATGCCCAGAAATCAGCCTTGGTAGAGCTTGGCTGAAAAAGAGCTTGAAAAGTGAAGGTTATGAGCCAAGCAGAGAGTATCACGGCCTGGCCGTGATGGCCCTCACGGCCGTGAGGGAGCAGTAGCTGAAGAAAGATTGAGCCAAAATTCAGAAGCTGTCACGGCCTGGCCGTGATGGCTATCACGGCCGTGACCTGCTAGTTGGAAAAGTCAGAAACGATCACGGCCTAGCCGTGATGGATATCACGGCCGTGATGAATAAGTGAATGAAGAGGCGCCCAAGTCAGAGACCATCACGGCCTGGCCGTGATGGCTGTCACGGCCGTGACGGGCGACGGACCTATAAATAAACCTGCACTGAACAGAAAAGGAAGGAACTTCTAACCTAAAATAAGCTGCACTTGGAGGCAGGCTGAGGCTGGTGGCTGGAGAGGGTTTCTACCCAAAAGGGGGGCGTTTTCTCTGCTCTTGGATGGAGAGAAGATTGGAGGAAGCTTGTCTATGAGTGTTCTTCATCCCTTCTCTTTTTCCTTTTTGTATTTCCTTATCATGAGTAGTTAAATCCCCATTGTTGGGGTTAGATGTAACTGTTCTGAACTTAGTGTAATTGATTTGGTATTTTAATACAAGTTTCTATTTCGTTATGAGTATGTGATTCTGTGTTTAATGCTTTCCTTGGATTAGCTACCCATAGGAATGATTTGTTGCTTTGATAGATGACTGGAAGGTTGGTATTAAGGCATGCTCATGAATCATATGCCAAGTAGGTCAAGAATCTAGACATAGGTGTTGGCTGCTTGCAATCTTATAAGTCTTAACTTAATGCAAAATCTCAAGTTATTCCACCTATGACATTAGGGTTTAATTTGGGGTTTTAGGCTCAATGCACCTAAGACATTAGGCTTGAGTACTTTAGAAAAGGCTTGATTGGCATAATTGAATTAGGACTTGTGTTGATTACCATTTCATTGCAATTAAGGGAGGATTAGTGTAGTCTAAACCCGACAATTCTAACCACATCCCTGTTTGCATACCAAGTGTTTGACAAAATTACAAAAAGACAAAAAAATACTTTATTTCTTTATTTTCTGTTTAATCTCTCATATTATAGTTTAGTCTAGATAGTTGTTGAATTTGCGAATTGGTAATTGACAACCAATCCCTGTGGATACGATAACCGGTCTCACCACCGTATTACTTGATTGCGACGAGGTGCACTTGCCTTTAATTATATTTCTTAAAAATACACCGCATCATACATAAACAAGCACCACCGTCTCCCAAGATCATTATCATACCAATCAACCTCGATTTCTCATCAACTAAGATCATAACTTATTCTAATGCTCAGCTGGTCCTATATGCATGATTGGCCAATTCCACAACAGCGTTCAGTCGGTAGTTGGGTTACTAACTCCCGCGTCACCAACATGAGTCCGTCATCTTGGTCGCTCCGGATAGTCCAACTCAACCTCGTGTGACAATTTCTCAATAGCTATTGCAACTGTTCACACTGGCCCTTTATGCACAGTTACACAAATACACCTCTTGTGCAATAACCACTCAAACAACTATTACACAAGTATTATCCGACCTCGTATGATAGCCACTCAAACGGCTTATCGTAGCTAGTCATACGACCCCTTGTGAAAACTAACCAACTTTCGTTGTAGTAGTTCACAATACACCAACATCGACCTCATATTATCCGAAAATTCACCTAGACATCACATTGTCACATTGTAAGGAATTTAAAATCTGCATAAAATACCTCAAAAATCCATTGTTCGGGCTCCATATCGCACCGTCCACACATTTGTTTAAAAATTTGAATGGTGAGAATAAAGAATTACCTGTCCTTGACCTCCTCCTAAAATTTCAGCTCGATCCAACGATGGACGAACCTCGAATGGCCCTTCTATAGTGACTATTCAGAAGCTGGACGAGTTGAGTTTATCTCCATCTTTTGAGCTGAATAACTCACACTTGGAGGGTCATACAGAAATTACAAACGTTGGATATGAAGAACTACCAGTCCAGAACCTCCATATCAAATTTGAACACAATCCAACGGTGTAAGAGGTGTAGTGAGGGATTTACAGAGGCTGCTCAGCTTCAAACCTCAAGCTCTCGACAATGGAAGGTTTGGGTTTTCGTAGCTCTCCTCCTCTTTTCCCTATTTCCCTCTAGCTTTCTCTCTTTATTTCTCTCTATCTTTTCCTCTCTATCTCTCTTTGGTTTTGCTTTGTGTTTGCCATCTAAAGAGGTTCAAATGAGGTGTTGAACCACTTTTATTTTTTTCCACGGCTGAGCTTGGGCGCTCAGCGCCATTCACCAGCGCCCAGTGCTGGGCATGCAACCAGGGGCCCTGTATGCGTGACATGTGGCAGTGCTGATCAGTGGCTGGGCACTCAGTGCCACCTTCCATAACTCAGCGCTGGCCTTCTGGAAGTCACACAGATTTCGCGCGTTTCTTCGCGTTCCGAGCTCGTTCGAAGTCCGATTGACCTCAAATTTGAAACGTAGGCTCATGAAGATCTAATGAACAACCTCCAACCATTAAAAATGCCTAATATCAATCCTAACTCAAAATTTCTTGTTTCACATATCTAAGCCTTTTAAAAGATAAACTGGAAAATCCTAGAGTTTGCTCACATTCAAATTCACTCCCGATGATTGCGTACTTCCCATGCCACAAGTTCCTAGATCTTATACCACATGTAACATACCTAATCCAAGTATTAAACATGCTCCTCTTACGTAAAACAAAACCATAAAAATCGGGATGTTACATTACTACCCCCCTTAAAAGAAATTTCGTCCTCAAAATTTTGCAGGGGTTACATTCAACATCAACTCCGCTGCGCACTCTGATACATTTATCAATAACATGAACTTTACTGATTTATATATATTTCAACTTATCAAAATCTAAACATACACCATCTTAGATATCCATATTTCACACATATTTTTACATACTATGCCATCAGAGTATATACATCATCATCCTTAACATAATTGCCTATAGATATTTAACTTATAGCTTCATAACATTATCTTCTACCAAAAAACTTGCTGCCTGCTTCAAAAGATCATTAACCAAAACCTCGCTGCTCACGATTGATAATGCTCAGCTCCTCTCAATGTGAACACACGTCCCGTTGTTGGAGTTCGCACTACTTGTTGTCCAGTTCCTTGAGATTGTGCCCCTGTTCCTTGTCTTCCAGCATTTGTTGCATTTCCTAGTCTACAATCCCGAAAAACATGTCCTGCCTTACCACATTTGAAGCAAACAACACCCTTCACCTGGCAATCTCTCATCAAATGTGCTCCTCCACATTTAAAACAAGTAAATGATCTTTGTCCAGCCACCCCAACTGTTACATTTTGCGGTCTTGGACGATCATTTGGTTTCTGCTCTTGACGAAGTCCTTCATTCCCATTGTTCTGATGATTTCTGATTGGCCCTTTATTCTTCCTCTGTTGACGGGCTTCGATCTTTTTATCAAGACTTTCCACTGCAATACATCTCTCAATCAATTCCGGAAGTCGGTAAATCCCCAAGGGTAACATTACTCTCCGTAATTCATTTCTCAAACCATCCTCAAACCTTTTACATATCCACTTTTCATCTGGGCATACTTGATAAAACTTGGAGAAATTGAGCAAAGCATCAAACCTGATAGCGTATTCTCCAACTGACATATTTCCTTGTTTCAGACTCATAAATTCCTATTCCTTCTCGTGTCTAATCGTCTCAGGGAAATATTTTTCCAGAAAACATTCCTTGAATAATCCCCATGTAATGATTCTTTCTTCTGCTTCTAATATTTTCTGTCGATTCTTCCACCATGACTCTGCACCTCCCACCAGCATAAAAAGGCATAGGTGACTTTCTTGTCTTCCCTGTAATGCATGGCTGTGAAAACTTTCTCTATCTCCTGTATCCACAACTCCGCTCCCTTTGGATTATACTCTCCATGAAATTGTGGCGACTTTCCTTTCATAAATGCAACTAGTCCCGCATCCATTACTCCTTCTTGGTTTTGAGATTACTGATTTTGCTGCTGTTGAAGTTGCTGCATTAACTGTGCATTTTGCTGTGACTGAATCATCATAGTTCTAGCCATATCTCGTACTGTCTTCATTACTTCAGATTCATTTTCTTCTTCCACTCCAGGAATTTCTACTTCCACATCATTATCTTCCATGTTGTTCCCACTCTGACTACCATGAGTCCTACTAGCCATAGGTTCCTGTAGAGGTAACCATCAACTCATATTCATAAGAAATATATAACACATACTTCTTATAAATAATCGAAACAATTATCGTTATTTCTCAGTAACGAAACAAAAGATAACTTGGATACAAACACTCTACCCAACTTCTAACATAGTCAACACCCGATGTAGGTTCAACAATACACGACCAGGAACAACATCTTGTATCTAGCAGTCCCTGATTCTAATCGGACATAACCCCACAGTCCATTTTAGAACCAAACTGCTCTGATACCACTAAATGTGACACCCCTTTTCGGGCGCCACATTACGCAACTGCATATAATAAAATAACAGAGAAAATTAAAACATTTACAGCATGTATTTTAAACAATAAAACATATCTACACAACATCAGAGCATTGCAGAATCTAGGGCATAAACCAAAAACTGATGCTCCACTGGTCTTGGTATAAATACTAAAGACTCAACTTCAACTCTGAAAGTCATGGTGAGAGATGTTAGCATTCTCATCACCTTCCCCATCTCGGCACTAGCTAAAAGCTCATCCCCATCTTCGAATCATGAACTGAACCCAAAATAAATATAAACAGAGAAAGAGGTAAGAAACTCTAATCATCATGAATAGGAAACAACATAAAATACTACTTATCAACATGTACATAAACAAACATAACCGTCTCCCAAGATCATTATCATACCAATCAACCTCGATATCTCGGCAACTAAGATCATAACTTATTCTAATGCACAACTGGTCCTATATGCATGATTGGTCAATTCCACAACAACGTTTAGTCGGTAGTTGGGTTACTAACTCCTGCGTCACCAACATGAGTCCGTCATCTTGGTCGCTCCGGATAGTCCACCTCAACCTCGTATGACAATTGCTCAACAGCTATTGCAACTGTTCACACGACCCCTCTGTGCACAGTTACATAGATACACCTCTTGTGCTATAACCACTCAAACAGCTATTGCACAAGTATTATCCGACCTCGTATGATAGCCACTCAAATGGCTTATCGTAGCTAGTCATATGGCCCCTCGTGAAAACTATCCAACTTTCGTTGTAGTCATTCACAATACACCAACATCGACCTCATATTAGTAACCGCTCAAACAGCTATTGCGGCTACCCAATGCATCCATCACCACATAATTTCACACCACCTTTCCGTCTAACACCTCAATATCACCACATAACATCATAACTTCCTAATCAAGCTATCAACCTAATTTCATATTAGACATCTCCAAAGTATCACCAATATTGATCCACCACACATCAATATATCAACAACACATAGTACAATATTATCAACAAAACACCATCATATGATCAACGGAGAAATAAAATATTAACCATGTATCACATAATCAACTAAGCATGTTATCATATATCATATTATAAACCAACAATCAACGGGGGTTGAGAATCCCCACCCATGTAAATGTTCATATTTTATGCCAATAGTCCCGATAATTGGAATTTCTTCCCTCCTCACCTTGTGTACAATTGTACCGACGTCTCGAAACGGACACTCCCTCTACACCTTCAATTCTGCCACGCAAGGGAGCAAGGCCTCCGAGCCTCCGAAAATTCACCTAGACATCACATTGTGAATGACACATTGTAAGGAATTTAAAAGCTGCAGAAAAGACCTCAAAAATCCACTGTTCGGGCTCCATATCTCACCGTCCAGACGTTTGTTCAACAATTTGAATGGTGAGAATAAAGGACTACCTGTCCTTGACATCCTCAAAATATTTTAGCCTGATCCAACGGTGGATGAACCTCGGATGACGCTTCTATGGTGATTGGTCAGAAGCTGGACGAGTTGAGTTTCTCTCCATATTCGGAGTTGAATATATCACACTCGGAGGGTTATACAGATATTCCAACCATTGGATATGAAGAAATACCAGTACAGAACCTTCATATCAAATTTGAACACAATCCAATGGCGTAAGAAGGTGTGGTGAGGGATTTACAGAGGCTGCTCAGCTTCAAACCTCAAGCTCTCAACAATGGAAGGTTTGGGTTTTGGTAGCTCTCCTCCACTTTTCTCTATTTCCCCCTCTATTTTTCTCTCTTCCTTTCTCTCTATCTTTTCCTCTCTATCTCTCTTTGGTTTTGCTTTGTGTTTTCCATCTAAAGAGGTTCAAATGAGGTGTTGAACCTCTTTTATTTTTTTTTCCACGACTGAGCTTGTGCGCTCAGCGCCATTCACCAGCGCCCAGCAATGGGCATGCAACCAGGGGACCTGTATACGTGGCATGTGGCATTGATGATCAGTGGCTGGGCACTCAGTGCCACCTTCCAGTGCTCAGCACTGGCCTTCTGGCAGCCACACAGATTTCGTGCGTTTCTTCGCGTTCCGAGCTTGTTCGAAGTCCGATTGACCTCAAGTTTGAAACATAGGCTCATTAAGACCTATTGAACAACATCCAACCATTAAAAATGCATAATCTCAATCCTAACTCCAAATTTCTTATTTCACATATCTAAGCCTTTTTGACGATAAACGGGAAAATCCTAGAGTTTGCTCACATTCAAATTCACTCCTGATGATTGCCTACTTCCCATGCCACAAGTTCCTAGATATTATACCACATGTAACATACCTAATCCAAGTCTTAAACATGCTCCTCTTATGTAAAACAAAACCATAAAAACCGGGATGTTATAATAACAATGATGAATGAGATTAAGGGATGTGTTCCCAGTTGTTCATAAGACATGAATATAGTCTGAGAGGCAAGGTTATGTTCATAGGGATTAGTTAAAGACTGATGAGCCTCTGTTTGACTGGTTTTATAACTGGTAAAGACCTTGGCTTTGTGCTAATTTTATATCATTTTTACCCAAATTAGACTTGATTGTTCCTAAGTAGTATTTTGAGTCTGTAAATTGTTTTTAAGTTAATTTAGTTGTTTTAGAGTTGAATAATTATTTACTTTTATTTTCTATTTTCAGGTTAATAAAAAGTAATAAATCTGGAGCCACTCGCCCCGCGAATAATCTCTCGCCCCGCGAGTATTGCAACCATGAAAAAGTCAGAGACGATCACGGCTTGCCCGTGTTGAAGATCACAGCCGTGGCAATTCTGAAGTTGAAGAGTTCGCCCCGCGAGCAATCCTTCGCCTCGCGAGTCTTGGAAGATCAGAAGCCATCACGGTTTGGGCGTGTTGAATGCCACGGGCGTAACAGTTGGAAGCTGAAGAGTTCGCCTCGCGAAGGATGTGCTCGCCTCGCGAGAAGACCAAGAGTTGCAGACCTTTCATGTTTTTCGCCTCGCGAGAAGTGCTTCGCCTCGCGAGGACTTGGACTCCAGAAACGTGTATATAAGCAGTCTTAGGAAGAAATAAAGAGAGAGTCAGAATTAGCCAGTTTTGGCTAGTTTCTGAACTTGTTAGCTATTGTTTTCCTTTTAGTTTGTTGTCTTTCTTTTGTAATGGAGAATTAGTCTCCTAGATTAATCTACTGTAATTGGTTTCTGTTAACACTTGAGGTTTTGTATTTCATGATCATTTGCTTTTCTCTTTTCAATACCATGCTGTATGTTTCTGTTTGTTATTTCAGGAATATATAGTGTTGTATTGTTTCATTTCGGTGATGTTATGTTCCTATATATAATCGCGTTTGTTATTTCGCGTGTGTTCATTCATGTTCGTTTGTTCATGAGAGCTTAACCCCGTTTGTTATTTCGGGAATAGGAACATACATCTGTAGTAACGGTTTCCGTTTGTTAATTGTTGCTACAACCGGGAGGGGATTAGTATCTGCTTAGGATTTGCATGAATCAATGATAGTGGGAAACCAAGAACAGTAGGTTAATCGCTTTTGTCTATTTGCTATTTTCTTTTATTGGTTTGTTTTTAGTGTTTTGTTTTCTTATTTTAGTTTTCAATCCATATCCCCAATTTCTTACTTTTACTAATTTTTGTTAATAATAACAACAACTAAAGAGTCCTTGAGAGACGATCCGAGTTGTCGCACTATACTGCATTATTTTATAATCGCTCGTTCTTTTTGGCGCGTGGCGACAGCGCGGTCAAAAATTGGCGCCGTTGCCGGGGACTCTTGTTTGTTGTTATTAGCAGAAAGTTAAATTAAAAAAAAAAAAAAAAACTTTTTGCTTTGCTAATTAGTTTTGTCTGCTTTGTCCGGTCGTAAATTTTATTTTTTCCCATGGATAATTACATGTATGGATATTTGCCTAATGTTTATTATGAGCAACCTTGCATGTATTATCCTAATTTTAGTGAGCCACCACCATACTATCCTAGCCAAGTGACCACCTCCGCACCTTCCGAACCTTCACAGAGCACCTTGGATGAGATTGCTTCTATGATACAACAAATGGAAGAGAACAATCAACGGATGGCGATGGCAAGGCAATACCGCCTGACCCTACACTAGCCCAACTCAGTTTGGAAGAAATGCTACAACAAATGGCTGCACAAACGGAAGCATACAATCTTGAATTTCAACAGAGAGGATGGAGGCTCAATACCGAGAGGGACCAAGCTGAATCTCGAAATTGTGGGCTCTCGATTGATCAAGTTACCGCCAACTCAGCTGCAATGTTAACTCCACAGCCCCTTGAGGAACATAAGGATTCACAGATGGTTATTCCGAAAATACTTTTGATGATAATTCGATGATGATATTTACATTGACGATGAATTATGTGTTGAATCCCCGATTCTAATGATTGTTATTGTGATGGTATCTGCCGCTTTGTGTATACACTCGTTATGCAGGTTTATACTTGAAAGGAAACAAAGAAAATGAGGATCGGGAGGATCAAGAGAACATTCGCTCCACCGTGCTTGAGGATAAAAAAAAATCTTTGGTTTTAGATGCAGGTGTTGAGAGTGATGGGGTGGATGAACCGTGTGCGTAAAGTCCGGACAATCATATCTTTACTAACTTAGTTTCTTTTACTACATGTACTAACTGTACTAACTTTAACCTTTGTTTGGTGTGTGCTGAAATTTCTGCGTGTATAGCGGTGAAAATTTTGTTAGTGCAGGTGGATGAAGACATTGCGAAGTTGAAGCAAAGACCGTTAACCATTTCTAACTGTTTACCATTTCCCCCTGAGGAACCAGTGATGGATTTGCACCCTTGGATTTTGCACCATGGCCAATCCAAGAGGTTGAGCCCCACTTCTATTGGGGAGACTTTATTGAGAAGGAGGTCATCTGTGACCCGAAGGGGAGTGAGAAGTCCGCCGCACTGGGCGAGGTTACTATGATTGTCAAGCACTCACCTCCGTATCAAAGCTGCAAGTTAGGGAGGCTTGGAATGAATTTTTGTCCTTTGGCTACCATGTGGGACTTATGCTACAGGCAGTGGGATCCCGGTGGAACCGCCTCTGAATGAGTTTTTCTTATCCTTGCTTCTTTTTAATTTTCTTTTCTTTACTTTATTTCTGTTTTATTGTCAATAATGCTCCTGAATAATTTGAGAAGCTCAGGAGTTGTGTTTGTGTCTTGGTTATGGCAAGTTTATTGGATTTTATTAATTTTTGCATAGATGGATTGCATGATAGTATTGACTGTTTACCCCTAGGATTTGAAAAAAAATTTGAAAAAAATGATCCCCATATGATTGAAAACTGAACTTTGAGATTTTATTATGATGGCATGATTTATGATAAGTTTGGGGTAATAGGAAGCACACACTAGGGATAGAATCTCTTTCAAATAATTTGCAAAAAAAAAAAAAAAATGTCCAGGTGAGGTTTTGAGCCTCCAACATGTTTTTGACTGTGTGAAAATCACTTTTTAAGTTGCACTTTCCTGAATTTGCTTGAATCTCTTTTTGGTTTGCATGATTATGTGTTTGCTTCATATGATTTAGGCATTTTCTTTGTAAATAGCTACTTGACCTAAAAATAACCAATTCCTAATGCATGTTCCTTAGTTAGCCCCATTGAGCCTATTAGCCTGTTAATTCTTGATAACCTAATGTTATAAGCCCAAAAAATCTGGAAAACCATGTTAACCCGATCTTAGGATTAGGAGAGCATGGAATCTTAGAATGGGTGCAAGAAACTAAGTTTGGGGTGGCTGCAAGGTGTAATATGTTGTTTGGGATTTATAAAAAAAATTTATGTAAAAAAAAAATTTGTGAAAAAAAAAAGAAAAAAGAAAAAGAAAAAAAGAAATAGAAAAAAAAATGAAAAAAAATAAAAGTGCAAAAATGCCAAGGTGAAATAAAAAGGTTGTAGCCACCCAGAAGTGTAAAAAAAAAAAAATTAAGAAAGGAACTTGAGTGAATTTCAAAGTGTAAATAATGTTCATGCTCTCTTAGTTCCTAGGGTCTTCAGCCTAGTACCTTTGTATATCCTACCCTTAGCCAGGCCCCATTACAACCCATAAAAGACCTTTTGATGTTGCTTGCATGTTTTCTGTGGGAACCATTAGGAGATGAAAATCAAATTTATGGGAAGTGCTTCTTAAAAGTGAAAACTGAGTGAAATGTTGATAGCCTGACACAAATTGAGCGATTGAGTGAAACATAAAATCTCCCTTGTGAGGAAGGCAGTTGTTTGAATTTGGTGATCTCCCTCTTGTGTGTAACTTAGATCCCCTACTTTGATTAATGATTGTTTGAATTATGAAACTCTCAATTGTTTGGAATAAATGAATGTGGGGATTACTTTGCTTGAAAGGGGGAACATTGAAAGAAAAATTGTTTTGTTAAATTGCTTGAAATTTGTGTGAAAGTTAATTGAGTCCTTAAGCTTGCCATGTTTTGCCAGGTCTTTAGTCTTTTTAAGTTTTTGAGTGTAGTTTGCTTGGGGACAAGCAAAGTTTAAGTTTGGGGTATTTTGATGAGCCTCTGTTTGACTGGTTTTATAACTGGTAAAGACCTTGGCTTTGTGCTAATTTTATATCATTTTTACCCAAATTAGACTTGATTGTTCCTAAGTAGTATTTTGAGTCTGTAAATTGTTTTTAAGTTAATTTAGTTGTTTTAGAGTTGAATAATTATTTACTTTTATTTTCTATTTTCAGGTTAATAAAAAGTAATAAATCTGGAGCCACTCGCCCCGCGAATAATCTCTCGCCCCGCGAGTATTGCAACCATGAAAAAGTCAGAGACGATCACGGCTTGCCCGTGTTGAAGATCACAGCCGTGGCAATTCTGAAGTTGAAGAGTTCGCCCGCGAGCAATCCTTCGCCTCGCGAGTCTTGGAAGATCGAAGCCATCACGGTTGGGGCGTGTTGAATGCCACGGGCGTAACAGTTGGAAGCTGAAGAGTTCGCCTCGCGAAGGATGTGCTCGCCTCGCGAGAAGACCAAGAGTTGCAGACCTTTCATGTTTTTCGCCTCGCGAGAAGTGCTTCGCCTCGCGAGGACTTGGACTCTAAACGTGTATATAAGCGAGTCTTAGGAAGAAATAAAGAGAGAGTCGAATTAGCTGATTTTGGCTAGTTTCTGAACTTGTTAGCTATTGTTTTCCTTTTAGTTTGTTGTCTTTCTTTTGTAATGGAGAATTAGTCTCCTAGATTAATCTCTGTAATTGGTTTTGTTAACACTTGAGGTTTTGTATTTCATGATCATTTGCTTTTCTCTTTTCAATACCATCTTTGTATGTTTTGTTTGTTATTTCGGGAATATATAGTGTTGTATTGTTTCATTTCAGTGATGTAATGTTCCTATATATAATCGCGTTTGTTATTTCGCGTGTGTTCATTCATGTTCGTTTGTTCATGAGAGCTTAACCCCGTTTGTTATTTCGGGAATAGGAACATACATCTGTAGTAACGGTTTCCGTTTGTTAATTGTTGCTACAATCGGGAGGGGATTAGTATCGCTTAGGATTTGCATGAATCAATGATAGTGGGAAACCAAGAACGATGAGGTTAATCGCTTTTGTCTATTTGCTATTTTCTTTAACTGCTTTGTTTTTAGTGTTTTGTTTTCTTAATTTAGTTTTCAATCCAAAACCCCCATTTCTAACTTTTACTAATTTTCTGTTAATAATAACAACAACTAAAGAGTCCTTGAGAGACGATCCGAGTTGTCGCACTATACTGCATTATTTTATAATCGCTCGTTCTTTTTGGCGCGTGGCGACAGCGCGGTCAAAGACCCTATGATTGATTAGTGAGTGTTCTAGGGACATTAATAACGAAGCTGTGACTAAAGGATTAATTCCACAAAATGATAAGACATGAAGAACAGTTAAGAATAATGAAGCTGATGTTCAATGGATTAGTAAAAGCCAATAGGATTGAATCTATGAATTGTCCCAAGAATTTGGCAAAAGGGTCTGTGACCCTTCTGCCCAGATCAGTACGGTCACACTCCATTGAGCACCGCCGTGCTTAACAAGGAGCACGCCCGTGCTCCAGTTGAATCCCAGAAAGGGCGCGCTGCTTAAGCATGCCCATGCTTAACAGTTAGCACGACCGTGCTTAACTGTGAGCTCAGCACGCCCGTGCTGAAGGGTGAGCATGCCCGTGCTCACCTGTGCAGACCAGAATGCTGAAACAGTGCTGAAACAGGGGTTTCACCCCAAACACCTTAAAAGACTTAATAAGATACCAAACGTGTTGGTGTAAGCCCTAGATGCCAATATTTTTCCTTTGGACTTACATTTGTATCTTGCTATTATTTATTATATGAGGCATTTCAATTTATTATGCTGTTTGTTTAAACGTAAAAAAGTCCTTAGAATAGGAAGTTCTATTTAATAGAATATCAAGTATACGACTTGATAGTGAGATGCTATTAATCAAGAGAACCTTATTCTTATATATCCATAGTCAAGTATTATTATTAATAAGGACAATAATAATACATCGAGACTATTATGTGTGTGGACTGATGATCATTTCTCACGGATCATGGATATGAGATATCAAGTCACACACATAGGTACACATTAGAGTAATGATGTACTGGATTGACCCGACGTGAGAACACTACATGGAACGTTATGTAAGTGTCATAAGTAGTTCTCACAGGGACAATGGTGTATGTAATTCTTCGACCTGAAATCACTACGATCCCTACATAAGGAGTTATGTGCTTTAATACAGTCAAACGTTATCTATAACAGGATGATTATAAAGTCGATCATTGGGTACACCGCGAGTCATGCAGAGGGATGTGAGTGATTTAGATGAGATTTGTCCCTCCTACATAACGGGAGTAATATTTGTGGGGCCCTTGATAGAGTAAGACTGTAAAATGCATGGCCGTGCTGAAATGAGTCAATATGAGATATTGACCTCATTTAATATTAAGTCTACTCGGGTATCAAGGAACGTAATATTGAACTATACAAGGGTGACCCATTCTATGCCTTGTGTTCAATATAGATATAAGGACAAAGGGCTAATAATACACATGAACATTGGTCACGGAAAGGTTACGTCAAATCACCGACTTTCTCATTACTTGGGTGGCAATGATGTGTTGCTAGACACCGCTCATTGTTTATAATATTAAATATGATTTAATATTATTACCAAAATTATGGGAACCAATAGGGTCACACACTTAGAACAGATTAATCGGAACTAAAAGAAATTGGGTTAGACCCAAATTTCTATTGGGCCATGCTCATAACTGATGAGCCGAAGAGGGTCAAGTTAAACCCTATTTGGTGAAGTGGGGCGCTACCTATATAAGGTAGAGATAGAGTGCTTGGCCGTACAAGATATTCTCTAGCCGCACTCAGTACCCTGTTTGCATGAAAACGAAAACACCGCCACGTCTCTTCTCTCACCTAGCAATTCTTAGAGGCGTACTCCAATTAAACACGTGAGACATGTTTATCTGTTCGTGTGGACTACGTAGAGGCATTGCTGGTTCGTGCAGTGCTCGTGATTTGTAGCGACTCAAATCAAAGGTCTGCGCTACAAGAGGTGAATTTTTGAAATATGAACCATGACCATTCGTAAGGGTTCATGGTGGGAATTATTCTGCTGTGCTTGCTTGATGCACAAATTCCCAACAAAACGAACATGAAGACCAAAGACAAGTGATAAGATGATGTTGTACCTTGGTAGCCGAGTGGCCAAAGGGGGCTTGATGCTTAATGGTCAGGGTGTTGAGCTCTGGTGCTTTTTGGCCAGAGTGTTGTTTAACGTTTAAAGTTAAAAGATTAAGGATGATGTTATCTTTGGTGCTTGTTGGCCAAAAATGTTAAGCCATAATAAATGGTGTTGATGGAGGTGGTGGATAAAAGGTTGGTTGTTTGTGTGCATGCATCATGCATGGAGTTATTAGGGGGAGGTACGACACAGGGGAGGTTGTCTGAGAGTAAGGAGATCTGACCGTCCATGGTGATTCATCCGAGAGTTAGGTGAATCGTGGCCCCCTGTGGTGGCGCATCCTAGATTATGGTGCGTCGATTTTCCAAGGGGTCCACCCATGGTAAGGTGAACTGTCCCAACGTTGGTGCTTATTGACCAATGTGGAAATGTAACTTCGAAGTCGTACGCCCGGTGTAGATGGAACCACATGAATTCGTAGTAGTGAGTCGTATTGCATTATATGATTGATGAATGTGATATATGATATACTTATTATTGTTGATATGATGTTGCTTTGTTGTATGTTCATCTTGCTAATTATCCTGTTGCCGTTATGTTTATATTTATGGTTCTTAGTCCCCGTCTTTTGTTGTTTGCTTTGCATGCATCTTTTTGGTTATGCAGAGGACGGTGAGCAGCTTGCTGAGGAGTGACTTTGAGGAGCCGTTACTCGTAGTTTAGTTATGTTTAGTTTCAGTTTGTTTATCTGAGTTGTTTATCCGATTGGTTATACCAGTTCTGTAATGTGACATCGGAGTTGGGTTTCGTTTATATCTTTCGTTATGCTTATGTTATATCTTTCTTTTTAAAAACCTTTGTTATGTTTTATTTTCCGCGTTGAGACCTTGTTACAATGTGGTATCCTTTACCCGTTAGTTTTCATTTCAAATAAATGATATGCGTGTGTTTATCTTATTTGAAAAAATTAAATTATTTCCTTCTATGTTATCGCTTTATAATTACGTGTGGGGTAGATGGTGTCACATGGATCAGGCTTAACTGGTCAGAGACACATGATCAAGTGGAACTTATTAGAGATGCATATCAGAGGTGGAATTGAATTGTCACACATATTGGAGATGAGATTAAATGAGGATGCAAAAACAACAAACTAGATTTAGGTTTATGGGAAATGCTAATCAATGCCTTACGGGCATTAATTAAGGAATCAAACATATAAATATTATATAGGAAAGTGGTATTTTCAAATCATTGAACTCTTAAAAGTTGCATATTTCAATAAAGAATTTATATCTTTGGATTCTTTAACCAATGCCCTTATGGCACTGGTTAGCAAGACCCTAGGTTTATAGTGTTGAGTAACGATTCTAATGAGTTCCATGAATTCTAGGCAATGGAAAGGTAAAACTCTCGTCAAGGTTTGAAAACCATGGCTCTGATACCAAGATAAAGAAATTGGGTTTTGGATTAAGAAATAAGGAAATAGAGAGATGATTGTACACTTTGATTAACATTTGATGTATTGAAATGAGGCGATATGGCTTATACAAAAGACAAATAAAAGAATATTATTTATATACTAATAGTAAAATTATAGACTTAGTCAAATAATGAAACAAATATATGAAAAAATTCGTAATAGAGATCCTCTAAAACATTGCCGGGCGGGCGGGCCAAGGGCCAAGCCACCAAACTAAGGGCTTTAGGTCTCAAAACAATTTACTTACTAGTTAATAGTTACTTTATAGTTAGATTTTTTTAAAAAAATTTACTTATTAGATAGTAGTTACCATATAGTAATTTAATATCTGATTTTGCATCTTAAAAAATAAACTTTTAATAATTATATTATAATTTTAATAAATTATATATATATATATATATATATATATATATATATATAATATAAGGCATAAAAACTAAATCTTTTTTTTTTTTATGATTGTTCTTGGTTTTTCTAGTTATTTACTTTTTATTGCATATATGTAAAACATTCATTACATAAATATTCCTTTTCAAAGATTGTCCAAAAGAATATATTATTTAAAGAGAACATAATGAACTAGAATAAGAATAAAATCATAAATAGATCCATATTCCATATCATAGTATGAAGCATGCTACTGGGCAAGTAGGAATAAATTATAAGAAGGAAAATAATTGTTATTTGGAAGAGCAACAATCACAAAGCTTCACACAAAATCCTTGTAGTATATCTATGCATCTTGTGTGGGGCTAATACCAATGAGAAGCAAATCTTGTGTGGTGCGTGAGGATATATCAAACTTCGGTGCATCTTTGTAAATTGCATCTGGCCGAACAAGAAAGCCGAGATTGCATGGGAAGCGTGGCTTTAATGCTCTTAGATAGTTATAATGTCACATCTCATGTTCGAACCATGTGGAAGTGGGATATAAATAAGATTCCCCAAAAAATGGTATTTCGATGTCCCCAGTGAATCAAAAATTGATAATATGTATAAGTATTAATGAGTTAATATTTTATTTTATTAAATAACAAATTATAATCGATGAGAGATAGAATATGTGACAGGAAAATGGAACAAAAAATCTCTATCCATGTAAGTGGAAACCCTCGTATTATCGTTAGTAATATTTTTCAACAGTAAAATCCTTGTATTTTTTTTTCCCTGTGCTCTTATATGAAGTGGAACCCCCTCATGATAAGATTTCAGGTTAGAATTTTTTTTTCCTGTGGGTGGGATGCAAAATATTAATAGATTGTTTGTTACAGATTAAAAAAAATGATTTTGACATTCAATAATTTAAAATTTAGTTTTTAGATATTTTTAAAAAAATAGAAGCTGTTTTGTATTTGTTTTTAATCACAAATATCATTTTTTTTAAAAGTAAGTGTGTGTGGCAGCAAATTGTTATGAGGGAGATGAGAGAGTGGTTCAGATAGAACGGTGAAAATGAGACCTAACCATCATCCCTTCAACAGTTATCAACCAAATCTAAACCGAATCATTCTATACTGGAGCACAGAAAGGGTTACAATGGCCATCTTGTAGGTACAACATCCTACTTTTCTACGAATTTTCCGGATAATTATGGTGTTAAGGAACTTTGGGAAGTCTTCTAAATAAAGGTGACATAATATTTTTTACCTCCTCTTGTCACAGTTTGTTTTAAATCTCTTAGGTCGGTATGAATTAAATTAAGTAATTCAGTTTCACGATGCACCGGGGGACAAGCTTTCTTAGTTAATTTTGTTTCAACACATACATCACATTTACCAAGTTGTTTATTACCACTAGTGGAAAAATATACATTAGACGGTAAAGGTTTACGTCAGTTAACCAAAAGCTAGACGTTAAAAAGGGGGAGGTGGCAGTTTTGTAAATATCATACTTCATTAATTCAATTTTAACGTCAGTTGTTGTAAGGACTGACGTTAAAAGTGAAGTGACTCACTTTTAACGTCAGTTCAATAAACAACTGACGTTAACAGTGATGATTTTAACGTCGATTCTTTATCGAATCGAGCGTTAAAAGTGAGTCACTTCACTTTTAACGCCAGTCCTTACAACAACTGACGTTAAAGGTTATTTTAATAATTTTTTTATCTAGTATACGTACCCTTCCGCATTGCCTTCCTCAAAGTTTCAGTTTCACAATTGCTTTGATGTTTTGTGTTTCTGTTTTGAAAACTAAAATATATGTGCGAAGTACAACTTGAATCAATAACCCAAACTGGATCTCATTCATGAAGTGTAATACAGACTGATACAGAAGATTGAAAGGGTTTAAAATCCTATAAAAAGTTACATTATTGAAAGGGTTTAAAATCCTAAACATTTGTTGAGGCTTCGTTCCCTTCACGGGTGAGCAAGAGAGGAGAGTCGAGCGACTGAGTTTTCCAGAATTCAATGAGGAGGTTGTGTGGCAAAGCATAAGGCCACTTTTGGAACCCCTTATCACACCCGAAACATTAAAGCTACATCCCATCAGAGAGTTTTATGAAATATGCCAAAGGGAAAACTATACTCCGAAGGGTGCACTCGATCTGTTTTAGCAATGGTCTTGGAACAATCACTTGCATCCTTTAAGACCTCAGAAAACTGGGGGGCATGAGAGAGATCAAGAGAGGCAAAAACAGGTGCACTAGATCTGTTTCAAGCAAAGGCAGTGGTTCTAGAGACTTCCATGACGGTCACTTGCTGCCAAAGCTGAGGTTTTGGAATTGTGACGCCCGAGCACCTGATTTGCCCTCCAACGGTGATTCTCGGAAGGATGATAAGGTGAGAAACTCACATTACGTGATTTACACAAGCTTATCACCCATGTTACGTGATTTACACAACCTCAGAAGTTGTTTGACCATTAAGACAAAGATCTTTGAGTCTAGGAATAGGAAGAAAGAGTGATGAAGTTAATCTCCATGGCAGAGCCATATTGTGAAGCCGAAAATTAAAAGGATGGAAGGAAGCTATTTATAGGAGCAGGGGATGAAGTTACTAAGTTATTCTGATTTTCTTGAAAACTTATCTATAAACTTAATGCTCATTAAGAGGATTAAGTTACAAGGTGCATGGGTAAGTAGCACAGTAGTCAAAGGAATGAATGTTTTTGCAGATATCTATACACTTTTAACGTCAGTTGTTTAAAACAACTGACGTTAAAAGTGTTTTTAAAATAAAAAATATTTATTGTTAACGTCAGTTTTTTATACAACTGACGTTAAAAGTGTGATTTTTACTTGATTAAATAAATAGGTCGCGTAAATAATCCTATATAATAAACGTGCAGAATGAATATTGGAAATAATGTAATATACGGGAACTTGGCAGTCATAAATTAAGTTGACGTTAAAAATGAGGTGGTGGCAGTTTGTAAATATTAAATCACTATTTGCGTCAGTTCTATAAATAACTGACGTAAATAATTATGAAACTCATTTCATTGGTTGTCATCTCCCTGTTGTCCCTCTTAACGCAGATCACTCCATATAGTGCAGTTTATTTCTAAACATTTTTTTTAAACAAGTTTTTTTTTTAATTTTTATTAATTTGCTTGAATTAGTAAACAAATTGTTGTGCAAATTAAAATAAATAAACACTTAACATAAAACAAGTTATATGTATAATCAAATCGTATCTCATTGAAGCGGTTCATAAGTTAAAATTACATGATTAAAAGATAAAAAATTTCTGCAACATAGCCCTAAAATATAAAAAAGTTTCTGCTTCAACATCATTTTCTTCTCAGTCCTTTCATCAGAAACTCCAATGGATGCATCACCTCCCTCACTTGAATTCCATGATGCAAAGTAAATCCTCAGTCACTAGCAGCGAAAGCAAAGTGAAATGGATCTTTGCATCTTTCTTCTTCACTGGAATTCCTTGATGCATCGTCTTGAATCCACAGTCACTTGCTTCCAAAGCAAAGTGAAAGGGATGACGGGGATGAAATAAAGTGAGAGAATCACATTACGTGATTCACCCAACCTTACCATCCATGTTATGTGATTTACACAACCTCAGAAGTTGTTTGACCATTAAGACAAAGATCTTTGAGTCTAGGCATAGGAAGAAAGAGTGATGAAGTTAATCTCCATGGCAGAGCCATATTGTGAAGTAGAAAATTAAAAGGATGGAAGGAAGCTATTTATAGGAGCAGGGGATGAAGTTACTAAGCTATTCTGATTTTCTTGAAAACTTATCTAAAAACTTAATGCTCATTAAGAGGATTAGGTTACAAGGTGAATGGATAAGTAGCACAGTAGTCAAAGGAATGAATGTTTTTGCAGAAACTAATAAACTTTTAACGTCCGTTGTGTAATACAACTGACGTTAGAAGTGTGAGTGTTTTTAACGTCAGTTTCTTAAGATAACTGACGTTAAATATATGACCTTTAACGTCAGTTTTTACTAACAACTGACGTAAAATGTTGTTTTATTTTGATTATAACGTTTACACCCGCGCGCCTTTTGCACTTCTCTGTACGTCTCTTTTCTCTTTTCATCACGCTCAACCCTCACTCTCAACCCTCACTCTCACTCTGCCCTAATCGCGAGCTCATCTCCACCGCAACCACCGCGAAGGCTTCTTCGCCACCACCGTGAGGTACACTCTTAACCCCTAACTCTGTCTTTCCCGCTCATTCTTTGCAATAACTTGACATCTCTCTTTCCCCTTCCCTCGCACTAACTCTCATTGTCCCTCTGCTCTCAGTAACCACATCGAACGTTGGCCACCACTCGAGCTTCCCCCCCACCACCACGCGAGCGCCTATTTCTGGTGAGTCTTTAGGGCACATTTTTTTATTTTTGGTTTTGAGTGTATGTTGAAACTGTAGTCTCAGTAGTTGAAACTTGAAACTGTTTGAGTTGTTTGGAATGTCTCTACTTTTGGTTTTGAGTGTATGTTGAAATTGTAGTCTCAGTAGTTGAAACTTGAAACCGTGAGTTTGAGTTGTTTGGAATGTCTCTATTTTTGGTTTTGAGTGCATGTTGCTCTGCTGGTTAATCTGTCACGGCCGTGATGCTCATCACGGCTAGAGAGCTTTCCTTCGTCGGTACATCCCAGGACATCACAGGGCATGCCAACCCTTCACATGTGGGCACAAAAGAGAGTTATAGTAGGGCACATGTGGAGGACGATGAGTTGGAAGCTAGGGAGAGGGAGTTCGAAGTCCAATGCCATGAGCATGAGTTGGAAATGAAAAGGCGTGAGCTTGAGTTGGACTCCAAACGACGTGAGCTCGAAATGTTAACAAAGGTATGTATTCATTATTAATGTCCAAATTAGTCAAATAATTACTTGTTTTTTTTTTAAATTGTCAACAACTTATCTATTTTATTTTTCCTAAACTGAAGGCCAAGTCGACGTCGGTGTCGCTGTCACCTATCACTCATTTGTTCTCACTTGGTGAGGATTATGCGTTTGATCTTTTTGAATCTCCATTGGAGCACGATGGATGGGTGGCACGCCCAGATCAACGGAGGATATTTTCCTTCTGTGGTGACGATCTCAGGAACGCCTGCAGAAATAACGTCTGGATGAACAACAATGTTTTGAGTCTCTGGTGCACGTAAGTTAATTTTAATTTAATAACTTATTCATTTTTGGTATTTTTACATTTAATAATTTATTTTAATTTCAATATATATATTATGTAATTAACATCCGCACCTTTTCATATCTTAGGTATCTCCATCGTCTTCAGCTTGATAAGGGCGTTGCATCAGTTTACGGCTTCTTAGATCCGTCAATCCTTCTGCCCGAATTCTTTGCTGGCGATGCATTGAGTAAATACTTAGGGAACTTGTTGGGATACAATCCGAAAGAATTATATCTGGCTCCCTACTGTATGAAAAACCATTGGCAGTTGTTCGTACTTCACCCGTCTAGGCATACTGTCATATTCTTTTGCTCTCTCCACCAACAGCCGCCACAGGTGGTGTTGGAAGCTGTAAATAAGTAAGTAACTAATCTTAAATTTAATTTAAGTTTTAATATCAGTTGTTTTTAGTTTATTACACACATGATATATGAATTTGTTAATTGATCGACATGATTATTTGTTTATGATAGCACACTGAAGGAGAGTAGCATAAGTTGCGCCAACGGGAGAAGTAGGACTTCTAAGGCTAAAGCAAATCCTGTATGGAACATCCTCAAGGTTTGGTAGTTTATTTATCAAATAATTAATATTATAATTACTAATTTATATGTATATTCAACTGACGTTTAAATTAATTTTGTTGGTAGTCTCGATTTCAAATTGACGGGTGGTCGTGCGGCTATTATGTGATGCTTCATATGCTGAACATAGTCTCCGCATCTATTACGGATGGATGGAATAAGGTAATATTTAAACAACTGGTTAAATTATATATTATAGTTTTGAAGATGACTTGCATTGATGTTATTGTTATTATTTGAACGTGTGTAGGCATTTAAGGACCAATCGCCTATTAATGAAGATGAGTTAAGAGACTTGAGGATGCGCTTCGCTGAATTCTTCTTCAAGTATGAGGCTGAAAAAGAAATTGACAAGATACCTCCGCAATACTTAGATGAATAGTTTTTTTGTTAGACTTTATAAACTAATTAATAACATGTATATATATATATATATATATATATATATATATATATATCCTTAGATTGGTAGTTTTGTTTTTAGACATTGGAGACTAAAATTTATATATATATATATACTTGTAGATATATAGTTATGTTTTTCCTATACATGAGTTTTGGTTTTAAGTCACCCCATTGTTTCATTTTTCCTTTGCAATTCTGTAATGTGTGTGATATTCTGTGTTACTGGGATATTTACTGACTGCAGGGATAGCTGAGGGGAGTGATATTTTAAAACTGAATTTAAAAAAAAAATCTATTAACGTTAGTTGTATCAAACAACTGACGTTAATAGTATTTTATAAAATATACAGTACACTATTAACGTCAGTTGTAATAAAAAACCGACGTTAAAATTAAAACTTTTAACGTCAGTTTTTTATAACAACTGGTGTTAGTTTTAACAAAATTAACGTCAGTTGTGTTAAAGAACTGACGTTAATAGTTTTATATTTAACGTCAGTTCTCAACTGACATTAAAATATTAACTATTAACGTCAGCTGTATTTACGTCAGTCAGTATTCTGACGTAAAAAATCAATTTTAACTGACGTAAAAAGCACTTATTGCACTAGTGTACTTAAAGTAATCATACCAAGACGTTGCAATTTGCTAACATATGAAGAATTAGTATGTCCTAGTCTAGCATGCCACATATCATACGAGTCAATCAAATACGCAGAAGAAGATGCATTATTATTAAGAATTTCAGCAACATTGAGTACAAAGAGTCCTTGGTCACAATATCCCTTCCCCACAAAGACATTGTTCTTTGTCATTACAATTTTTCCGGATTCAAACGAAACCTTAACTCCAAACTTTTCCAATAGGGCCACAGAAATTAAATTTGCCCTTATGCTAGGCACATTGATGCGGTTTATTTTAAGATATATAAATAAAGGCAAGTGCACCTCGTCGCAATCAAGTAATACGGTGGTGAGACCGGTTATCGTATCCACAGGGATTGGATGTCAATTACCAATTCGCAAATTCAACAACTATCTAGACTTAACTAATGTGTGAGGGATTAAAACAGAAAATAAAGAAACAAAATATTTTTGTCTTTTTGGAATTTTGTCAAACACTTGGTGTGCAAACAGGGATGTGGCTAGAATTGTCAGGGTTAGGCTACACTAATCCTCCCTTAGTTGCAATGAAATGGTAATCAACACAAGTCCTAATTCAATTATGCCAATCAAGCCTTTTCTAAAATACTCAAGCCTAATTCCTTAGGTGCATTGAGCCTAAAACCCCAAATTAAACCCTAATTCCTTAGGTGGATTAACCTGAGATTTTGCATTAAGTCAAGACTTATAAGATTGCAAGCATTCAACACCTATTCCTAGATTCTTGACCTACTTGGCATATGATTCATGAGCATGCCTTAATACCAACCTTCCAGTCATCTATCAAAGCAACAAATCATTCCTATGGGTAGCTAATCCAAGGAAAGCATTAAACACAGAATCACATACTCATAACAAAATAGAGACTTGTATTAAAATACCAAATCAATTACAACAAGTTCAGAAAAGTTACATCTAACCCCAACAATGGGGATTTAACTACTCATGATAAGGAAATACAAAAAGGAAAAAAGAGAAGGGATGAAGAACACTCATAGACAAGCTTCCTCCAATCTTCTCTCCATCCAAGAGCAGAGAAACGCCCCCTTTTTGGGTAGAAACCCTCTCCAGCCACCAGCCTCAGCCTGCCTCCAAGTGCAGATTGTTTTAGGTTGGAAAAATTAGTCCCCTTTTCTGTTCAGTGCAGGTTTATTTATAGGTCCGTCGCCCGTCACGGCCGTGACAGCCATCACGGCCAGGCCGTGATGGTCTCTGACTTGGGCGCCTCTTCATTCACTTATTCATCACGGCCGTGATATCCATCACGGCTAGGCCGTGATCGTTTCTGACTTTTCCAACTAGCAGGTCACGGCCGTGATAGCCATCACGGCTAGGCCGTGACGACTTCCGACTTTTGGCTCAATCTTTCTTGACATCGCTGCTCCTCACGGTAGTGAGGGCCATCACGCCAGGCCGTGATACTCTCTGCTTGGCTCATAATCTTCACTTTTAATCTCTTTTTTCATCCAAGCTCCACCAAGGCTGATTTCTGGGCATTTTTCCATTAAATCCTGCAAAACAACACCAGAAACCACCTCATCCGCTCCAAAGGAAAAACTATACAAAATCAACACTAAATTGGCCTAACTATATGCAAATGCATGCAGAAATGTACATGAAAAATGAGGTAAAATCACACTCATCAAATCACCCCAAGCTTAAGACTTTGCTTGTCCTCAAGCAAAAACTAAGGCCAGAAGAGATAAACAGTCAAAGCATGGATAGTGAACTAAGAACCCGAGTAAAATGATCCAAGCAATAGGCAATTCAAACAATTCAGCAAGAGACAATCAATTCTAGTCCAATTAGGGGCTTAAGTTTCCTAGACTCACATTCTCACTGATTCGGGCACTCTTGCTCACTTGAAGCTCACCCCAAGCTTGTTTATTTGCTTGGCTCTCTTTCTTACCTCACTCACTCAAGTGTTCAAGTATATATAACAATTCGCTCCATTTTCCTCAAGGAATGATTCCTACCATATGCTTGACTATCAACCAAATCTCCACTTTATTTATGAAAAACACTTAAGAATCAAGAAGTCTTTTATTTGGTTGTAACGTGGCCATGGGATTAATCTTTAGGTGGGGATAACAAGAAAGGGATATTTCAAAAGGCTAAACCAAGTATCAAACAATTCAACACAAGAAACCTTCTAAAATACCTTCTTGGGTTTTCAATACATTTTTCCACCCTTCTTTTCTTTCTTTTTCTTTTATTGCTTTTTGTCATCCCCTTCTCTATTTATTTTTTATTTTATTTTTTTTTTCTTTTTATTTGGAGAAGGGGAGAATTTTTTTTTTTTTTTTTTTTTTTACTGATTCTTTCATCCTAAACTTTCAACTACCTTTTTCACCCTTTTTGTGATACTTTAGAAGGTCCCTTATCAAGTATATGTATCAGAATTTTTCAGGGTACCAAGAAAAGCATTTTATTCATTTTGGCTCAAAATTGGGCAACGAAGGGTAGCATTTACACATTCAAAGCTCAGAAGGCCAGAAAAATACCTATTGCCTCAATCATTTTCAAAAATGTTTCCAAAAATTTTCTAAGCTTCAAAATGGTTTTAAGTCAAGTTCTAGAGAAAACAAACCAAGAGGAATAACACTCTACACAAAGAATGGGGGCAGATTTAGTGAGTATCCCCTAATGGCTCAAAAGCTCACATTTATCAGTTCAAGAACCAGTGAGAAACACAAGTCTAAAGAAACATATGCTAATCATCAACTATCCGAAATCATCTCAAGCATATTCATTTGCAGCCATATCACAAGAATAAACAGAATTGGGTTCAAAAATCCACTATCACAATTTAATTGGCACTTAGCTCTCACAATCATAAGCTCAATCTAAGCAAGGGTAATCAATTCATGTGATCATGCAAACTTAAGCCTATATGAATGCAATATTTACAATGCAAGATATGAACATATGCAAAATACCCCTACCCCAAGCTTAAAGATTTACATTGTCCCCAATGTAAACAATCAAGTTGGAGAGGGGAGAAGAAAAATAAAATAAAACAGAAAATTGGAACGGCTTACCGAGGCGGTAGCGGGTGTTGGCTCACATGCTTTTTGGCTCTGTTTCTCCCTGCTCTTTTTCTCCTTCCTTTATTTAAAATCTGAAGACACTTAACAACATTATTAACAAACCTCTTGAGCTTCTCAAATTATTCAAGAGGTTGAAAATCAAAAACAAAAACTAACTAAAGAGAAGGGTTAAGAAAAGTTGGGTTGCCTCCCAATAAGCGCTTCTTTAAAGTCACTAGCTTGACTTATTAAGAAGCATCCACCTGGATCCCATAACCTGTGGTATAAGGACCAAGGGATGCTAACCATGTGAGATCTTTCACTTGGATCCCACGGTTTGCAGCAAAAATGTGGAAGTGAGCGCTCGAAATTCATGCTGACTTCTTCATCTGGGAAGCGCTTTTCAATTCCTCTCGGGTCAAAGATGACCCCTTTATCCATAAAATCTTCCCAATAAAAATGGGGTTCAACCTCAGGCAGAGGCATGAACTCCATTGTTGACTGCTTTAAAGTGTGAGGTGGCAAACAATTCGAGAGGATCATTGGTGTTGTTCTGGCTTCTGTACAATCTTCACTCTCAGCATTGCCAAATCCATCACCTTCCAAATATGCAGAAATCTCCGCACAAACCACACAAGTGTTTATCCCATCACATTCCACACATGCATAGGGGCCAATAGCATCATTTAATTTCACAAATTCTTCATCATCCCCGAGCATGGTGACATAGCTATCCTCCAAATGCCTCTTCCTTTCAGGCTCTTTAGTCAAGGGTTCAATGGGGAGTGGTGCAACTATGTTCTCCAAAACAGGGTCTTCACTTCTTGACTCGGTTGCTCCCACTTCTTCTTCTTCCTCCTCATCCATCATTGCATCATCTTCATCATCATCCATCAAGTCCTCATTTGGCATTTTGGATAGTAGGTTAGAGAGTTCCTCAATATGTACCCCGAGACTTCGAATGGCATCTTCTTGATTCTTTAATTCTTCCATTGTTGTTGCCATGAAGTTCTCCAAAACGGCCTCTAAGTGAGGTTGACTATCCGGGATAGGTTGCTCAACCTCGACTGGGAATGCGGATTTGAAGTTCTCCCAAGCAACTTCCAATGGGGATGGCTCATCATACCAAGGTGTGGAAGATTCCCAATGTTCCCCTTCATCCATCAAAGTATTGTTTGGAGGGTTCCCCCCCCATGGATTAGAAGTGTTGGGAAATTGATTTCCCCATTCAGAATAACCTACCATTGGTGGAGGAGGGACAGTTGCCCTTGACAGCTCATCACTCACTTGTTGGATTTTTACGGCCAACTGCAGCATATCTACCCCCAGCTGCAGCTCAGATAATTCACTTTCTGCATCAGATGGTTGATACCAATTGTAGTCCATGATCCTATCTAATCAATTTTTCACCTCACAGACAATTAAGCACAAGATCAAAGAAACACAAAAACAAATATATACAAAACTAACAAAAGAAAGATATCAAATATATACAGAAAAATGAAATAAAAAAAAAATTGTCTAAACTAGTTGTCTCATTTGTTACTACTGATATTGACAAAACCAATCCCCGGCAACGGCGCCAAAAACTTGATGCGGTTTATTTTAAGATATATAAATAAAGGCAAGTGCACCTCGTCGCAATCAAGTAATACGGTGGTGAGACCGGTTATCGTATCCACAGGGATTGGATGTCAATTACCAATTCGCAAATTCAACAACTATCTAGACTTAACTAATGTGTGAGGGATTAAAACAGAAAATAAAGAAACAAAATATTTTTGTCTTTTTGGAATTTTGTCAAACACTTGGTGTGCAAACAGGGATGTGGCTAGAATTGTCAGGGTTAGACTACACTAATCCTCCCTTAGTTGCAATGAAATGGTAATCAACACAAGTCCTAATTCAATTATGCCAATCAAGCCTTTTCTAAAATACTCAAGCCTAATTCCTTAGGTGCATTGAGCCTAAAACCCCAAATTAAACCCTAATTCCTTAGGTGGATTAACCTGAGATTTTGCATTAAGTCAAGACTTATAAGATTGCAAGCATTCAACACCTATTCCTAGATTCTTGACCTACTTGGCATATGATTCATGAGCATGCCTTAATACCAACCTTCCAGTCATCTATCAAAGCAACAAATCATTCCTATGGGTAGCTAATCCAAGGAAAGCATTAAACACAGAATCACATACTCATAACGAAATAGAGACTTGTATTAAAATACCAAATCAATTACAACAAGTTCAGAAAAGTTACATCTAACCCCAACAATGGGGATTTAACTACTCATGATAAGGAAATACAAAAAGGAAAAAAGAGAAGGGATGAAGAACACTCATAGACAAGCTTCCTCCAATCTTCTCTCCATCCAAGAGCAGAGAAACGCCCCCTTTTTGGGTAGAAACCCTCTCCAGCCACCAGCCTCAGCCTGCCTCCAAGTGCAGATTGTTTTAGGTTGGAAAAATTAGTCCCCTTTCTTCGGTCAAAGAGGTTTATTTATAGGTCCGTCGCCGTCACGGCCAGGTGACAGCCATCACGGCCCGGCCGTGATGGTCTCTCGACTTGGGCGCCTCTTCATTCACTTATTCATCACGTAGTGATATCCATCACGCTGAGGCCGTGATCGCTTTCGACTTTTCCAACTAGCGAGGTCACGGCCGTGATAGCCATCACGGCCAGGCCGTGACAGACTTCCCGACTTTTGGCTCAACCTTTCTTCGCCTATCGCTCCCTCACGGTAGTGAGGCCATCACGGCCAGGCCGTGATACTCTCTGCTTGGCTCATAATCTTCACTTTTAATCTCTTTTTTCATCCAAGCTCCACCAAGGCTGATTTCTGGGCATTTTTCCATTAAATCCTGCAAAACAACACCAGAAACCACCTCATCCGCTCCAAAGGAAAAACTATACAAAATCAACACTAAATTGGCCTAACTATATGCAAATGCATGCAGAAATGTACATGAAAAATGAGGTAAAATCACACTCATCACACATGCAACACCTCGTTAAGAGCCAAAGTCTTTTCCAATGTAAGCTTTAGCAATACTTTCCCTTTTCCCAAGACCGTAGCGGTTCGAGAATCACCGAGATAAACCAGTTCATCTCCATCCTCTACAGTAGTGTAAGAGGTGAAGGCATCTTTGCTCGCACAAATGTGTCTGGTAGCCCCAGAGTCTACCACCCATTTGTTCACATTGGTCACCATATTGACTTGAGAAACGACCGCAGCTATAATATCATCTCCTTCACCCTCAACCAAATTGGCCTTAGGCTTAGGAAGATTGTTGCCTCTCACTCTATGTCGACATTGCGGTGCATGATGACCTGGCTTACCACAAACATAGCACATGCCTTTCTTTTTGAAGTTGGGGTTAGATGCACGAGGGATATTAGAATTTCTATTATTATAATTGTGACCAGGTTTATAATCGTACCTTTTATTCTGAGATTGATTCTGAATGATGTTTGCACGAGCAGCTAGTGCCTTTGAGTTGAGTATCCACGAAAAACTGCTATGGAAAGAGTGACGCAGCGTTGGGAACGTTTTGATTTATAGGTACCGAGACTGTTCTCCTCTATCCCAGTGGATCTTGGGTTGGTGCTACAGGAAAGGCTTTGAAGGATGTTGTTGCAGTTGGAATTGGTGGAAGCTTCTTAGGTCCACTGTTTGTACACACTGCACTTCAAACAGATCCTGAGGCTATTGAATCTGCAAGGGGTTGTCAGCTACGCTTTCTTGAAAATGTTGATCCAATTGACGTGGCTAGAAATATCACAGGATTAAATCCTGAATAAACCCTTGAGATGGTTAGTAAAAAAAAATTGTCTTCAACATAGCACAAACACAGGAATAAAGCTGGAACTCACGAACAAATCACAATAGCTTGAGGCGTGTGAAATCACACTGTCCTCAAGGGTTTATCCGCGTGGTGCGCAAACCCCCCAGAATACAACAGGCCCCTCCCGACAAAATAAACCGAGAAGAATGAGCAGTAAAGAAAATTAATAAAAATGAAGCGAATGAATGACCAGGGAAGAGATGAAAAGATGAGAAGGTATTAAAAGAAGAAAAGTAAAATACTTTTTTTTAAAGTCTGATGGTTCAAAAGAAAAACTTTTGAAACAAGCACACAGTTCTATTCTATATACTCTTACGCTGGCATCACTTCAAAATTTTTATTAAAGTTCAAAAATTGTCGTTCAACTTTTATAGGATTGGATAGAAAGCAACCTTTTGTTTTCAATATAATAGGTTGCCCAAGTCCACCGTTTTTAATGCATATATACTCTTTTTAATAGCTTTCCACAGCTCCCATTAAATTAGGATCAATATAACTAATAGCATCCATAAAGTTTGGATCAGAAAAAACAAACTGAAGGTGCAACTGTTCAGAATTTTTGAAATATCTCAAATTATCCAACATTTTTACGAACTTTCCGGATAATTATGGTGTTAAGGAACCTTGGGAAGTCTTCTAAATAAGTGGGGAGCTGTACGTGAAGTTGATATTCCCAAGAAGAGGGATAAATGGGGTAAACGTTTTGGTTTTGTGAGGTTTAAAGACGTGAATAATGTCAAGGCCCTGGAAGAGAGATTGAACACGATAAGGATTGGAAGCTACCGCCTTCGAGTTAATGAATGGTTGTTCAAGAGAGGTGTTTTCATTGGGGAGGCTGAAGCTAATCACCAGGGAATCAACAATCGCAGGCTTCTGGAATTTTAATGGAAAACCTTATGTAAAGGTGGAATCTGAAGGAAATGTTTCGAAACAGCCTTTTATTCATTCGCACAATCATCAAGGGAGAAGAGAAGGTAAGAACTGGAAATGATTGACGTGTAATGTCATTTATTGTAAAAGAGGAGGAAATGCGATGACTGCATAGAGAAGGAATTTTCTCCTTCAAGGAATTTTCTCATAGAGGACAACCATTACGATGGTGAGAGAATTTTCTGCTCAAAACGGGCAGGTAGGAGAGCAGCGATCAGATCCTCAGAAGGCAGTGACTCTGTTATTGATAGTATTTTAGATATCCCGGACACGGTGGTTTCCGGGGAATTTTATCTGGAGAATCTTCCGGAGAATTTTGTCCCTTTTGCAGAGCCGATATCTATGAAAAGGCTACCCAGTAAAAGAAGGTGAATGTCAGGTAAATGGTATCTGTGATAGAGATATTGCACCAAGTGAAGATTGTGTGAAAGGAGGTATTGGATTTAGAATGGAGAAAGATGACCTAGGAAACTTAATAGTGGTCAAAGTCAGTTTGGGGCCAGCTGCATGGAAGAAAGTGTCCTTAAGGGGTGGAGAGGACTTATCTAAAAAGAAGGAGGTTGCGCATCTTGGTAGTTGGTAGCGATCCTGGTCAATGTAGTGGTGTGAAGGTGGGTTTGGGTAGCAGTGCTACGGGCCTTGAGTTTGGGCCTACGATTCAAAACAAGGAGATGAGATTTAAAGGGGCTTGCAATAACAAGGGGCATGTTATGATTGACAAAGGAGCCGGCCCAAAGCAAAGGAGTGGAAGGAAAGTTGAAGAGATTAATAAAATATATTCCAGTCTTCTTGGGCCAGGGTTTTAAAATTGCAAAGTCTTATCTCTCAAAGGGCCCCAAAAGAATCAAAAGGTATCAGACATGGAAAGATTCATGCTAGGAAGAAGAGGCGTAAATGTAAGCAGCCTGTTGAGTCACCGGCAAGTGTACCGGGTCGTCGCAAGTAATAAAATAAACACGGTAAGAATTTACCGAGGTCGAACTCAGGGATTGGGCTACCAATTCAACTAATTCGCGGGAAATCCGATACGTTTGGTCAAGTGAGGAAAGTGGTTGAGAGAGAGAGATTAATATCGCAATTCAAATAACAAATCAAATAAATCTAAGGTATTAAATGAAATTAAAATATCTAGGGTCTCAAATCCACCTACCCAATCATTCATAGTACCCAAGTGATGATGTATTCCTCCCTAAGTTCAATTACAATGTCAACCGGGACCCCCAAATTCTCCTATATCCACTGTCGTGCTCAATAGGACGTATTCGAAGATTGGATTAATTACTTACAGGTCTCATAACCCTAATCCTCGAACTCTATTAATTTTTGTTCCCTATAAGGTTGCACCGATCTCCTATTCACTCTCGTACAATATTCGATCGATGATCCCAATTCAAGTTCTAAAACGCGAATCGTCGATCAGCCTCAACACGTTTAACTAGTTAATCACGCATGCATATGATCAACACAATCAAATCAGAATCGGAAAACATCAATTGAGAAAAGGGGAGAAAGACATACATCACATGAACACTATACCGCCATGGGTGGCTTCATTGATTCCCTAGACGAGGGGATTAGTTCCTCATGCTCATAGACAAACAATCGGACATAACCTCCATAATAAAATAAGAAAAAGAAAAGAGGAGACGCAGCTTCAAAGAGACAAGAAGCTAGCCTAAACGCTACTCTATACAAGTGGAAAAACTAGGATTCGGATCTATTCCAAAAAGCTCCTCAATTCTGATCTGAAACAGTCTATAAATAGGGATTACGGTTCTCGACGCTCGTGGCGAACAATATTTCGTGAGGCGAACATTAGTTTTGGCGCGCTTCCAATTTGGATTCTCGCGAGGCGATAATGTGTTCGCGGGGCGAGTCTTCAAACCTTAATCTGTCACAGCCGTGACCTTCATCACAGCTAGGCCGTGATGGTCTCTGTCTTCCAGGGTCTTCAGACTCTCGCGAGGCGAGAAGCCCCTCGCGTGGCGAGCCATAATTGATGACTGTTGCTGTTTTGCTGATCTTCAGGCTCGCGAGGCGAGCATCTACTCGCGGGGCGAGTATCTTCAGAATGGAAATTTCCACTGTTTCCTTGACTCGAAGTGCTTCCTTGACTCTTGGAGCTTCACTTCTAACCTAAAATAATAAAAAAGAAACAAAAGGCGTAATTCTATTCAAAATAGACTAAAAACTACTAAAATTGCCTAGAATGAGTCAAAGTCTACTTAGGAACAAAACAAGGCCAAATTTGGGCGAAAACGAGATTGAACTCGAATAATTTGCACAAAAACCACAGTCCATCTAGTTAAAAAACTAGATAAGCCAAAGGCTTATCACAGCCCACTGATGATATTTGTGAAGATGAAATCTCATCAGGAAGCATTACTCTTGGTGGAACGAAGTGCCATTATGGGCCGCAATATGGTAAAAAAAGTGTAGCTAAAACAATGAGTATTCAAGATGGTATTGGGCCTATGGTGAGAAATAACACGAGAATCACACTAGAGATGGAGCTAAAGCCATAGGAAAAGCAGATGCAAGTAAAAGGAGTGAGGATTCAGTAGCGAGGCTTCTTGCAATCACTAATGGATCCAACCGTGTTCTCTCACGCAGGAGCAATTGCTTGTCAACATTGGATGGTTTTGTGATGGAGTTGGGGTAGCTCGAGTCAACAATGACTTTTAGAGGAGATGAAGAGGCGAGGGGAGCAAAGGGGACTAACTGCGATTAAGCTTGAAGGGAAGCCATCTAAGCGAGGGCTGAAACCATTTCGGTTTACCAATCTTGGTTAAACCACGGTGAGTTTTCTACCTTTGTTGATCGGTGTTGGAGAGATATTACTTTAAATGGTTGGAAGGTTTACGCCTTCAATGAAAAGCTGCAAATCTTAAAGGACAACTTGAAGACTTGGAACAAAGAAGTATTTGGAAATTTGGACACAAAGTTGGAGAAGTTGGTGGTGGACTTAAACGCTTCAGACGAAGTGGCCAGTCTTAGATCATTATCAGAGGAGGAGCTTAGAGAACGGAGTCAAATTACTATAGGCCTCTTCAATGTCCAGTTGTTGAAAAAAAAATTTGGTGCATCATAAACCACGGGTAAGATGGCTAAGAGAGGGTGATGCAAATTACTCATTCTTTCACTCTTGTATAAATTTTAGAAGAAGAAGAAATTGTTTGTCAGCTATACTTGTGGGGGATCAGTGTGTGAGAGGAATTGATAATGTCAGGCAAGATGTAAAACAATATTTCAGGAATATGTATGCAGACCCCATGTGGGAGAGACCATCTTTGGATGGAGTTCCTTTTAAGTGCCTTTCTGTGGAAGAAAACATGTTGTTAAACGCCCCTTTCACTATGGAAGAGATCAAGCACGTGGTATGGTGTTGTGATGGAGACAATAGTCCGGGACCGGATGATTTTAAGTTCACATATATAAAAAAAAATATGGGGTTCAATCAAAGCTGAAATCTTCCTACTAGTTGAAGAATTCTTTCACAGGAGCACTCTTCCAATAGGTGTAAGCTCTTCCTTCATTGCTCTAATTCCAAAGCGTAACAACCCACAAGAATTTTCAGATTTCTGACCAATCTCTCTCATTGGAGTAATACATAAATTGATTTCGAAGTTGCTTGCGGCTAGGCTAAAGAATGTAATAGGCTCTTTAATCTCATCTTCGCAATCAGGTTTTGTTGCAAATAGGCAGATTCTGGATGGGGTCCTAACAATAAATGAGACTGTTGACCTAGCTAAAAAGAGAGGAGATGATTACCTTATCTTCAAGGTTGATTTTGAAAGAGCGTGTGATTTGGTAATATGGGCTTTTCTCAAATACATGCTTAGGAGGATGTGCTTCTGTGGGAAATGGTTAGGATGGATGGAAGCTTGTGTGTTCAAAGGTGATGTATCAGTACTTGTTAATGGGTGCCCGTCTGAAGAGGTGAGGCTTGAGAAGGGTCTTAGGCAAGGAGATCCGCTAGCTCCATTCTTGTTCCTTATTGTTGCCGAAGGACTTAGTGGCTTAATGACAAGAGCGATCGAGTTGGGAAGATTTGTGGGGTATAGCTTTCGGGACAATCATTCAATCTCGCATCTACAATATGCAGATGACACTATTTTGGTTGGTAAGGCTTCCTTTGATAACCTTTGGTCCATAAAGGCGGTGCTTAGGAGCTTCAGGTTGGTTTCAGGATTGAAAGTGAATTTTCATAAAAGTTGTTTGTATGCCCTTAATGTGGGAGATGAGTTCCTTGCAGCTGCATCTAACTTTATGTGTTGCAAAAGTGGTAACCCGCCTTTCATCTACCTAGGCCTTCCAATTGGGGCCAATCCAAGAAAATCCTCCACTTGGCAACCGGTGGTGGATGTTAAGAGGAAGCGACTCTCTAGGTGGAAGGGCAAGCATCTATCCTTAGGAGGAAGAATTACTCTAATCAAATCGGTTCTATCGATCCTACCCCTTTATTCTTTCTCCTTCTACAGGGCTCCAAAGAAGGTGTTAAGGATCCTTACTAGGATTCAAATATCCTTGTTGTGGGGTGGAAGTGAGTGTATTAGGAGAATCTCGTGGGTTAGTTACGGAAGGTGTGCCTAAAAAAAGAGCAAGGAGGCTAGGGATTAAGGATTTGGAGTTATTCAACCTAAGCTTGTTAGGAAAGTGCGGTGGAGATTCTTAGTGAAGGAAGTAGCGTGTTGGCAACCTATTATACTAGCTAGGTACGGGGTTCCGGAGGGTGGAGAGCAATTAGGTAGGTGTACAACTAGAAACTCATATGGCATGCTACTATGTGGTCTATTTGGTTGATGCGAAATGACATCATTTTTAGAAATGGTAAGGCAGATTTCTTTGTATCGGGTAGAGTTGATCGAGCTCGCTCATGGCATTGGTTATCCTCTTTTAAACATCCTTTGGAATATGGTTACTCAGATTGGTGCGTTTCCCCTATTGGATGTATGTCCTAACTCTGCTTCTCCTCTATGTGGCGCACCTGATCCCGTTATGATGGCTCTTGTTTTTCTTGTCATGAAGTGTCTGTTGTTTTGATTACTCAGATTGGTGAGTTTCACCTATCGGATGTATGTCCTAACTAAGCTTCTCATCTTTGTTGCGCTCAGTCCTGTTTTGATGGCTCTTGTTTTCTATTGTCATGAAGCTGCGCTCAGTCCTGGGAAATCAATTTGGTGTTTAAGTGTTGTGATCAGCTGGTTACAGGATACTTTTGCTACTATTCTATTTCCTAAGGCAGTAGCTTTTTCTTTTGGTTGGTTTTGGAATGCAGGGTTTTGATTTATGAGATGTTGGATGAGCTAAACATATAGACTTTTTATTTTTCTTTTTGGGGTGATTTTTATACTTGTATACCATTTAACACTCTGGTGAAATTGTCCCCAAAAATAGCATTATGATCCAATGTACTTTTAGTGTCCAAGGGAGCAAACAAACTCTGTAAAGTGAATAAATGTATAAAGTAAAAATGAAAGACTGTATTCACAATTGATTAATTAAAGTGATTTAAGAACTTTTTTTTTTTTATATAAGCAAAGGTAAAGTGATTTAAGATCTCGATATACTTTGAGTAATCTATGGTGAATACATATTTACTTTTTCACTTTATACTTTTGCTCACCGTTTTTTTATGTAAACACTTTTACTCACTTTGGAAGAGTTTTATCCAAAGAAAACATCTTTAACGGCAGTGGCTAGGGTGTGCGACCAAGCCATGTCGCTCATGGTGAGCGATTTAAATGAATCAGTCACAACCGTAGGATCTCATCTATTGTTGAAGGTGTAAATTACGATCTCCACATCTTATTTTTCCTCTCTCCCTCCACTTTATTATTTCCTCTCTCCTCTCTCCTCTCCCTCAAACGTCTTCTTCTCTCTCTCCCTATCCTCTCTCTCCACAATTCTCTCTCTCTATTCTCTCGCACAACATAACCTTCAACCTTCAACCTTTCTCTCATTTCCCTCTCAGAACCTCAATGAAGAATAAGAAGAAGCCTAACACTTCCAAATGACATCATCATCATCTACAATAGTACACTCTCGCATTCTTCTTCACCACCATCTTCATCATAACCACTGCCATCGATGCCTCCACCACCGCGTCACCTACGGAACCGCCATCCTTTACACCATAGTTGCCGGCAGGCCTAACTAGTACATCGAATGTTACCAAAAACGACACCCTCATTCCAGTGCTACCCAACGTTTATTTTCAAGGAATCTCCGGTGGGCGGAGCTTCTTCTGCTACCTCAGGTCCGGTGGCTTCAGCCTCCACTACTGGGAGTCTGGGACACCACTGCATCAAACGCAGTGTTCCAACCCAAGAGATTATATCACAGTGACTTGGTACAGTTGACTGATATAACGATGATGACGATCATATGTTTGTGCAAGAGAGTTGCACTCTGTTATTCAGCTTCAGAGTTTTTATTATCAGGTCTTGCTTTGGGAGCAGATTTCACTTGTGCTATTAGGAAAAGGAATGGACTTGTTGTGTGCTGGGAAGGTGGCTAATGATGTTGGTCTAATAAGCTTAACTTGCCTAAAGATGTTCCATTGGGAATGGTTCTGCCTGGTCCATGTGTTAAAAATCTCCACTTAATTTCCTCCCTGAAAAGACAAAATAATTTATTCATCACACCATAATTTACATCTACAACTACAACTTTCGTGTCGAATATGCATTACTTATTCCATTAACAAGAGCATCAGCAGCTATAAACACAAGAAAACCCTTCAATGCATCTTCAGAGTAGCCGGTTTTGTGTACGTACCCTCCATAACCATAATTAATCTGTTCTACGAGAAATCCTTTTACCTTTGCTTTGCAACTATCAAAGTTCAAAATACATTAACATGGAATGGCTGCATCTTGGTTGCGTTGTCTACTTGCATTGCTTCTTATCATGTCAACTATCGTATCATAGTGCAGAGTGGCAAGGGAGGACTTAGGTGTGGACCTTCGTGGGATAGGAGTTGGACTTGGAGCAGGGTTAGGCCTTGGAATATAGGATGTGGAGGCAATAATGTGCAAGAGAATAGAGAGAGGAAGAATTGGAGAGAGAGGATGACGCAAAGAGAAGAAGACGATAAAGAGAAAGGACAGAGGAGAGTGGAGAGAGAGGAAAAATAAGATGTGGAGATAGTACTTTACACCTTCAACAATAATGAGATCCGACGGTTGTGACTAATTCATTTAAATCGCTCACCATGAGTGATATGGCTGGGTCGCGCACCCTAGCCAGCGCCCATCTTTAACATTGAACTGAGTTTGTCTTGAGTGAATAAACAACAGTATGCCTATTTTCAGATTTAATAAAGTGCATTAAGATTTTAACTTTTTAATTTATAATTTAAAGATAAATACATTCTTACTTATTTGATGTAAAGATAAACTTACTTTTGACGAGTCATATTTTCTAGCTTTAATTATTTAAAAATAAAATTGTTTAATTTAAAATATAATTTTAATATACTAAAATTAAAAAAAAATCATTATAAAATTATTCTTTTATATTCTTTAAAAAAAATATTATTGAAGACACTTATTGACAAAACCCTTATTTTTCATTTATTATTAAAACAACCAGATATTATTCATATATTTTTTTCACCTAAGTAAAAATCAAAACCATGTTGGGCATTAGGAGCAAAGTTCTAGAGTGGAGATCCACTTATTGATCTAATTTAAGATTAGAGACATCTTATTTTACTAAATAATTTTAAGTAATTGTTGAATAACTTATTTTATTTGAAATTATTCAAATACATTAAATTCATAAAATTTTCAGCGAAACTAGTTACTCTCTCCCTGACTGAGAACTTTTTTTTTTTTACCCTATCAGATTGGAAGTTCTTTTGTTTTAAAGTTTCATATATGTTAAGACTATATTACCTCGAAATATGTATAAGACATAGATCAAAGGCTTCTGGGATTGGTATCCAGAATATGGATCAACAGATGTGTAATATCTTTTTGGGTTACCATATATCATTGATACGAAACATCCAGTATCGTAAACAATGATTAATCTCAATCACGAGACCTGGATGACATCTAAAGGTTGTCGGTTGCCCCCTTCCAACCAGATTTTCTTGATCATACAAAAGAGCAAGGAGTCGAATCCTTGATTACTTGCTTAAGTGCTTGAACCCGTTATCATTCCGACCAACCAGGTCAACAAATATGTTTATTGTATGTAAACTTCCAATTTTATTTTATTTTATAACAAACGTGTATTGGGAGAATCTACTTCTACTTTTTTTTTTTACACGATCAGTATATGATTATATATAAAATAATGCACTTATTGTTTTATAATATCCATCTAAATAAAGATTTTAAAACTTTGTATTAATGAATCGTAATGGGTTTTTCAAGGCTACATTAAAAGGGAATAATATCTATGCATACAACTGTTATTTGATGCTTGTATATTCTTATATCAGAACCCAAGACATGCATATTGTAACCACCCACCTGGATTGTCTTAACATGGAACATTCATGATAATATTTTTACTTTTTTAGTCTTAGATAATTGAAACTTAAGATTTTAGAATGTCGGTTTGTATCATAGTTCGAAATCCACAGCTGGTGCGTTCATTATAAACATAACATGTGAAAATTGGTTATGAACATTATGGATTAACAAGAACAATTGAAAATGAAATTATATGATGTTTGATTTTACAAAATAAATGGAGACAAGTCTACATTTAGCTACAAATGACTACTGTTAGCCCATACCCATGGGGGATGGATATTAGATGCATATGGCGAAGAAAATGGGAACTACATCTATAATTGGGGATGTTTGCATTTCTTCCCGACAAACATGTGGGGGTTCGAAGGTACCTGTTGTCTTTTTTTTTTTTTTTTTCTCTTTTTTTTTAAGCGATATGATATTTGAACATCAAGTTTTAGACACTGTATATGGTATCGTATATGTTTATATCTATGTCTCGCTTACTTTTTCATCTTCTTTGTATACACGCATCCCAAAAATACACAAAAAAACCAAAGAGACACCATATGGTATCCCAATTTTGTTGTTAAAAAAACATTCATGTTTTTTAAAAACATGGGCTGTGTATTGGAGATGTGGTGGGTGGTGGGTGGTGGGGGTGGTTATTGAGTTTAGGTTAGGTGAATTTAGGGAAGAAAAAACACCTAAATTAGGGCCTGTTTGGGTAAACAGTTTAATTAAGTGCTTATGTATAAGCTATTTCGATAGTTAAAGAGAAAATATAGTCAAACTATTTAATCAAAATGTTTTCGGTTGGGTTGGTTTGGACTAGATAATTTTAAGGTATCAAGTGCAGTATGATTCAGAGCAGGTGCGGTTGCTTTTCTGACTTGGACAACACGACTTTCCTTATTTATGCAACCGAGTTTTACATTGGAAAGACCATGATTTGTGTACATGCGAACTAAATCAACTCGAATATTAATGGGTTGGTTTGGGCAGGTCATTGAGTTATTTGGTAAATTTTTAATTTTTTAAATGCATCTTAAAAATTCTATCATTGTCATAAACAAGTTCCAACCATTTGAAAAAAAAAATTAATTGATAAAAAATGACTCTAATTAGAAAAACTACAAAATTTAAGTATAGATTAAGGAAGTATTATGCTTCTAAATAGTATAAATCCTTGATATTAAAGTTAGTACACAACACAACAATAATACATAACAATCATAAGAATTCATATTTCATCACAAAAAAAAAATCATATTAGACTCAACTCTAAATGAAGATACGCTACTGGAAAATATGGAATAAACGATCAGATATAACGTCTGTTTAGAAAAAAGTGGAGGTTAAAAAGAAGGCGGTGGCAGAACCGTAAATATGAGATTCATTTAAATCATCTTTTACGCCAGTTTTATATACAACAGACGTTAAAAGTGATGAGTGTCGCTTTTAACGTCTGCTGTTTAAAAAACAGACGCTAAAAGTGCATATTTTATGTCTATTAATAAGTAACAGACGTTAAATATGAACTTTACCGTCCGTTGTTTTAACAAAAGACGTCAAAGGTGATTTTACTAATTTTTTTAGTCAGTATACCCTCGCGCATTGCCTTTCAGTTTCACTTGCTTTTGTGTTTTGTGTTACTGTTATGTTAACATTAGGAACTTATTGGGTTAATATAATGCTGATTAAGATCTGATTTGCTAAAGTTTCTGTTCGATCTGTTCTGATTTTGCTATGTCCCTACATTGAAAACAAAAATATGTGCGAAGTAAAACTAAGTTGAATCAATAACCCAAACATTCAAGTTATACATTCAAGTTATTTGGCAAATACAAGTTACAAGATATATTCAAAGATTTAAAATCCTAAAGTTATACATTGAAAGGGTTTATGCCTAGCCTAAATTACATTTGTTGAGGCTTTGTTCCCTTCACATGTTGAGGGTGAGCAAGAGAGGAGTCGAGCGGCTGAGTTTTCTAGAGAGGGTGCACTCGATCTGTTTCAGCAATGGTTCTAGAGACTTCCAAGACAGTCACTTGCTACCAAAGCTGAGGATTTTGAACCATTTGCCCTTTAGCAATCGATTCTCCGGAAGGATAATAAGGTGGGAAACTCACATTATGTGGTTTACTCAACCTTATAACCCATGTTATGTGATTTACACAACCTCAAGTTGTTTGATAATTAAGACAAAAACCTTTGAGTCTTGGAATAGGAAGAAAGAATAATAATCTCCATGGCAGAGCCATATTGTGAAGCAGAAAACGAAAAGGGGTGATTCCTTTTCGGTGAGCCATATTTTGGTCATATGAAGGGAAGCTATTTATAAAGGAAGCTATTTGCGTGGTAACTTGCAAAAAAATTAATTGTTCATTAAGTTACAAGGCGCATGGGAAGTTGGCAGTCAAATAAAGTAATGCGCAGTTGTATAAACGTGCAGAAATGAATAAACAGAATTTTTTAAAAAAAATTTACTTTTAACGTCTGTTAAACAGAAAGTAGACGTTAAAAAGGAGGCGGTGGCAGAACCATAATTATCAAGTTCATTTAAATCACCTTTAACGTCAGTTTTTTAAACAACAGAGTTCATCTTTAACGTCGGTTATTTATACAACAGACGCAAAAGATGAACTTTAACGTTTGTTGTTTAAAAAATAGATGTTAAAGGTGGTTTTAAATTTTTTTAGTAAGTATATGTTATACCCGCGCACATTCCCTTCTTCCACTTTCTAGTGATCTCCTATCCACCGCGAGCTCCTCTCCACCGCCACCACCACGAGGTCCTCTCCACCACCACCGCGAGGTGCAACTTCTCTGCTCTAACTCTCTCTCCCTCTCTCTGAACTTCACACTCTTTCTAAACATTTCGTGCACTAACTCTCTCTGTCCCTCTCACTCTCAGCAACCACCACCAAGACGTCGAACCACCACTGAGCCCTAACTCTCTCCTTCTCCTCTCTGTGAACGCAGGTAACGCCTAAACCCACAAAGTTTTAGTTTTGGTTTTGGTTAGTGTTTTAAAATATTCCTGTTGTTGATTGCAATTTCTCCACTTATTATGGGAAAACCACAGATAACCATCACGGTTTAGGGTCTCTGCTGCACAGATTCAGCACTACCCTCTTCAGTACTACCCTATTTAAAAGGTACACATATTTCCTGCACTTTTATTCATGAGTTTGGTTGACATTAGTGAACTTGTCGCTGGTGGTCTTCTTTTTAGGGAATTCAGTTTATGTTACTATTATTGTTTCTGTTTTGGGATCTTTAGATTTTGGGGTTGTGTTTACTTGATTTGTCTAATTGTGTTGTTGGGCACTTTGTACATATCGGGGGTACCACTTTGTAATGATGATGAATATTGTCTTTGGTTTCTTAGAAAGTAGGCAAGTCATTAGAAACACTTGCTTTGAGTATATATCATGTCCATTTGAGGTCCACATGGGTATAGTTTTTTGTTGGGGTTGGATTTCTAGTTTACTCGGTAATAGGCCTATTGTCGGCATTGAAATGCAGATTAAGAGATATTCGGATGATGTTTTAGCCAAATACTCAATTAAGATCTATATCGCTGTTAGGTTTTCAAATACTAGTGCGCTTTTCCAATCTCCCCAATTGTGCTTATATTGGATATATGTGTGTATATCTACAGAACCTATCTAGCTATGGATCGTAGTTGGATGGTTTGTAAACGCACAAGTGATGAGTATCTGAAGGTAGTGGAAGAGTTTATATAATTTACTCAAAGGAATGTTCCTAATAGTAAAGGAATGTTCTGTTGTACTTGTGTCAAACATTTGAATACAGGGAAATGTGCGGTCAAGCATATACGTACTCATCTTATTTGTTTTAGGATTTTCTTGAATTATACAAGATGGATATGGCATGGTGATGTGTTGTTAAATAATAAGCCAAATGTCTCCCAATGTGAGGACGTTGACGTATTTATGGAGGATGATCAAGTAGAGGACATGATCTGTGATATTGGAAAAGAATCTTTTCAACGAGCACATGTGTATGAAAGATTGTGCAGTGATGCGGATAAGCCTTTGTATTCGGGGTGTACTACTCATACACGGTTGTTGGCGGTGTTAAAATTGGTTTGTGTGAAGGCGAGAAATGGTTGGAACGATAAAATCTTCACCGAATTGCTTGAATTGTTGAAAGACTTGCTTCCAGAGGGCAACACTTTGCCTGACCGTAACTATGAGGCTAAGAAGGTATTGTGTCCGATGGGTATGGAGTATAAGAAGATACACGCATGCCCCAATGATTGTATATTGTACACGGGTGATTATAAAAGATGCACGATTGTCCCAAGTGTGGGTTATCATGCTACAAAGTGAACGATGGTGATGATGGTGATGATCTTGATGATTCTAGTTGTGATGTAAAAAAAAAAGGGTCCTCCTGTGAAGGTGTTGTGGTATCTTCCAATAATTCCAAGGTTCAAGCGATTGTTTGCTAATGTAAAAGATGCAAAGTGCGACACCCCTTCTAGGGTCATCACATAGTTACCCAAAAGAAGAAAATTAAATTATTAATCGCTGGTTACTTTCGGAAAATATACTTTAAAGTAAACATCTCGTTACGAAAATAGTGCTGAAGTTTTTTTTTAAAACATCGAACCATCGTGAATGTAAACAAACGTGTATATATACCTGTATATATGCATCATCTTTTAAATACACACTATATCTAATAGGAGATCACAAAAGAGCCCTCATAAGTACAGGCTATTCTCCATCAATCTAAGTAAAGAAAATAAAGATATATACATATAAGTAACGAGCAGTCAGAACCAAACCAAAAACTCATGGCTCTAGAGCGGATCAAAAATTGACAAGACTCACTACCCCAGAGTTATACCTATAGTTGGTCAAGCTAATGAAAACCATTGGGGAGATCATGATGATCAACCCCACCTAAAGCGAGATGTACCACGATGAGGATACCTCTGCTCCCGCTCCCTCTCCTCGTCGGAAGAATCATCATCATCAACAGCAGGAGGGTGGAACTCAAGATCGCCCTCAAAGTACTCATCCGGGTCCTCCTCGACCTCATCCAAAACTACCTCAACAGGAGGTATTGTTGGTCCTGCTATCTGAAGCGGATTCGGCTGAGGTGGAAAATCAAGTAACCCGTGCTCAGCCAAGTACTGTAAGTATAGCCATATCGGAGGTAGAGATACCATCAGCCTCAACAACATGCGTCCTTCCTGCTGCGGTCTCTCGCTCTCTTGTGCCAACAAGCTCTCTACTAGATCCATGATAGGTGGCACTGAGTGCCCCAGGGTTTATCTCCTAGGCACCACCAAAATGAGCGTGATCAAACATGATCGACCGAAGCCTCGAATGTGCCAGAGGCATATCTGGTTCCATATAATCTCAGACGTAAAGATATATGCACAAGTAGAGAAACCATAAATAAAACATGCAAGAGTGAGAAACCAAAATATGGATTTTACTCGACAACTACATGCTAGACACCACATAAAACACATACACATATATCAACACATGCATTCATAAACAAATAGTTTATCAATGGGTTTAACACCCCAAACATCATCATTTGAAAAACTATGCATGGACACTTCATATTCGTCATCTGAATTCACACCTAATCTCATGAGATATACCAACACATGGTGAGTTGATCAGGCTCAATTGCCATCCTATGGCATAAAGGCACGCAGCCATAACCCATTGCACACTGTCCACACCCAGGGCATCAGTGATAAAACCGTAAATAGGGTTTCTTTACCCAACCCGGGCACAATGAAGAAAATCGTAGCATGAAATACCTGACGCCGCAAGGTAATCAGACATAGAACCGTGGGCACGTCTGCCAAATGCATGCAAAACACTTTGCTCATAACACTTTTCTTTGTGTTCAATCTTTCTTTGCCGAAGCTCAAAATAGATTACGACTCACATAGTTTTAACATCTTTAAAACTTTATTACAACACAGGATCTCACAGTCAGAGTGCTCAATCCACAACACCTCTCGACCGATGCACCAGTCATAGGTTCGTGGTAATAGAAAACATCTTAAATGTTTAAACATGGTATACACCACGTATATAGTAGACACCAATTCTACAGGACCTCAAAGTCCATAACAACAAAGAACCTTAGTGCCCCGGCGTCTCGGTTACTAACTTCAACACCACTTTCAACACGGTTGAATTAATTTTGCTTTCGGAAAATCTTTTCAAATGAGAAATTCTTCAATAAAATATTTAAATAATAAAGCTTAGTTTTCACAAAGGTGAGTCACTTGAGGTTTTAAACTTACTTAAAATACGCATCTGCTTGTTTCAAAATACTTCCGTCGACACTTTTCCAAAATTGTCGTCAATTATCACTTTAAAGCCTTTTGAACCAAAACTTAGCTTTTTCCACTTAAATAATTTTCAAAAATCATAATTAACTTATTTTCAACAATTAATTTCATAAAATAACTTTTTATAATATTACGGAATTTCTTACGTAAAAATTAGCGAAGACAAAAACAATTTCACGGTTTCGCTCTAATTGTGACTCATAATTCACTCTTACAGTAATAAATCATTAAAATAATGATACTTTCCAAAATTCCTTATTTTTCCCAAATAAAAATTTCCATTAATATTATATACAAATATTTTACCGATAAAACATTGAATATAATTTATGAAGCTTCTTAAAGCTTTTATCCAATTAATTTAATTGGGCACTGACCACTGTCAGGCTTCTCAAACAACAACCGACAATAATATCACATAGATATTTCCAGGTAGATCATGCATCACAACAGCATAATCTAATTACAGATAAACGATTAAATGCAATTAAACCAACACAGATACAAATACCATAACTTAAACAACTTAAATAAATACTAACAAACATATAATTACAGACAAACACAGGATATCATATAGCCATCGAATATATCCCTCGGGTAATCCCCTCTTACCTCTTGAAGAATTTTCAGCGGATTAGAGTATTTTGTCGGAAGTCCAGATTTCACGTACAAGTTACAAATCACTATCCTTCAATAAATCACAAGTTAACCAATCAAAATCAAGCAAATAAATCACCTAATCCTCTATGATAGGTCACGGCCTCCATTAGGTTTAGTGGCTAAAATTTCTAAATTTGCTTAAGTTATTGGATTAATGATCCTAAGCACTTAAGACAATGGATTAAGAATAAATCAACAAAGTTTGAATCAGAAACTTCCTAACTCCTAAAAACCTAGATTCGGCCTAATGAGTACATGAAACTAGGGATCTTTTTTGATGAACCAACTTGGATTCAACATGAATACATTCTAGAAAGATGATATACAAAATCATTTATAAGGAATTTGGATTCAACATGAATACATTCTAGGTAGAAGCCCTTAATGGGTTTGGATGACAAGAATTTGGCCCATTTCACTTAGTGTATCATGAAAATTAGTTTAGGGACCAAAATGTAATTAATAGAAAGTTTAGGGGTCAAAATTCAATTATCAAAAATTTCTATTATAACCTTAAGCCACATTAAACCTCTCACATGTATGACTTAGTTCTAAGAGAATATAGGGTTTATCCATTTATCGAGTCCCGAAACTCCCGTAATCAGCTCCGTCGTTCACCCGATTGAGTATAGCATTCGTAAAATGTATATTATTTCACTTTTTATAAAATAATTCTAAAAACACACTATCGTAGGAAATAAAATAAAAATATTAAGTTTTTCATTCACGAATTAAAATTAGGTCTTTTGAACAGTATAATTATACTGTCCATGGAATTCGCGGGCCAGGTTTCGCTTGACTTTCCAACCTAAATTTTAATCGTAGCTTTCTGCATTCAAGTAGAATTGAGTGGTAAACTTCGATTATTTAAAATAATTTTCTACAACTTAAATAATCATATAAACATATTTCTGTTATTTGAAACAGTGAAAAACAGGGTGTTACACAAAGAACCTTAGATGATATGATGATGAGAGGAAACATGATGGACAGGTTCGCCATCCGACTAATTCTGTGCAATGGAAGAAGATTGATACTTTGTTTCCGAATTTTGGCAATGAGCCAAGAAACCTTAGGTATGGACTTGCTATGGATGGAATGAATCCATATGGTAACTTAAGTATTATTCATAGTTCATGCCCTGTTCTCCTGATAATTTACAACCTACCTCCTTGGTTATGCATGAAGCACAAATACATGATGTTATCTATGATGATTTTGGGCCCAAAGCAACCGGGAAATGACTTAGATGTTTATCTAAGTCCCTTGATTGAAGACTTGAAAAAGCTATGGGTGGAAGGTGTTGATGTAGTTGATGGGTATTCTCACGATACTTTCAAGCTGCGTGCCATGTTATTTTGCACCATCAATGACTTTCCAACATACAGGAACTTGTGAAGGCAAGTGTTAAGGGCATAAAGCATGCCCTATATGTGAAGAAGGCACATGCTTCACTCAGTTGCATCATGGAAGGAAGACAATTTATCTTGGGCATTAGAGATTTCTTAGACATGATCACCCATATCATAAGATGAAAAAAGATTTTAACGGATTCCAAGATAGTGAAAATGCTCTGACGGCCTTAAATGGAGAGCAAGTTTATCAACGGGTGAAGCACATCAATGTTATCTTCGGCAAGGCCAAAAGGAAGGCTAAGGCTGGTGAGAAAAACATATGGAAGAAGATGTCGATATTCTTTGATCTCCCATACTGGTGCAAGCTTGATGTCAGACACTGTGTTGATGTGATGCATGTGGATAAAAATATGTGTGATAGTGTAATCGGAACGCTTCTCAACATGCAAGGCAAGACAAAGGATGGCGTGAGTTCTTGTCTCGATCTTGTTGCGATGGGTATACGAGAGCAGTTAGCTTCAGTTGTTGAGGATGGTAAGTGGACATATTTGCCTCTAGCATGTCATACTTTGTCAAAAAAAGAGAGGGAAAGTTTTTGTGAGTGTCTTGGGGCATCAAAGTTCCACATGGTTACTCTTCAAATGTCAAGAGGCTTGTCTCAAGTGATCTCTAATTATTTGGCTTAAAGTCTCATGATTGCCACATCTTGATGCAACAACTTACGGCCGTGGCTATTCGTGGTATTGCTCCTAAAAATATTAGACATGTCATAACTAGGTTGTGCTCATTCTTCAATGCTATATGTAGCAAAGTCATTGACCCCCATAAGTTGGATGAGTTGGAAGTTTAGGCTGCTATAATCCTGTGCCAATTGGAGATGTATTTTCCTCCTTCATTTTTCGACATCATGGTTCTCTTAATTGTTCATTTAGTGAGGAGATTCGATTATGTGGCCCCTTTTTTGAGGTGGATGTACCCAGTTGAGCAAAACATGAAGATCTTGAAAGGGTATGTGAAGAATCCACACCGTCCTGAAGCATCTATTGTTCAAAGGTACATTGCAGAAGAAGCTATTGAGTTTTGTTCAGACTACCTTCCTAACACGGATCCTATAGGGGTTCCTAAGCCTCGTCATGATGAGAGAAGATGTCAAGGTAAGGGTACACGTGGTGTAATGATTAAGAGAAATGGTCAGGAGGAAGTACTTCAAGCACATTTGTATATAATGAATAACATCGATTTTGTTCAACCTTACTATTGTGATCACAAAAGAAAAGTCAAGGAAGAAAACCCTCGAGTGAACGAAAAGTGGTTGTTGAACAAGCATAACAAGACTTTCTTAAAATGGTTTAAAGAAGAAATTCTGAAGGATGGTAGTACTGCTTCTGATACATTAAAATGGCTAGCACGTGGGCCTAGCTTTAATGTCATATGTTAGACCGGATACGACATCAATAACTTTTCCTTTTATACAAAGGAACAAGATAACAAGAGTACCATGCAAAATAGTGGGGTTATGATTGTGGTTGAATCCATGCACTTCTCTAGTTCAAAAGATAAACCCCGTTATTGCACTGATACCTTACTTTGGAGTCATTGAGGAGATTTGGGTGCTCGATTACATTAAGCTTACGGTGTCGGTTTTTAAATGTAAGTGGGGTTGAAGTAAAGGTGGTGTACAAACTGATGAATGGGGATTTACATTGGTAGACCTTGGCAAGTTAGGTTATACTGAGATGAGCCTTTCATCATGTCTTCAGAAGCAAAACAAGTGTTTTACATCACTCGATCCTTCTAAAAAAGGTTGTCTGCGGTTCTCTCCAAGGAAAAAGCATGCATAATGGTAGTGATGAAAATCAAGATTCAACTCTTGATATTCTTGAGACTCCTTCTTTCTCAATAAACATGCCTACTATCATTGAGGAAAATGAGGTGGACGATGTACATGTCACTCATGATGATCATCACAAAGGGATATTGATCTAGCTAAATTAAACTTGACCATAGTGTGAGTTTTATTCTTTTAGGGCAAGTGTTTTATTTATTCATGTTAGTTTAGATTTATTTTTATTTATCCATGTTTATTTAGATTTATTTTTATTTATCCATGTTAAACTAACCTAATTTATTATTATTTTTCATCTAATCAGGCATACACATGGCTAATTTAGCTGACATCCCTCATGCACTGGAGGGGTCGGTGGCGGCTACGCCAGCTAATATTGTATGTTTTATTTATACATATAATGATAATTAATTAGGCTTAAATTTTTTATTTATCCATGTTATACCTAACCTAACTTATTATTTCCAAACAGGCATCACAGAGGGCTGACATGCCTCATGCATCGGAGGGGTCGGTGGCGGCTACGCCAACTGATAGTGTAAGTTTTATATATACATATAATGTTAATTAATTAGGCATATATTTTTTATTTATCCATGTTATACCTAACCCTCTAATTTTTTTTTCTCCAAACAGGCATCACAGAGTTCGAAAAAATGGGGTAGAGCTGCCAATGCTTTGAAAAAATTAGACAAGTCTAGGCTCGACGGTCAGAAGCTTGAGGTCTGGTTTGATCATGAATTGACTCCCTAGGGCCCCCTTGCTAAGCAATTTACCAGTTGGGTGGCTAAGTTGAGGCTAAAGAGCATACTAGCATTCTGTATAATGAATGGGAAGATGTACCGCAGAATGTAAAGGATCAAATTTGAGAGTCAATCACGGTATTTTACTTTTACACTCTTTTGATGTACATTATTAAATAATTATTTGAGTTCTACTTCCTCCTTTTTGTTATGTAATTAATGTAAAATCATGTGGACCGTGCCGGATACTGATCAGCATAGGCAGAAATGACTCTCACTAGCGGCTACGTGTTGGAAGGGGTTCAAGCACGATCTAACTAGGCATTACATATTCGGAGCGAAGAGCTACGAATCTCCTCTTGCTTTCTACTCATACCTAGATATGGATACGTGGGATGACTTTGTTAGGAGCCGAGGCACACCTCAATTTCTGGTTAGTTGAAGTTAATTTACTTATCCATTTTAAAGTACATTTAAGTAAAGAAAATTTATTTAACTAAATTTATTACGTGTTATTTGTAACAGGCGAAAAGGGAAAGGGTTAAGCGGGATCAAGCAAGGAATGTTCACACCCACACCATGTCTCAAGGTGGGTATCCCACTTTGATAAAGGGTATGATTGAGGATAAGTTAAAGGAGAGGCAAGAGAAGCTGAATGAGAAGAAGCGGAAGGAGAGGCACCGAGGACTCAGTTGTTGATCCTCCATCTCCATCCGCATCCGAGATTGCTTGGGTGGAGGGTCGAAAGTGTAACACCCCAATTTTTCTGCTTTCTAAGATGGGTATAAATATAAATAAACGTTTATATTTTTTATTTTTATAAGTATACGGTGAAATTTTGGGTTCGAAACTTAGAAAATTATTTAGGGAAAACCAAAGTCATATTCATATTATACTTATTTTTATAAGTATACGGTGAAATTTTGGGTTTAAAACTCAAACGGAAACCGGTCTGCGTTTTTCTTGTAGTATAATTTTATACTTGTGAGAAAAACCCTAATTTGACCCGAAACTGAAATTTGTAAATTTTTTATGTTTTGTCCGTGAGGAATTCTACTTTCCAAATTTCTGATCATAAATGAAATATTATGTTTAGTCGGACGAATTTTGGTAAAAGTTGAATGAAAAGCGATCGATGTTTTCAGCGATAGTATGATTTTAATGATCAGAAAACCTAATTTTGACTTCGTGAGCGAAATGGTTTATGTTTAAAACATATTTCCATCGAGTTTGGTTATTTTGAAAATTTTCGATCGAAAAGCGTGACGAAACCCTAATCGGGTAATCGACATAGTCGAAAGGGCGTGCAAGGACAAAATCGACATTCAATGGATGAAGACAAGTGATGACTCATAAGGGTGAGCTATATAGGTGACTCACAAGTGTAATGATGGCTTTTGAGGGAATTTACCATAATGTCCTTAAGGTTGGTTTTTATCACCAAAAATGCCATTGTACAATATTACAATTTTACCCCTAGAATTTTATGCTTTGGACCCAAATACCCCCCAATTCCCACTTACCCAAACCCCTTGGAGAGACCATCTTCTAGCTATAAAAGGCATGCATCATCTTCATCATGAAGCTTTCCTCCATTTCTCAAAAAACTCTTAAGTATCCATAAGCCATTTTTGTGAAGCAACCAAGTGATTTCTTTGTCATTTTTTCAATTCTAAGAGGTATACCATACTCCTCTCACTCAATCAATAGCATGTTCTTCATTCATTTTCATGTTTCAAAGCCTTGATCATATTTTTTCAATTCTTAGATCTAGAACTTTGAAATTCTCTAGAAAATCATAGGAAAATCCTAAAAATATGGAAACCAATTTCTATGATCTTGTATTCATGTCTATATTGTATATCTAGAAGCATGTAATCAAACAAAATTTCCTCCCTACATTTCTATACTTGTCCAAACCTATGTAGGATAGGAGGAAAGATGTTTTGTTTAAATTTTTCAAGTATGACACTTGTTTTGATATAGTGAATATCTATCATACTTGAATCCAAGAGCTTGTTGATTTTGGAAATCTCTAGCCTATTTTTTCATGTATTGACCAGAAACTTATATGTGGGTGGAGGACACTTTTGTTCATTTTATTTAAAAATGATCATGGATTCCATCTTTCTATTGAATATGTATGTTGAATCCAACTTGTTGTGTTCAAATAAAATCCCTAACTCATGTTTCCATTGATGGCAGAAATTGAGTTTTGGAGGAATTGGAATATCGGTTTCAATTCTTTGTGATTAATCCTATGTCTTGAAGTACTTAAGGATCATTAATCCAAAGACATAAGCAATTTTAGAAAATTTTGTCATCAAACCCTAGCATGGCCGTGACCTATCTATAGAGGAATGTGTGATTTTATTTCTTTGATTTTGATTGATTGATTGTGGTTGTTGAAGGGATAAAAGATTGTAACGTGTCTTGTGTTGACAACTTCCGGATTCACGATAAAGTTTTAATCGAGAGATAGATTCTTCAAGAGGTAAGTGGAGCTTACCCGAGGGATTTTTCCCAATAATTATATGTGTGATCTAGTGTATGACTTGTATTACTTGATTGAGGGTTGTGGTGTTTGCTTAGCTACGGTTAATTATTTATTTGCAGTTAGGTATTACAATGTTTTGATGCATGAACCTGCCTGGGTTAATTGTTATAATATTGTTGATAAATCATTGATGTTGTTTGTGGATTGAAAAGTTCGATAGTGGTGAGTGCTCAATTAATAATGAGGTTCAAAGTGTTAAAAAAGTTTTTACGGGATAATGAGTTTTAATTGATGTGAAATAGTAATATAATATTACTTAGGTTGTTGGTTGATTGAAAATGAGAAAAAAATTGAAAATATCATTATTTTAATGATTTATTGGTGTATGAGTGAACTATGAGTTATAGTGAGGTCGTATCGTGAAATTATTTTTGTCTTGTTAATTTTTAGGTGGATAAATCCAATATATTATAAAAGTTATTTTATGAAATTAATCTTGAAAATAACTTAATTATGATTTTAGAAAATTATTTAAGTGGAAAAGACAAAGTTTTGACTTAAAACGTTTTTAAAATGCTTAATGACGGTTAATTCCAAAAATATTTATGGAACGCATTCTTAAAAACAGCAATAATCATTCACACATGAATTTAGTTTTAAGATCATTTTTTTAAGAACTAGAGTTTCTCGGAGAAAGATTTTTAAGAAGAAGGAAAATGAGTTTCATAGCGATTTGATAAAGGAATTTATAGTAAAAATGATTTTACGAAGATTGAAAGTTATTCGGGAAAAAGAGTTTCCAAAAGAAAATGAATTTCAATGTGGTTTGACATTTTATAAAAAGAGTTACAATGAGAAAGGATTTTATGTAAGCGGAGTTTTACTCAACGATTTATTTGTTAATCATGATATCCGGATGATATTCATGTTACGTTTATTTGTTAGTCATGATATCTTGACGATATTCATGTTATAATTGATTTGTTAGTCATTATATCTTGATGATATTCACGTTTCAACATATGTGTTAATTATGGTATCTTTAGGTCATTCAAGCCTCGATG